>CAWUFW010000294.1:3800000-4400000 GCA_963921515.1 Calotriton arnoldi | reverse complement strand
AGCACAAAGGAAAAATCACCCAAAAAAAGGCCAAACAAGCAATTACCAAGCCAATAAATACTGGGGGGTGGGGACAGAGAACAAAGACACACCCACAACTCCACCTATATAAAGGACACAAATCACTACCATGAGCCTTTGCAAATGCCATTCCACTGCCAGCACCCAAGAGAAAGCAACCACACACCCACAGCTCATCCCTCACACAAGCCACACACCATCAGCACACCAACAAATACCTACCTCACATACACCCAGCAAAACACACACCCACACACCCTCACCTGCACACCAACACACACATCACTCACCATCACCACCCATCACCATGCCCCCCAAGAAGAATCACAAGTTCCTAGATTGTGAATTGGAAGTCCTGGTAGACGAGATCCTCAGGGTAGAGCCACAGCTGTTTGGCACATTGGTCCAACAGACCCCCATGTCGCAGAAAACCAAGATGTGGGAGAGGATCATCAACAGGGTGAACGCCCAATCACCATGTCGGCGCACAAAGACCGACATCCAGAACAGGTGGTATGACGTGCGCAGGAGGGTACGGAAACTGCTGAAGCAAGACTACATCAACAGCCAACACACCGGCAGTGGCCCTCCTGCCAAGCCAATAAACCTCAGGCCCTGGGAGGAGAAGGTGCGGGCCATCCTTCCGCCAGTGAGCGTATATGGACTAGAGGACATCCCAGAGCCTGGTGAGTACACAACAAATGTACACAATATACTGCCACAAAACACACACACATCACTGTCAAGGGGAGAGTCAAACCATGCACTCATAGCAATTACACAGCAACCAGAACAGAATCATCCCAAAATGTGTATGTCAGTCAGATAAACACAACACATGCCATCAAAAAAGTCACATCCAACTGTGCCAACACATGTACAAACACAACCACAACTACAGCTAGGCAGTGGCACAAATAGAACTAACAAACACATCCACACATGTAGCCACCACAACAACACCAACACACAGTGAAGACCACTCAAAGGAAGGAATTCTGTGTATGCTGGCCAAGTCAGTGTAGCCAATAGCATCATGGGAGTCGCAGTCACACATATTGCCCCCCACAACTGTCCCATCAACACCACCATGAACCATGCGCACATCACAGGGAGTGGAGAAGGACTCACAAGATGGCTGACACTGGCTACTGCTGTGGGAAGCACAAGGCCCTGCTGGCAACTGTGCACCAACAAACAGCAGGACACCACTGACTGACATCCTGAGAGACAACTTACACTCCCTGCAATGCAAGCACGTTCCATGGTGGGAAATCTGGCTAGCTGGGTGGGAAGGGGGACTTGCAGCACTGACCATAGTCACAAGCACCGCTCCTCACACACCCCCAACACAAACTCCACAGAACCCACCTGGTAGAATGCAATGCCCCCATCCTAACACAAGATCCCACAAAGAACCACCACCCTGGGTTATGTTGTGTGAAGCACAGGGACACTCTTGGGACTCTTAGCCAAACAACTGCCAGGACAACACTCCCAGCCATCCTGTCAGCACAGCCAGCCCACCCCACAGGGAAGCAGATTCAAAAGGAAGGAAGCATGGGCATGCTGGGAAGGGGGTGGAGGCAATAGCATGATGGGAGTCGTAGTCACTGATATTGGTCACCCCCACAACTGTCCCATCAACACCACCATGAACCATGCTCACATCACAGGGAGTGGAGAAGGACTCACAAGATGGCTGACACTGGCTACTGCTGTGGGGAGCACAAGGCCCTGCTGGCAACTGTGCACCAACAAACAGCAGGACACCACTGACTGACATCCTGAGAGACAACTTCCACTCCCTGCAATGCAAGCACGTTCCATGGTGGGATATCTGGCTAGCTGGGTGGGAAGGGGGACTTGCAGCACTGACCATAGTCACAAGCACCTCCCCTCACACACACCCCAACACAAACTCCACAGAACCCACCTGGTAGAATGCAATGCCCCCCATCCTAACACAAGATCCCACAAAGCACCACCACCCTGGGTTATGTTGTGTGAAGCACAGGGACACTCTTGGGACTCTTAGCCAAACAACTGCCAGGACAACACTCCCAGCCATCCTGTCAGCACAGCCAGCCCACCCCACAGGGAAGCAGAGTCAAAAGGAAGGAAGCATGGGCAAGCTGGGAAGGGGGGAGGAGGCAATAGCATGATGGGAGTCGTAGTCACAGCTCTACATCCCCCACCACATGGCCCAGCAAGCTCACACTCTCCCATGCACATCCCACAGAGAGTGGAAAGGCCCATCAAAGATGTCTGACACTGTTGCTGTGTCGTGGGGAGCACAAGGGCATGCTGGGTACTGCACACCAACCAACAGCAGGACACCACTGTCAGCCATCTTGCCATTGCTCTCACACCCACACACACTGAACTCCACACAAAAGCAAGTAAGTATGGGAATGCTGGGAAGTGGGGTGGAGGCAATGGCATGATGGGAGTCGTAGTCACAGACATAGCTCACCCCCACAACTGTCCCATCAACACCACCCTGAACCATGCTCACATCACAGGGAGTGGAGAAGGACTCACAAGATGGCTGACACTGGCTACTGCTGTGGGGAGCACAAGGCCCTGCTGGCAAATGTGCACCAACAAACAGCAGGACACCACTGACTGACATCCTGAGAGACAACTTCCACTCCCTGCAATGCAAGCACAGTTCATGGTGGGATAACTGACTGGCTGGCTGGGTGGGAAGGAGGACTTGCAGCACTAACCACAGTCACAAGCACCTCCCCTCACACACACCCCAACCCAAACTCCACAGTACCCACCTGGTAGAATGCAATGCCCCCCATCCTAACACAAGATCCCACAAAGAACCACCACCCTGGGTTATGTTGTGTGAAGCACAGGGACACTCTTGGGACTCTTAGCCAAACAACTGCCAGGACAACACTCCCAGCCATCCTGTCAGCACAGCCAGCCCTCCCCACAGGGAAGCAGATTCAAAAGGAAGGAAGCATGGGCATGCTGGGAAGGGGGGTGGAGGCAATAGCATGATGGGAGTCGTAGTCACTGATATTGGTCACCCCCACAACTGTCCCATCAACACCACCATGAACCATGCTCACATCACAGGGAGTGGAGAAGGACTCACAAGATGGCTGACACTGGCTACTGCTGTGGGGAGCACAAGGCCCTGCTGGCAACTGTGCACCAACAAACAGCAGGACACCACTGACTGACATCCTGAGAGACAACTTACACTCCCTGCAACGCAAGCACGTTCCATGGTGGGATAACTGACTGGCTGGGTGGGTGGAAAGGAGGGCCGGCTGTCAACCAAACACAACCAATGCAGACCATGTTCACACCCCAGAAAATACATAGAAATGCCCAAATAATGCAGGACAATGTGCCACACCAATATCAACCCCTGACTGTGACGACTTAGGACAATGCAATGTACAGGCCCGCACCCAGAGGCACAGTCACAACTGTCATGTGTGTCAACCATTGATGCCTGCAGAAACATGACATACATTGTTTGTGTCTCCCAAAAACAGGTGATGATGGGGACACAGCAGCAGACGCTGAGGAGTCCCAGTCCCAGGCTCAAGAGGATGCCGAGCTCACTGGCGTCGTACAGCCTCTGTCCTCCTCGGACGATGAAGAACAACCTGGCACATCCGGTGCAAGTCAACATGCAGCACCAGCAGGACCACCAGCTGCAGCACCAGCAGGACCACCAGCTGCACCCCTGCACCCACCCCTACAACGACTGTCACCACGAATACCATCCCTGCCAACATGGACAGAATAAGGAGGAACACCAGCACAGTGACCCTGGACCAACCTGGGGCCATGGACACCACCACCACCAACCCCCAAGGTGGACCAGGGTTATCTGTGCGTGCCACTGCACACACTGCACATGTCAGCAGGGGTGGTGGGAGGGGTGGGAGACAGAGGTCGCTGCTTGCAGACGTTGCTGGTGTGCATGACGACCCACAACTGGTACGCATAGCTGATGCGTACCAGTCCAGCACCGGAGAGCTCAGCCAGGTAGTGGGGCTCCTCAGAGACATTAAACAGCAGCAGGCTGCCCATCATGCCCGCTTGGACTCCCACATGTCCCACGTGGAGTCACACATGTCCCGTGTGGACTCACACATGTCCCGCGTGGAGTCCAAGTGGGATGCACTGCATGAGATGACGGCGGTGCACAGGGACATTTTACAATGCCTCCGCCAGATGAACAGCAACCAGTCCACACCTCCCTGTGTGCCAACAACATCTGGTGCCGAACAAACTGCAACTGCCACAGGGAGGGAGGAGGACTCTGGCGGAGAGTCCCCTGCACCGCAGCAGCCTGCACTTGAGGGCCCCCCCAAGAAGAGGGGTCGTCCGAGGAGGGAAAAGTGAGAGGCCGATGGCCAAGCGCAACTCCCAGGAAGCCTGAACCTGTTCTGGATGTTCGCCTTTGTGAACAGACTGTTCACCCTGTTGACGGCAACACTACTCCCACACATTGCATGGGGAGTACAAGTTGGACCAATGTGTCAGACAACTGTGGCCCCGATACTGGGGATCCTGTCTACCCGGACTTTCTATTCACCTAGGAACTTGGGATTGCAAGATTCATGTACAGCACAACCCATCCTATGCACTATTAACACAAATGTATCACAATAAACACACTAATACACCATACTTGCCTCTGTCGTGATTCCAACGTGGGTGCTGTTATGGGGATGATGAACTGCAAAATTACACTGTGTATGCGAACAGCAACAGCAAGGACAACACAGGCATGTGAGTACAGGCAACGTGACACACATGAGGGAGACACACCACCAGGGCTACACGACACATACACACCTAGGCCATCTGACTGGCACCCTGGCTAAGGGTGGTGGTAGGCATCCAGCCCCCCCTGGGTAAGGGTGGTAGTAGTGGTAGGCATCCTGCCCCCCCTGGGTAAGGGTGGTAGTAGTGGTAGGCATCCTGCCCCCCCTGGGTGATGGTGGTAGTAGTGGTAGGCATCCTGCCCCCCTGTGTAAGGGTGGTAGTAGTGGTAGGCATCCTGCCCCCCTGGGTGAGGGTGGTAGTAGTGGTGGGCATCCTGCCCCCCTGGCTAAGGGTGGTAGTAGTGGTAGGCATCCTGCCCCCCTGGGTGAGGGTGGTAGTAGTGGTAGGCATCCTGCCCCCTGGGTAAGGGTGGTAGTAGTGGTAGGCATCCTGCCCCCCTGGGTGATGGTTGTAGTAGTGGTAGGCATCCTGCCCCCCTGTGTAAGGGTGGTAGTAGTGGTAGGCATCCTGCCCCCCTGGGTGAGGGTGGTAGTAGTGGTGGGCATCCTGCCCCCCTGGCTAAGGGTGGTAGTAGTGGTAGGCATCCTGCCCCCCTGGGTGAGGGTGGTAGTAGTGGTAGGCATCCTGCCCCCCTGGGTGAGGGTGGTAGTAGTGGTAGGCATCCTGCCCCCCTGGGTAAGGGTGGTAGTAGTGGTAGGCATCCTGCCCCCCTGGGTGAGGGTGGTAGTAGTGGTGGGCATCCTGCCCCCCTGGCTAAGGGTGGTAGTAGTGGTAGGCATCCTGCCCCCCTGGGTGAGGGTGGTAGTAGTGGTGGGCATCCTGCCCCCTGGGTAAGGGTGGTAGTAGTGGTAGGCATCCTGCCCCCTGGGTAAGGGTGGTAGTAGTGGTAGGCATCCTGCCCCCCTGGGTGATGGTGGTAGTAGTGGTAGGCATCATGCCCCCCTGTGTAAGGGTGGTAGTAGTGGTAGGCATCCTGCCCCCTGGGTGAGGGTGGTAGTAGTGGTAGGCATCCTGCCCCCCTGGGTAAGGGTGGTAGTAGTGGTAGGCATCCTGCCCCCCTGGCTAAGGGTGGTGGTAGGCATCCAGCCCCCTGGGTGAGGGTGGTAGTAGTGGTGGGCATCCTGCCCCCTGGCTAAGGGTGGTAGTAGTGGTAGGCATCCTGCCCCCTGGGTGAGGGTGGTAGTAGTGGTAGGCATCCTGCCCCCTGGGTGAGGGTGGTAGTAGTGGTAGGCATCCTGCCCCCCGTGGGTGAGGGTGGTTGTGGTGGTGGGCATCATGCCACCCCTGGGTGAGGGTGGTAGTGGTGGTAGGCATCATGCCACCCCTGGGTAGGGGTGGTGGTGCGCATTCAGGCCCCTGTGTGCATATGTGGCATTGGTGATGGGCATTCCGCACCTATGGTGCTGCTGTTGCTGGTGTAAGTATATTCAGCATCCCCGTGTGTGTGTGTGATGTGTCGTGTACGTGTTGTATGTGTTTTGTGGTTGGTGTCTGGCTTACCTTCTGCGCCGTACGCGTCCGTGCCTGTTCCGGTAGTAAATGTAGAATATTGGTATGATCGGGACGAAGGGCTTCATGGTTGGTTCGTGTCGTTCGTCCTTCTTGTTGCTTCGCGTCGTCCTCGTCGCTTCGCCTCGTCCTCGTCGCTGGCGTGTTCGCCTCGTAGCCGTGGATCGTGTTGTGGCGCGAATCGGAGCTTATGTGCGCCTCTCCCGGATGCTTTGACGTGCCGTGCGTAGCGACGGGTTCGGCGCGTACGGAAAGCGCATCGTACTTGTCCGGCCGGACGGGGCTGCATTTTTCCTTCCGTGCGACTCGATTCGGCGTTTCCGGATTCGCCTCGGTCGGAGAACAGGACCTGGTTTGGGTGAGTACGGCTCGGCCGGATTTTTGCTGTTGTGCGCATCGTACTTGCTCGTTCGGTGTACTGTACGGATCGGTCGGGAAACAGGCTTTCGCATGGCTTTTTTCCCGACCGAATGGTATTGGGTGCGCCTCCGACCGAGATCGGAATCGGCCCCTGTATGTGTGGGAATGGTAATATGCCAATGTGTGTGCTAAATAATCTATTAATGAATGTCCGTGTGTCTAATTATAACGTAAAATAAATGCGTACTAATAAAAAATAAATGCATGTTATTGTGCTTCATAGAAATAAAACGTGTCGTTGCAAAAACAATAGTGATGGTAAGTAAGGAACAGCTTTAATGTTGCTTTCTGCTAGGTAATAACTAATTGGGGTACGTAGATGACGGGAGGGAAACGAAAAGGCTATTTTTCTCTATTTTAATTATGTTTTGTTTGCCTCAAATTAGTGCTTCTAAAGTATAACCGAGTGGCGAGATAAAATGGCCGCCAGTGGGAAGATGTGCGCAGGCGCAAGGGAACACATGACACGGGATGAAATTGGAGAAAGCTCAACCTCGTGGTGTAACAGAGAGGCTAGGATGCAAGAAATGGTCAAGGCTGATGTGACCTAATTGAACTGATAGCGTGCCGTGATGATCAGCAAGAGTCCCGTGGGAAACCAGTTTAAGAGAAAGGACAATGACTGCGGAGTTCTCGAATGTATCGAAAGAAGTTACAAATGAACTGATCGAAGCGGACGAAAACATGTTTGAGCGTATGGGAAAGGAAATGATCCAAGGACCTTTGAATCCAAGAGAACTTGATTAAAAGAATGAATATGATGACATGCATGGACCAATGGAAGAAAAGCGTGATATTAATGTTGCAACAATTAGTTAGCAAAGTTAGAATTAGGGTATAAGAGGGCCTACTCTTAGTGGGAGGGGGTCAGTTCCAGTCCATTCCAGAGTCGCAGAGAGTCGCAGAGAGTCGTGTTGGTGGCTTCCAGTGCTGAGTGGTCCTGATCGATCCCTTACTGAGCGGGAGATGCTGAAAGACTGTTAGATGAGACGGGTTGCAGATAGCTGATGCTGACGAGCTGAAGTTGCTGTTGCTGTCTTAATTTTCCAGTTGAGTATGAGAATCAGGCTATTTCTAATTCTTAACTTAGGTTAGAAATCATTAGGCTAAATTAGGAAGTTAGGCAGGTAATTAGGGTTTTGGCTTCATGACAAAAATTTCCTTTCCGCAATAAATTGATTATGTTTAATAAAATTTTGAATTAATAATGAATGATTTGATTGAATAAAGCTTAAATTCCTTTTCATGCTTTTAAAAATTATATAAAATTTAAGATTCTTTAAACCAAAAATGACTCAGTGGTTATTTTCCTAAGTAATTGTGACATCAGAAATTGGTTATTGTGATTCAGCTGGTCTTAATCACTATGAACTAATTTTTTACCTGAATGATTCATCGACAAAACAATGAGCAGGAATATCTTTAGAAATAACTAAGAGAAAGCGACAAACTAAAGTAATAAGATATCCCGGCTCTTCCAGCGGTACATAAAATGGTGTTCTCCATTTAGTTCTCATGCTTCTCCTAGGAGTACAAAATTTCATCAAGGTGTAAAGGAAATCCAGGTGTGTGTGTGTGTAGTATTAGGCGATGTTTATGGGCCCCATCGTCATGTGGATGTGAGAAAATATAGTTTTGCCCCTGGATGACCTATAAGTAACTTAGGAGGAGAATAGTTTTTATTGTACGCCCTGCATCAGATTTCTTGGTAGCAGAGTTATGGTTTTCTATAGATTAGTTTAGTGATTATTGTTTATTGATTATTGATTATTTTTGATGACTAACACTATATGTTGAGTCGTGTTATGTTATATGTGAGTTTTCACGCTTCTGGGATGTAGGAAGTGGAACACGTGTGGCAAGAGAAGTCACATGGAATTTGGTACATGGTTTGAATTCATTTTGGTAATAACGCAGGTTGTGTTATGTTAGGGATTTCTGTGTGAAAAGTGTGTAATTGGAATAGCAAATCACGTTTACTTGTGAAACTTTGGCCTTAATTCTCAGGAGCCTAGTCTCCACATGTGTCTTATCCCCAGAGAAACGAGTAAATTGTTTGTTTGAAAGAAGGGTAAGGTAGAGGGAAGTGCTACTTTATCAGCGAGAGTACATAATTCTGTGGTAGGGTAGAGGTAAGCGCTGCCTACTGGAAAAACAGGATTCTTGTGTAAAAGGACAAAGCTGTCACTTTTGTTTAGCGAATCAGACTATGGAATTGTTTTAATTGTTGTAACTAACGAAGAAACGGCGAAAAGAAAAATTGCCGATAAATTTTGTAAAGGAGGGGTAAAGAGTAGAAGTGACGTGGAACAGTGCCGCGCTAGGATTGGATAGTGCGCTAGTCACGTGAACCCAGAGCAGGAGTGACGTAGAAAAGTGCTGCGCTAGGATTGGTTGGTTCGCGGACGAAGGGAATTGTTCTGATTGGTACGTTAGTGTGAGTCGCGCTGTAATTGGTTGAAGTTCCGTACACAGAACAGCGTTAGAGTAAAGAGAAAACAAATAGAAAACATGCCGTATTACGAGTATGAAAGGGAGAGAACGTCATGGACGACAAAATTGAAGAATTTCTTTAAGAAAGACAAAAAGGTTGTGACTAGAGAGGGACAAGTAATTCCTCCGCCGAAATCAGCAGCTTCACATATGATGCTGAAATATGGATATCATACGTGCATATGGTTGGAAAACTGGGCAAAGTATACGAAGAATGATGGTGCTTTAGCTTTCCCGGAGAATGGTTCATTTAGTGTAGCGGTTTTGCGAAATTTGCGAGAAAAAATGTGTAAGTTGGAACCTAGACCTAGACCAACACAGTTTGAGGCTTTGACGGAATGGGAGGATGAAATGTATGAACGGGAGAGATTCAGAGGAATGAGAGATCATGAGTTTATGCCTGGAAGATTGTGGGGAGTAAATCATGAAGACAGAATAAAACGATGGAGATGTGCTAACATGACAGGAGGTTTGTTTCCAGCTTTTACAGTTGAGGAAGGGACTAAGAAAAAACGGATTGAGAAAAAGAAACATATGGAGAGGGAAAAGTATATGCATGAGAGCGAAACGGATGACGAGTTGCTGGAAGATATTTTAAATAGAAATCCACCTCCGTACCAGCAGAGTTCTACAGTGGTGACACCAAATGCACCGCTAATAGAAACTATGCGAAATAAAAGCCCGGAAAAGAGAATTGAAGTAAATAGGTCACAAGATCAAAAGAAAATTTCTCAAAATGAAGGAATAGAAAGCGACAATGCAAGCGAATTAGTTAAGACCACAAAAGAACTAACTGAAAAGATTAGAGAATTAACGAGAAATATGGAAGCAGTTACTGTGCCTGTAACCATAGGTCCAGTAATACCCATTTTTGAGAATCAGAAAATTGATGAACGATCTTTGGTAATTCCCATGAGTTCACAATTTCAGAGAGAAAAAGAAGGAATGGAACAAAGTCCAAGTACAAGTAATTTGGCTAGTACTTACAGACCAAGTCCACCTACAAATTTGACGGTGAATGAGTGCAATGGTAGGAAAATGCATATGGTAACAGAATCTGCAACAGAAACCCCTGAAAAGAGTGGTAATTGGATAGAACTAAATAATACACCCATAGGTCCGACTCCTGATGAGTTAAATGAGTGGATGAAGGCATTTAAAATAAAAGAACCAGAAGAAAAACCATTAGATGTAATTAGATTAAAAATTGATATGGAAGAATTAATTCTAGGAACGATTGGTACCGAAAAGATAAAAAATTACCAGGATGATGAAATAATGTTTCTGTGCAAAAGTATTACATGGAGGGCAAAGAATTTACATGACAAACTAGAAGAAGTAGCCAGTGAGATTGGAATAGACTTTGGGAAAGTGAAAACGTTGCAGAAACCATACAGAGTAGACTTTTGTGAAAAGGATATTGAAAATTTGAACACGGCAGGAAGGCTGACACAGATAAAGGAGTTAATTGTGTTGTTGAGAAAATGGGGTGATGTGGACAGATGGAAGGTTAGATGGACAAAGAAGAATGAGAAACCCACAGACAAAGGTTCATTGGCTTTTATGATAACTGAAAAAGAATCTGTTGCCAAAGAATACCCCATGAGAGAAACTCCAGGTGGTAGTTATGTGCATGTTCCCTGGACTAGGCAGGACATACTGTCATTTACCAATGATTTTCCAAAGTTAAGAGAGAAGCCAGTTGAGTGGTACCGACAAGTAGAGAGGTTTGTAAAAGTCTCAAAAGTGTTGTGGATAGATTTAGATGGATTGTTTGACATAGTGGTACCAACAGATTTGTGGTCAGAATGTAAGATTACAGTTGACTGGCCAACTACAGAATATCCAAGAGATCCTAAGACAGGAGCTCCAGGTCCTGATGTGATGAAGAAGTACGATAAGGTGATTACATTTTTGAAGAATAAGATTCCTCCTAAAGAGACAGATTGGGTAAAGATCGATAGAACTACACAGGAAAGTAAGGAGTCTGTACATGCATATTATGAGCGATTGTTATTGGTTTTCAAGCAGTATAGTGGTTATGAGGAATTGAGTGAAAAAGACATGAGTCATTTTGTATACCGATTTGTGTTTGGCCTGAAACCAGAAATAAGTGATATGATTAAACAACACATGATAAACTGGCAGAATGGAAGTGTAGATAAGGTGCTGAGGTATGCTAAGTATTGTAGTGATGAAATAGAGAGTAAACAGCGTAAGTTGAAAGAGAAAGCAATGTGGGCACAGGTGAAGGTGGCAGAAAAACAAGAAGCTCAATTGGACAATAATAATGGGAATGAAACAGGACAGAATAAAATGCGACCAAACATAGGTAAAGGAAAGGGTCAAGTAAGTCTAGAAGAAGCAAAAAAGAAATGGCCATGTCATAATTGCGGAAAATTAGGGCATTGGAGAAATGAGTGTAAGTTCCCACTTAAACCTAATCCGGAACATCAATCATTAACTCCACAGGTGCAGAATGAGGTAGTTGTTCAACAAAGTCAGGTGCCGCAACCACCACTTCCCAACACTGTTAACCAACAAAGATACAGTACAGAAACAGGATTCTACGGAGGAGAGCAGGTAACACAATTGCCACGAGCAGCAAATATTTCTCAGTATTGGTTGCATCAGAGTGAGGATGACCCGGATGAAAGATTCTGACGGTGCGCAGGAGAGAGGAAAGAGTGCGTGCTTGGCGCAACTCTAGAGGTAGATCAGTCTGGTCCCTTTGTGGATGGAGAAGTGAATGGTGCAAATGTAACATTCCTTGTCGATACTGGAGCTACCCGTTCTACTGTCAGATCAGTGGAAATTCCAAACCTTCCTCTCTCAGGTGAATACATCCAAGTAGTAGGAGTAGCCAATCAGCAGATTAAAACCCCACTTACTGAATTGGTGGAAGTAAAAATTGGTACTTTTAGCAAAATGCATAAATTTGTAGTGTGCGATTGTAGTCCTGTAAATCTTTTGGGTCGTGACCTCTTGTGCAAGATGAATTGCACAATTTATTGTACACCAGATGGAATTGGATTTCAGACTTCAGATGAAGATGTTTTGTATAAAGTAACTTTGATGAATCAGGAACCTGAAACGAATGGTTTGTTTCCTGCATTTGATGCAGAAAAGCTTCCAGAAGAACTAAAAAGTGCAGTAAAAGAAAGTGTGTGGGATTTTACAGGAGAAGACATTGGATTAATGAGAGAAGTGGATCCCGTAAAAGTGACAGTGAAAGAAGGGATAATTTACCCGAACTACGCCACAGTACAAATTAACTCCAGAAATAATTGAAGGAATAACTCCTGTGGTAAATAAGATGATTGAACAGGGAATTCTAAAAGAAATCATGAGCAGTCCATGTAATTCACCTATTATGGGACTGAAAAAGCCGAATGGAACATATAGAATAGTACAGGATTTGAGGAAGATCAACAAAATAGTTGTACCCTGTTGTCCAATAGTGCCAAACCCTGCAGTGATTTTATATCAAATTCCACACGAAGCTGAGTGGTACACTGTGATAGATTTGTGTCACGCATTTTTCTCTATTCCTTTGCATCCAGATAGCCAGCCATTATTTGCGTTCCGGTTTGGAGAGCGTATTTTGGCATGGTGCCGAATTCCTCAGGGGTATACAGAAAGCCCCTCAATCTTTAATCAGATTCTAAAGAAATCTCTGGAAGATTTGAAAATGCCAGAAAAATCAGTGATGGTGCAGTATATTGATGACCTATTGGTGGCATCGAAAACCAAAGAGGCATGTGTAAGTGACACAATTGCCTTACTGAACCATTTAGAGAAAAGAGGACATAAAGTGTCTCCTTCAAAATTACAGTTCTGTCAGAAAGAAGTCCAGTATTTAGGGCATAAAATTGAGAAAGGAGTGCGAAAAATAGCGACAGAAAGAGTAAGAATGATTCAAGGAATGAGAGCACCAATGACTCAGAGAGAGGTAAGAATGTTTTTGGGAATGGTTGGATATTGTCGACAGTGGATAAGTGGTTTCTCTTTGATTGCAAAACCATTACAAAAATTGACCAAGAAAGATGTAAAAGACCCTTTTGAGTTAAACAAGGAAGAAATGAAATCTTTCAAAGAATTGAAAAAGAAACTGTGTGAGGCCCCTGCTTTAGGCATGCCGGATTATGAGAAGGATTTTGAGTTGTACTGCAGTGAAAGAGATGGATGTGCATTTTCAGTACTAGTACAAAAACATGGCATGATGAAAAAACCGATTGCTTATTTTTCAGCTGTTTTAGATCCTATAGCAAAAGCATTGCCTGGTTGTCTGAAAGCAGTTGCTGCTACTTGTGTAAGTCTGGAACAAAGTGAAGGTATAGTGATGGGGTATCCACTGAGAGTATATGTTCCCCACTCAGTAGAAATTCTTTTGACAAGAACAAAAACACAGTACATGACACATAGTCGGCTGACTAAGTACGAAAAAGTCATCTTGAGTGCAGAAAATGTGACCATAGATAGATGCATAAATGTAAATCCTTCAACATCATTGCCAGATGAGGAAAATATAATTGAACAGGATGAAGTAGATCATGATTGTCTGAACGTGCTGGAATATTGCACGAAACCAAGAGCTGACATAAAAGATGAACCGTTAAAGGAATCTGATTATGTCATGTTTGTGGATGGCTCATGCTTAAGAACAAAAGAAGGAGTTTTAAGCGCAGCTTACGCAGTATGCACAGTGGCAACTGTGATGGAAGCGTCTTATCTGAAAGGAATAAGGTCTGCACAAGTTGCGGAACTGATTGCTTTGATTCAAGCATGTAAATTAGGAAGAAATGTACGAGTCACGATTGTGACCGATAGCCAATATGGTTTCGGCATCGTACATGACTTCGGTCAGATTTGGTCACAAAGAGGATTTTTGACATCTGCAGGAACACCTATCAGAAATGGAGATTTTGTTAAAAAGCTGCTTGAGGCGATACAGTTGCCTAAACAAATAGCTGTAGTGAAGTGCAAAGCGCATAAGAAAAACGAAGATTACATAGCCGTCGGCAATAACTATGCCGATGAGATTGCTAGATATTGTGCAGAGAACATGGCGTCCCTGAACAAAAATAGAGAAAGGGAGCATGTCTCTTGTCCTTTGCTTTTCACTAATACTGTCGAAACATGGGATGAAGTAAGGCAGTTACAAGAAACAGCAAGAGATGAGGAAAAAGATTACTGGATAAAAGCAGGATGTAGAAGACAGGAAAATAATGGTGTGTGGGTATACAGAGATGAAAGACCAGTTATGCCTGATAGCATGATTGCAGACATGGCACGGATGTACCATGGACAAGCTCATATTGGGAGAGATGCAATGATCAGACTTTTTAGACAAACCTGGTATAACCCAAAATTCAGAGCCATTGCTGAAAGTCTTTGTCAAAGATGTCTTATTTGTCAGCAGTTTAACCCAGGAAGAAAAACAGTAGTGAGTCTAGGAACAATAGGACGAGAAGGAGGTCCATTCACTAGAATGCAGTTGGACTTTATCGAGATGCCCCCTAGTAACAGACTAAGATATGTTCTGGTGGTCGTCTGTTTGTTCTCTCGTTGGGTGGAGGCATACCCCACTAGAAGGAATGATGGAACAACAGTGGCAAAACTTATGCTGCGAGAGTTCATTCCAAGGTATGGTTTTCCAGTCACGGTTGAGACAGATAGAGGAACACATTTTCAAAATGAGTTGATCCAATTGATTTGTGAAGCATTGAGTATTAAACAAAAACTACATTGTGCTTACAGACCAGAGGCTTCTGGGGTAGTAGAGCAGATTAATGGAACAATTAAAAACAGGTTAGGAAAAATGTGTCAAGCTACAGGACTCAAATGGCCAGATGCACTGCCTCTTGTTCTGATGACCATCAGAAGCATCCCTGAAAAGAAAACTGGACTCAGTCCCCATGAGATGATCATGGGACGAGCAATGAGACAAGCACACGTACCTGTCAACAAGTTATTAACTATAACTGATGATCTAGTACTGGATTATTGCAAGGGACTGGCTGATGTGGTGCGTTCTGTGTTTCATCAGGTTGGACCGGATGCGACCACTCTTGAAAGAAAACCAGCCCACGACTTGAATCCAGGAGACTGGGTCCGCATAAAAGTCCACAGGAGAAGAAACTGTCTAGTTCCTCGTTGGGACGAGCCACGACAGGTAATCCTGGTAACAACAACTGCTGTCAAGTGTGCAGGAGTGAAAAACTGGGTTCATGCCAGCCACACAATCAGAGTTCCAGAACCTACTGATCGACATGTGAGTCGACGACTGGAAGTGTGGGATAAAAGCTTAACAGCTGGGACAACAAGGATAAGTGAAAGGGTACCAGAACTTGAAGATCGACCTGAAAGTCGACATCTGGAAACCCCAACGGCAAACACCTCTAGAGAAGAAGAGGAACAAGAAGAAGACGAAGAAAGAAATTCAGAAGTTCCAGAATTTGAAGATCGACCTGTAAGTCGACATCTGGAAATATCTGACACAACTTCAGGATCTGATGATTCAGCTGCAAACTGGGAAGAATTCCGAAAGAGAACTTGGGGTTATAAACCAATTAGAGAAGAAACTGAGCAAGAAATTGAGTTAGATGAACAACCAAGTACAAGTTATGGTGGAAATCCTTCAGAAACAATATTAATAGATGAAATAGGGAAAGAAGTACACAAAAAGTTAGAAAATCGAGAAGAACCCCGAGGAGCAATAGGGACAGATAGAGAAACAGAAGAACAGGGAAATTTAGAAGCAGAAAGGGAGGAAAACACCAAATCGGAAGAACACCGAGGAGGGACAGTAATAAGGGAAAACAAGAAGGAGAAAACAGATCCACCAGTAGGAGATGACGAGATCATAAGTTTCAAAATAAGAGACAATAGTGAAATAGTTGAAACAGAAACTGAAGAAAGTGGAGAAGAGGAAAAGGCAAAAACTGAATCAAGAAAAAGAAATTGGAAAACAGAAAGAGAAGAAAGAGAAGGTGAAGCCAAAAGGCCAAGAAAAGGAGATAATTGGCCCAACAGCTATATAAGAAAATTGAGATATAGAATAATAAAAGCAGGAGACGAAAGTGCCGAACAAGTGAATGAGGTAACAAGTCAAAAGGGACAAGGAAAACCCAGTGGGAAAAGATTACAGAAGTCCAAAAGAACAAAGAAAGTGAATGCGAAGTATAAGTCACCTGAGTGGCTGTATATTGCACTAACAGATTACAAAGAAGAAGAAAACACTCACGAGAACCAGAGACTAAGAAGTCGAATGGGAAAAGGTGAGATGCAACAAAACCTGAAGTGAAAACTTATAGTGCTTCTGCCGGACATGACAATTTTACTGGATGTGACAAATCACCGGATGTGACAACGAAAGAATTCTGGAGAGAATTAAAAGAAAGTACCAAGCAAAGACTTTTTGAAAGCAGAGTGGCATCTAAGTCATTTCTGAGGTGTAGTGACACAATTTTCTGAAACTTAACAAATAGAAAAAGCAAAATGGAAAATAATAGGGATAGAAGAGATAAATGTGAGTTTATAAAAAGATGGTGCAAAATGTGCTGCTTTTGTACAGGGTTATTAATGACCATATGGATAGTTTTAGCAATCACAATTCCTATTAGTTTAGCTGTGATAGAAGCAAAGAATGATACTAAATCAGAAAAAGAGACTAATATTAAAGAACCAGTTATCCTAAGAAGTAGTGCAGAGTTACATAAGGATAAGTCAGTAACAGACTTTTCAAAAAATGTTTTTACAAAATTGTTGTATGAATATGTAGAGACAATGGATGTGAGAGATTGTTATGTTTGTATGCAGTTGCCTGCATCAGTGTCAGAAGGTGTGACTTATCATCACTTACCTCTAACTTATGGAATAACATGTAGTGTAATAGCAAGTTTATTTTATAAAACAGGTAGATTAGAATCTTATTATACTGACATAGATAAGATTTTTGCAAACATTCCAGTAGTACCAGAACTTAACAAAGTAAAACCAGCAAAAGTTTTAGGAGAATTTTTTTTAGAACATAGAAAATTAACCTTAGAAGAAATAGTTAGTAACAACCTTACCTGTGAGTTAAAGAAAGAAGAAAAAGTATTTTTAGAAATGGTTGAAGAAAGAAGAATGAAATTTCAAAAAGAAGCAATAAAAGAGGAAGGAAAACGCTTATGGACGTTTGAGGAAGGAAATCATGAAGGGAAAAAGATAAATGCAGCAATGACATTAGATTGGCCGCAAACAGGAAAGTTGTGTATTAGGAGAAATAAGACAGTCTATGACAATTACTTTGTAGGTTCCAGTATCTGCCATGACAATTATCAAATTCTGGGAGGTTGGGGATTCAAAGGTGGAAAAGATCCAATATTTCCAGGTATCTATTATATTTGTGGGAATAGAGCTTATTACAGGTTACCGGACCATTGGTATGGAACTTGCTATGTAGGCCTGGTCTTTCCAAAAATCTTTCATATGGACAGAGAAGAAAAAGGAACATACAAGATGATTAATAGCTTTACACGTAGAAAGAGGGAAAGTTTTTCAGAAATTGTAGGTGATATTTTTGGAGCATTAATACCAGCAGTGGGAATATCTTTGAATGCATTTAAAATTCGGAAGTTATCCACAGTAGTAGATCGTTTGTCTACAGATACTGCGGGAGGGTTCTTAATGGTAAATACCGAAATGGTTGCCATGAGAGCTATGGTGATGCAAAATCGGCTTGCCCTTGATATTCTTTTGGCAAAAGAGGGTGGAGTCTGTGGAATGTTGAAAGTCCAACATTGTTGTACTTACATTCCTGATAAAAGTGAAAATATACAGAAGTATATTACAAATATTACAAATTTGCACAAAGAACTAGTTCCACTGGAGGTTGAAAGTGTTTTGGGAAAACTTGGTAGAGGGTTTTCTTCAGTAGCAAATTGGTTTACCAGAATGGGTAGACTAATGATAGGGAAAGTTATAATAATAGCAACTGTAGTAATATTGTTAGCCATGGTATTGAAAATAGTAATAACATGTATAAAAAGAAAAGTAAGACAAAATAAGATAAAAAGAAATAACAGAATAATGAAAGAAAGAGAGAGAGAAATGGGTGAAATTGAGTTGGAGAAAATGAAAGAAAGCATGTATCAAGAGACTAAAAGGCAAGATGAAGAAGAAACAGATGTGTAAATAACAGAAAGCAAAGGACAAAAGACAGGCTGCCTGAAAAGAAGTATAACTTGGGTTTTATGTGGTGATTTAAAAATCACCAAAGGGGGATTGATGGAGCAGGGAAAATAAAAAAATTTAACCCCTAACAAATTTTATAAATTATTAATAAAATGTTCGTTTAAATGTATTAATCAACACTGTATGTGTGGGAATGGTAATATGCCAATGTGTGTGCTAAATAATCTATTAATGAATGTCCGTGTGTCTAATTATAACGTAAAATAAATGCGTACTAATAAAAAATAAATGCATGTTATTGTGCTTCATAGAAATAAAACGTGTCGTTGCAAAAACAATAGTGATGGTAAGTAAGGAACAGCTTAAATGTTGCTTTCTGCTAGGTAATAACTAATTGGGGTACGTAGATGACGGGAGGGAAACGAAAGGGCTATTTTTCTCTATTTTAATTATGTTTTGTTTGCCTCAAATTAGTGCTTCTAAAGTATAACCGAGTGGCGAGATAAAATGGCCGCCAGTGGGAAGATGTGCGCAGGCGCAAGGGAACACATGACACGGGATGAAATTGGAGAAAGCTCAACCTCGTGGTGTAACAGAGAGGCTAGGATGCAAGAAATGGTCAAGGCTGATGTGACCTAATTGAACTGATAGCGTGCCGTGATGATCAGCAAGAGTCCCGTGGGAAACCAGTTTAAGAGAAAGGACAATGACTGCGGAGTTCTCGAATGTATCGAAAGAAGTTACAAATGAACTGATCGAAGCGGACGAAAACATGTTTGAGCGTATGGGAAAGGAAATGATCCAAGGACCTTTGAATCCAAGAGAACTTGATTAAAAGAATGAATATGATGACATGCATGGACCAATGGAAGAAAAGCGTGATATTAATGTGCAACAATTAGTTAGCAAAGTTAGAATTAGGGTATAAGAGGGCCTACTCTTAGTGGGAGGGGGTCAGTTCCAGTCCATTCCAGAGTCGCAGAGAGTCGCAGAGAGTCGTGTTGGTGGCTTCCAGTGCTGAGTGGTCCTGATCGATCCCTTACTGAGCGGGAGATGCTGAAAGACTGTTAGATGAGACGGGTTGCAGATAGCTGATGCTGACGAGCTGAAGTTGCTGTTGCTGGCTTAATTTTCCAGTTGAGTATGAGAATCAGGCTATTTCTAATTCTTAACTTAGGTTAGAAATCATTAGGCTAAATTAGGAAGTTAGGCAGGTAATTAGGGTTTTGGCTTCATGACAAAAATTTCCTTTCCGCAATAAATTGATTATGTTTAATAAAATTTTGAATTAATAATGAATGATTTGATTGAATAAAGCTTAAATTCCTTTTCATGCTTTTAAAAATTATATAAAATTTAAGATTCTTTAAACCAAAAATGACTCAGTGGTTATTTTCCTAAGTAATTGTGACATCAGAAATTGGTTATTGTGATTCAGCTGGTCTTAATCACTATGAACTAATTTTTTACCTGAATGATTCATCGACAAAACAATGAGCAGGAATATCTTATGAAATAACTAAGAGAAAGCGACAAACTAAAGTAATAAGATATCCCGGCTCTTCCAGCGGTACATAAAATGGTGTTCTCCATTTAGTTCTCATGCTTCTCCTAGGAGTACAAAATTTCATCAAGGTGTAAAGGAAATCCAGGTGTGTGTGTGTGAGTATTAGGCGATGTTTATGGGCCCCATCGTCATGTGGATGTGAGAAAATATAGTTTTGCCCCTGGATGACCTATAAGTAACTTAGGAGGAGAATAGTTTTTATTGTACGCGCTGCATCATGTGCAACTAGATTGCAGAGACGGAGCAAAAGCAAGGGCCGACGTGAATGTTGTGGTGCCTTCTCCCATACTTTGGCACACAAAATGCTGGACGGTGTGCATGGAGCCGGTGGCTGGTGTCGGGAAGGTGTTCAGCCACCCCAAGTATTTTGAAGAGAGTCCTGGTTTACCCTGCTGTGCTCAACGGCGTGTAAGAGCAGGAGCCGACAATCGCTGGGAGGCGGGAGCACACCCCTGGCTGCAAATCTGAGCCTAGCCCGGGCCACTTCCGCAAACTGGTTGCTCAACCTGGTGTGGCGAAGCCGAACCGCCGAGGCCACCAGCGGGGTGGAGTGGGGGCAGGGGGGCCTGAGACCTGCAAGACTCCAAAGCTTGGTAGCCAAAGTCAGGAGGAAGGTGGGAGGCAAAGAAACCTGAGGAGGATGGGGAACAGGAGTCCTCCTAGCATCCGAGTCAGGTCAGCGAGTCTCTGCAGTCTTGGCAGGGTACACCCTTGTCAACAGACTGGTCAAACTCCCCTGTGGTAAGAAAGATACAACTTGGTGCCAAAGTTGTGGAACTCGCTTCCTCTATCAATTCGACAGGCCCCATCTGAAGCCTCTTTCAGAAAAAGGCTAAAAACCTGGTTCATCATGTCTGGCTTGTAATGGGCTAATACTGCTCATTCATCTCACAGGAATGGAATCCTAGCGCAGGTACACTTTTTGAAATACCTATGCACTTTATAAATTGCCCTAAAAAACAAATACTGCCAGAAGATGAACAGGGTATTTACAGCCGGGTTAAAAACAGCATTAAATATGATTTTTGAAAGTAACCATTTTAATGATTTAATCCTTGTTTAGCCTTGAATTGTTTTTTTCATAACCACTTAAAGTGAACTTTGAACAATGGGGCAGATCTACAAGAAAGTGCAGCAGCGCTGCACCGCAAGCCCTTTGGCTCCGCCACGCTGCGGCACTTTCAAAGCACAGGAATGCGACATACTTACAATAATATGTCGCATTCCTGTGCTCTCCCCTGTGCTGGCACACTAACAGCTGCCATGCGCCGGCACAGGCACGCTTGCACCATGGTGCAAGGATGCCTGTGTCATGGGGAGATTGTTTTTGTGCAGGATGGGGCACCTTCCTGCACAAAAACAATCACTACAGGCATTTTCCTCTTTCAATGCGTGCTGTAGAATGCAGCACGCATTGAAAGAGGAAAAAACTAGGAGAAATCAAAACATTTCTCCTCGTTGCTCCTCGCTACGTACGCCACCCCTAAGGTGGTGTAGCATTCTAACGCATTTCCAGGTTTACGATTCCTCATAAATCTGGAAATGTGTCAGGTTTCATGGATGTTGCGTGGGAACACCCACAGCAACACCCATGAAATGCCCCTTTCATGCAAAGTGTTGCGTGTAAAGGGGCCGTATTTACAAGGACAGGAAAACTCACGCAGGGTGGCTTTTCCTGTCCTTGTAAATATGGGGCAGTGAAATGCGCCGCCGGTGCATCATGAAAAGTGACGCACTGGTGGTGCAAGGGGCTTGTAAATCTTCCCCACCGTTTTTTGTATTTTCCAGGCAATAATTCGAAAAATTGACTAAAATGCACTTTACCTACACAGAAAAAAGAGCGTTTATATCGGTTCATGAAAGGGACATTCTTTTTTTAAATATCTAGCATCTCCCGCTGTTAAGGATTATGCAGCCAACCTAGGGCACAATTAGGGGGGTTATTCTGTCCTCCGATATGTGTTACTGCAGAGTTGTAGTGCTGCAACCTGCCATACCCAAAACAATAAAATATTCCTATTAAATGCCGACAGATCATCATGAATATAGGCTACCACAGTAGCGGTCGGTGGTGGGAGTGCCGCCGGGCGCTGACGTGGGTTGGGGGAGGGGCAGGGTGGGGGGTAGTAAACTACGGATTACGGCCGATTACAGGTAAGTACACATATGAATAAATAAAACAAATTTCGTTTCTCGCGCTGCATCGGCGATGCAGCGCGAGAAACGAAATTCGTTTTATTTATTCATATGTGTACTTACCTGTAATCGGCCGTAATCCGTAGTTTACTACCCCTCACCCTGCCCCTCCCCACGTCAGCGCCCGGTGGCACTCCCACCACCGACCGCTACTGGGCTACCAGATGTTCTATGTAACTATAAACATCTCACCATCCAGTTAATGACCGCAAAGCGTCCGTTTAGCATCACCAATCATAATTTAGTCAAAAATCCCCAAAACTTCATCCCACATCTACACAAAATATCTACGTCAGGAATATTTAGACACTCCGTTAATGATAATTCTGTAGTTTAGGTGAGATTAGGCCCCTAATGGAATGACAATTACGCCGGCACAATCTTGCATAATTTCGGCATTTCTCGTTATGTTTGTTACATGAAATGCCGGAGATTACAACACTATGTCACATCGCATAACTGAGATTTTGTTCTGGTAATAATCCAATTGCAGGAGCACAGGAACAAAGCAAATGAACAGAATGCAAAGAGCTGTCTCTCATGTCATTTTTGTGCTGTTTTATAGCATGAAATGCGACTTCGCTTCTGAAATGGACACAAAGGGGCCGATTCCGATCTCGGTCGGAGGCGCACCCAATACCATTCGGTCGGGAAAAAAGCCATGCGAAAGCCTGTTTCCCGACCGGACCGTACTGCAGGTCCGGCCGGCGAGTACGATGCGGGTCGCCGACCGACTCGTCCGGGCGTCCCGACAACTCCGACCGACTCGCTCGGACTCGAACCGCTCCGACCGACTCGGTCGGACCCGGTCGCACCGCGCAATGGAGACGTTTCCCGGCCGGGTAAGTACGATGCGCGCCGCGGGCAGTCCGACCGAGCCGCGCACTCCGGCTCGTAAGAGCTGTCGGAGCCGTACTTTGGGGGTCCGTGTCGGACCCCCTGTACGCGTAGCCGCGCGAGCGCACACAGGGGGGACCCAAGGGTCCCCCTACCTGTGCGTGTACGCCGCGAAGCGCTTCGCGGCGTACCCGCTGTAGGGGCGCCCTTGTCCGCCTCGCACCCATTGAGGCAATGGGAGCCCGCGTACGCGTTGTACGACCGGCTCCCATTGAGTTCAATGGGAGTCCGACTCGACTCGTGTCCGATAACATACGGCCGCATCGTACTCGTTCGGTCGGACTGCACGGGTCCGATTCGGTCGGAAATCTCTCCGGGTCCGGCTCGGTCGGAGAAATTTCCGGCCCGAATCGGAATCGACCCCTCAGTTGCATGTTGTGCTAAGAAACAGCATAAAATGCTGACCGGGCATTTTTTATGAAAATGTGCAACTTCACATTATTTCCGTAAAGCACATTATGCAAATGTTGTTGAGGCCTGATAGCCATACGTATTTTTCCTACCTAATAGCTTTATATTTAAATCCCCTATCAAAAAAGTAATGGCTGGGGACACATCATTCCCAGCTGCTCTACACATTCCTGTATAATGCTCAGAAACATTTTAGGGAGCATCTTAATATACTTTTTTACATTTATACATTTTAGGAAACATCTTAATATTCTAATGTATATTTACTCAATCACCGATTAGGACTGCTAAACACTGCAATCTTTCATAAGAGTGTTTGTGAATTTGGGGGCCTATTTATCAAAAAGTCACACAGTGCAGCAGGCAACCTTGCTGCGCTGCATGACAGGGAAAGGGCAGGAATGCACTGCATTTAACATAGTACAGTGGCTTCCTATCTATTCCCAGCACTCGCGCACAATGTACTGCCTAGTGCTGATGCAGGCATCCTTGCACCGTGGTGCAGGGTGCCTGCGTTGTAGGCAGGATTGTTTTTATGCAGGAAGGTGCACCTTCCTGCATAAAAACAATCCCTTGAGGCTTTTTCCTCTATATGTACTGCAGGATGCAGCACACATAGAAAGAGGAAAAAACGAGGAAGAATAAATGCATTTCTCCTTGTTACACCTCCCCTAGGGATGTGTAGCATTTTGACGCACTCCCAGGTCTACCAGTAATGGTAAATCTGGGATTGCGCCAAAATCCATGGGTGTTGTGTGGGGACATCCACGCACCAGCCATGGAATGCCTTCCTGGGGCAGAGTAACACAACCCAGCCATTTAATGCTCGTTGCATTACTCTAGATTCATCAAGCTACTCAGGATCACACAAGGGGGCTTTGCGTGGCTTGATAAATCTTACTTATGAGTTGCGTCGCTCTTGCGCCCCGTTGAATGACAGAAGGGAGATGCAACTCATAGATAAATTTGGCCTTGAATTTTAGATTCATGTTGATCAGCAGGGCAGTGCCTAATACTGGGAGCTGAAGGACTCCATAAGCACTGGAAGCTGGCAACTCCATCAAGCTGGTAGATTTCTTGTTCCAGATTCCAGATAGAGAACAGGCTCCAAATCACTCAGCCACCTATGTGGGAAAGTGGTGTGATCACTGGCTCAACACAAATTTCCTACCACCCAGTGTTCCCCCACGTCTCCCTATAAAAATGCTATCACACTTGTGTGTGTGGGCCAAGTGCCCGTAACAGTGAAGGCCCAAAACGTATTGTGGAGGCATCAAAAATTATCGATCAAAAAACAATCAGGTTTTCCACGCGGGTCACCTGCGTTTTTGGTTCCGGGTTCGGCGGCCATGTAGGAAAACCTACCAAATCCAGACATTTCAGAAAACTAGACACCCATGGGAGTCCAGGGAGGTGTGGCTTGCATGGATCCCCCAACGTTTTCTTACCCAGAATCCCCTGCAAACCTCACATTTTGCTAAAAAAATCATATTTTCCTGACATTTCTGTGTGAGGAAGTTGTGGAATCACCAGGCCGACACAAATTTCCTACCACCCAGCGTTCCCCCAGGTCTCCTGATAAAAATGGTACCTCAGTTGTGTGGGTGGGCCTAGTGCCTGCAACAAGGAATGGCCCAAAATATATTGTTGAGACATCAAAAATTATCGCTCACAAAACAACCTAGTTTTGCAAGGCATACACCTGCATTTTTGGTCCCCGGCTTGGCGGCCATTTAGGGAAACCTACCAAACCCAGACATTTCTGAAAACTAGACACCTGGGGAAGTCCAAGGAGGTGTAGCTTGCATAGATCCCCCAAAGATTTCTTACCCAGAATCCCCTGCAAACCTCAGATTTTGCTAAATAAAATCACATTTTCATCACATTTCTGTGTGGGATCACCATGCCGGCACATATATTTCCTATCACCCAGCGTTCCCCTCAGTCTCCTGATTAAAATTACATTTTACCAAATGAATTGCTGTATACCCGATATACAATGAAAGACCATTGCAAGATGCAGCTCAGTGTTTGGCTCTAGGTACCTGGGGTTCTTCGTGAACCTACAAGTCCTATATAGCCCCACAACTAAAAGGGTCTCTCAGATATAACAGTATATTGCTTTAAAAAATCTAACATAGTTAGAAGAAGAGACAGGTGAAAATGTAGGCACAAATATCTTATTTTTTAACTCAGTTTCAAGATTATTTTTATTTCAACTGTTACTTTCTATAGGAAAACTTTGAAGGATCCACATAAATGACCTCTGGCTGAATTTAGAATTTAGTCTACTTTCTAGAAATGTATAGCTGTCCGGGATCCATTATTGTTTTGACACCCATTTCTTTCACTAACTGGAAGGAGGTTGAAAGCACAAAAAATAGGAAGAATAGGCTATGTCCCATTAAAATGTCACAACTGTGTAGAAAATTTTGGTTTTCTGACCAAAGTCTGCCTGTTCCTGAAAGCTGGGAAGATGGTGATTATAGCACCACAAACCCTTTGTTGATGCTGTTTGCAGGGAAAAAACCACACGCTTTCTTTTGAAGCACTTTTTTCCCATTTAAAAAAAACAAAAAACATATAGCAGTATTTTGCCTAATTTCTCGGTTCCCTCCAAGGAATCAACAAACCCTGGATACCTTTAGAATCCTCAGGATGTTGGAAGAAAAGGACACAAATTTGGCAAGGATACCTTATGTGGACAAAAGGTTATGGGGCCCTAAGCGCGAACTGCCTCAAATGGCCCAAAAAAGACATGGCACGGGGGGAAGGCCTGGCAGTGAAGGGGTTAAAATATGTGTTTCCATCACACTTGAGAATTACTAAATATAATGTGCTTCATTTGTGCTTTCACAACTGCTGACATATGTTCAAATATGTCTACAGTTTATTTACAGGTATTTACATTTTTGTGAATTAGAAAGAAATTGACATTCTAGTGTATTTCTTTTCACGCTCGGCCAGATGATTATGAATTTACTGCATTTGCCACATAATCCATCTCTGCTGCATAATCTGCAGATTTTAGCAAAAACAAAAATTGTTTCCAACTCTAACTGATCAAAAGTTACTGAAAATGCTGCATCAAAAGTTACTGAAAATGCTGCATCACGTGCCACCCCGTAGTAAAACCTCGTTTGCAAAGTTTGATGATCACCTTTCAGTTTCTTATAGCTGTTTTTGGACGTGGACTGGTACTAATCAAGTGAAACTTTTGGCCAGTCAGTGCTAAGATGTAAAAGAAATGACAAAATAATGTAGAATACTATCACAATATGGGCGCATTAAGTCGCATAATTTGTGCTTTCATGCCTCATAATTTAGTCAACATTGCACCCATGCTGCATAATTCCAGGGGCCTGCCTGTACCCTGTGAGACTGTCACATAGCTCACTTTACAAAATCCTATCAATTTGCAGTCAGAGAAAGAAAAGTAAACAACATCAACAGGTTCAAAGAATAAGAAGAAATTTGTAAGAAGACATAGACTGACATTTAAACTCTATCTTTGAACATATAGCAAATGTAACTAAATGAAAAGGGCTTTTTTTATTGCTTGTTTACCTTCTGAACCCCATCGAGTTTTTTTCCTATTAGACTGTATGCATTCAAAAGTGAATGCTGTTTGTTTAGCTAAACTGAGTTTATGATGAGTGTTTGATAAATACTATGCCAGCTGCCTTGGTCATTTAGGAGGCCAAGGATTAACATGGGCGGGCCCAGCCCTAGGAATGCCCCCTCCGTGACTTCGACTCAGCGAATACGCAGTATCTGCTGCCACAATGGTTGGAGAGTCAGTACTCTAATACAGTGGTTCTTTACCATTAGACTTCTGTGGCTCCTCACTTAATAATTTCTGGAATCCAGAGACCCCCACTGAATCATTATTGGAATCTGGGGTCTCCCATTGAGTCGTTACTGGCAGCTGGGTCTACAGAGTTTCAATGATTTACACCACAAAACAATAAACAAAAATACAGACACAAGCATTTATCAGATACAAAAATGTTTAAATATTTTGTTTTAGTCACAGATATAAAAAATCAAAACTTTAATGGGAAGGACTGTGCCACTCATTGTCTATATTATATTGTTTGATGCCCTTGCATTGCTCCCACAACTCCAACTGAGGATACCAACTTAACTTTTAGCCTCCAATTTAAAATTCCTTTACATTCACCAAATGTTTTCAAATTTTCATTTTTACTTGTTTTAGTTATTTACATTTCATTAATCTGTTGATAATATTTAATTTTTGAAAGCATTCGCAGACCCCCTGAGTAGGCGTCACAGATTCCCAGGGGAACCCGGACAAACAGGTTAAGAACTACTGCTCTAAGAACTTTGACAGCCACAATTGTTATCACTCCTGCTGAATGTTTACTGACTTTTACACGCAACTGTGAATCAGAATCCTCTGAGCAGCTCACCGTCCTTTACGATGCACAGCGAGAAGGGCCTCAGTGCAAGTCTTCATTCTCAGCACATTCATAGCCCTCTTAACACGTCCTCTACTTCCTTCAAGGGATAGTTGAGGTACGACAGACAGCAGCAGCTATTATGGGAACAGATTCTCTTTCCATCACTTAATGTGATTGTTAAGTATGACAAACAACAGAAGCTGATGAGACGACCTGGGAGAGGCAGGAAGAAAACAGACATTGGCTGCCATAGTTCACAGTCACTCTGTTGTTTTCCTTCAGACCTCAAATAATTTCGTCTTCATAATGGTCCATGGGGATGTAGAAAGCGTTGTCTTGTGGAGCCCGTCCCCCACACTCCATAGAACGGTTGACTTGCACAAATGCTTACAGTCTATTATAAGCAGTCAGGCAAGCCCAGATGCTGTCTGCCTGGAGGCTCTGGAAAAATGTCATCCTGATCATCAGTGCAGGTTGAGCACTATATGGCTTTCTCTCCCTGGCCCGCACCCATCCCGAACCAGAACAGCAGGCAAGCAGAGGGCATCAGGGGCAAACATACACTGCTTCAAGGAGGTAGGTAGATGTGGAAGGGACAAGGAATGAGGTACAAGCATGAGGGTGAGCTGGAACTGTTTGTATGTGTACTTGTGCATATTTGTGTGCCTCAACGTATACACAGATGCATGTGCCTGATGATGTGTATGTTTGCGTTTGAGAATGAGGGAGCATATGTTTCTGTGTCCCATTGTGTCTGAGAGTATGTGTGATACAGTTTTTGTTTGAATGTGGTCAAGATTGTATTTTTGTATGCCACAATTTGTGTGTGTTTTGTTATGAAGGACAAATTTTGACTGTGCAAGCTTTCCTCATCACACTGACATGGCATGACGCTCCTGCATTAAACATATGTAGCCTTATATGGTCTTCCCAAGCATAATGGTGTCTCTTCCTGGCATTTTGTGCCCATAACAGACTGAAGTCAGCTCTTCTGTCCAGCTCCAGATAGATTGCCCTCTGGGAATTGGTCAAGCTCTCGAAGAGAGGAATCTTAGTGAACCAATCAATTCTTGGTGACCATAGCTAATCCAAATACACTTCTCAGGCTTCCAGTTTCTAATTTTTCAGAAATATGATTTGTTTCCTTTACTTAAAATATGCTTCGAGGTTATAGAGTTGTCATAGAGTTCAAAGGCCCAATAAACTTAGATGGTGGACCTCTTTTTTCAAAATCTAGAGTTATCTCATGTGCCCTAACTCCATATCATACCTGCCCATTTTAGTCCACTGATCTTTTAAGGTAAAATATTTTCTCAGGCGCCAGTTGGTATAAACCTCCTAGGTACCCATCCCATGCTCTGACTAAAAATGGTGTCAGGACTTTACACTCTGTATATGCACTGGACATCAGCCCAGCATGTATCTGAATATCTACTACAGTACATAAGTAGCATTGCTTCCCCACTTTCATACATCTGAGTAAACATAGTAAAATGCGGCTTTGAGATCCATACACATACACCTTTGGATGGAAGATCTGGCCGATGGACCATGGAGGGCAGGAGGAAGGGGATAGGGGCATGAAGTCGGATGATGGGAGGCAGGGGGATTGGGCTGGGCCAGAAGCAGCAGGCTGACCATGCTGGGCAGGAATTAGGACTAGTGGCAGCATTAATTATCCTGTCGAAAGGAATTGCTTGCTGGCTCATTTGATGGTGGGTGGAAGAGAACTTATTACTTACACACCTGTGGTAATTATTCACCCCATTGTTGCCACACTCCATTACTGCCACTCCCTAACCAGGTGCCAACAGCTACTGCAAAATGTAGAGATGGTGTAACGCCCTTGTGGCTTAGGCTTGGAAGCCATAGATACTTTCATTGGGCTCGGAATATGGTCCAATGGGTCATAAGCAGTGGTATAAAATGAATGACTGTGAAAGATTCATTTCAACTAAATCATAAAAATACATTCTTGAACATAACATCACAAAATTATGTGTATCTTTTCCTAGCCGCTTTTGGCCAGAAAGTTGAAAATTCAAGATACTTGCGGAGTGCATCATTTGCATGGTCTGCCTGGACTCCTGGGAGGTCTAGCAGGAATTGCTACAGCATTGCTTGGAGCCAAACCAGGGTGAGATTTCGGATTCATATGAGAAAATATGTTTAAATGAGCATTCTTCTAAACGTAACATGTCAAATATTGAGAATGGGTGGGTGTCGGGGTGTTTGGATTCTCATCTTTGCCATTATACTATGGTATTTTAGGTAAGAACTTATTTGAGATGTTGAAATACAAATCAATGGTTAGTCACTTTCTCAGGAAGGATTGGGTACAGGAGCTTCAGGTGCATAATTGTAAGCCATACATTTTATTACCCTTAAAACATTACGGTCCAGATGCCCCTGCACTCTCGAGTGTTGGTGTTCGAGGCCCTCCTCTACCCGCAGGTTTTACCTGCGCCTCATCCCTGGTGGTCCAGTGGACCTCTGTCTCCTTTCTCTCACTCCGCTTTTTCTCTCCTTTTTCACTCGTTTTTTCCCTCATTTCTATCTCCCCCTTCACTCTCCTTCTGTGTCTTTCCTCCGTTTTAATTCGTTTTCCCCTCATTTCAAGCTCCCCCCTTCACTCTCCTTCTGTGTCTTTCCTCCGTTTTCACTCGTTTTTTACCCTCATCTCAATCTCCCCCTTTCACTCTCCTTCTGTGTCCTCTGTGTCTTTCCTCCACTCTTCTTGCACTTTTGCTGCCTTATTTTCACTTTTCCCTCTCTTTATGCCTTTTTCCTTTTGCCTTTTTCTGCCCGTTTTTCCCCGCTCCTGTTGCCCCCGCGGCCCCTCCCCCCCAGCACGACAAGCGCGACCGGCCCAATCCAGCTCCCCTCCCCGCCTCCCAGCTGTCCAGCCCTCCCCGACCACCTACTTAATTGCGGCCGCTGTGCGGCCGTGCCGCCGGCGCGCCAGAGGCAAGCCCGTCTGCTCCCATCCGCGACCAGTGCCAGGAACCCTGGATCTCTGCACCGCCAACGCTACGACCCAGCGGCACTCCACACTCTCAACCCAGGCCGCAACAACAACTGCAAGCTAGCATCACCAGCCGACACCCACGGACCCTTCAGCTGTCACCGCTGCCGGCACACCTGCAGCACCGCCAAGACCACGGACCCAGCGCAACCCGCCCTCAAGAACACAACCGAACCGAAGACCCTGCAATGCATCCTCCTCAACATCCGATCCCTCCACAAACACGCCACCGAAATCTCGGACCTCCTCGACACCACCACCCCGGACATAGCGTTCTTCACCGAAACATGGACCAACACCACCACCGGACATCGCCATCGCCATTCCCCAAGGATACAAGATCTCCAGGAAGGACCGCCCCCCCCCCCCGGGAGGAGGAATCGCCATCGTCCACAAATCCACCCTCCGCCTGAGCACACTCTCCGACGAGCCCACAGACCTGATGGAACACCTTCACTTCAAGATACTGACCAGCTCTACCACCACCCTCTGAGGAACCCTCATCTACTGACCCCCTGGACCCCGCGGACTTTTCACCAACTCCATCACGGACATCATCTCCCCGCATGCCATCGCGTCCACCAACTACACCCTACTGGGAGACCTCAACTTCCACCTCGACAACCAACTGGAGTCCAGCACCACATCCCTCCTGGACAACCTCCACAGCATTGGACTCCGCCAGATCGTGACTGACCCCACGCAATCAGCAGGACACACCCTTGACCCCCTCTTCACAACAGGAAACTCCATCACCCTCAGCCACACCACCGAACTCCCATGGACTGACCATCGATGCGTCCACTTCACCTTCAGAACACTCACCATCCACAGATACCAGCACCTGCTCCCACGAAGAAACTGGACCAGAATCACCAACGACCAGCTAACCTCATCACTCAGCAACTCCACCCCAACCATCGCAGAAAACGACGACCCCAACACCGCAGCCCGAACCCTGCACAAATGGATCTCCGACAGCGCCAACACCATAGCCCCCCTCAAGAAAAACAACAACACCCACGCCAAGAAAGCTAGATGGTTTACCACCGGACTTCGAGAGTCCAGATGCACTTGCTGCCGCCTCGAAAAGGCCTGGAGGAACACCAAATCCACAGAAGCCAACAACAACTTCAGAGCCGCCACCAACGCCCACCACCAACTCATCAGAAAAACGAGGAAAAAAGCGATTGAAGACAGAATCTCCACTCATGCACACAACAGCAAAGAATTCTTCAACATCATCAAGAAGTTTGCCCAACCCACCAGCGAGTCCACCGACATCCCTCCCTCACAAGACCTCTGCGACAAACTCAGCACCTTTTCCACCACAAAATCAAGAGCATCTACGACAACTTCGACGAAGACAACCAACACACTGAACCCTCACCAACCACCCCCGACACCCTGGAGCCAGCGATCGACAACTGGACAGCCCTCACCACTGAAGACACACTGAAGACGATGAAGTCAATTCACTCCGGGGCCCCCACGGACCCCTGCCCCCACCACATTTTCAACAGAGCCGCCGACACCATCACACCCATGCTCTGCCACACCATCAACAGCTCCCTGGCAACCGCCTCGTTCCCCGACGACTGGAAACATGCCAAGATCAACCCCCTCCTGAAGAAACCCTCGGCGGACCCCACCGACCTCAAAAACTACAGACCCATCTCCCTGCTCCCGTTCCCAGCGAAAGTCATTGAGAAAGCCATCAACAGTCAACTCGTCACATTCATCGAAGAGCACAACATCCTCGACTCCTCCCAATGCGGCTTCAGAAAAAACCACAGTACGGAAACTGCCCTCCTTGCAGCAACAGACGACATCCGCACCCTACTGGACAAAGGAGAATCAGCAGCCCTCATCCTCCTCGACCTCTCAGCGGCGTTTGACACAGTGTCTCACCGCACCCTAATACGCAGACTCCACGACGCAGGGATCCAAGACAAGGCCCTTGACTGGATCCACTCCTTCCTCTCTGGCAGAACGCAGCGGGTCAGACTCCCCCCTTTCCTCTCGGACCCTACACCAACCACCTGCGGAGTCCCCCAGGGGTCCTCCCTCAGCCCTACGCTCTTCAACGTCTACATGGCTCCGCTCGCCCCCATCGTCAGAACCTACGGACTCAACATTGTGTCATACGCAGACGACACCCAACTCATCCTCTCCCTATCCAACGAACCCAACACCATCAGACACAACTTTCGAGAAGGCATGGAAGCCATTGCCAAATGGATGAAAAACAGCTGCCTACAACTAAACACCAACAAAATGGAAGTACTCATCATGGGCCCAAACCCCGATGTCTGGAACGATACCCGGTGGCCCCCCCGCCCTCAGAAGCCCGCCCACCCCCACAGACCACGCACGCAACCTGGGAATCATCCTGGACTCAGAGCTCAAAATGAACCGCCAGATCAACTCCGTCTCGTCCTCCTGCTTCCACACCCTCCGCCTCCTACGTAAGACCTTCAAATGGATCCCCCTCGAACACAGAAAGACCGTCACTCACGCCCTGGTCACCAGCAGACTTGACTACGGCAACGCACTCTATGCCGGAATAAACAAAAACCTCACCCGCAAGCTACAGAACATCCAAAACGCCGCCGCACGACTGGTCCTCAACCTGCCAAGACACTGCCACATCTCCCAGCACCTGCGCACACTCCACTGGCTCCCCATCAAAGCTAGAGTCACCTTCAAGATGCTCACCCACGCTCACAAGGCCCTCCACAACACCGGACCAGCATACCTGAACAGCCGACTCAAATTCCACGCACCCCAAAGGATTCTACGATCAGCCCAGCTCTCCTACGCCATGGTCCCCCGCACCAGAAAGACCAGATCGGGAGGCCAGTCCTCCTTCCTCGCGGCCAGAGCCTGGAACGACCTTCCACTCCACCTCAGACAGACAACATCGCTCCCCATCTTCGCAAGAAACCTCAAAACCTGGCTCTTCGACAGACCCCCTCCTTGATGGACTGGAACCTGCGAACCCCCCCCTCCTCCCCAGCGCCTTGAGACCCCTACGGGTGAGTAGTCACGCTTAACAAACACCTGATTGATTGATTGACTAAATTTTCAGGCAATGCAATGCAGAAAGGGTCCTTGCTGCACTGCCTTGTGTGAAAGGAAAAGCTGAAATGTACCAGATATATTGCACTTCTGCTCTCTTTGCGTTTGTGCAATTGAGGCAGCCTAGCGCCAATGCAGGCACCCTTGTGAGGGTGCCTGCATTGTGATCAGGATAATATTTGTGCAGAAAGGTATCCCTTCCTGCAGACACAAAAAATGATCTTTCAAGGCATATTCTTCTTTTTATGTGTGCTCCAGAATGAAGAAAGAGAAAGTAACATATATTTCTGCTTGTCATGCCAAGGTCAGGTAGGTGCACCATTTTTTCAGCAAACCCAGGTTTACTGCCTTTAGTAAATCTTGCTTTGCGTAAAAATACATGGGTGGATGCATGGGAATGCCCATGTTCAACCAATGTAATGCCTCCCTGACATAGGGTAACACAAGGCAGTGCAAGGCATTGCGTTATTTTGCAGGTGAAAAGTGACCCAAGGCCACACAAATATTGATTTATGTAGTTTGGTAAATGTCATTCAGGCACTTGTGTTGCCTTGCGTGTCAAAGGACAATGCAGTTTCTTAGTAAATTTGATGCTAGATATAATGGGTGTTAGTCTAGTGGGAAACATTATTCTTGACATATTAGTCAGAATAATTCTCATAAAACTCTACCATTGATTTTCTTGAACTTAAACTAAATGCTTCAAATATCACAAGTGCAACACTTTGAGATAATGTCTTCTTCTCAGAAATAATTGCTTTTCAGGGCACAAATTCATGAATTCACTCCTATATTATAAAGGTTTCACATTTAGGCAGGACATTCCTATCAACAGAAAAATCCAATCAGTGGATTGTGCATGATTTTGACAACATCCTATCATTCGTCACAAAGTTTGTATTATCAAATACCATCATTTATTACTAAGTTTTTCCATTTGATATTTTAATGTACAACCTTCAGGTTCACCTAATGTTGATCTTTGAAGCACAGATCCTTGTAGGAAAGAGCTCAGCCTGCTTGTAAAATTATTCAAACATTTTCTGAGGTTGTGATTTTGGGCCTGTGGAGATCAGAGTGTTACGAATTGATGGAGAGAGGCAACAGTCTTCATGTGAGCTGTGACAGAGCTTCCACAATGGGGAAATGGCCTTAATAACGAATCTGAGTGTACTAAACAATTAATCCAAAACAACGACCTTTCTATGAACCACGACATCATTAACCACGACTTATACGAACAACGACTTTCCAAAACCATGAATTATACGAACAACGACCTCCTTAACCACGACTTATGACTTATGAAAATGGCCAATAGATGGCACTGCAACCCGTCTCATGCGACAGATTCAAGTGCCATCTAACCAGCCAATGTCACATTCCATGCAAGCAACACAGAGTCACATTATGGAGAAAACGGGCCACCCAAGCCTGCAGCTTATTTTAGACATTATTGTTAGCGGCACATTCAGTTAGTCCACCTGCTCTCACGCGTGCCCTCTCCCCCGGAGTGAACACGGCCATCCAACACCCCAGGCGGGGCACACAAAACCTGCTGTCCAGGAACAATCGTGCCAAGCGCATTTCTCAAGGGCCGTCAGCCAAGCACTCCATATATACCCTGCAACAAAGGAAAGCAGAAAATGGTGATCGATGAACTGTGCACTATCAAGTCAAATTTATACATCAAATTCAATTTGTCTCCAATGAGCACTCATCGGGCCATGGTGGGGGCTCGTTCTCAGGTAGGCCTTCTAAATGAATTTTGGAATTATTAAATAATTTAGGTGTGCATTTTAAAACATACATATTTACCAGAAAGGACGGTATGTAGGGATGATAGGGGTAATGGGGGGGGTAATTTAATACCCAGGTAACATTTGTATTGCCTGTGTATTAAATTATTAATTTACAGATTAATTATATATTTTTGTATATTTTGTTTATTTAGATATTTATTTTTAATATATAAAAGGGATGTATTTTATTAACCTAAATACTTACCTATAGGGACGAGATGTAGGGAATCAAGGGGTAATGGGTGGGGAAGTAATTTTATACCCATGTATGTTTTAGAAATGATTAAATTGTCAGAATTAAATTGTTTTTTGGGAATTAATTTATTAATATTCTAAAATGGATTTGGAAATGTGTTTTAAAACAAAAATACTTACCTCTAGGGATGGGATGTAGGGATGATAGGGGTAATTGGTGGGGAAGAAATGTAATACCCAGGTAACATTTTTATTGCCTGTGTATTAAATTAGTAATTTACAGATTAATTATATATTTTTTGTATATTTAGTTTATTAATTTTTAATTTATTAAAGGGATGTCCTTTATTATCCTAAATACTTACCTCTAGGGACAGGATGTAGGGAATCAAGGGGTAATGGGTGGGGAAGTAATTTAATACCCAGGTAACATTTTGATTGCCTGTGTATTAAATTAGTAATTTCTTTTATTATCCAAAACACTTACCTTTAGGGACGGGATGTAGGGAATCAAGGGGTAAAAGGTGGGGAAGTAATTTAATACCCAGGTATGTTTTTGAAATGATTAAATTGTCAGAATTAAATTGTTTTTTGGGAATTAAATTATTAATATTCTAAAATGGATTTTTAAATGTGTTTTATAACAAAACATACTTACCTCTAGGGATGGGATGTAGGGATGATAGGGGTAATGGGTGGGGAAGTAATTTAATACCCAGGTAAACATTTTATTGTCTGTGTATTAAATTAGTAATTTACAGATTAATTACATATTTTTCTATATTTGGAGAATTTATTTTTAACTTATTAAAGAGTGGTTTGTAAATAACCTAAATACGTACCTCTAGGCATGGGATGTAGGGAATTAAGAGGTAATGGGTGGGGAAGTAATTTAATATTCAGGTATCTTATTTTATTCTTTGGGTAATAAATTTATTGCAAGTAAGTTTGAAAAGGATTAATACACATTTTTGATAAATTAAAAAATCTTATAAAAATATCATAAACCTTTAATAGTGAAAATAAAAAAAACTTTGGTTGAATATATTTTAACAATAAAAAATATTCTTTATTTTCTAAATGAATAAATTCATAGTCAAATATTTGATTAAACTTTAAATTTATTAATTATATGTTATAAAATTATTTTCAATCTTAGGTTAAAATATTTTTATTCAATAGAATATTGTTAGACTTTAAAAGGTTTTGCACTAACGTATTTTTAAGATGATTTATCATTGCATATAAACATTTTCCCACGCTTTCCAATATCTTTCAATGGGTATTTTTGTCCTTTTTCTATTTCCGTTGAATCAGCTGATGTTTGCGGTAGAACGTCTTCCTCTGTTTTCCGTAGAGCATTGCGGTGAAGAAGAAAAGACGGAGGTTTCACAGACAGGAAAGGTTTTTAATCTCATTACATTTTTTTAAACATGGTGGCTACCTCTAAAGTAAAGTTAAATATTAGGGATGTGTTCAATTTTGAATCGGGTTAACTCTTCACAGTGCATGTGTCTTTATGCATTCCCTCCACGTGGATGGCTTATTGTTAAAAAAAACAAAAACGCAGATATTGTTTGAGAATGCTTTTCGGTTTTACATGTGCATTTTATGTGGAGTAATCACTAAGTGGCCGATTCCGATCTCGGCCGGTAGTGCTCCGAATCGGATTCGGATTCACCGGATCCGATTCGGAGCCCTGTTTCCCGACCGAATCGTACGCGGGTCCGGCCGAGCGAGTACGATGCAAGCACCCGCGAAATCGCCGACCGACTCGAACGCGGCTTCAACACGCTCCGACCGACTCGCATGGACACGACTCGCACCGCGCTATGGAGACGTTTCCCGGCCGGGTAAGTACGATGCGCGCCGCGGGCAGTCCGACCGACTCGCGCCGTCCGGCTCGAAAAAGCTGTCGGAGCCGGACTTTGGGGGTCCGCGTCGGACCCCCTGTACGTGTAGGCGCGCGAGTCGCACACAGGGGGACCCATGGGTCCCCCTACCTGTGCATGTACGCCGCGATGCGCATGGATGCGTACACGCTGTAGGGGGCGCCCTTGTCCGCCTCGCACCCATTGAGTCAATGGGAGCCCGCGTACGCGTTGTGCGACAGGCTCCCATTGACTTCAATGGGAGTCCGACCGACTCGAGTCCGATAGCATGTGTGCGCATCGTACTCGTTCGGTCGGACTGCTAGGGTCCGATTGGGTCGGAATTCTCTCCGGGTCCGGCTCGGTCGGAGAGATTTCCGGCCGGAATCGGAATCAGCCCCTAAATCGGGGCTTGTCTTTTTTTTCAGGTTGATGCATTCTTCGAGTAAATGTCTTTTTAAATAAAGTTATAATTGAAAAAAAGACATATTGAGAAGCACTGCTGTATTAAGGAGATTTGCTTGTTGTAGTTGGTTGATTCTTCCAGATTTTTGAGAAGTTAAACATTTATTTTTTAAAAAAAGACTTCAAGGAATATATTTGGTTCAGTGCACATTTGCAGTTGATTCTTTGTTTTCTTATGAGCACAAATTTAGATTTTGCACAGATTAAGGCTAATTTAGTTGCCTTTTGTTTTTTTTTTATAATGGAAATATGAATATCTAAAACATTTTTCACATCTTGTCCAAAAAGCATTCTCTTCATGGAATTTGGCTAATATCGTTGCCAATATTAGTAAGATACATGGGATAGTAGTTGGTGACTGAATTTTAAAAAAAAAAGGAAACATCAGTCACGGTATGGATTGAGGCTAATGTAGTTGCCTTTTTATGATGTCCTAAAAATTTTCATTTTCTGGGGAATTAAAAAAAAAAAATTGAAATAGACAGTGGTGACAAGAGTTGGTGACTCATGGTGACTCATGGAATATTTAGCAGTCCCATTGATTTGAAAAAATGAAGACATCTTAAGGTAGGAACCCCAACTTTCCTTTTTATAGTGAAAAATATTTTCAAAAAATCCAATTGAATTGTTGAAAGAGGTAAAAATGACAAGTAATTTGTTAATGATGTTAGTATTTTTCAGAAATGTAATATGTACGCAATACTGTCAAGGTAGTCAGAAGCCACCATCAACATAAATTGTTGAAGTTTTGCCAATAGTCTCTCAGACATTTCTTTACTTTTTTTAGAAATTCGTGGATTCAGACTACCTGACAGTGATTGCGCCAGTCTCATTTCCTGGAAACTTTGTTCCTTCTTCAAAATTTCCAGAAAATGATAAAGATTAGGATGATGTTTAGCTACTGATTTATTGAAGGAATTGTGCCTTCCCTCAATGGCATTGTTTGTTTTTGCATCACCTTCCAAGCAGGTTGAATAGCAGTTCCACCATTCAATAGGATTCTTGGGTTTCCTCCTGCGACCCGACCTGCTTAGACGGCCAATCCATGTATCCTCAAAGTAATTTAGTATAGGTGCCAATTTTTCTTCATTTTGTGTGAAAAAAACTGATTTGGTAATTGAAGTGTAGTACTCATCTCCACTCTCAGGCGGTACAAAACATAACGCAGTTAGTTTTCTTAATTCAAATTGTAGTTTGCTGCTTGATAAATAGTCTTCAGCCAAGGATGGTTTCTGAATTTTACGCCAATAAGCCTGCGAAAAGTGAAAGAAACATCCTTGGATTTGTGTTTCAGAGTATACTTTTGTAATAGTACTAATCATTGCAAATTCAAAATCAATGATTACTTTTCCAGTACTTTTATTCATGGTTTTGCTTTTTATCACTGATAAAAATTCAGTGTACTTTGAAGATTGTTTGTCAGGCAGCAAAGCATACACTACAGGGACTGTAGTGTTATTTTTATTAGCATGAACAGTGTAAATTTGTGAAAATGAATGGGGTGTTGATTTGAAAGTGCCATCCATCATCCAAACTGGACTGTTCTCTAGGGTTATAAGGTTATGATTAGTGCTAAAAAATGTAATTCTTTTAAGAGGGTTTTCATTATCATACAATAGAAAGGATTCATTAGAGAAAGTTAGTGTTACATGATTAGGGATGTTAATGTCTTCGAAGTTGCGGGGTGTTATGTGGTGGGGATTACTTGTCAGTTTTTCTCTTTGCACCATCTGTCTGAGGTTGGGGATAGAGGCCATGCTACCTGCAACATGTGAAGGCAAGTTTTGAGCCACTTCCCTTAAAATTGTACCACAGTTTTCATTGGAGGTGTGCGCTAGAAGTTTGATTTGTTGGACATTTTCTCTTACTTCTATTTCCATTGCAGAGGCAGAGTGGTAATGGTCTGTTGTCCTAACAACGGTTTCTTCCAGAGTAACCGCTCTGCCTGTGCATGGGACGAGAAATATTGCACACACCTCCAATGACTTCTGGGTTCTACAGATATATCTTTGCAAAATAGAGACCCACCATATTTTAGTAGGTTATTCCCAGTCCGCAGTTTTACATACGTTGCTTGTCTGCAGGTTGACATTGTTGATTAATCTGTTTTTAAAAAAAGAAATTAATTTGTGCATGTTTCTTTTGATTACTCATTACTAATTGCTGAGAGGTAAGTACTCTGTGGAGTTGGTATTTAGAATTTTATCATATTCACTTTTCTGCACCTGTCGTCTTGTAAGTACACTTTCCTTTGGGAAAATAAATTTGTTCTCTAGTCTTTGTCCAGCAATGGTTCAGTGGTAATTACCCGGTTGTTTTGGAATATAAAATTTGATCCCAGTCACTGTTATGCACCTGCTTGTTAGGTAATTACTCTCTGCTTCTGGAATGTAAAATTTGGCCCTAAAACACTTGTCAGGATCTTCTCAGTGGTTAGTTTTCAGTGGAGTTAGAATATAAAATTGTTCACAAGTCACTGACCTGTTTTAATTTAGAGTTTAGTTTAAGCTGGAACTTGTTTTTAAAAGTTGGCTCTTACTTATTGTTCCTCAGGTATCCTTTTGCAAGTTTTAGTTGCTTCTGGAATATTACTTTCAACACAGTGGGGTCGATTCCGATCTCGGCCGGAAGCGCACCTAACAGTATTTGTCCGGAAAAAATACAAGCCGAACGCGTGTTTCCCGACCGATTCGAACACTCGTCCGAACGAACAAGTACGATGCGCATAACAGCCCAGATTCCGAGCGAGCCGAACTTACCCATTTCAGCTCCTGTTCTCCGCCCGAGCCGGATCCGTAAACGCCGATTCGAGTTGCACGGAAGCAAATACACAGCACCTTCCGGCCGGACTAGTACGATGCGCCTTCCGTACGCGCCAAACCCGTTGCTACGTCCGGCACGTTTGAGCATCCGGGAGAGCCGTACATAAGCTCCGATTCGCGCCACAAGACGATCCACGGCTACGAGACGAACAAGCCAGCGACGAGTACGAGTCGAAGACACGAGAAACCCGAACGAGACGACCCAAGCATGAATCCCATCGTGCAGGTCCTACCAATACTCTACATCTATTACCAGGACCGGCACGGACGCGTACGGCGCACACGGTAAGTCAAACACCAACAACACAAACAAACGTCACGTACCCGAAATATGTCACACACACATAGGGATGCAGAAATGACGTACACTAGCAACAGCAGAACCATAGGGGCGGGATGGCCATCACCAATGCCATACACACCCATAGGGGGATGGATGCCTACCACTACCACCACCCCTACTCAGGGGGGCCTGGATGCCTGTCACTACTACCATCCCCACTCATAGGGGGATGGATGCCTATCACTAACACCACCCCCACTCATAGGGGGAAGGATGCCTACCACTAACACCACCCCTACTCATGGGGGGCTGGATGCCTGCCACTACCACCACCCCTACTTATGGGGGGCTAGATGCCTGTCACTACCACCACCCCTACTCATGGGGGGCTGGATGCCTGCCACTACCACCACCCCTACTCATGGGGGCCTGGATGCCTGTCACTACTACCATCCCCACTCATAGGGGGATGGATGCTTACCACTAACACCACCCCTACTCATGGGGGGCTGGATGCCTGTCACTACTACCATCCCCACTCATAGGGGGATGGATGCCTACCACTAACACCACCCCAACTCATAGGGGGATGGATGCCTACCACTAACACCACCCCTACTCATGGGGGGCTGGATGCCTGCCACTACCACCACCCCTACTCATGGGGGGCTGGATGCCTGTCACTACCACCACCCCTACTCATGGGGGCTGGATGCCTGCCACTACAACCACCCCTACTCATGGGGGCCTGGATGCCTGTCACTACTACCATCCCCACTCATAGGGGGATGGATGCCTACCACTAACACCACCCCCACTCATAGGGGGATGGATGCCTACCACTAACACCACCCCTACTCATGGGGGGATAGATGCCTGCCACTACTACCACCCCTACTCATGGGGGGCTGGATGCCTGTCACTACCACCACCCCTACTCATGGGGGGCTGGATGCCTGTCACTACTACCATCCCCACTCATAGGGGGATGGATGCCTACCACTACCACCACCCCTACTCAGGGGGGCTTGGATGCCTGTCACTACTACCCTCCCCACTCATAGGGGCCTGGATGCCTGTCACTACTACCATCCCCACTCATAGGGGGATGGATGCCTACCACTAACACCACCCCTACTCAGGGGGGGCTGGATGCCTGCCACTACTACCATCCCCACTCATAGGGGGATGGATGCCTACCACTACCACCACCCCTACTCATGGGGGGCTGGTTGCCTGCCACTACTACCACCCCTACTCAGGGGGGGCTGGATGCCTGTCACTACTACCATCCCCACTCATAGGGGGATGGATGCCTACCACTAACACCACCCCCACTCATAGGGGGATGGATGTCTACCACTAATACCACCCCCACTCATAGGGGGATGGATGCCTACCACTACCACCACCCCTACCTATGGGGGGCTGGATGCCTGCCACTACCACCACCCCTACTCAGGGGGGGCTGGATGCCTGTCACTACTACCATCCCCACTCATAGGGGGATGGATGCCTACCACTAACACCACCCCCACTCATAGGGGGATGGATGCCTACCACCCACACAACCCCTACACATAGGACGGGTAATGCATGACACAACCAGCATACTCCAACATAAGGAATGTCTGAAAATTACATCCCCCCCAACACCATGACAAGCGTGTGTAGTCTGTGTCAAATGCCTACAACACTGAACATGACATTGAACATACAATGTGACCCCCTATCACATGTGTCACACATAAATGTGTGTGGCCTCCACAATGCAAGCCGACCATGACCACTGTGGCAATGGGGTCGAACACCCCATCATCACAGTGACCAAAAGGTAAGTGTGGGTTCCATAGCTGAAGCACATTTTGAACATTGTGGCAATGGGGCCTAAACCCCCATCATCACAGTGACCAAAAGGTAAGTGTGGGTTCCATAGCTGAAGCACATTTTGAACAGTGTGGCCATGGGGCCTAAACCCCCATCACCACAGTGACCAAAATGTAAGTGTGGGGTCCATAGCTGAAGCACATTTTGAACATTGTGGCAATGGGGTCTAAACCCCCATCACCACAGTGACCAAAATGTAAGTGTGGGGTCCATAGCTGAAGCACATTTTGAACATTGTGGCAATGGGGTCTAAAGCCCCATCACCACAGTGACCAAAATGTAAGTGTAGTCATGGTAAAAGCTGCAAATGCCAAACTGCATGGATTATTCCTGGTCACACAACAACAAACACATCAGTGGCATAGTAGTGCTTGTGTCCCATAGCAACATAGATTGGGTGAGGCAAACAGTGCAGTGCCAATGAAACATCGCTTTGGCCATGTGCAGACCAAAATCACCCATGGGGGCTCACATTGTCAACATTCACAAATAACACAATGACAGAAGTGACCATCATAATGCAGATCCACATATCTGCACCAATGGACACACAAATGTAGATATCCTGTGGAGACTGTAGATGTCAGGTGAACAAATACCATACCATGGCAGCAATGGGACATACAAACCATGATCATTGTGCTGCCTGATGACCCAGGAGTCCCAGGGACAGCAGGGGAAAGCCACCAAACAACATACAGCCAATGGCACACTAAAGATATGCCAATGCAGTGGTGCAAATGCACAAACACAAACAGGCAGACTCACACTGCATATCAAACAAAACAGGTGAGGGGGGTGGTGTGCCAGTGTCCCCAGGCAAACACACAACACATGAGGAGGCCTGAATCCCTATTACACAGATGTCAACACAGTGCCACACAAAAGTAACTCATGGATCGGATTCCCCTATGTGGGCAATCAGGCAATGTTAGATGAGGGAGCCCAAATTACAAATGTCACACAAGCTTGTAGGAACAGCAACTAACACAGCAAGAGACAGACCCACCACAGCACTACCCCCAGGGACCCCACATTGTGGTGACACTTGCCTGCATGATAATCCCACTGTGATGACAAAGGTAGATGTCGTACACACTGTTAACCACAGTCATGTGTCCTGAGCAACTAACTACCATCACACCTACACAAGCACAAATAAAACAGCACGGCCTGTCAGCCAAGGCCAACATGGAGGTAGGGGTCTAGCGGTGCAACAACTCTCATTTGCACACACTCAACACCACACACCTTGATCTCCACCAATGTGCAGCAGTGAAGCTCACATGGACTTGTGACATTGCACATGCACCCATGACAATCCCAGGGGTGGTGGGGGGAACTAAGGCGGAGGTACCCATCACACATGGCCAGTCAACAAGACTTGTGAATGTCTCACACACTGCACAGTACGCTGTACATGGGCATGACGTCAAATCCACACCAACCAATGGGATCCCGGACACAGTCACACACCAATGAAGAAGGCAAGCTCACCCACAAACAACACACATAGACAACTTCCAACATTGCAGCTCTGACCCTGAGGAGTGGCAGCAGTCACACACACAATGTGTCACAATCACTGGAAGCTAACACAAACTGTAAATTACATGACTTGTGTAACCAACAAGTGCCAAGGGGAATCCTGACTGTGTCTCATCTGCGTTTGCCCACAAACTCAGCCCTGACAGCAAACACACCTATGGATGACACCCTGATCACCAGTAATGTGCCATGCACCCACATCACAGAGCACCCAGGGAGAAGATTTGGGGGGAACATTGCTCAACTCAGCAAGCATCACAAATAGGAACATCACTAGGGCCCCCAGCCTGCGTAGCAAAATGGAAGTGAACACACACAGACATGCTCACACAACACAAACCTTGGGCTCAGGCAATGTCACGGAATTACACACTGCCATGAGGGGACTCCACTCCTGTGTAAGAAAAGCTGTGCCATACGTTGTTTCTGCAGGGCGCTATCATGTCAGCAGAACACTTGGTCACTCAGTCAACAATTAGCACAAAATGAAGGCTCACGTCACATCAGCCTGGTCATGGCATTGTCACCCAAATCATCTGCACCGATCAAATACACATGTATAGCAAGTTGCACTGATACCACAGATGAGTCCTTCCCCATTGATGCCCAAACATGCATGTCCAGTGGAGAAGGTCACACGGTCAGGGAAATAGACCAATTGAACAATGGCAAGCACATCTGATGTGCAGGGGTGTAAGCCACAGATGTGATATTGAAAAAACAGGTAGGGAATCCCATTTGCAAATATGGAAAACATGACACCCTCATATTGCTGCAAAGGATGACATGGCTACACACCAGGATAGGACACATTCCCCCTGGACCACATGGGGTCCTGCACAGTAACACTTCATTTACCTGACATCAAAAATCAACATCACTGCAGCAAGGGCATGGTTAGCATCATCAACATCATGTACACCGGAAGCAAAACCACTAGAGAACTGAAAGTAGCTTTATTCAGCATATGTTATTTGGAAAATTAAAGTCCAGAAAAAACACAAAGGCCAATGGCCAGTCCTTGAATAAAGTCCAAACAGGGTGACAGTGGCAGATGTCACCCTTTGCTTGCCTGCACTGCTAGGGACCAGGGACATTCCCCTCGGAGGGGCATACGGGGGCAGGCCAGGCACCGCAGGGACAGGATCAGGGCTCACCAGAAGGAGGCAGGGAAGGGGTGGCTGGTGCTGGAGAGTCACTGACAACTGCAGTGGAGGTGTCTGACATGGTGTGTGCCGCCACAACTGGGGGGCATGAGTCAGATGGTGTGGGTGCCGGCACAACTCCAGTGGACTGGCCAGATGGAGAGGACAGGTTCCCCACTGCAGTGCCCAAGTCAGACGGGGTGGTAGTGGACTCCACTGCAGTGCCCATCTCCAGGGGAGTAGAATGGGGTTCAGGTAAGGTGGGCAGGACAGAGGGGGAGGACAAGGTCTCCACACCAGTGGCACTAACATGAGCAGCGGGGGGTGTGGTGCTGGAAGAGCAAGTGGTAGGTGGAGAAGGCCGGATCATTTTGGGGATGGTGTATCTGTGGGTGGGGGAACCTGGGGCAGGGTGTGGTGGGGGAACCTGTGTTGTGGGGGCCTGAGGGATGGAGGAAGGAGACTGTGTGGTTGACTTGCAGGGCGGTGGTGGGGTCTTCCTCTTCCGGGACCGGGGGGAATTGCGGGTGGGGGCCCCCGTCTGTCTGCGCCTGGGGGAGGGTGTCCGGGGGCGAGGGGCACTCCCCTCTGTGTGGGTGGACTTCCTCTTCCCCCTGTATGCTGGATCAGCGGGATCGGAGGGGAAGAGGCCGAGGTCACAGAGGAAGAGCTGCTGTGTAGGTGGGGTTGCAGGTGAGGCAAGGGAAGGGGTCTTGGAGGGAGAGGATTTGGAGGACTGCGGAGTGACTGTGGATGCCTGTGTGTGTGTCTGTTCCCCATCCCCTGTGGGTGTGGTATCAGTCCCCTGAGGATGCTTGTGTGCATGTCTTGCCTTTGTTTTGGGTGTTTATGTGCTGCTCGTGTCTGTGTGTTTGGGTGATCGTGCAGGTGTGCCTGTGCTTGGGACAGGTAGGGTGCCAGGAAGTGTGGATGGGGCAGAGGTAGGAGGGGTGAGGGACTGTTGGAGGAGGGTCACTGCTGCCATCAGGGAGGAGTCCATGGACTTATTGCTCCTCTGTAGGGCAGACATACCCGTCGAGATGCCCTCCATGAACGACACCAGCTGTGTCAACAGAGTGGTGTGTGCATGGAGGACACTCAGCATTGCTGTCTGCCCTACATGGAGCTGGCGAAGTAGGTACACAGACTCCTCACTCAGCAGGGGACACAGGGGCAGGGGGTGCGGTGCCTGGCATGAAGGAGACACGCTCCCGAACACGGGAGCCTCCACGGACCTCTGGAATGGGAGCCAATGGGAGGGCGGTGGTGGTGGTGGTGGTGGTGGTGGTGGCGGGGCCAGACATACTAGCTGGGGTGTGGTGGCTGCTGACACCCGCCTCCACAAGGGAGTCATCCTCCGAGCTGCTGTGGTCCTCAGCTGAGGTGGATGGTGCTGAGGACTCCTCGGTGTGGCTCCCCTTGCCCTCCGTGCCACTGGGTCCCTCCGACCACTCATCGGCTGCTGACCCAGTCTGGCTCTGCAGCTCATCCTGGTCCATGGAGCTGTCCCCTCCTGTGGCCATGGATGTATCTGCAAACAATTAGGGAAACAGACAAACATCAGTCACCTGCACTGACCGCACACACCACAGTAAGTACAGCACATTACAGAGCAAGCCCTGGCATCCTTAGTTGAACATTGCCAAAAGTCCTCACACAGATTAGGAGAAGCCAATTGTCAGTCTGATGGTCAACCATGGAACTCACACCCCTCCTGCCCTTGCACCCATCTGTCTGGTGCCTGTCTGATGGTAATACCCTAGTGTGGACACATACACCACGTACACAGTTGTTGGACATTGCAGAGAACACGGTGAAGTATGTGAACATGCACACATCACATCTCTTGCCACTGAGTCAGTACAGGTGTCCGGATAAAGGGATGGCCAGAGTCTAATTAGAAATGCATGTGATGCATACCAGCACCAGACACCATGATGCACCCATGTCCGGATAGTCAATGCCACAATGGGTTGCATGTTGCACATGTCACTCCCCTGCAGGATCACTCTTAGGAAGTTTAATGCCATGGCACAGGCATGCCTGCAAAGTCATACATCACTGTCTCCAGTCACATGGGCATGGCAGCCAGCCAGCCAACAACAGTCTGCACTGTGTCACAATCCTAGGACATGGGGAATGCAAGTTATGTAGCTGACAAGTGCACATGTCCATCCCCCACAAACCACATCATCTGAACTCTTATTTGTCCACGTCATACCAATTGGACATATGGAGACATGAAACACAACTCTCTGAACCTGAGCACCTCACAGTCTGCTGTGAATGAAAAACAGATGCCTGAAATTCACAGTCGCATACACCTGTGTGCACAGTCAAGTGATCAAACACCTATAAGTCACAGAAGTATCGTCTCTCATGGTCACATCTCAGATGGCATGCTGAGCCCTAACCGATAAACATCCCAGTAGTCCTGACAACGAAGCCACAGCACAATGACACAGAGGCAGACACCTGAGGGAACATTTCACTGATCACAACATGTCAGCTGATACACGGGAGTGGGAGTACAGAGTGTATTGTATGCCCTGGAGTAGGCATGACTGTCCTGCTCCACCTGAAAGAGGGATGAGCCCTGGACAGTAGGCAGGTGGCTAAGCATGTGTGACACACTTGATATACATACTCCTGAGGCCCAAACATTGTTCCCACCCGCAGCATGGGGGTGTGCCAAATACCCCAGGGACATGTGGTGATTCAGATCAGCAAGTGGACCACATATCAAAGTTACACCCAGATTACATTTCAGGACTTAGGCATTGTGTGAGCAATTGACCCACCCATGAAGCACACCACAAAGTCACGGGAACAAATGCTGTCCCCCACCTTGAGCAAAGCAAAATGCAAGGACACAGTACCCAAGTGACACAATTTCCTGACTGTAAGTACCATACCTGCGTATTAGATGAGGAGTGGGCATGTCACAATTGAGGGACATGGGTCCTGGACCACAAGACTGATGTACTGTGGAAGTTTAACCAGGCCAGAGGAGGGCACATAGCATGTCAGACAAAGTTCACAGTGCAGTCATGGACTCACCCCCTCCTTGCTGCTGTCTGGCCTTCAGCTGCCCATCCAGGTCAGGGAAGACCACCACCAGGATCCAGAGCATGTGGGGGGTCAGGGTCCGGTGTCCGCCCCTCCTGCGAGCAGGCGACAGCTTCAGCTGGACCCTTGCGATCCTCCGGGTCCAGCCACGAAGGTCCTGCCACCTCTTCTGGCAGTTGCGGATCCGGCGCTTGTAGACCCCCACGGATCTTACTGCCCGGGCGATGGTCAGCCAGATTTCCTGCTTATGGTGGGCATCAACCTGTGAGGATGACAAAGTGAAAAGGCCATTACTACACATGCAACATATCCGTGCATCACACAGTTGGATATACATGTCTCAATCACAGGGGCATATGATGTACACAGGCAGTGCAACGATGGCTATGAACAGTTTGCCAGCAGTTACTACATGGTATCATTGCATGGGAAGTAAACCTTGTTGGAATGCACTGTTACTGCACTGTACCTGTTCAGTGCATGTGACTACACACTTTGGGGGGTGAAAACTACTCAGTGAGCATGCTAGCCAGTGGTGTGCACACTGGAAGTCTTGCTAGTCAGACAACATGCACAATTAGTAAGGCAGTGGACAGCACACTCACCTGCTCCCCTGGTGTCCCATACAGCTTGCTGTACTGTGGAAGGAGGCTGTCCAGCAGGGCCTGGTTCTCCTCAAGGCTGAAGGCTGGGGCTCTCTCCACAGTATGTGCCATTGCAGTAGCCAGAGGATGCAGAGACAGCAGCAGTGTTGGTGGCAGATGTCGTCCTGGAGCATGTAGTGCAGGCAAGTGAGCCCTCAGGGGAACAGCCAGCATTATATGTGTGCTGCAGAGGCAGATACTGTCCCATGTGTCCAAAGTGATAGGTCCAAGTCGTTTGCATCTTCTGAATCTGGCCAATCCATGGAATTGCACCACTAATACACGCCCACAGCATCCTTCAAAAGTTCAACTTCATGACACCCATGAATTTGCAACATTGTTGTGGCTGGCCAACTGAATTCACTGCATCAGACTCGTTGAAGCTTCGAAAACGCGTCCGTTGCCATGCCAGGCCCCAGCCAATGCGTGCGCACCGATCGGTCCATTGCTGTACAACGCGTATTCCGGGATACAACGCGTACCCGCTCACTACAGATGCAATGGGCCGTGCGGGCACACCGATCGGTCCATTGCTGTACAACGCGTATTCCGGGATACAACGCGTACCCGCTCACAACAGATGCAATGGGCCGTGCGGGCACACCGATCGGTCCATTGCTGTACAACGCGTATTCCGGGATACAACGCGTATCCGCTCACAACAGATGCAATGGGCCGTGCGGGCACACCGGTCCATTGCTGTACAACGCGCACCCGCTCACTACAGATGCAATGGGCCGTGCGGGCACACCGATCGGTCCATTGCTGTACAACGCGTACCCGCTCACTACAGATGCAATGGGACGTGCGGGCACACCGATCGGTCTATTGCTGTACAGCGCGTACCCGCTCACTACAGATGCAATGGGCCAGTGCGTGCACACCGATCGGTCCATTGCTGTACAACGCGTCCCTGTACAGGTCACTCGCATATGTCACCATGCTTGTCACTGGTGAACGTATGCCAGCCACATATACTTGCCAGGGACTCAGGGGCACACCTACAACACCACACCCAATCCACACTGTATCCTAAGGCATGTAAGGCTGCATTACCTTTTCTGTGAATGGGGGTAAACATGTGGTTTTTGGGGTGGCACTTGGGGGCAGCCACTCCCAGGCTGTGCACGTGTTCATGGGGACAGGATCCTTTGTGTGTTGTGCACATGACCACTGTGATGTGCAAGTGTTCATTTCGGAGCATGTGGCATGGTCACATTTCCAGGTTGTGTATGTGTATGACATGTCACATACCCCCAGAGTCCCATGTGGGAAGGCATGTACGTCACAGGGTGACCCATTGCCACAATAGTGATGGACCTCCACAGTCTGTGTGCATGTTGTGTTTCCGATGTCTCTGATTCCATGTGCACAATGGGAGACAGTCTCCACATCAACGTTGTTTGTGCATGGACTTTGATGTTGTGCGTGTGTGTGTCACAGACGTCCATGTCTGTCCTGCGGAGGCAACATGGGCCACTACCTGTGGGAGTCATGTTTGTTTTTCTGACGTGTACATGATACGCCATGTCATGCCAGTGTCCATGTCGCAAGACAGGGTCACTGGGAATCTTCCTGTCAATGAGCTGTGATGCCTGTGGCGCATCTGTCCAGACATGTCACTGTGGTGTGTGTGTGGAATGTGACAGCAGTAAATGGGTACTGTGACACAGCCTAATGGTTTCCCATAGCACAACCTGGAACCTGTTGTCAACACATGTTGAACTGAGATGTTAGATGATGTCCATGTAGGTGCCATATATGTCCATACAGAACGGCACACACATCAAGTACTTGTGTCTCGTAATGATGTATCATGTGAAATTGAGTATGGTGATGGCACATATGTGGGGTGACTGACAATCTTTCTTTCTTCACCTATGCACTGCAGGGCACAAGCTGTCCATAGACCAATCCCTGACCTGGCAACGATGGTGGAACGTGACAGCATCCGACGGTACCGCTTCACCAGGTAGCTGATTGAGGATTTGGCAGTGTGCTTGGCCCCACATTTGCAACCTGGCCGGCCGTACCCTACAGCGCTGACCCCCAAGGTGAAGGTGATGGCAGCCCTACACTTCTTTGCCACCGGTTCCTTTCAACACACTGTTGCGACTGCTGGTGGGATGTCACAGACTATGTTCAGCCGTGTGCTACGCGATGTTTTGGAGGCAATGTTGAGATGCCTGAACCAGTACATCTATTTCCCTACACGTCAACAACTCACTGACGTCAAGAGTGACTTCTGTGCCCTGGGGAGGATGCCACATGTTATTGGCTCCATTGATGGGACACATGTGGCTTTGGTACCACCACAGGCACATGAGCAGGCATACAGGAACAGGAAACATTATCATTCGATCAATGCTCTGGTGGTATGTCTTGCAGATATGAGCATCTCACATGTGTGTGCACGTTTCCCCGGTTCTGCACACGATGCCTACGTGATGAGGAGTAATCGCATCCCGAGGATGATGTCACAGATGCAGAACCAGTGTGCCTGGCTTGTTGGTGTGTACTGACTTTGTACCATTGTGTGTGTTCTGCAATGTTGTATTCCACCCTCTTTTCCAAGTCAGCTAATGTGCAATTGTCTGTTTGTAGGTGACTCCGGATACCCCAACATGCCATGGTTGCTGACACCCCTCAGGAACCCTGTGACACCAGCCCAGATGCGCTACAGTGAGGCACATGGTCGGACCAGGAGAGTGATCGAGCGCACATTTGGTCTCCTGAAGAGCCGCTTTCGCTGCCTGGACAAGACAGGAGGGGCCCTCCCATATGCCCCAGCAAAGGTGTGCAAGATTGTCATCGTCTGCTGCATGCTACACAACCTGGCAGTGCGGAAGGAGTTGCCTCTCATCCTGGATGACGATGACCAACATCCGCCAGCTGTGGAGGATCCTGGCCTGGGCCACGATGCCAGTGATGATGATGATGGTGATGTCCGCACACAGCTCATCACCAACTTCTTCAGCTGAATGTGAGTATCCTGAGATGTCATGTCAATGATGTGTGTTTGCGTGATATGTGTTGGTGGTGCTCTGGTGCTGTTTGAGTGTGGCCATGTGCTACTTGACTGGAAGCGTGCAGCGATGTGTCCTTACAGGTAGTCTGTACTCCCCAACAGTGTTGACATGCTAACTTGGTTTTCTGTGAGTAACTTGTGACATGTATTGGCCATGAGTATTGCAGTTCTAACCTGTTCTTCCGTGCTTTTGACTGTGTGTCATGTCTGTCCTTCACAGGGTACTTTCAGAGTTGTTTGGTGAACTGTGATCCCCCGACACCATGATTCAACTTCCAGGGTGGAAGCAGTCGTTTCCCTACAGGTGATGTGCCACACACCCCTGGACTTTATTTCTTCTACATTTGTTGACTGTGTGGCCACTGCCACGTAGGATTACCTTGCATCTGTAGTGGAAACAACATGTTGCAAATGTGTAATAAACCTGTGCTTCACTTTGGGTTGTGCATTGTCTGTGGTCACACATCTGACTGACGTGCTTACTGCACCTGTGGGCTAGTTAACACAGACTGTGAATAGGTGTGGTGTCTGTGCATTCCACTGTATTTCCTGGCAACATCAGTGTAGGCGATGAGTCTGATGGCCCTGGTGTGTATGTGTTGTGTAGCCCTAGTGGTGTGTCTCCCTCATATGTGTCACGTCGCCATGACTCACATGACGGTGTTGAACTTGCTGTAGCAGTTAGCATGCACAGTGTCATTTAGCAGATCACCATCTACATTACAAAAACCATGTTGGAATCACAACAGAGGCAAGTATGGTGTATTAGGGAGTTTATTTACAAACATGTGTGAGGATAGTGCACAGGATGGTGGGTGCTGTACATTGGGATTGGAATCCAACGTTCCCAGATGAGTTGGAAGGCTTGGTAGCAGAAATGTCCTGAGTAAAGTCCACAGTCATCTGATACATTGGGCCAACTTAAGCTCCCCATGTCATGTGGGAGAGTTGTGTTGCATTCGACAGGGTAAACAGTTTGCACACAAAGGAGAATTTCCAGAACAGGTGTTGGGTTCCTGGGGGATGTACATGGCCATCAGCCTCTCAGTTTTCCTTCCTCGGACGACCCCTCTTCTTCCGGGGGGACCCTCACGTGCAGGCTGCTGCGGTGCAGAGGACTCTCCGCCAGAGTCCTCCTCCCTCCCTGTGGCAGTTGCAGTTGTTGCAGCACCAGATGTTGTGGGCACACAGGGAGGTGTGGCCATGTTGGTGCTAATCTGGCGGAGGCATGTCAATATGTCCCTATGCACCGCTGTCAGTTCTTCCAATGTGTCCCACTTGGACTCCATGCCAGACATGTGTGTCTCCACACGGGACATGTGTGTCTCCACACGGGACATGTGTGAGTCCAAGCGGGCATGATGGGCAGCCTGCTGCTGTTGAATGTCCTTGAGGATCCCCACTACCTGGCTGACCTCTCCGGTGCTATTCTGGTACGCCTCAGCAATGCGTGCCAGTTGTGGGTCATCATGCAGTCCAGGCCCCTCTGCAAACAGCGACCTATGTCTACCACCCCTCCCACCACCCCTGGTGACACGTGCGGGACCTGTGGTGGCACGCACAGGTGACCGTAGGCCCACTTGGGGGTTGTTACTGGGCTCGTTGTCCGTTGCTCCACGTTGGGCCGGGGTCCCTGTGCTGTTGTCATCGGTGGTCCTTGGTCTGTCCGTGTTGGCAGGGGTGGTCTGTGTGTTGGCAGTTGTTGGAGGGGTGGGTGCAGGGGGTGCAGATGTTGGTCCTGCTGGTGCTGCATGATGACTCGCACCGGAGGGGCCAGGTAGGTCTTCGCCATCCGAGGAGTGCAGAGGCTGTTCCACACCAGTGAGCTCAGTGTCCCCCGGAGCCTGGGACAGGGACTCCTCCTCATCTGCTGCTGCGCCCCATCATCACCTGTTTTTGGAAGAGACACACAATGTATGTTATGTTTCTACGGGCATCAATGGTTCACACACCTGACAGTTGTGACTGTACCTCTGGATGTGGGCCTGTACATTGCATTGTCCTAAGTTGTCACAGTCAGAGGTTGATATTGGTGTAGCACATTGTCCTGCCAACCTGAAGCTTTTCTATGTGAATGTTGAGGTGTGTGCATGGCCAGCATTGGTGGTATTTGGTGGACATCCGGCCCTCCTTCTCCACCCAGCCCAGTTATCCCACCATGGAACGTGCTTCCATTGCAGGGAGTGCAAGTTGGCTTTCAGGATGTCATGGGGTGGTGTCCTGCTGTTGGTTGGTACACAGTTCCCAGCAGGGGCTTGTGCTCCCCACAGCAGTACCCAGTGTCAGCCATCTTGTCAGTTGTTTTCCACTCCCTGTGATGTGAGCATGGTTCAGAGTGGTGTTGATGGGCCAATTGTGAGGGTGACCAATATCTGTGACTACAACTCCCATCATGCTATGGCCTACACCCCCCTTCCCAGCATGCCCATACTTCCTTCCTTTTGACTCTGCTTCCCTGTGGGGTAGTGTGCCTGTGCTGACAGGATGGCTGACGGTGTTGTCCTGGCGTTTGTTTGGCTACAAGTCCCAAAAGTGTCCCTGTGCTTCACACAGCATAACCCAGTGTGGTAGTTCTTTGTGGGATATTTAATTAGAGTGTGAGGCAATGCATTCTCCCAGGTGAGTTGTGTGGAGTTTGTGTTAAGGGGGTGTGTGAGAAAAGCTGCTGGTAACTATGGTCAGAGCTTTCAGTCCCCCTTCCCACCCAGCCAGATATCCCACCCTGGAACGTGCTTCCATTGCAGGGAGTGCAAGTTGGCTTTCAGGATGTCAGTCAGTGGTGTCCTGCTGTTGGTTGGTGCCCAGTTCCCAGCAGGGGCTTGTGCTCCCCACAGCAGTACCCAGTGTCAGCCATCTTGTCAGTTGTTTTCCACTCCCTGTGATGTGAGCATGGTTCAGAGTGGTGTTGATGGGCCAATTGTGAGGGTGAGCAATATCTGTGACTACAACTCCCATCATGCTATGGCCTACACCCCCCTTCCCAGCATGCCCATACTTCCTTCCTTTTGAGTGGACTTCACTGTGTGTGAGTGTGACAGCAATGGCAAGATGGCTGACAGTGGTGTCCTGCTGTTGGTTGGTGCACAGTTCCCAGCAGGGCCTTGTGCTCCCCACAGCAGTACCCAGTGTCAGCCATCTTGTCAGTTCTTTTCCACTCCCTGTGAGGTGTGCATGCTTTAGTGTGAGCTTGCTGGGACATGTGGGTGGGGAATGTTGAGCTGTGACTACCACTCCCATCATGCTATTGCCTACACCCCCTTCCCAGCATGCCCATACTTCCTTCCTTTTGACTCTGCTTCCCTGTGGGGTAGTGTGCCTGTGCTGACAGGATGGCTGACAGTGTTGTCCTGGCGTTTGTTTGGCTACAAGTCCCAAAAGTGTCCCTGTGCTTCACACAGCATAACCCAGTGTGGTAGTTCTTTGTGGGATATTTAATTAGAGTGTGAGGCAATGCATTCTCCCAGGTGAGTTGTGTGGAGTTTGTGTTAAGGGGGTGTGTGAGAAAAGCTGCTGGTAACTATGGTCAGAGCTGTCAGTCCTCCTTCCCACCCAGCCAGATATCCCACCATGGAACGTGCTTCCATTGCAGGGAGTGCAAGTTGGCTTTCAGGATGTCAGGCAGTGGTGTCCTGCTGTTGGTTGGTGCCCAGTTCCCAGCAGGGCCTTGTGCTCCCCACAGCAGTACCCAGTGTCAGCCATCTTGTCAGTTGTTTTCCACTCCCTGTGATGTGAGCATGGTTCAGAGTGGTGTTGATGGGCCAATTGTGAGTGTGACCAATATCTGTGACTACAACTCCCATCATGCTATTGGCTACACTGACTTCACCAGCATACACAGAATTCCTTCCTTTCAGTGAGCTTCCCTGTGAGGTGGTGTTCTAGTGGTGGCAAAATATCTGACTGTGTTTGTTGGTTAGATTTGTGCCACTGCCTTGCTGTATTTGTAGTTATGTTTGTACATATCTTGACACAGTTACATGTCACTATGAGATGGCATGTATTGTGTTTATCTGACTGACAGACAGATCTTGGGGTGATTATCGTTTGATTGCTGTGTATTTGCTAAGGGTGCATGGTTTGACTATCCCCTTGACAGTGATGTGTGTGTATTGTCACACAATATTGGGTATATTAGTTGTGTACTCACCAGGCTCTGGGATGTTTGATAGTCCATATACGCTCACTTGTGGTAGGATGGCCCGCACCTTCTCCTCCCAGGGCCTGAGGTATAGTGGTTTGGCAGGAGGGCCACTGCCGGTGTGCTGACTCAGGATGTAATCCTTCTTTAGTAGGTCCCTGACCCTCCTGCGCACGTCATACCACCTGTTCTGGATGTCTTCCTTTGTGCGCAAACATGGTGATTGTGCGTTGACCCTGTCGACGATCCTCTGCCACATCTTGGTTTTCTGCGACATGGGGGTCTGTTGTACCAATGTACCAAACAACTGGGGCTCTACCCTGAGGATCTCATCTACCAGGACTTCCAATTCATTGTCTAGGAACTTTGGATTCTTCTTTAGGGGCATGGTGATGGGTGGTGGTGGGGATTTATGTGTGTGTGTGTGCAGGTGAGGGTGTGTGAGTGTAGGTTTTGCTGGGTGTATGTGAGGGTGCTATTTGTTGAGGTGCTAATGGTGTGTGGCTTGTGTGATGGATGAGCTGTGAGTGTGTCTGTGGTTGCTGTGTGATGGTGTTCTGTGCTGGCAGGTCAGTTGAATTTGCAAAGGATCATGGTAGGGATTTGTGGCCTTTATATAGGTGGAGTTGGGGGTGTGTCCTTGTTCCATGTTTTTTTTCCCTGTATTTATTGACTTTGTCATTGCTTGTTTGGCCCTTTTTTTGTTTTTTTCCTTAGTATTTTTTGTGCATGTAGGAGACGTTCTTCGGACCGAGTAGGACGCTGCAGTTGTCTCGTGCGAGCTTCTCCGAGTCGTCCACGCTGTGTTTCTGCAGGGTTTCTTGTGCGGCGTACGCGTCGGTCGCCAAGTATTGGCTTCCTTCGGCTGGCTTTTGTATGCGTGTCGGTCGTTCGGCTTGCGCTCCGTGCGACTCGGTCTGTTTTTCCACGCATTGCATCATACTGCGCGGGTCGGAGTTCGCGGGTACGTTTCGTTCGGGTTGATTCCTGGTGCGTGTCGGTCGGTTCTATTCACGTGGTTTCCCGGCCGGATAGCTTGTTTCCGTCCGGTTCGGTCATTCGGCTTGTGTTCCGTACGAGTCGATCGTGATTCACATGCATTTCATCGTACTTCCCAGGTCGGGCAACGCCGGTACGTGTCGGTCGGACTATATTCCTGTACCGAGTCGGTCGGTATTTTTTCCGGCCCGAATCGGAATCGGCCCCAGTGTCTGTAAGTTTTAAGAGATTTGCAGGTATTTACTGTGAATAGTTGACCTTTTTGTGGATTCGTATAGGCTGCTTGTTCTGAAATTGGAAAAGAAACGTTACAATAAGTGATTTTTTCACAGCCAACCTTTGCTAGATTCTGGGGGAGTTGCATTAATGTTTTGGATCTTAGTCACTGTCCAGCATCTTCTCTCAGGGAAATTGCAAGATGAGATGGATTATAGACTTGCTATCTAGTTACTGGTTTACAACTGTTTTCTGGTTTATATTTGCTGGTGTAAGAATATAAAAAAGAATCTTACTAACTGGCCTGCATCCTTGTGTTTTGGTAAGTACCTGCTTGATGTGGAATTTGAAATTCGATTTAAATTTTAATCCACCACTGCACGGAGGTAAGTACCATGCGTTGTTTGAATTTAAAATTGGACCTTACTCACTATCCAGAATTTGATTAGGGGATAGTACTCAGTGGATTTTAATTGTAAAATTGGTCCTCACTCACTGTTCAGCTCCTGGCTTTTGTTAACCCCTTCCATGATCATGATGGAATGGTTCCGTCATGAGCACAAGTTTAAGTGTGCTCATGACGGAACCATTCAGTCAAGAGCACACTTTCAAAAAATCCCTCTGCTGTAAACAGCAGAGGAATTTCCCTTTTTTTTCATTTCCATGGTTTTTTTTTGCTTTGGGAGGTGGGGAAGAGCTTCCCCAACCTCCCAAAGTATGGTTAGGGTTTTCATTGCAATGACGATCGCGGGCATGGCGCGCTGTCGTCATTACAATGAAAACAAAACTGAATTTTAGTTTCAGTTTCACAGTTTTGGTGCTTGTGGGACTATCTCAGCCACCCAAGCACCGAAAAACATGGGAGGGGTATCGTTGGAAAGGGGAGAATCCCTAGTGGATCCCTGCTTGGGGATCACCCCTGGTGGGCGATCCCCAAGCAGAGATCCACCCACTAGCTCGCCCCATACAATTTTGCCAGACAGCCTTTCTGCCCCCCCTGGGGGGCAGATGGGGCAGCAGCCCCAAATCTGCCCCCCCCCGGGGAGGGCAGAAAGCACCCATGATGCCAGGGATTTTTTTTTATAGGCCAGGGGTGGGGGCTGTCCAGAATGCCAATGCCCCCACCCTACCCCCAAAGAAGGAATAAGACTTTCTGCCCCCCAGAGGGCAGATGGGGGCAGAAAGCCCACTAGGCCCCAGGGATTTTTTAAAATATATACGTAGGGGTGGGGGCTGCCCAGAATGGGCATGTCAATGCCCCACCACAAACATTTTTACAGACTTTCTGCCCCCATGGGAGGCAGATGGGGCAGAAAGCCCACTAAGCACCAGGGATTTTTTTTCTCCAAAGTTCGGGGCGGGGGCTGACCAGAATAGGCATGCCAATGCCCCCACCACCCCCAAAACATGCCACAGTCTTTCTTCCCCCTCCTAGAGGCAGATGGGGGCAGTAGCCCCTGATCTGCCCCCTGGGGGGGCAGAAAGCCTACAAGGCACTAGGGATTTTTTTTATATATACTTAGGGGTGGGGGCTGCCCAGAATTGGCATGCCAATGACCCCACCCCAAAAAATAAATACTACACTCTTTTTTCCCCCCCGGGACGCAGATGGGACAGTAGCCCATTATCTGCCCCCCCCCGGGGGCAGAAAGCCCCCTAGGCACCACGGATTTAATTCCCTCAAAGTTCGGGGTGGGGGCTGCCCAGAATGGGCATGCCAATGCCCCCACCCCCCAAACAAAATGCCACAGTCTTTCTGACCCCCCCCAGGAGGCAGATGGGGGCAGCAGCCCCTGATCTGTCCCCGGAGGGGCAAAAAGCCCACTAGGTACCAGGGATTTTTTTTTTATATGTAGGGGTGGGGGCTGCCCAGAATGTGATGGAAAGTTCTGGAATCTGTGCAGATCCACAAACTTCCACCCAACCCGCATTCCCCAAAGTCTTCCGATAAAAATGATACCTCACTTGTATAGGTAGGCCTAGTGCCCGCGACAGTAAACGGCCCAAACCGCAACATGGACACACCACATTTTTACAGTGAAAACAGACCCTTTCTTGGCAAAGTGCCTAGAAGTAGATTTTGAACCCTAGCTCTGCCGGCACCTAGGGAAACCTAGCAAACCTATACATTTTTGAAAACAAGAGACCCAGAGGAATCCAGGATGGGGTGCCTTGTGTGGCTCCCACCAGGTTCTCTTACCCAGAATCCCTTGCAAACCTCAAACTTTGTTAAAAAAAAACACAATCTCCTCACATTTCTGTGATGGAAAGTTCTGAAATCTGCGTGGATCCACAAAATTCCACCCACCCTGCATTCCCCAAAGTCTTCCGATAAAAATGGTACCTCACTTGTGTGGGTAGGCCTAGTGCCCGCAACAGGAAACGGCCCAAAACGCAATGTGGACACCACATTTTTACACTGAAAACGGACCCTTTTTTTGCAAAGTGCCTAGCTGTAGATTTTGAACCCTAGCTCTGCCGGCACCTAGGGAAACCTAGCAAACCTATAAATTTTTGAAAACTAGACACCCAGGAGTATCCAGGATGGAGTGACTTGTCTGGCGGCTCTCACCAGGTTCTGTTACCCAGAGTCCCTTGCAAACCTCAAACTTTGTCAAAAAAATTCTGTGATGGAAAGTTCTGGAATCTGCGTGGATCCACAAAATCCCACCCATCCTGCATCCCCTAAAGTCTTCAGAGAAAAATGGTACCTCACTTGTGTGGGTAGGCCTAGTGCCCGCGACAGGAAATGGCCCAAAACACAATGTGGACACACCACATTTTCACAGTGAAAACTGACCCTTTTTTTACAAAGTGCCTATCTGTAGATTTTGAACCATAGCTTTGCCAGCACCTAGCGAAACCTAGGAAACATATACATTTTTGAAACCTAGACACCCAAGGGAATCCAGGATAGGGTGACTTGTCTGACTCTCACCAGGTTCTATTACCCAGAATCCCTTGCAAACCTCAAACTTTTGGAAAAAACACATTTCCCTCACATTTCTGTGATGGAAAGTTCTGGAATCTGCGTGGATCCACAAATTTCCTACCACCCAGTGTTCCTCCAAGTCTCCCGATAAAAATGGTACCTCACTCGCGTGGGTGGGTCAAGTACCCTCGACAGGCAAGGGCCCAAAGCGTATTGAGGAGACATCAAAATTACCTATCACAAAACAACCTGGTTTTGCAAGGGGGGGTCACCTGGGTTTTTGGCCCCGGGCTCGGCGGCCATCTTGGGAAACTACCAAACCCACACATTTCTGAAAACTAGACACCCGGGGGAGTCCAGCGAGGTATGGCTTTCGTGGACCCCCCAACATTTTCCTACCAAGAATCCCCTGCAAACTACAAATTTAGCTGAAAAAATCAAAATTTTCTCAAATTCCTCTGTGGGAAAGTTCTGGAATCCGCATGGATACACACATTTCCTACCACCCAGCGTTCCCCCAGGTCTCCCGATAAAAATGGTACCTCATTCGCTTCGGTGGGTCAAGTACCCGCGACAGGCAAGGGCCCAAAACGTATTGAGGAGACATCAAAATTACCTATCACAAAACAACCTGGTTTGGCAAAGGGGGGTCACCTGGGTTTTTGGCCCCGGGCTCGGCGGCCATCTTGGGAAACTACCAAACCCACACATTTCTAAAAACTAGACACCTGGGGGAGTCCAGGGAGGTATGGCTTGCGTGGATCCCCCAATGTTTTCCTACCCAGAATTCCCTGTAAACCTCAAATTTAGCTGAAAAAAACAGATTTTCTACATATTTATGTGTGGAATCACCGTGCCGGCACAAATGTCCTACCTCACAGCGCTCCCCTCAGTCTCCTGAATAAAATGATACCTCACTTGTGTGAGTGGGGCAAGGGCCCGTGACTGGAAAGAGCCAAAAACACAGGGATTAAGGGTTTAGCACCGAGAATTCTAAGCGCTACATTTTTTTACAAATACATTTTTAGCCAATTCTGCATTGGACACCTATAACTAGAATGTCCTATAATTCTCATGCTTGTATGGGTACTCACAATTTCGGAAATGTGCAAATAGCTACTGTTTCTAAACTCTATATTTTGTTCCAATTTCAGAAATACATAGGTGTCTTTCATCCCGATTTTTCACTATATATATTTTTCCAAATGAATTGCTATATACCCGGTACATAATAAAAAAACATTGCAAGACGCTGTTCAGTTGTTGGCTCTGGGTTCGTCGGGTTCTTGGTGAACATACAAGTCCTATATATCCCCACAACCAGAAAGGTCCGTTGGATGTATCGCTATAATGCTTTCAAAGATCTGTCATAATTAGAAGAAGTTACAGGTGAAAACGTTGGCACAAATGGCTGTTTTTTTCAACTTATTTAAAATTTTTCCTATTTTCTACTGTTAGTTTCTATAAAGAAACCTTGCAGGATCTACACAAATGACCCCTTGCAGAATTCAGAATTTTGTCTACTTTTCTAAAAATGTAGAGCTTTCCAGGATCCATTATTGCTTTCATACCCATTTCTACCATTAACTGGAAGAAGGTTAAAAGCACAAAAAATAGCAAAAATAGGCTATGTCCCAGTAAAATTCCAAAACTGTGTAAAAATTTTTGGTTTTCTGCCAAAAGTCTTTCGGTCACTGAAAGCTGGGAAAATTGTGATTTCGGGCCCACAAACCCTTCGTTGATACCATTTGCAGGGATAAAAACAGACACTTTCATTTGCAGCACTTTTTTCCCATTTAAAAAAAAACAATTAGCTGTATTTTGGCTAATTTCTGGGTCACCTCCAGGGGAATCCACAAACCCTGGGTACCTTTAGAATCCCCATGATGTTGGAAGAAAAAGATGCAAATGTGGCGTGGATACCTTATGTGGTCAAAACGTTACAGGGGCCTAAGCCCGAACTACCCCAAATAGCCAAAAAAAGGCTTAGCACAGGGGGGGAAAAGGCCTATCAGCGAAGGGGTTAAGCATTAAGCACCCATTTGTTTTGGAATATAAAATTGGGCTTCAACAAAAATTATGCACCTGCTTAGTGCTTAGTACCTGGTGGATTTGGAATTTAAAATAGGACTGTTATCTTTATTCACCATCTGCTCAGTTGTAAGTTTTTATAGGATTTGGAATTAAAATACAGATCATACTCCCTGTGTAGCATCTTCCCAGAGTTAATTACCTAGTGGATTTTGAATATAAATGTAGGCTTTATTTACTGTCTAGTTTAAGCACTTAGGGCTAGATGTACGACGTGCAAAATAGCGCCTCGCAAATTGCGAGTCAATTGAGACTCGCCTTTGGGAATGACAGGCCCTCCCAGGGATGGTGGCCTGCTGGGCTCAGCAGACCACCATGTCTGGGACTGCTTTTAAGTAAAGCAGTTTTAAAAAAAAGAAAATGCATCCCGTTTTCCTTGGACTCGAATCACTGTCCACCACGTACTCAGAGGTAAGTAAATCTAGGTGTTTAATTTAAAATTTTGACCTTTGACACTGTCCAGTACCTGCACTCTATTAAGCACCCACTGGTTTTAGAATATTTATTTGGAGCGTACTCACAGTCTGGCACTCTGTAAAGGATAAGTACCTCATGTTTTATGGAGTATTAAATGTGGATTTTACTTATTGTACACCACCTGCGCTTTGATATAATTCCTTCTGTTTTTGGAATAAAAAAAAAAAAAAATATTCATGGTGCAGTACGTTTTTAGAGATAAGTACCATGTGGGTTAGGGTTATAAAATTGCTACTTAGTCATTTGCCAACATCTGTTCTCTGCTAAGTACCCATTGAACTTTGGTTAGTACAATTGTCTTCTGAAATATAAATTTGATTTCTGTGTTTGCAAGCTTTATTATTTAACATGAACTTACTGTGCACAGTTGTATCTCTTGTTATGGATTTGTGCAGTCTCCTTGATGCTTGTATTTTCAAAGTACTCTTTGATTGGGGATGATATCTGTAATTAGAAAATTAATTTTACAAATATTGAATACCCAGCACCATCTTTTTTTTTTTCTGTAGGAGAGTTGTAATATTAAATTATATTCTAGTCACTTTCCAGTATCTTTTTGATTTGAATTATACAGTCTAGTTGATATATTTTTACATAATTCACTGTTTTGCTTCCTATATTTGGTTAGTACTTCGAGGACCTGTTTTTGAAAATTGTAGCCTATTAACTATTGATTATTTTCTCTTATGAAAGTATCCATTGTACTTCCAGTCCTTATTTATGAACACAGTTGTCTTTGAAGATACATTTTGTTACCAATTTCTTAATTATATCTTCTTTTTTTTTAAAAACATGTGAACTTACTTTGATTTGTCGTTTTTAGTTTATGGACGTCTGTATGCTCCTTGGTGACTTCAATTAATTGCTGGTGTTAGAAGTTTAACTGAAATGTATATTGAAAATGTTTTTTTAGTTATATAGATATATTTAATTTTGACATAATTTTATATTTTTTCTTGGGTGTGGAGGAGGGTAATGGGAAGGAAGTTGTGGGGGGAGGGCATTTTGGTGTTCTTCCTACATGTAATTAAAAATTCTGACTAATATACGTGTATTAATTTTTTTAATTAATTCATGTTCTATTCATTTTAATGATATAATATTTATTTTATGTTATCGCTTATTAAGCCTGTCTTAATAGGTAACTAGTCTGTTTTCAATTGTCGTCAAAAAATTTAAAATATTATTTTTCAAACTAATTTGTACATTTCCTGGTTTTATTCACGCTGTCGATATATTAGACTTTGTTTTAATTTACCTTGTTAGGCCAGTAGATGGCACTGTTGGTTTGTTTATCACTGATGAGATGTTGAACTGTGCTCGATGCTACTGTTCTCTCTGGTTGTCACAGTTGAAATGGTTACAAAATGATGGTTGGCCGTTTTTTTATACGTTTTATTTAAGTACATTCTTTTTACAAATGAAAATATGTTCTGCAATCTGTTTTTTTGAAAATGTTATATTCTGTGAGAACTTGCTTTTTTTACTATCTGTTGTAAAGTCATCCTGTGCCCTGGGCACCCCCCAACTTTTTGCTGACTGGAACTGGTGGTAACTGACTCTGACTGACCCTGGGCTCTGTCTAACCAGGCCCAGGGCCAGTGCCAAGCTGAAAGGAACACATTAGAATACAGTTAAGACACCCAACATACACTAGGGTACACTCTGGTATGGCGGGGTACCCCTGTAATTGGCATGACCTACCCCATAAACCCCTAGTATATACTAGGGCAGGGGATTTAAACTACCTAGAAGTCCCCAGTATCCTGGGGCATGGCAGTTTAGAGGCCAGCAGCTTTTCTGCACATGCATGCGTGCACTGCTGAAGCCAGGGGTCAGTTTCAAAGCAGCCCTGGGTGCCAGGACTGCTTTTAAAAAGCAAATTGTGCTCAAATTCGACTTTGGGATTTGGGGCACTTAAAAATGGATAACCTACAATGTTTTGGCATTTTAGGGGCCCCCAGGGTCTTCCCTAGATATCCCAGGGGTGGGGGGTCAGTTATCTATAATGTACACCCTTATAAAATGAGTTTTTATATGCCTGGGTAAAGTGAAATTTCACATTTCACTCCCCACATTGGGGTCGATTCCGATTCGGGCCGGAAAAATCGCCGACCGACTCGGATCCGGAAATAATACCGACCGACACGTACCCGTGGCGCACGACACGCCAAGTACGATGCAAGGCGCGAAAAATCCGACCGACACGTACCGAAACCAAGTCAACCGACCAAGCCGCACGGAAAACAGCAATCCGGCCGGAAAAACACGCGAATCCAACCGACCGACACGCACCCGGAACAAATCCGACCGAAACGTACACGCGAACTCCAAACCGCAAAGTACGATGCAAGGCGCGAAAACCACGAGCGAGTCGGACGGACACAAGCCGTACGACCGACACGCATACAAAACCGAGCCGAAGCAACACAATACACCGCGACCGACGCGTACGCAGCATAGAAAACTGCACAAACACAGCGTGAACGAAACGGAGAACACCGTACGAGACCAATGCAGGGTCCGACTCGGTCACAAGAACGTTTCCAACATACACAAACAGCACAAAGGAAAAATCACCCCAAAAAAGGCCAAACAAGCAATTACCAAGCCAATAAATACTGGGGGGTGGGGACAGAGAACAAAGACACACCCACAACTCCACCTATATAAAGGACACAAATCACAACCATGAGCCTTTGCAAATGCCATTCCACTGCCAGCACCCAAGAGAAAGCAACCACACACCCACAGCTCATCCCTCACACAAGCCACACACCATCAGCACACCAACAAACACCTACCTCACATACACCCAGCAAAACACACACTCACACACCCTCACCTGCACACCAACACACACATCACCCACCATCACCAACCATCACCATGCCCCCAAGAGGAATCCCAAGTTCCTAGATAGTGAATTGGAAGTCATGGTAGACGAGATCCTCAGGGTGGAGCCACAGCTGTTTGGCACACTGGTCCAACAGACCCCCATGTCGCAGAAAACCAAGATGTGGGAGAGGATCATCAACAGGGTGAACGCCCAATCACCATGTCGGCGCACAAAGACCGACATCCAGAACAGGTGGTATGACGTGCGCAGGAGAGGTACGGGACATGCTGAAGAAAGACTACATCAACAGCCAACACACCGGCAGTGGCCCTCCTGCCAAGCCAATATACCTCAGGCCCTGGGAGGAGAAGGTGCGGGCCATCCTTCCGCCAGTGAGCGTATATGGACTAGAGGACATCCCAGAGCCTGGTGAGTACACAACAAATGTACACAATATACTGCCACAAAACACACACATCACTGTCAAGGGGAGAGTCAAACCATGCACTCATAGCAATTACACAGCAACCAGAACAGAATCATCCCAAAATGTGTATGTTAGTCAGATAAACACAACACATGCCATCAAAAAGTCACATCCAACTGTGCCAACACATGTACAAACACAACTACAACTAGGCAGTGTCACAAATAGAACTAACAAACACATCCAGACATGTAGCCACCACAACAACACCAACACACAGTGAAGACCACTCAAAGGAAGGAATTCTGTGTATGCTGGCCAAGTCAGTGTAGCCAATAGCATCATGGGAGTCGCAGTCACACATATTGCCCCCCACAACTGTCCCATCAACACCACCCTGAACCATGCTCACATCACAGGAAGTGGAGAAGGACTCACAAGATGGCTGACACTGGCTACTGCTGTGGGGAGCACAAGGCCCTGCTGGCAACTGTGCACCAACAAACAGCAGGACACCACTGACTGACATCCTGAGAGACAACTTACACTCCCTGCAATGCAAGCACGTTCCATGGTGGGATATCTGGCTGGCTGGGTGGGAAGGGGGACTTGCAGCACTGACCATAGTCACAAGCACCTCCCCTCACACACACCCCAACACAAACTCCACAGAACCCACCTGGTAGAATGCAATGCCCCCTATCCTAACACAAGATCCCACAAAGAACCACCACCCTGGATTATGTTGTGTGAAGCACAGGGACACTCTTGGGACTTCTAGCCAAACAACTGCCAGGACAACACTCCCAGCCATCCTGTCAGCACAGCCAGCCCACCCCACAGGGAAGCAGAGTCAAAAGGAAGGAAGCATGGGCATGCTGGGAAGGGGGGTGGAGGCAATAGCATGATGGGAGTCGTAGTCACTGATATTGGTCACCCCCACAACTGTCCCATCAACACCACCCTGAACCATGCTCACATCACAGGAAGTGGAGAAGGACTCACAAGATGGCTGACACTGGCTACTGCTGTGGGGAGCACAAGGCCCTGCTGGCAACTGTGCACCAACAAACAGCAGGACACCACTGACTGACATCCTGAGAGACAACTTACACTCCCTGCAATGCAAGCACGTTCCATGGTGGGATATCTGGCTGGCTGGGTGGGAAGGGGGACTTGCAGCACTGACCATAGTCACAAGCACCTCCCCTCACACACACCCCAACACAAACTCCACAGAACCCACCTGGTAGAATGCAATGCCCCCCATCCTAACACAAGATCCCACAAAGAACCACCACCCTGGGTTATGTTGTGTGAAGCACAGGGACACTCTTGGGACTTCTAGCCAAACAACTGCCAGGACAACACTCCCAGTCATCCTGTCAGCACAGCCAGCCCACCCCACAGGGAAGCAGAGTCAAAAGGAAGGAAGCATGGGCATGCTGGGAAGGGGTGGAGGCAATAGCATGATGGGAGTCGTAGTCACTGATATTGGTCACCCCCACAACTGTCCCATCAACACCACCCTGAACCATGCTCACATCACAGGAAGTGGAGAAGGACTCACAAGATGGCTGACACTGGCTACTGCTGTGGGGAGCACAAGGCCCTGCTGGCAACTGTGCAACAACAAACAGCAGGACACCACTGACTGACATCCTGAGAGACAACTTACACTCCCTGCAATGCAAGCACGTTCCATGGTGGGATATCTGGCTGGCTGGGTGGGAAGGGGGACTTGCAGCACTGACCATAGTCACAAGCACCTCCCCTCACACACACCCCAACACAAACTCCACAGAACCCACCTGGTAGAATGCAATGCCCCCATCCTAACACAAGATCCCACAAAGAACTACCACCCTGGGTTATGTTGTGTGAAGCACAGGGACACTCTTGGGACTTCTAGCCAAACAACTGCCAGGACAACACTCCCAGCCATCCTGTCAGCACAGCCAGCCCACCCCACAGGGAAGCAGAGTCAAAAGGAAGGAAGCATGGGCATGCTGGGAAGGGGGAGGAGGCAATAGCATGATGGGAGTCGTAGTCACAGCTCTACATCCCCCACCACATGGCCCAGCAAGCTCACACTCACGCATGCACATCCCACAGAGAGTGTAAAGGCCCATCAAAGATGTCTGACACTGTTGCTGTGTCGTGGGGAGCACAAGGGCATGCTGGGTACTGCACACCAACCAACAGCAGGACACCACTGTCAGCCATCTTGCCATTGCTCTCACACCCACACACACTGAACTCCCCACAAAAGCAAGTAAGTATGGGAATGCTGGGAAGTGGGGTGGAGGCAATGGCATGATGGGAGTCGTAGTCACTGATATTGGTCACCCCCACAACTGTCCCATCAACACCACCCTGAACCATGCTCACATCACAGGGAGTGGAGAAGGACTCACAAGATGGCTGACACTGGCTACTGCTGTGGGGAGCACAAGGCCCTGCTGGCAACTGTGCACCAACAAACAGCAGGACACCACTGACTGACATCCTGAGAGACAACTTACACTCCCTGCAATGCAAGCACGTTCCATGGTGGGATATCTGGCTGGCTGGGTGGGAAGGGTGACTTGCAGCACTGACCATAGTCACAAGCACCTTCCCTCACACACCCCCCAACACAAACTCCACAGAACCCACCTGGTAGAATGCAATGCCCCCCATCCTAACACAAGATCCCACAAAGAACCACCACCCTGGGTTATGTTGTGTGAAGCACAGGGACACTCTTGGGACTTCTAGCCAAACAACTGCCAGGACAACACTCCCAGCCATCCTGTCAGCACAGCCAGCCCACCCCACAGGGAAGCAGAGTCAAAAGGAAGGAAGCATGGGCATGCTGGGAAGGGGGAGGAGGCAATAGCATGATGGGAGTCGTAGTCACAGCTCTACATCCCCCACCACATGGCCCAGCAAGCTCACACTCACGCATGCACATCCCACAAAGAGTGTAAAGGCCCATCAAAGATGTCTGACACTGTTGCTGTGTCGTGGGGAGCACAAGGGCATGCTGGGTACTGCACACCAACCAACAGCAGGACACCACTGTCAGCCATCTTGCCATTGCTCTCACACCCACACACACTGAACTCCCCACAAAAGCAAGTAAGTATGGGAATGCTGGGAAGTGGGGTGGAGGCAATGGCATGATGGGAGTCGTAGTCACTGATATTGGTCACCCCCACAACTGTCCCATCAACACCACCCTGAACCATGCTCACATCACAGGGAGTGGAGAAGGACTCACAAGATGGCTGACACTGGCTACTGCTGTGGGGAGCACAAGGCCCTGCTGGCAACTGTGCACCAACAAACAGCAGGACACCACTGACTGACATCCTGAGAGACAACTTACACTCCCTGCAATGCAAGCACGTTCCATGGTGGGATATCTGGCTGGCTGGGTGGGAAGGGGGACTTGCAGCACTGACCATAGTCACAAGCACCTCCCCTCACACACACCCCAACACAAACTCCACAGAACCCACCTGGTAGAATGCAATGCCCCCCATCCTAACACAAGATCCCACAAAGAACCACCACCCTGGGTTATGTTGTGTGAAGCACAGGGACACTCTTGGGACTTCTAGCCAAACAACTGCCAGAACAACACTCCCAGCCATCCTGTCAGCACAGCCAGCCCACCCCACAGGGAAGCAGAGTCAAAAGGAAGGAATCATGGGCATGCTGGGAAGGGGGAGGAGGCAATAGCATGATGGGAGTCGTAGTCACAGCTCTACATCCCCCACCACATGGCCCAGCAAGCTCACACTCACGCATGCACATCCCACAGAGAGTGTAAAGGCCCATCAAAGATGTCTGACACTGTTGCTGTGTCGTGGGGAGCACAAGGGCATGCTGGGTACTGCACATTAACCAACAGCAGGACACCACTGTCAGCCATCTTGCCATTGCTCTCACACCCACACACACTGAACTCCCCACAAAAGCAAGTAAGTATGGGAATGCTGGGAAGTGGGGTGGAGGCAATGGCATGATGGGAGTCGTAGTCACTGATATTGGTCACCCCCACAACTGTCCCATCAACACCACCCTGAACCATGCTCACATCACAGGGAGTGGAGAAGGACTCACAAGATGGCTGACACTGGCTACTGCTGTGGGGAGCACAAGGCCCTGCTGGCAACTGTGCACCAACAAACAGCAGGACACCACTGACTGACATCCTGAGAGACAACTTACACTCCCTGCAATGCAAGCACGTTCCATGGTGGGATATCTGGCTGGCTGGGTGGGAAGGAGGACTTGCTGCACTGACCATAGTCACAAGCACCTCCCCTCACACACACCCCAACACAAACTCCACAGAACCCACCTGGTAGAATGCAATGCCCCCATCCTAACACAAGATCCCACAAAGAACCACCACCCTGGGTTATGTTGTGTGAAGCACAGGGACACTCTTGGGACTTCTAGCCAAACAACTGCCAGGACAACACTCCCAGCCATCCTGTCAGCACAGCCAGCCCACCCCACAGGGAAGCAGAGTCAAAAGGAAGGAAGCATGGGCATGCTGGGAAGGGGGAGGAGGCAATAGCATGATGGGAGTCGTAGTCACAGCTCTACATCCCCCACCACATGGCCCAGCAAGCTCACACTCACGAATGCACATCCCACAGAGAGTGTAAAGGCCCATCAAAGATGTCTGACACTGTTGCTGTGTCGTGGGGAGCACAAGGGCATGCTGGGTACTGCACACCAACCAACAGCAGGACACCACTGTCAGCCATCTTGCCATTGCTCTCACACCCACACACACTGAACTCCCCACAAAAGCAAGTAAGTATGGGAATTCTGGGAAGTGGGGTGGAGGCAACGGCATGATGGGAGTCGTAGTCACTGATATTGGTCACCCCCACAACTGTCCCATCAACACCACCCTGAACCATGCTCACATCACAGGGAGTGGAGAAGGACTCACAAGATGGCTGACACTGGCTACTGCTGTGGGGAGCACAAGGCCCTGCTGGCAACTGTGCACCAACAAACAGCAGGACACCACTGACTGACATCCTGAGAGACAACTTACACTCCCTGCAATGCAAGCACGTTCCATGGTGGGATAGCTGGCTGGCTGGGTGGGAAGGGGGACTTGCAGCACTGACCATAGTCACAAGCACCTCCCCTCACACACACCCCAACACAAACTCCACAGAACCCACCTGGTAGAATGCAATGCCCCCATCCTAACACAAGATCCCACAAAGAACCACCACCCTGGGTTATGTTGTGTGAAGCACAGGGACACTCTTGGGACTTCTAGCCAAACAACTGCCAGGACAACACTCCCAGCCATCCTGTCAGCACAGCCAGCCCACCCCACAGGGAAGCAGAGTCAAAAGGAAGGAAGCATGGGCATGCTGGGAAGGGTGGAGGAGGCTATAGCATGATGGGAGTCGTAGTCACAGCTCTACATCCCCCACCACATGGCCCAGCAAGCTTACACTCACGCATGCACATCCCACAGAGAGTGTAAAGGCCCATCAAAGATGTCTGACACTGTTGCTGTGTCGTGGGAGCACAAGGGCATGCTGGGTACTGCACACCAACCAACAGCAGGACACCACTGTCAGCCATCTTGCCATTGCTCTCACACCCACACACACTGAACTCCCCACAAAAGCAAGTAAGTATGGGAATGCTGGGAAGTGGGGTGGAGGCAATGGCATGATGGGAGTCGTAGTCACTGATATTGGTCACCCCCACAACTGCCCCATCAACACCACCCTGAACCATGCTCACATCACAGGGAGTGGAGAAGGACTCACAAGATGGCTGACACTGGCTACTGCTGTGGGGAGCACAAGGCCCTGCTGGCAACTGTGCACCAACAAACAGCACAACACCACTGACTGACATCCTGAGAGACAGCTTACACTCCCTGCAATGCAAGCACGTTCCATGGTGGGAAATCTGGCAGGCTGGGTGGGAAGGGGGACTTGCAGCACTGACCATAGTCAGAAACACCTCCCCTCACACACACCCCAACACAAACTCCACAGAACCCACCTGGTAGAATGCAATGCCCCCCATCCTAACACAAGATCCCACAAAGAACCACCACCCTGGGTTATGTTGTGTGAAGCACAGGGACACTCTTGGGACTTCTAGCCAAACAACTGCCAGGACAACACTCCCAGCCATCCTGTCAGCACAGCCAGCCCACCCCACAGGGAAGCAGAGTCAAAAGGAAGGAAGCATGGGCATGCTGGGAAGGGGGGAGGAGGCAATAGCATGATGGGAGTAGTAGTCACAGCTCTACATCCCCCACCACATGGCCCAGCAAGCTCACACTCACGCATGCACATCCCACAGAGAGTGTAAAGGCCCATCAAAGATGTCTGACACTGTTGCTGTGTCGTGGGGAGCACAAGGGCATGCTGGGTACTGCACACCAACCAACAGCAGGAAACCACTGTCAGCCATCTTGCCATTGCTCTCACACCCACACACACTGAACTCCCCACAAAAGCAAGTAAGTATGGGAATGCTGGGAAGTGGGGTGGAGGCAATGGCATGATGGGAGTCGTAGTCACTGATATTGGTCACCCCCACAACTGTCCCATCAACACCACCCTGAACCATGCTCACATCACAGGGAGTGGAGAAGGACTCACAAGATGGCTGACACTGGCTACTGCTGTGGGGAGCACAAGGCCCTGCTGGCAACTGTGCACCAACAAACAGCAGGACACCACTGACTGACATTCTGAGAGACAACTTACACTCCCTGCAATGCAAGCACGTTCCATGGTGGGATATCTGGCTGGCTGGGAAGGGGGACTTGCAGCACTGACCATAGTCACAAGCACCTCCCCTCACACACACCCCAACACAAACTCCACAGAACCCACCTGGTAGAATGCAATGCCCCCCATCCTAACACAAGATCCCACAAAGAACCACCACCCTGGGTTATGTTGTGTGAAGCACAGGGACACTCTTGGGACTCTTAGCCAAACAACTGCCAGGACAACACTCCCAGCCATCCTGTCAGCACAGCCAGCCCACCCCACAGGGAAGCAGAGTCAAAAGGAAGGAAGCATGGGCATCCTGGGAAGGGGGGTGGAGGCAATAGCATGATGGGAGTCGTAGTCACTGATATTGGTCACCCCCACAACTGTCCCATCAACACCACCCTGAACCATGCTCACATCACAGGAAGTGGAGAAGGACTCACAAGATGGCCGACACTGGCTACTGCTGTGGGGAGCACAAGGCCCTGCTGGCAACTGTGCACCACCAAACAGCAGGACACCACTGACTGACATCCTGAGAGACAACTTCCACTCCCTGCAACGCAAGCACGTTCCATGGTGGGATAACTGACTGGCTGGCTGGGTGGGTGGGAAGGAGGGCCGGCTGTCAACCAAACACAACCAATGCAGACCATGTTCACACCCCAGAAAATACATAGAAATGCCCAAATAATGCAGGACAATGTGCCACACCAATATCAACCCCTGACTGTGACGACTTAGGACAATGCAATGTACAGGCCCGCACCCAGAGGCACAGTTACAACTGTCATGTGTGTCAACCATTGATGCCTGCAGAAACATAACATACATTGTTTGTGTCTCCCAAAAACAGGTGATGATGGGGACACAGCAGCAGACGCTGAGGAGTCCCAGTCCCAGGCTCAAGAGGATGCCGAGCTCACTGGCGTCGTACAGCCTCTGTCCTCCTCGGACGATGAAGACCAACCTGGCACATCCGGTGCAAGTCAACATGCAGCACCAGCAGGACCACCAACTGCAGCACCAGCAGGACCACCAGCTGCACCCCCAGCACCCACCCCTCCAACGTCTGTCACCACGAATACCACCCCTGCCGACATGGACAGAGCAAGGAGCAACACCAGCACAGTGACCATGGACCAACCTGGGGCCATGGACACCACCACCAACACCAACCCCCAAGGTGGACCAGGGTTATCTGTGCGTGCCACTGCACACACTGCAGATGTCAGCAGGGGTGGTGGGAGGGGTGGGAGACAGAGGTCGCTGCTTGCAGACGTTGCTGGTGTGCATGATGACCCACAACTGGTACGCATAGCTGATGAGTACCAGTCCAGCACTGGAGAGCTCAGCCAGGTAGTGGGGCTCCTCAGAGACATTAAACAGCAGCAGGCTGCCCATCATGCCCGCTTGGACTCCCACATGTCCCACGTGGAGTCACACATGTCCCGTGTGGACTCACACATGTCCCGCGTGGAGTCCAAGTGGGATGCACTGCATGAGATGACGGCGGTGCACAGGGACATTTTACAATGCCTCCGCCAGATGAACAGCAACCAGTCCACACCTCCCTGTGTGCCAACAACATCTGGTGCCGAACAAACTGCAACTGCCACAGGGAGGGAGGAGGACTCTGGCGGAGAGTCCCCTGCACCGCAGCAGCCTGTACTTGAGGGGTCCCCCAAGAAGAGGGGTCGTCCGAGGAGGGAAAAGTGAGAGGCCGATGGCCAAGCGCAACTCCCAGGAAGCCTGAACCTGTTCTGGATGTTCGCCTTTGTGCACAGACTGTTCACCCTGTTGACGGCAACACTACTCCCACACATTGCATGGGGAGTACAAGTTGGACCAATGTGTCAGACAACTGTGGCCCCGATACTGGGGATCCTGTCTACCAGGACTTTCAATTCACCTAGGAACTTGGGATTGCAAGATTTATGTACAGCACTACCCATCCTATGCACTATTAACACAAATGTATCACAATAAACACACCAATACACCATACTTGCCTCTGTCGTGATTCCAACGTGGGTGCTGTTATGGGGATGATGAACTGCAAAATTACACTGTGTATGCGAACTGCAACAGCAAGGACAACACAGGCATGTGAGTACAGGCAACGTGACACACATGAGGGAGACACACCACCAGGGCTACACAACACATACACACCTAGGCCATCTGACTCATTGCCTACTCTGATGTTGCCAGGGAAGACGGTGCAATGCACAGACACCACACCCATTCCCAGTTGTAGTCAAGTAGCCCACAGGTGCAGTAAGCAAATGGCAGTCAAATGTGTGACCACAGACAACGCACATCACAAAGTGAAGCACAGGTTTATTACACAGTTGCAACATGCTGTAACCACTACAGATGCAAGGTAATCCCACCTGGCAGCGGGCACACAGTCAACAACTGTAGACTGAAGGAAGTCCATGGGTGTGGCGCACATCACCTGTAGGGACACAACAGCTACCAGCCTGGATGTGCAATCACATCGTCGGTGGACACAGTTGACCAAACGAATCTGAAAGTACCCTGTGAAGGACAGAAATGACACACAGTCAAAAGCAATGGAGTACAGGACAGAACAGCAAAACTCATGCACAATACATGTTACAAGATACCCACCCAGAACCAAGTTAGCATGTCAAAACTGTTGGGGAGTACAGCCCACCTGTCACCACACATCGCAACACACATCCAGTCAAGTAGCCCATGGACACACTCCAACAGCACCAGAGCACCACCCACACATCATGCCAACTCACATCATTGACATGACACCTCAGGATACTCACATTCAGCTAAAGAAGTTGGTGATGAGCTGTGTGCGGACATCACCATCATCATCATCGTCACTGGCATCGTGGTCCAGGCCAGGATCCTCCACAGGTGGCGGATGTTGGTCATTGTCATCCTGGATGAGAGGCAACTCCTTCCGCACTGCCAGGTTGTGGAGCATGCAGCAGACGATGATAATCTTGCACACTTTCGCAGGGGCATATGGGAGGGACCCTCCGGTCTTGTCCAGGCAGCGGAAGCGGCTCTTCAGGAGTCCAAAGGTCCGCTCAATCACTCTCCTGGTCCGACCATGTTCCTCATTGTAGCGCATCTGGGCTGGTGACACAGGGTTCCTGAGGGGTGTCAGCAACCACGGCATGTTGGGGTATCCCGAGTCACCTACGGACAGACAAGTGCACATTAGCTGACTTGGAAAAGTGGGCGGAATACTACAGATCAGATCACACACAATGGCACAAAGTCAGTACACACCGACAAGCCAGGCACGCTGGTTCTGCATCTGTGCCATCATCCTGGGGATGCGACTACTCCTCATCACAAAGGCATCGTGTGCTGAACCAGGGAAATGGGCACACACGTGTGTGATGGTCATGTCTGCAAGACACACCACCAGTGCATTGACCGAGTGGTAGTGCTTGCGATTCCTGTAGGCCTGCTCCTGGGCCTGTGGTGGTACCAAAGCCACATGTGTCCCATCAATGGAGCCAATTACATGCGGCATCCTCCCCAGGGCATAAAAGTCACTCTTCACGTCAGTGAGTCGTCGCAGTCTAGGGAAATAGATGTACCGGTTCAGGAAGAGCAACATTGCCGCCAAAACATTGCGGAGCACACGGCTGAACATGGTCTGTGACATCCCACCAGCAGTCGCCACAGTATGTTGGAAGGTACCAGTGGCAAAGAAGTGTAGGGCTGCCATCACCTTCACCTTGGGGGTCAGCGCTGTAGGATACGGCCGGCCAGGCTGCAAATGTGGGGACAACTGCACTGCCAAATCCTCAATCAGCTGCCTGGTGAAGCGGTACCGTCGGATGCTGTCCCGTTCCACCATCGTTGCCAGGTCTGGGAATGGTCGATGGACAGCAGGAGCCCTGCAGTGCAGAGGAGAAGTGAGCAAGATTGTCAGTCACCCCACATATGCGGCATTGAACACACTCAAGATCCCAACATACATCATTATGAGGCACAACTACATGAAGTGTGCAGTACCGGAAGGACATGTATGGTACATACATGGCCAACATCTGTCAACACGGTCCAACAGGTGGCATCAATTAGTCCCAGGTTGGCCCATTGGATATCATGAGGCCGTGTCACAGTTCCCATCTCCTGCTGCCGTGTCACAATAACCCCCACAGTGACATGTGAGGACAGATGTGCCCCAGGCACCACAGCTCAATGACAGGTACATTCCCAGGGACCCTGTAATGCCACATGGACACTGGCATTACATGGAGTATCATGTATACACCACAGCAAAACAACCATGACCCCCACAGGTAGTGGCCCCACTTGCCACGGCAGGACAGACATGGACGTCTGTGACACACACACGCACAACATCAGAGTCCATGCACACACAACGTGGATGTGGAGACTGTCTCCCATTGTGCACATGAAATCAGAGACATTGTAAACACTACATGCACAAAGACCATGGAGGACCATCACTATTGTGCCACTGGGACACCCTGGCTCAAACATACCGTCCCACATGGGACTCATGGGGTATGTGACATGACATACACATACACCACTGTGAAATGTGACCATGGCACATGCACAGATATGAACAGTTGCACATCACAGTGGACATGTACACGTAACACCCAAGATCCTGTCCCCATGAACACGTGCACAGCCTGGGGGTGGCTGCCCACAGGTGACACCCACAGTACAACATGTACACCAACATACACACAATAGGAAATGCAGCCTTACATGCCTTATGATAAAGTTTGGACAGGCTGTCGTGATGTAGGTGTGCCCATCACTCCCTGGGAGCTATCTGTGGCTGGCATATGTCCATCTGAGACAGGCATGCTGACATATGCCAGTCACATGTACAGTGATGCGTTGTACTGCAATGGACCGATCGGTGCCTCCGGCCGGCCCATTGCATTCAATGTGTGCGGGTACGCGTTGTACCCCTGTGCGCGTTGTACTGCAATGGACCGATCGGTGCCTCAGGCCGGCCCATTGCATTCAATGTGTGCGGGTACGCGTTGTACCCCTGTGCGCGTTGTACTGCAATGGACCGATCGGTGCCTCCGGCCGGCCCATTGCATTCAATGTGTGCGGGTACGCGTTGTACCCCTGTGCGCGTTGTACTGCAATGGACCGATCGGTGCCTCCGGCCGGCCCATTGCATTCAATGTGTGCGGGTGCGCGTTGTACCCCTGTGCGCGTTGAACTGCAATGGACCGATCGGTGCCTCCGGCCGGCCCATTGCATTCAATGTGTGCGGGTACGCGTTGTACCCCTGTGCGCGTTGTACCGCAATGGACCGATCGGTGCGCACCCATTGACAATGGGCTTGCCTGGCAACGGACGCGTTTCGAATTTCGAGCGAGTCGGTTGCTGTAAATTCAGTTGGTCACCCACAACAATGTTGCAAAATCATGTATGTCATGAAGTTGAAGATTTGAAGGATGCTGTGGGCATGTTTTGGTGCTGCTATTCCATGGATTGGCCAGATTCAGAAGATGCAAACGACTTGGACCTATCACTTTGGACACAAGGGACAGTATCTGCCTCTTCAGCACATATATATTGCTGGCTGTTCCTCTGAGAGCTCACTTGCCTGCACTACATGCTCCAGGACGACATCTGCCACTGCACTGCTGCTGTCTCTGCCCCTCTGGACCCTGCAATGGCACGTACTGTGGAGAGAGCCCCAGCCTTCAGCCTTGAAGAGAACCAGGCCCTGCTGGACAGCCTACTTCCACAGTACAGCAAGCTGTATGGGACACCAGGGAGCAGGTGAGTGTTCTGTGCACTGCCTTTCTGAATGTGCATTTTGTGTGACTAGCAAGGCTGAGAGTCTGCACGCCACTGGCTAGCAGGCTCACTGAGTAGTTGTCACCCCCATAGTGTGTAGTGACTTGCACTGGACAGGTATGGTGCAGTGACAGTGCAGTTGAACATGGTTTTACTTCCCATGCAATGATACCATGTAGTGACGTCTGGCAAACTGTCTATGGTCAGCTTTGCACTGCCTGTGTACATCATGTGCCCCTGTGATTGAGACATGTATATACAACTGTGTCATGCACGGATATGTTGCATGTGTGGTAATGGCCTTTTCACTTTGTCATCCTGACAGGTTAATGCCCATCGGAAGCAGGAAATCTGGAAGGACATCGTCCGGGCTGTCCGGTCCGTGGGGGTCTACAAGCGCCGGATCCGCAACTGCCAGAAGAGGTGGCAGGACCTTCGGGGCTGGACCCGGAGAATTGCACGGGTCCAGCTGAAGCTGTCGCCTCCTCGCAGGAGGGGCGGAACACGGACCCTGACCCCCACATGCTCCAGATCCTGGCGGTGGTGTTTCCAGACCTGGATGGGCAGCTGAAGGCCAGACAGCAGCAAGGAGGGGTGAGTCAAAGACTGCACTGTGAACTCTGTATTACATGCTTTGTGCCCTCCTCTGGCCTGGTTCAACTGCCACAGTGCAGCAGTCATGTTGTCCAGGAGCCATGTCCCTCTATTGTGCACTGCCCACTGCTCATCTGATACCCAGGTGTGGCCCTTACATTCAGGGAATTGTGTCACTTGGGACTGTGTCCTTGCAGTTTGCTTCACTAAAGGTGGGGGACAGCATCTGTTTCCCTAACTCTGTTGTGGGCATCATGGGTGGGTCCATTGTTCACACAACGCCTTGGTTTGGACATGTGATCTGCGTGTTGCTTTGATATGCGGTCCACTTGCTGAGCTGAGCCACCACATGTGCCTGGGGTATGTGGCACACGCCCATGCAGTGGGTGGGAACTATGTTTGGGCCCCAGGAGTGTGCAGATTACGTGTGTCACACATACATAGCCAGCTATCCACTGTCCAGGGCACAACCCTCATTCATGTGGAGCAGGACAGTCATGCCTACTCCAGGCCATGCAATGCACTCTGTACTCCCACTCCCGTGTATCAGCTGACACATTGTGCACAGTGATTTGACCCCTCAGGTGTCTGCCTCTGTGTCAGTGTGCTGTGGATTAGTTGCCAGGACTGCTGGGGTGTTTCTTGGTAGGGGCTCAGCATGCCCCTGGAGATGTGACCATAGGAGACGATACTTGTGTGTCACATAGGTGTTTGATCAGCTGCCCGTGCAGACTGGGGTATGCGAATGTGAAGTTCAGGCAGCTGTTCCCCATTCACAGCAAATTGTGAGGGGCTCAGGTTCAGAGGGTAGTGTCACAGGTCTCCCATATGTCCAATAGGTGTGACCTGGACAGATGAGGGTTAAGATGATGTGTTGTGTGGGGGATGTACATGTGCACTTGTGCAGCTCCAGGACTTGCATTCCCCATGACCTACTATTGTGACACAGTGCATAGTGTTGTTGTCTGGCTGCCAAGTCATACATCACTGAGACAGTGATGTATGACTTAGCAGTCATGCCTCTGCCATGGCATGTGTCAACTTATTGGTGGTCCTGCAGGGGAGTGACATGTGCTACATGCACACCATAGTGGCGCTGGCTATCAGGACATGGGTGCATCATGGTGTCTGTCGCTGGTATGCATCACATGCATTTCCTATTTGACTCTGGGCATCCCTTTCATCCGGAAACCTGTACTGACTCAGTGGCAAGAGCTGTGATGTGTGCATGTCCACATGCCACACCGTGTCCTCTGCACTGTCCAACTACTGTGTACTTGGTGCATGTGTCCACACTGGGGTGTTGCAATCCAACAGACACCAGACAGATGGGTGCAAGGCCATGTGGGATGTGAGTGCCATGCTTGGCATCAGACTTACAATTGGCTTCTCCTGTTCAGTTAGGGCACTTTTAGCAATGTACAACTAATGATGCCAGGGCTTGCTCTGTAATGTGCTGTGCTCACAGTGGTGTGTGCGTTTGGTGCAGGTGACTGATGTCTGTCTGTTTCCCCATTGTTTGCAGATACATCCACGGCCACGGAAGGGGACAGCTCCACGGACCAGGAGGAGCCAGAGAGCCAGACTGGGTCAGCAGCCGAGGAGTGGTCGGAGGGACCCAGTGGCACGGAGGGCGAGGGGAGCCACACCGAGGAGTCCTCAGCACCATCCACCTCAGCTGAGGACCAGAGCAACTCGGAGGATGACTCCCTTGTGGAGGCGGGTGTCAGCAGCCACCACACCCCAGCTAGTGTTGCTGTCCCCGCCACCACCAGCACCACCACCGCCCTCCCATCGGCTCCCATTCCCCAGGTCCGTGGAGGCTCCCATGTTCGGGAGCGTGTCTCCTTTGGGCCAGGCACCGCACCCCCTGCCCCTGTGTCCCCTGCTGCCCTGAGTGAGGAGTCTGTGTACCTCCTTCGCCAGCTCCATGTAGGGCAGACAGCCATGCTGGAGTGTCCTCCATGCGCACACCGCACTGTTGACTCAGCTGGTGTCGTTCATGGAGGGCATCTCATCGGGCATGTCTGACCTACAGAGGGGCAACAGGTCCATGGACTCCTCCCTGACGGCAGCAGTGTCCCTCCTCAGACAGTCCCTCACCCCTCCTGCCTCTGCTCCATCCACACTCCCCAGCACCTTACCCGTCCCAAGCACACACACACCGGCACAGGCACACACCAGCACACACACGTCCAGCACACAGACACACACGCCACAAACTAAACGCACACGCACGCACAGTCAGGGGACTGAAACCAGACTCACAGGGGATGGGGCCCTGGTACACACACACGCATCCACGGGCACTGCGCAGTCCTCAGTTGCCTCTCCCTCCAAAGCACCCTCCCTTGCCTCACCTGCAACCCCAAAGACCCAGCGCCTCTTCCTCAGTGACCTCGGCCTCTTCCCCTCCGATCCAGCTGCCCCAGCATCCAGGGGAAGAGGAAGCCCCCACACGGAGCAGAGTGCCCCTCGCCCCGGACACCCTCCCCCAGGCGCAGACAGACTGAGGCCCCCACCCGCAAGTCCCACCGGAGTGCTAAGAGCAAGACCCCGCCGCCGCCCTGCAGCTCAAGCACCAGGTCTCCTTCCTCCATCCCTCAGGCCCCCACTCCACAGGTGCCCCCACCACACCCTGCCCCAGGTTCCCCCACCCACAGATATACCATCCCCAAGAGGCTCCGGCCTTCTCCCCCTGCCACTTGCTCTCCCGGCACCACACCCCCGCTGCGCTTGTCTGTGCCACTGATGTGGTGAGGGTGTCCTCCCCCTCTGTCCAGCCCACCTTGCCTGTTCCCCATTCTCCTCCCCTGGTGGTAGGCACTGCAGTGGAGTCCACTACCACCCTGTCTGACTTGGGCACTGCAGTGGCGGACCTGTCCACTCCATCTGCAGGGTCCACTGCAGTCGTGCAGGCACCCACAACATCTGAGCCATGCCCCCAGTTGTGCCGGCACACACCATGTCAGACACCTCCACTGCAGTTGTCAGTGGCTCTCCAGCACCCACCACCCCTTCCCTGCTTCCTCCTGGTGAGCCCTGATCCTGTCCCTGCGGTGCCTGGCCTACCCCCGGTTGCCCCTCCTAGTGGATTGTCCCTGGTTTTGTGCAGGCATGTGTAGGGTGGCATCTGCCACTGTCACCCACTTGTGACTTTGTTGATGGACTGGCCATTGGCCTTTGTTTATGTTCTACCGGACTTCTACTTTTAATGCCACATATGCTGAATAAAGCAACTTTCTGTTCTCTAGTGCTTTTGCTTCTGATGTACATGATGTTGATGATGCTAACCATGCCCTTGCTGCAGTGATGGTGATATTTGGTCTCATGATAATGAAGTGTTACTGTGCAGGAACCCATGTGGTCCAGGGGGAATGTGTCCTATCCTGTGGTGTATCCATGTCATCCATAGCAGCATCTGAGGGTGTCATGTGTTCAGTATTTGGCAATGGGATTTCCTACTTAGATTGGCAATTTCACATCTGTGGCTTCCACCCCTGCACATCTGTTGTGCCTGCCATTGTTCTATTCGTCTACTTCCCTGACCGTGTGGCCATCTCCAGTGAACATGCAGGTTTGGGCATCAATGGGGAAGGACTCATCTGTGTTGTCAGTGCAACATTGCAATACAAGTGTGTTGGATCTGTGCTGATGATTCCGTTGGCACTTCCATGACCAGGCTGATGGGACGGGAGCCCTCATTTGGTGCTAATTGTTGATTGTGTGACCCATTGCTGCCATGGTATGGTATCTGTTCACCTCACATCTGCAGTCTCCACAGGGTATCTGCATGTGTGTGCCCATTGGTGCAAATATGTGGGTATGCATTCTGATGGTCACTTCTGTCATTGTGTCATTGATGATTGTTGACGGTGTCAGCCCCCATGGGTGTTGTTTGTCTGCACATGGCCAAAGTTATGTCTTATTTGCACTGCAGGATTTGGCTCCCCCAATTTATGTTGCAATGGGACACATACACTACTTTGCCACTGATGTGTTTGTTGTTCTGTGACCAGGATTCATCCATGCAGTTTGGCAGTTGCACCTCTTACTTTGTCAACACTTACCTTTTGGTCACTGTGATGATGGGGTTTGGACCCCATTGCCACAATGTTCAAAATGTGCTGCAGCTATGGACCCCACACTTGCATTTTGGTCACTGTGATGATGGGGGTTTGGACCCCATTGCCACAATGTTCAAAATGTGCTGCAGCTATGGACCCCACACTTGCATTTTGGTCACTGTGATGATGGGGGTTTGGACCCCATTGCCACAATGTTCAAAATGTGCTGCAGCTATGGACCCCACACTTGCATTTTGGTCACTGTGATGATGGGGGTTTGGACCCCATTGCCACAATGTTCAAAATGTGGTGCAGCTATGGACCCCACACTTGCATTTTGGTCACTGTGATGATGGGGGTTTGGACCCCATTGCCACAATGTTCAAAATGTGCTGCAGCTATGGACCCCACACTTGCATTTTGGTCACTGTGATGATGGGGGTTTGGACCCCATTGCCACAATGGTCATGGCCTGCTTGCGTTGTGTGTGCCACACACATATTTGTGTGGCACATGTGCTAGAGGGTCACATTGTATGTTCGAAGTCATGTTCGGTGTTGTAGGCATTTGACACAGTCTACACACGCTTGTCATGGTGTTGGGGGATGTCTTCTTCTTGCATTCCCTAGGTTGTGGTGTGCTGGTTGTGTCATGCATTGTCCATCCTATGGGTGGGGGTGGTAGTGGTGGTAGGCATCCTGCCCCCTGGCTAAGGGTGGTAGTAGTGGTAGGCATCCAGCCCCCTGGGTGAGGGTGGTAGTAGTGGTAGGCATCCTGCCCCCCTGGGTGAGGGTGGTAGTGGTGGTAGGCATCCTGCCCCCCTGGCTAAGGGTGGTAGTAGTGGTAAGAATCCTGCCCCCCTGGGTGAGGGTGGTAGTAGTGGTAGGCATCCTGCCCCCTGGGTGAGGGTGGTAGTAGTGGTAGGCATCCTGCCCCCTGGGTGAGGGTGGTAGTAGTGGTAGGCATCCTGCCCCCCTGGGTGAGGGTGGTAGTGGTGGTAGGCATCCAGCCCCCTGGCTAAGGGTGGTAGTAGTGGTAGGCATCCTGCCCCCTGGGTGAGGGTGGTAGTAGTGGTAGGCATCCTGCCCCCTGGCTAAGGGTGGTAGTAGTGGTAGGCATCCTGCCCCCTGGGTGAGGGTGGTAGTAGTGGTAGGCATCCTGCCCCCTGGGTGAGGGTGGTAGTGGTGGTAGGCATCCTGCCCCCCTGGCTAAGGGTGGTAGTAGTGGTAAGCATCCTGCCCCCTGGGTGAGGGTGGTAGTAGTGGTAGGCATCCTGCCCCCCTGGGTGAGGGTGGTAGTAGTGGTAGGCATCCTGCCCCCTGGGTGAGGGTGGTAGTAGTGGTAGGCATCCTGCCCCCCTGGGTGAGGGTGGTAGTGGTGGTAGGCATCCAGCCCCCCTGGCTAAGGGTGGTAGTAGTGGTAGGCATCCTGCCCCCCTGGGTGAGGGTGGTAGTAGTGGTAGGCATCCTGCCCCCTGGCTAAGGGTGGTAGTAGTGGTAGGCATCCTGCCCCCTGGGTGAGGGTGGTAGTAGTGGTAGGCATCCTGCCCCCCTGGGTGAGGGTGGTAGTGGTGGTAGGCATCCTGCCCCCCTGGCTAAGGGTGGTGGTAGGCATCCAGCCCCCTGGGTGAGGGTGGTAGTAGTGGTAGGCATCCAGCCCCCTGGGTGAGGGTGGTAGTTGTGGTAGGCATCCTGCCCCCCTGGCTAAGGGTGGTAGTAGTGGTAGGCATCCTGCCCCCTGGGTGAGGGTGGTAGTGGTGGTAGGCATCCTGCCCCCTAGCTAAGGGTGGTGGTAGGCATCCAGCCCCCTGGGTGAGGGTGGTAGTAGTGGTAGGCATCCAGCCCCCTGGGTGAGGGTGGTAGTAGTGGTAGGCATCCTGCCCCCCTGGGTGAGGGTGGTAGTGGTGGTAGGCATCCTGCCCCCTGGCTAAGGGTGGTAGTAGTGGTAGGCATCCTGCCCCCTGGGTGAGGGTAATAGTAGTGGTAGGCATCCTGCCCCCTGGGTGAGGGTGGTTGTGGTGGTAGGCATCCTGCCCCCTGGCTAAGGGTGGTAGTAGTGGTAGGCATCCTGCCCCCTGGGTGAGGGTGGTAGTAGTGGTAGGCATCCTGCCCCCTGGGTGAGGGTGGTAGTAGTGGTAGGCATCCTGCCCCCTGGGTGAGGGTGGTAGTGGTGGTAGGCATCCTGCCCCCTGGCTAAGGGTGGTAGTAGTGGTAGGCATCCTGCCCCCTGGGTGAGGGTGGTAGTAGTGGTAGGCATCCAGCTCCCCTGGGTGAGGGTGGTAGTAGTGGTAGGCATCCTTCCCCCTGAGTGAGGGTGGTAGTAGTGGTAGGCATCCTGCCCCCCTGGCTAAGGGTGGTGGTAGGCATCCAGCCCCCTGGGTGAGGGTGGTAGTAGTGGTAGGCATCCTGCCCCCTGGGTGAGGGTGGTAGTGGTGGTAGGCATCCTGCCCCCCTGGGTGAGGGTGGTAGTAGTGGTAGGCATCCTGCCCCCTGGGTAGGGGTGGTGGTGCGCATTCAGGCCCCTGTGTGCATATGTGGCATTGGTGATGGGCATCCCGCCCCTATGGTGCTGCTGTTGCTGGTGTAAGTATATTCTGCATCCCTCTGTGTGTGTGTGATGTGTCGTGTACGTGTTGTATGTGTTTTGTGGTTGGTGTCTGGCTTACCTTCTGCGCCGTACACGTCCGTGCCTGTTCCGGTAGTAAATGTAGAATATTGGTATGATCGGGACGAAGGGATTCATGGTTGGTTCGTGTCGTTCGTCCTTCTCGTTGCTTCGCGTCATCCTCGTCGCTTCGCCTCGTCCTCGTCGCTTCGCCTCGTCCTCGTCGCTTCGCGTCGTCCTCGTCGCTGCTGTGTTCGTCTCGGAGCCGTGGATCGTGTTGTGGCGCGAATCGGAGCTTATGTGCGCCTCTCCCGGATGCTTTGACGTGCCGTGCGTAGCGACGGGTTCGGCGCGTACGGAAAGCGCATCGTACTTGTCCGGCCGGACGGGGCTGCATTTTTCCTTCCGTGCGACTCGATTCGGCGTTTCCAGATTCGCCTCGGTCGGAGAACAGGACCTGGTTTGGGTGAGTACGGCTCGGCCGGATTCTTTGCTGTTGTGCGCATCGTACTTGCTCGTTCGGTGTGCTGTATGGATCGGTCGGGAAACAGGCTTTCGCATGGCTTTTTTCCCGACCGAATGGTGTTGGGTGCGCCTCCGACCGAGATCGGAATCGGCCCCATTGTGTTAAAGTGCTGCCAAAATTCGACTTTGAGGCTAGGAGCACAGGGAATTGAGGATCTGCAATATTTTTACAGATTCAGAACCCCTAAAGTCTCCCCTAAGTGCCCAAGGGTTGGGGGTCCTGTAGAAATTAGGGAAATACTTATAAAATATGTTTTTATAAGCCCTGGTGCTAGAAAACTGGCCCAAGTCATTTTCCCCATTGCAAACCCCATGGCCCATAGGTTAACATGGTAGGAAGTTATTGATTAATAAATATTGATAGGAGAGGACTAGCCGGACCATTCAAAGACTTCCCAGAATGGTAGTAGTAAATCCAACAATATTATATTGTTGAATTTCTCCTAAAGTGTACATACAAGAAGTTATAAGACTTTCTTGTTTGTAAGTCCAAATTCAGCCTTCCACTGGTCTGCCCTGATTGGTCAGAGTTAAGGGGATTAGCCAGGCTGCGTTGAAGAGGTGATAAAGATCCCCTGGGGTTACCAACTGTCCTGGGAGGGCAGTGTGCTGGTCTATAGGAATGCCAGGCCAGGGGGTGGAGTCAGTAAACCATGATCTTCAAAGGCAGAGGGGAGGCCTGGGTTTCAGTTTCACTCTGACACTCTTGACCCAGAGTCAGGGCTAGGCTTAAGGAAGGTATGTGCAGATGGTAGGGGGAGAGGCCAGGGATATAAGCCATCCCAGGGGTGTGTTTAGCCAGCTCTTACCTCCTTGCTGGAAAATCAGCCATTATGGATTTGGAAGATTTGATGCTCTCTGGGATAGAATAATGCCACACTCTGCAGGAAGGAGTCACTCAAGTGGGAGGGTACCCTACTCCTATTGGTGAAGCTTGACCTCCTGGATGACCCAGAGACTGTGGAATAAGTATCTGAGAGAGGCCCTGCCCCTCAGATCTGCTGCTTGAAACTGAAGAAAGCAAGACTGGCCCTGCTGAAACTTCTGCTGTGCAAAGACTTCTAAGGCCTGACCTCTGGAGACTGCACCACCTGAAACTACAGCTTTGTGGACTAACTGTGCTGAGTAAAAGAAGTCAAGAGTGGACTCCTGAAAGCTACAGGTTAACAGAGCTCACCTGGACATCCCCACAAAGAATTCCCAGCCTGGAGTACCAGTGGATTTGTAAGGGTTTTGTTCAAGTGGATTGCGGAATTGAAGTTTCACACTTTCAAGGACCCTCTTTGAGATCCCAGAACCTTGGATTGTGTGTTGGATACTTTGGGACCCGCAAGCAGAACTTCAGGAAGGAGTTCTAACTGGACCCCGCTTGCTGAAGAAGGCGGCACAACACAGTGGTGAGAATTCTTCAGAACAATTTCTAAAGGTGTGTCCCTGTCAGAGAAAACGAAATGACTAAAAGGGGCACTGTTGGTTTCTAAGCACTAGAAAGTGACTATAATCTTTAAAAATTCATATCTCTGGTTCCCTACAGTGGATGTTTTTCGTTTTGGTGTCATTTAAAAGATAAATATATTACCTATTTTTATAAATTGGTGTTGGATTTTTATTTTGTGTTGTGTCTTAATTATTTACTGAAATGGTGTTTTTGAATGCTTTACATACCTGTCTTTGAAGTTAAGCCTGTCTGCTCGCAGCCACGTTACCAAGGGTTGAGCATAGAAATAATTTTCTAAGACCTATGCTGAGTCCTATCATGTGTTAGTGGCCTTATTGCCAGTGGCAGACCTACATTTGCCCCTACCAATAACCCACTTTCCAACATTTGGTGCTCAGCGGTGTGGATGTGGACTTGTGTTTAAAAGTACACCTTTCAGTGAATGATTTAAGATTATAAAAATCCTCTAAATTGCCTTAGAACAAAACTTTTGAGTTTAATTTTTGGAATTTGGACTAAACTGTTTTTAATCCATTGTTTTGATTTTTCCAAATTGTTCTAAGTCTGTTGTGCCTAGTTTTTGTGACCCAAAACTAGGGAACCATGGAGCTGGACCTGGCTAAACTGTCCAAGTATAAGATAGCTGATCTTAGGGTACAGTGTAGGCTTAGGGGCTGCATGCTGCCAAGAAGACGAGGAAGGCAGGGTTGCTTGAGTCCCTAAAGGCCTGGGCCAGGGCAGCTGAGGAGAACCCAGGGGGGTGGGAGGATGTGCCCCCCAACCTCACCCGAGAGAGGGGTGAGGATGAGACCTCTTCCATTGTGACTAGTATTAGCCAGGTGAATCAAGGTGGTGGTGGGAGGGGTGAAGGGTCCCTTACTCAGGTACCACCACTGTCCCTTGCAGAGAGACAGCTTCAGGCTCAATTAGAGTTGATTGCCTTGGAGAAGGAGAAATTCGAATTGGCTAAGAGAAGATGGGAGAGGGAGGAGAAGAGAAATGGTGGCAGTGAAAATTATGAAGATTTTGAGATGTCCAGGGGTGGTGCATTTGAACCTAGACTTCCAAAGGGTATAGTACCCAAGTACACTGAGGGGGATGACATTGACAAGTGGCTAGCAGCTTTTGAGAGGGCCCTTAAAATGAGTAGGGTCCACTCTAGGTATTGGGGTGCACTCCTGTGGGAGTTGATTCCAGTAGCTGGGAGGGATAGGCTCCTGACCCTGAAAAGAGAGGATGCAGAATCATACCAGCAGATGAAGGCATGCTTAGTCAAGAGATTTGGTCTGACTCCAGAACAGTACAGGGTGAAGTTTAGAGGCACCCAGAAATTGAGTTCAAAGTCTTGGGTAGACTTGGTGGACGTTTCAGTGAAGGCACTGGAAGGCTGGATTGTTGGTAACAAAGTTGACACATATGAGGGATTGTATCATTTGTTTTTGAAAGAACACATTTTGACTCATTGTGCAGAAGAGAAGTTACGCCAGTATCTAGTGGACTCTAAGCTGACAGACCCCAGAGAGTTGGGGGAGTCAGCTGATGAGTGGGTGAGAACCCGGGTTTCCATTCAGCACCAGGGGGTGACCAGAAGAAAGGAGGACAGGTCCCTCCCCAAGGGAAAGCCCAGGGAAATGAAGGTCAAAAACCTAAGGAGTCCTCCAAAGACCCACAAAAACCTGCAAAAGGAGGGGGGGCCCCGAGCCAACCCAAATCCAAAGAGAGGTGAATTCAGGGAAAGAATGGTAGGTTCTTTGATCCCTCAAAAGTGGGTAAGTGCTTTGACTGTAACCAGCCAGGGCACAAGCAGGGAGATGCTGTCTGCGCTAAAAAGCTCCCCCCTAAGGGGCCATCCACAGGGATTGCCAGTGTCAGTGTAGGGGTGGAGAGTGGTGCCCCAGTGGAGGGTAATCAGGTGGGGCAAGCAACCTTAGTGTCCCTGGGTGGGGTGAATATTGCAACCCTTACTGCCTTACCTCCAAACATGGATAAGTACAGGCAGAGGCCTAAAGTGAATGGGACTGAGGTTGAGGCTATCAGAGACACTGGGGCGAGTGTAACTATGGTCCTGGATGAGCTGGTGCCCCCAGAGAGTTTGTTACCTGGTGAGTTTCACCAGGTGACTTATGCAGACAGCACCACCAAACTCCATCCTATGGCTGTGGTGGATTTGGAATGGGGAGGTGTGACAGGCCCTATGAAGGTAGCTGTGTCAAAGGTGCTCCCAGTCCAGTGTTTACTGGGCAATGACCTTGAAGCCTCTGCGTGGTCAGAGGTGGAGAGAGGACTCCATATGAAAATATTGGAGCTCCCTGAGTGGGTATGTGCTGTGACTAGGTCACAGACTAGCCAGAAGGGAGGGGCTGGACACTTGGACCCTGGAACAAAGGGCCAAGCATCCATGGACAAGGGTACTGGGCCTGGTGAGCCAGCCCAGGGAACTCCAGAGGTGCAGGCAGAATCTAACCCTGATGGGGAGGATCTGGCCTCGGAGGGAGGGACTCCATCCCTGCCAGAACTGTCAGATTTGGCAGAACTGACAGGAGCCGGTGGACCCTCCAGAGAGGAGTTCAGTGAGGGACAGTGTGACTGTCCCACCCTTGAGAGCTTGAGGCGGATGGCCTCTAAGCAAGAGGAAGGGGATGACAGTGGGTTTCATAGAATCTACTGGGAAGATGGACTGCTTTATACTGAGGCCAGAAACCTCAAGGAGGGGGCCACCAGGAGGTTGGTGGTGCCCCAGAAGTACAGAGAGTTCATCCTGACTTTGGGTCATGATATCCCCTTGGCAGGACATTTGGGACAGACAAAGACATGGAACCGATTGGTGAACCATTTCTACTGGCCCCATATGTCTGAAAAGGTAAAGGAGTTTTGCAGCTCCTGTGTCACCTGTCAGGCCAGTGGCAAGGCAGGGGGCAAGACAAAGGCTCCCCTAATACCACTGCTAGTGGTTGGGGTTCCTTTTGAAAGGGTGGGGATGGACATTGTTGGTCCCCTGGACCCACCCACTGCATCAGGGAATAGGTATATCTTAGTGGTAGTTGACCATGCCACTAGATACCCTGAAGCAATACCTCTTAGAACCATTGATGCTCCTGCGGTGGCTAGAGCACTGCTTGGTGTGTTCACCAGAGTGGGGTTTCCAAAAGAGGTGGTGTCCGATAGGGGCACGAACTTCCTGTCCAGCTATCTGACTGCTATGTGGGATGAGTGTGGTGTCAACTACAAGTTCACCACCCCTATCACCCACAAGCAAATGGTCTTGTTGAGAGATTCAACAAAACCCTGAAGGGCATGATAAATGGGTTGTCAGAGAAACTCAGGAGGAGATGGGATGTTCTCCTCCCATGCTTACTGTTTGCCTACAGGGAGGTGCCACAGAAAGGGGTTGGTTTCAGGCCCTTTGAGTTGGTGTTTGGACACCCTGTGAGGGGGCCATTGAGCCTGCTAAGAGAGTCTTTAGAGAAGCCTCTTAAAGAAGCTAAGGACAATGTGCTTGATTATGTGCTAGGCCTGAGATCTAGAATGGCAGAGTACATGTACAAGGCAAACAGGAAACTGGAGGCCAGCCAGGAGCTCATGAAGCACTGGTATGATCAAAAGGCTACCATGCCTGAGTATACTCCAGGACAATTGGTGTGGGTGTTGGAGCCTGTGGCTCCCAGGGCCCTCCATGACAAGTGGAGTGGGCCCTATCCAATCTTAGAAAAGAAGGGTGAGGTTACCTATTTGGTTGACCTTGGCACCCCCAGGAACCCTCATAGGGTCCTGCATGTGAATAGATTGAAACCCCACCATGACAGGGCAGACATGACCATGTTACTGGTCACTGATGAGGGGGTGGAGGAGGAAACTGAGCCTGTGCCCGACCTCCTCTCCACTAATGTGCAAGATGGGTCCGTGGAGGGAGTTGTGCTCTCTCCCAAATTGACAGACCAGCAGCACAGAGACTGTAAGCAAGTGCTGGAGCAGTTTGCTGGCCTGTTCTCTTTGACCCCAGGCATCACTGAGTGGTGCGTGCACCACATTGACACTGGTGACAGCTTACCTGTCAAAAATAAACTGTACAGGTTGTCTGACCATGTCAGAGCCAGCATTAAAGCTGAGGTTGCTAAGATGCTGGAACTGGGGGTAATTGAACCGTCTGAGAGTCCATGGGCCAGTCCAGTGGTGCTGGTACCCAAACCTAATCCTCAGGGGGACCCAAGGAGTTAAGGTTCTGTGTGGACTACAGAGGATTGAATGCAGTCACAAAGACTGACGCTCACCCTATACTAGAGCTGATGAGCTCATTGACAGGTTAGGGGCTGCTAAGTACCTGAGTACTTTTGATTTGACTTCAGGTTACTGGCAGATTGCCCTCACTGATGGAGCAAAGGAGAGGTCAGAATTCTCCACACCAGAGGGACATTATCAGTTCAAGGTAATGCCCTTTGGATTAAAGAATGCACCTGCCACCTTCCAACGGTTGGTGAACAGGGTCTTGTCTGGGTTGGAACAGTTCAGTGCAGCTTACCTGGATGATATAGCTGTATACAGTTCTACCTGGGGGATCACTTAAGCCACCTAAGGGAAGTGCTTCAGGCCATGCAGCAGGCAGGCCTGACTATTAAGGCAAGCAAGTGCCAAATAGGGCAGAGTTCTGTGGTGTACCTGGGCCACCTGGTAGGTGGGGGCCATGTACAGCCTCTCCAAGCTAAAATCCAAACTATTTTGGATTGGACAGCACCTGTTACCCAGACTCAGGTCAGGGCATTCCTTGGACTGACAGGGTATTATAGAAGATTTGTTCAAAATTATGGGACCATTATGGGGCCCCTAACAGAACTGACTTCTAAAAAGAGGCCCAAGAAGGTGATTTGGACCCCAGAGTGTCAGACGGCTTTTGACACTCTGAAAGCTGCTATGTGTTCAGCACCAGTGTTACTGGCCCCTGACTACACAAAAGAATTTGTAGCTCAGACAGATGCTTCAGAGCAAGGGATTGGGGCAGTGTTGTCACAGCTAAATGAAGGGGGCCTTGATCAGCCAGTTGCCTTTATTAGCAGGAGGCTTCTTCCCAGAGAGCAGAGGTGGAGTGCCATTGAGAGAGAGGCTTTTGCTGTGGTGTGGTCCCTGAAAAAGTTGAGACCATATTTGTTTGGGACTCACTTTCGTGTTCAAACTGACCACAGGCCTCTCAGATGGCTCATGCAGATGAGAGGGGAGAATCCCAAGCTGTTAAGGTGGTCCATTTCCCTACAGGGAATGGACTTTACAGTGGAACACAGACCTGGGGTTGCCCATGCAAATGCAGATGGACTTTCCAGGTTTTTCCACTTAGCTGAGGAGGACTACCAGGGTGTAGGTTAGTAACCCCTCACCTTTCGTTTGGGGGGGCTATGTTGTAAAGTCATCCTGTGCCCTGGGCACCCCCCAACTTTTTGCTGACTGGAACTGGTGGTAACTGACTCTGACTGACCCTGGGCTCTGTCTAACCAGGCCCAGGGCCAGTGCCAAGCTGAAAGGAACACAGAATACAGTTAAGACACCCAACATACACTAGGGTACACTCTGGTATGGTGGGGTACCCCTGTAATTGGCATGACCTACCCCATAACCCCTAGTATATACTAGGGCAGGGGATTTAAACTACCTAGAAGTCCCCAGTATCCTGGGGCATGGCAGTTTAGAGGCCAGCAGCTTTTCTGCACATGCATGCCTGCACTGCTGAAGCCAGGGGCCAGTATAAAAGCAGTCCTGTGTGCCAGTACTGCTTTTAAAAAGCAAATTGTGCTCAAATTCGACTTTGGGATTTGGGGCACTTAAAAATGGATAACCTACAATGTTTTGGCATTTTAGGGGCCCCAGGGTCTTCCCTAGATATCCCAGGGGTGGGGGTCAGTTATCTATAATGTACACCCTTATAAAATGAGTTTTTATATGCCTGGGTAAAGTGAAATTTCACATTTCACTCCCCACATTGTGTTAAAGTGCTGCCCAAATTCGACTTTGAGGCTAGGAGCACAGGGAATTGAGGATCTGCAATATTTTTACAGATTCAGAACCCCTAAAGTCTCCCTTAAGTGCCCAAGGGTTGGGGGTCCTGTAGAAATTAGGGAAATACTTATAAAATATGTTTTTATAAGCCCTGGTGCTAGAAAACTGGCCCAAGCCATTTTCCCCATTGCAAACCCCATGGCCCATAGGTTAACATGGTAGGAAGTTATTGATTAATAAATATTGATAGGAGAGGACTAGCCGGACCATTCAAAGACTTCCCAGAATGGTAGTAGTAAATCCAACAATATTATATTGTTGAATTTCTCCTAAAGTGTACATACAAGAAGTTATAAGACTTTCTTGTTTGTAAGTCCAAATTCAGCCTTCCACTGGTCTGCCCTGATTGGTCAGAGTTAAGGGGATTAGCCAGGCTGCGTTGAAGAGGTGATAAAGATCCCCTGGGGTTACCAACTGTCCTGGGAGGGCAGTGTGCTGGTCTATAGGAATGCCAGGCCAGGGGTGGAGTCGTAAACCATGATCTTCAAAGGCAGAGGGGAGGCCTGGGTTTCAGTTTCACTCTGACACTCTTGACCCAGAGTCAGGGCTAGGCTTAAGGAAGGTATGTGCAGATGGTAGGGGAGAGGCCAGGGATATAAGCCATCCCAGGGGTGTGTTTAGCCAGCTCTTACCTCCTTGCTGGAAAATCAGCCATTATGGATTTGGAAGATTTGATGCACTCTGGGATAGAATAATGCCACACTCTGCAGGAAGGAGTCACTCAAGTGGGAGGGTACCCTACTCCTATTGGTGAAGCTTGACCTCCTGGATGACCCAGAGACTGTGGAATAAGTATCTGAGAGAGGCCCTGCCCCTCAGATCTGCTGCTTGAAACTGAAGAAAGCAAGACTGGCCCTGCTGAAACTTCTGCTGTGCAAAGACTTCTAAGGCCTGACCTCTGGAGACTGCACCACCTGAAACTACAGCTTTGTGGACTAACTGTGCTGAGTAAAAGAAGTCAAGAGTGGACTCCCTGCAAGCTACAGGTTAACAGAGCTCACCTGGACATCCCCACAAAGAATTCCCAGCCTGAAGTACCAGTGGATTTGTAAGGGTTTTGTTCAAGTGGATTGCGGAATTGAAGTTTCACACTTTCAAGGACCCTCTTTGAGATCCCAGAACCTTGGATTGTGTGTTGGATACTTTGGGACCCGCAAGCAGAACTTCAGGAAGGAGTTCTAGCTGGACCCCGCTTGCTGAAGAAGGCGGCACAACACAGTGGTGAGAATTCTTCAGAACAATTTCTAAAGGTGTGTCCCTGTCAGAGAAAACGAAATGACTAAAAGGGGCACTGTTGGTTTCTAAGCACTAGAAAGTGACTATAATCTTTAAAAATTCATATCTCTGGTTCCCTACAGTGGATTTTCTTCGTTTTGGTGTCATTTAAAAGATAAATATATTACCTATTTTTATAAATTGGTGTTGGATTTTTATTTTGTGTTGTGTCTTAATTATTTACTGAAATGGTGTTTTTGAATGCTTTACATACCTGTCTTTGAAGTTAAGCCTGTCTGCTCGCAGCCACGTTACCAAGGGTTGAGCATAGGAATAATTTTCTAAGACCTATGCTGAGTCCTATCATGTGTTAGTGGCCTTATTGCCAGTGGCAGACCTACATTTGCCCCTACCAATAACCCACTTTCCAACACTATCGATTTAATTAGTGCATTTTGTGATATTTTTCCATTCGTTATGCCGCTATTTTAGTTAGCATTGTAGTCAATATTGTAAAAACAGATGATGGACTTATATTTTAATGTTTTTAAGCGTTTATTATTGTCTTATTGTAATTCGTCCGTATTTATAAAAAACGATTATCTAATTGTTAATTTGTTACTTTCAAGATTCCTTACTTAAAATTGTATATTATAAAACATGCGTTTTTTTAGAACATTGTGGTATATTCGGGTAATGAGGCAATTGAATATTTTTCGTGGCTTAGGGAGTCGTTTTTCAGAATGTAGTGGTTTGGCTTTGTTCGTGGTTTAGCATTAGTGGTTTAGACATTCGTTATTTAACTATTAGTTGTTTAATCATATATCCTCCACAATGATCAACCAACTTGAATCAGTTAGGTAATGGGGTTTGTGTGAGGACCTGCTGAATCACCCTTGGTAGTGTGTATCAAGCCCATGCAAAGGAAATGCATTTGAGATTGTGGTAAACTCTTCAAGCGCTAATGAGGTTAAGAGGTACAGCATTTAAATGGTCCAAACCAAGTTAATGAAAAGGGCAAACGTCATAAAAATGAAGATATTCAGATAAACATGGCATAGATTATTAAGGCAAAAAAAGAAATCCTACAGGAAAGCATTGGAAAAAGACAACCAATGTTATCCTAGGTGAAATATAAACATGTGAACAAGCAACGAACTGGGATGTTACAAATTGGACAGCATGGGCAAGAAATCTTCGGTGCCCAACACATCTGCAGCGGTCAAACCACAAAACCTAGAGAGATTCTCGGTGCTCACATTAATTTATTACCACTAATTAGTTCCAGAAGTCTTTGAAGAGAAAATAAGGTGGCAGGTTAGCTGTGTCATGTTCCAATTACATCACTTATGTCCATATCACCTTGCTAGGATTCACATAACAATTATCCACCATGAGGTGCATATTTTATCATGCATGTTGAGAATATTTAGATGAATATTACTCTGAAAGTTTGCTTTGTGATCTTAAAACAAAGTGCCACCAGTGGAAATGAAGTTGGAGGATCTACCTTTGGGAGCCCATCTGAAGCCATTCCACACTAGACCCAGGCCACTGTGAATGCAACCTTCCCAAGCATTATAGATACACCAGGGGAAGACAGAGGTGGTCAGATTGGACATCTACCACTTTTGGCAGATATCTCTATACTGCACCATGAAATGACCCACCAAGAGCGTTGCATGTAATTGGCCAGGAACTATGCACATGTGGCTGACTCCCCAAAGAATGCAGTCGGATAGAATTTGGCACTTGGTTTAGCTAAAACCCTTCAATGTTTGACTTACACTGTTTTCTGGAGATAGAACATCTTACATGGGCCAATCCTAAAAGCAGTAGCCAGAGGGAGCTTCATATGGTTGGATAGGTTGAGCAGGCAGTCTGATTGTAAACCCAAGCTGCCCACTGAAATGCTGTGAGAAGAAACCATTACTTGTATTTGCTAAGGTTGTGTTTTCTGAGGTAAGAGCTGGAAATGTGCCCCAGTCCTCCAGTGGTCCTTTTGGCAGCAAAATGTAAAGTTTTCCACCAGTCTTTCCTTGAACGTAAGTCATAAAAAGTTTTCCACCAGTCTTTCCTTGAACGTAAGTCATAAAATCTTTGCCAGGCTCGCCAGACACCTGTCCACTTGATATGAACATTAACAAGCAAGACACAGTAAAAACCTGTCTCAATGACATGATTCTTGACAGTTTCGAACCCCAACTCTCACCGATCACTTGGATTTACCATGGACACAAATCTTTCCCTCAAGGAGCACATTGTCAAAAAACAAAGACTGCCTGGTACCAGCTCTCACTTCTAAAGAAAGTAAACCTGTTTCTTTCAGAAAACGACTTCAGAACTGCTGTTCAAGTCCTTGTACTCTTGCATCTGGATGATGGTAATGCCATACTCTATGGCCTTCCATCCTTCAGATTGGCACCCCTGATGGGCATCTTACACCCTGCAACTTGTCTCATCCAGGGCCTGAAGAAATATGATGACACCACCAGAGTCTGCTGGAACTCCATTGGCTCCTCCTGCCAGCCTTCACCATCTTCAAAACTAGCTGCATCATTTACAAAGCCATCACAACTAGCACCCCTACTTATCTTTCAGACAAGCTCACCATCGCTGGTGGTTCTCAGCACATCTGTAGGCAGGATAGCACAAGACTGCAGGCTAAGAAGTATAGCAAAGAAAAAAAAACAAGACAATAGGCCTTTTCCATCTATGCACTCAGAATCTGGACCCCATATCCATCAAGACTGCCCAAATGATGCTCCAATTTAGGAAAGAGCTGAAGACTCACCCCTTTAAGGAACACCACATCACAATGCATTAACCATGTGCAAATCAACTACCTCTTCTACTATTCCCAACTTTAAGCTTGCTTTTGGCCATGTACAGTGTTCCGCTGCCTTTTGGCTATCTTTGCGCTATGGAAATACAATGTACATGCATAGATCTATACATACATTAACCTAAAGGAAACAGTTATCTTTTCCCACACACAAACATATTAGTGCCATGAATGTATTCTGCAAATTGTTACATATTCTCACTGTCATTTGATATTATTGTGTTTTGTTCCATGACCTGAATATATTATTGTAGTGATCACTCCAGGCTAGTTGTGATGTTTCATGAGGATTTATTCAGGTTGGTTACAAGATCAGTAATGCAGTAGTATTCAGCCCCACCGGGAGTAGCCAGCAAGGCGCTCAGCCCTTCTCCAACTGTGGTATTCATACACCAACATTCCATGTTACATCATCCTTACAGGGTTCCACTGGTGGAGAGTTGGATGATACAAACTACAACATAGCTAGGATATAACATATCCTCTTTTCTTCCAAACAGAAAAGAGAAAAGTAAAATCAGAGGTAGAAACTAGATGAACATGATTGAGAGTAGAGTACAGGAGAGGAGAGTTCAAGAAGAAACATAGCAGAGATAGAGAAGAAGAAAACAGAAATGAAGAAAGAAATAAGGAAGATGAGGAAAAGTAAGAGGGGATTCCTCATCCAAACACCATTATCATAATAATACGATAAGATTGTAATACAAAAATAACAGTGTATATCTCACAGAAGAAAATTCAATACAAACCCTACATACTAGCAATGAAAGCATGAAATGCACCCAAAAAGGGTAAAACGTAAGCTAAATATGTAAACACGAATGCATGGGTGGGAACCCATGATGAATCTCTTGGGATGGAAATGCGTTGTGCACAAAACTGGTAATTCTCCCCATACACATCTTAGTGTAAGGACCAACTTTGTGTGGAAAAACCATACCGTGCACTGTAGTAATGTAACTGTGTTAATACAGCACGCAGGATACTTTGGAAAACCCAAATCAAGACAACCTCATAAAGGGTCACACATTGAAAAATTGAGGAGAATAACCCCACAACCTAGTGAAGGTTATATTGAAGAAACATTGAAAAATTGAGAGGGATGAACCCCCATATCAACAACCTCAAAAGGTCAAATATTGAAAAAAAACATTGAAATGTTGACCGGCAGCAACAAAAATTGACAACCTCATAAAAGTCACACATTGAAAAAATCGAGTAATTGAACTGATGAAGGTGACCATTTGAACCATGAGTATCGTGGTAGATACAACACAATGTACTCCTAACTAGGGAATACAACTGGAATGCATGCAAATTGATAAAATGAATTGATAAACGCATTCGCTCTAAGGAATACTGCACGCAGTGAAACATTGGAACGTAAAATAGATGTAGCCAACCACGTCACTTCATCTTTGTTCCAGTTAAAGTTTTAGTAAGGACTGTTGAATACCGGTCACTACGCCGAGTTCGTTTTGGCACTGCCGGGTGGTGAATTGACTACTAGGGATTTCCAACATTGTTTTTATGTGTCCACATGGAGTTCACACGTATTTGCCAACCAATGACTCATAGTGTGCTTGAAGCGATCACTCCTGAAACTGACTGAACACCATTCTGAGGTTTGTCGGAGCCACAATGTTTTAACGTGCTCAATACTGGGTTGAGATTTTGTTTCATGCAGCTATGAGTTTTCTGTATTCACTGCCCACTGTTACGCTGCCATCTAGTGTCAGTTGGCTAATCTGTAGTTGCTGATTTCGTGTTCAATGCCTCACTGTTCTGTAGGTTTTTGGCAACTTTACATATCCCTTTCTATGAACATTTTTGCCTCCTAGGTTGGATTAGAGCTTTTCTGTGGACATTGTGGTGCACACGCACACACACATTTTGATTTCCTTACGTTAGGGATGAGTTTTAAACGTTTTTTCCTCTACCTGAGTCTTAACTATAATTACTCAGTAAATGGTTCACAATATTTTTAGTGTTGTACAGTGCACAATAGTTTTACCTTCACACAGTGCACAATGTCTAGGTTTACATTTTACCCTACATAGGGTGTCTAAGGTTTTTACCTTCACACAGTGCACAATCTTTACCTCAACACGAGGTGTCTCGCTAAAGCGTGGCAGCATAGACAGACAGGTGCAACAGGAGGAAATCGCTCTAAGGAATACTGCACGCATGCATGTAGAGTAGTACCGTGGAAAGTACAACACAATATAATTCCAACTAGGAAATATTACTGAAATGTATACAAATTGAGATGTGCAATCTCGAACGTGGAATACCTCAGACATGCACCTACATTGAGGTAATAAAGTAACTGAACACATTCATGTACATTGACAATCGACAAACAGAGAAAATTGAGTAATTGAAATCTTGAGAGCATGTAAGTACGGTCATATACATGTATATACACCATTGAACTAAAATTCAACTACATACATATCACACAGCGGACATTTGAGAACAACCTTATGTAAAGGTTAACCTTGAATTTCTATTTTTGAGAACAAAACACCACTGAAGAAAACACGCACAAAAAAAAAAAAAATAGCATTTGAAATTGAGCATTTTGAACTAAAAAAAGATTGGAATGGAAAGAAGGAATAGCAAAGGTGAGAAACAGCATGGCTGGAAAAACAAATGCAGGAAAGCGGCGCTAGAAACATGAGAAACCTAACATTCGAGGATAGATTTGACCATTGTAATCTCAACTAGAGAATACTATTAGAATGAACGAGAATAGAGGTGTGCAATCCCAGCTAGGATTCCCACGCATGCACATAGAAATGCTAGACATAATAGAGCACTAGAAATGTTGAGAGTGTATATAATCAAAACTAAGGAATACTGCAGGACAGCATGAACTCTGAGATTATTGAGTAATTGTACACATCCATGCACATTGAAATAAATGAGAAGCTGAATAATAGAGAATGTTTAAGTTGAATTATTGAGAGTGTGTAAGTGAATGCATGTAAATGGAATTAGGCAATCCCAACAAGAGAAAACTGCATGCAAGCAAGAACATAGAGACAAAAGAGCAATAGAATTGAGTTGAATAGAAATAACACAATGTAGAATCCTGTGAAGAAAACATTGTTAAAAAAACAGTAACATAAACATTTGCATTCGCCTACATATCACTTAGATTGTACTTTGGCTCGCATAACGTTAGAAAGATACCGTATGGTGAGCACAATAGAAAAGTACCTCCAGAACGTGTAAGTTGCACTCATGTAAATACGTGTGACCACTGGCTTGGATAAACACCAGAATGACATTGAGATAGAACAGCATGCCCCTTGGAAACTTAATTGACATAGCGTTGGAGCGTTGACAAGCGTTCCCAAATTGACATGCATTGAGATGTGCAAATGCTAAACTGTCATTTTTTAATAAAACCAGCACTGGACTAACCATCCACGAGCAAAAAAAACATTTGCGTTTATAAAAAATGGAAAGGTACTGGGCTACAGTGTTGAGAATAAAAAGGAAAACAATTGAGAGAAAAACGCCCAGTCTAACGTGAACCAATGCACTATAGTTAATGGACAAGAACCAAACCCATGAGGGTAACGAAATGAACGTGCAGAGGCAACTACAAGAGAGGTCTATACATTGCACTAAGTAGTGAAGGTGTAAGGCCGTGAAATATACCTCAAACGGAGGTCTATTGATATGCACAAGGAAAAGGGAAAGACCCAAAAACGCACCTCTCGGAGAGGTCAAGAAATGTGCATGTAAGTGCAGGACAACAGTCCGCGCAACACCTTGTGTGATTGAGAATGCAGGACAGCAGCCTCGCAACATGTGAAACTTGAGGTAAAAGTGTGCACTGGAACCAAAAAAAACATACCTCGTAGAGAGGTCAATGTTGTGCACTAGAGTAGCGGGACTAAAACCCTTGCGAGACACCTCGTGTAGAGGTAAAAACAATGTGCACTGTAAAGACGGGACTAAAACCCCTGTGAGACACCTTGTGTGGAGGTAGCAACAATGTGCACAGTAATGACGGGACTAAAACCCCTGTGCACTGTAGTGACGGGATTAAAACCCCAGCGAGACACCTCGTGTTGAGGTAAAGATTGTGCACTGTGTGAAGGTAAAAACCTTAGACACCCTATGTAGGGTAAAATGTAAACCTAGACATTGTGCACTGTGTGAAGGTAAAACTATTGTGCACTGTACAACACTAAAAATATTGTGAACCATTTACTGAGTAATTATAGTTAAGACTCAGGTAGAGGAAAAAACGTTTAAAACTCATCCCTAACGTAAGGAAATCAAAATGTGTGTGTGCGTGTGCACCACAATGTCCACAGAAAAGCTCTAATACAACCTAGGAGGCAAAAATGTTCATAGAAAGGGATATGTAAAGTTGCCAAAAACCTACAGAACAGTGAGGCATTGAACACGAAATCAGCAACTACAGATTAGCCAACTGACACTAGATGGCAGCGTAACAGTGGGCAGTGAATACAGAAAACTCATAGCTGCATGAAACAAAATCTCAACCCAGTATTGAGCACGTTAAAACATTGTGGCTCCGACAAACCTCAGAATGGTGTTCAGTCAGTTTCAGGAGTGATCGCTTCAAGCACACTATGAGTCATTGGTTGGCAAATACGTGTGAACTCCATGTGGACACATAAAAACAATGTTGGAAATCCCTAGTAGTCAATTCACCACCCGGCAGTGCCAAAACGAACTCGGCGTAGTGACCGGTATTCAACAGTCCTTACTAAAACTTTAACTGGAACAAAGATGAAGTGACGTGGTTGGCAAAGTAAGCTGCAGCCTAAGACAACCAAAAGATGGCGGCATGATGGTCACGTTGTACCAGGTGGCATCGTCATGCAGCAAGCTGTCACTGATGTAGATGCTGGATTCAAAGAGAAGATGGAGGCACGTTCCTAATGCCGTGCCGGATGGCTCACGGTACGCCAGTGCTCCACAAGACATCTCCAAACAGTGGAGTAACATGCGTCACAGAAAAACCATGACGGACATCGCAGGACCACAAAAAAAAACAAGTAAGGGAGAGTGCGCTGATAGAGGCTTGCGCTAACGTTTTAAAAATATACAAGGCGGTTGAAAATTGCAGCGTTGCTCAAACAACCCCAATAATGAAAGACAACAATGTCTCCTCAATTGAAATTGCCGCCGAAATAAAATGCACCAAGGAGGTTGAAGGGACATTGCGTGTCTCCACACGAGCGATGTTTCACCTCTTTACTTCTGAGCCGGTTCAAGTGTACCGGGACCTCCATCTCAGTGTAGTAAGACAGCAAGTAGAAAGAGGTTGGAGGCACCAAGCTGTGACATTCGCTGTTCAAAATCCAGTTCTAGTAGTAACGGTAATAGCAGGCAAGAGCATCTCACTCCACACGGGGAACACAAAATAAGGCAGGAAAATAACGCCAGACTAGCTTGATTTGAGGCAGTAGCGAAATAAATGTCCATGCCTCTGCATAAGAGTTGAGACAACTTGACGGGCACACAAATGAGAAAACACACTTCTTCACCAGACAGTGTGTAGACATTAATGATGGCAGGCTTACAGCACAAGTCGCAGGCGTTGGCAGACACATGAGTTGGCAGGCTTACCCTCACAGAAGGCTCAGCACAAAGGCGTAATGGAGGAGACACGGGCAGCTTTGATGACTTTAAACCAGGTGATGCAGTTGAAATAGACTGTAGGAACAGTAAGAACAGACTTTTGAGATGCTGTGGGAACAGCAGGCAGAGACTTGAGCTGCGTAGAAACTGGAACTGGCACTTTTGCGTTGAGGGCGACCGGTGGGAGGTCACTGGTGGGGCTGTGGTGTGCCAGTTAGTTGAATAAGCGAGGTTGTAGACAGAGGAGATGCTTTAGCTTGAGAGTAGGTGCTGCAGACTTGAAGTTGAAGGCCTCAGAGGTAGCAGGCGCAGATTCTTTGGTTCACCTCGTCGCCATAAAATTGTAGTGATCACTCCAGGCTAGTTGTGATGTTTCATGAGGATTTATTCAGGTTGGTTACAAGATCAGTAATGCAGTAGTATTCAGCCCCACCAGGAGCAGCCAGCAAGGCGCTCAGCCCTTCTCCAACTATGGTATTCATACACCAACATTCCATGTTACATCATCCTTACAGGGTTCCACTGGTGGAGAGATGGATGATACAAACTACAACATAGCTAGGATATAACAATTATGCTTTCAAATACTACATCAAATTAGTGATTTTATTCCTCCACCAGGCAGAAAACCTGTCACCAGCAGCTACTGAGCAAACAATGTTGGGAGGGCTGTGGTCAGAAAGTATGTTTGTCTTACAGTAAGAATAAAAACATTAGGATCTTGTGATATATAAAAATGCTTAGAATCTCTTTTCAATAAGCCTGCACTACCTCCCTTCCTAGCTGTAATTTGTTTTTGTAGTTTTTACAATAGTATATCAGCATACATAAGGTTTATTTAGTTGAAGTTTCTTTTAACTAAAGTATCAATAATTCTTCTAATATTTGTTAGTGTTTTGGTTTACACATGTTGTGCTTCAGGTATTGCCGTTTTCTAATTACTCTAATCAAGAGATGTTCCTATATCTTTTTCTCATTTAAGAATATTATTTAACAAATACTCTCTACGACCATGAGATTTTCATAAAGAGGTTAGACATTAACGTCCTTAGTTTGAGGGGCAAATTTATCAGTTAGTCTAAGCTGGCGACTTCCCTTCTAGCTGCTTCCGTGATTATGAAATTCAGAGCCTAACATTGAATTTTTAAGTACCAAAATGCTTTCCTGCTCCATCAGATTCAAAACTTTTTTTCCACTGTACAAAATTTCTAATGTTGCCTTTTAGAATCGGTGATCATACAACACTTTATTTTTCTCCTATTTAGAAAGTAGAACATTTTGACTGATGAGGAAATACTACTAAATCATGATTTTATATTTGGTAATTCTCTTTAGTGCTTCTGCTGGAATTCAGGCTGCTGCTCTGGCAGCTACTATTAGAGTTGCCATCATTGGTGGAGCAATCACAGGTAGGCGCACTGCAACAGTAAGATTGGATTACTTTCTCCTGACTTGTGCATACTTGCATACTATATTGTGTCTAACATTGTGAATCAAAGTGTGAATCAATTTATGAGCTTCAACTTTGTTCAAATAATCCATAACAGCCAGAATATACCAGCTCAACAAAGTGGCACGTATTACAGGGGAAAGCTAAAATACATAAATCAGTGAATTGCCATTCTACATCATAGATGACTGTCAGGAGTTAGATTTCTTCTCTATCAAATATTAACTGAAGATCTTTCCTTTTTGATGTGAGTATATGGAGAGCTGACTTAAAGTCCCACACAACGTTTCCTGTGCCAAATGACTACAATACATTTGAAACTCGTCAAAAACACAAACTAGCACTCAGAAACTAGGAGAGCAGACATTAACAAAATAATGTTTACTTAGCAAGCCTTCAAAATGAAAAAGATACAAAAACATGTTACTACTAGAAGTATTCATGCCAAATGTTCTCACACTCTGTATTGTGTCTTACATTAGATTTAAGAGGAAGTCAAATTAGAGTAATCCTTGGATCCTCAATAGAGTTTGTAAAGAAATGACTGTTTTGTACTCGTTTCTATTCATTTTTCATTGTACTGCCTGATGTTTATTGACTTTTGAAAAACAATTCGATTGACAATGTCAATGTTTACAATTTTATAAAACCTTAATTATCTTTTTGCTATTTAATTAACACTCTAACATCTTCACAACAGAATACGAATACAAATATATATATATATATATTCACTGAAAAAACCATAGGTTTCAGACACGTTATAGTTAGAAATTAGCATTTAAAAAACCTTTGAAATTCACTGAAAAAACCATAGGTTTTAGGGACAGTTATAGTTAGTTGGACATTGCACTCGTACAAAACCTGTGAAATTCCCCTGTTATAGTTAGTTCAGCTAACTATAACTCGCGCCCCCGCAATGCACTGCTGATGACATCACATATTACATCACTCATCACATGGTCAGTGACATCACTGATGACATCACTGATGACATCTCAAATGACATCACTGATGACATCACTGATGACATCATCCAGTGACTGTGTGTTTCTGTAAAGTTTAAATATGTTTAATATATATAGGGAAAGGCGTATTGAAGAATGAGTGGGTGTATAAGTGTCTGAATGGATGATTTAGTACGTGAGTGACTGACTCTACAAGTGAGTGATTAAACGTATCTTACTGAATGCATGGGTTAGTGACTAAACTGTGTGAATGTCTGTATCCGTCTGTTTGTTGGTGTGTAAGTGGATGCATGGATTTGCGAATAGCTACATGAGTGTCTATATGGGTTATTGATTGGTTCTCTGAGTATCTGTATGGCTGCCTGAGTGTTTGTGTGGGTGGGGTGTGTGTGACTCTATACATAGATGTGTGAGTGGGTGATTCACTGGGTGCATGATTTCAAGAGTGCATCTGTGATGGACTGCTTGGGTGGGTGAGTGTGTGTATGGGTGTGTTAGTGAGTGAATGTATATCTCAGTGGTACATGTGCGAGTAACTACATATGTAAAAGGCAGTATATATGTGTGTTAGAGTATTTAAATGGCTATAAGTGAGAGTGTGTTATTGTGAGAATGGGTGTGTGATTAATTTTTTGCATGACTGACTAGGTGTGTGAGTACCTCTATGGATGAGTGGCGGTGTGTGAGTGTTTATATAGGTGTATGAGTGCATATGATAGTCCTGTACTGAGTGACTGTAAGTATGAGTGACTGTACAGGTGAGTGAGTGGATGTGTGTGTAGACCTAAGAATCAGTGAGTGGGTATGTAGTTTTTGGTGTTGGAGTGTCTATGGTTTTGAGAATGGCAGTCTGTAATTTAGAGTGGGTGTATCAAAAGTTATATTAGGGTGTGAGAAGATGCATGAAATTATCACATGGATGATGTCATTTGAGATGTCATCAGTGATGTCATCAGTGATGTCACTGACCATGTGATGAGTGATGTAATATGTGACATCATCAGCAGTGCATTGCGGGGGCGCGAGTTATAGTTAGCTGAACTAACTATAACAGGGGAATTTCACGGGTTTTGTACGAGTGCAATGTCCAACTAACTATAACTGTCCCTAAAACCTATGGTTTTTTCAGTGAATTTCAAAGGTTTTTTAAATGCTAATTTCTAACTATAACGTGTCTGAAACCTATGGTTTTTTCAGTGAATTTCAAAGGTTTTTTAAATGCTAATTTCTAGCTATAACGTGCCTGAAACCTATGGTTTTTTCAGTGAATTTCAAAGGTTTTTTAAATGCTAATTTCTAACTATAACGTGCCTGAAACCTATGGTTTTTTCAGGGAATTTCAAAGGTTTTTTAAATGCTAATTTCTAACTATAACGTGCCTGAAACCTATGATTTTTTAAGTGAATTTCAAAGGTTTTTTAAATGCTAGTTTCTAACTATGGCAACAGAGGTAGGACATGTGAAGAAAGAAGAAAAAACGCACAGAAAGAAGCAAAAGATGTGCAGAAAGAACCAACAGAGGAGCAGAAAGAGGCCTTGTTGCAAAATCATCCTGTGCCCACAACTTTTTCAGACGGGTACTGGTGGTAACTGACTCTGACTAACCAGAGCCAGTGCGCGTTTGCACTGTGGTGAAGGGAGGGGGCCTGAGGTGACATGTGTGCAAACGCGCCCGTGGCGCGTTTTAAGTTGCGGGATTAAGTCCCCTTGAATCCTGAGGGTCCCTGGGGCCCAACTAGCCCCCCAGGTACCTACAGTTAGGACCACAGAGCTGAGTTGCAGAGAGGCGTTCCGAGGCCACGCACCTTTTTCACCTCTCTGCAACGCAACTCTGTTGTGCTTACTGAAGGTACCTGGTGGGCTAGGTGGCCCCCAGGATTCAAAGGGAATTAACTCCCCAACTTAAAACGCACCACAGGGCGTGTTTGCGGACATGTCACCTGAGGCCCCGCCCCCTCCCTTCACCACTGTGCAAACGCGCCCCGTGGCAGGTTTTAATTTGGGGGAGTAGGTCACCTTGAATCCTGAGAGTCCCTGGGGCCCAACTAGCCCACCAGGTACTTCAAGTAAGCACCACAGGCCTGCGTTGCAACGCCTGTAACAAATTGTGCAGTTGTGTTTAGGTAGTGAAGAGGGTCGTGTTGGGGGTAGTGTTTTAGGGTTTAGGGTAGTGCAGTGGTGTTTGTGTAGTGTAGGTGGTCATTCTGGGGGTAGATTTAGGGTTTAGGGTAGTGCAATGGTGTTTGGGTAGTGTAGGGAGTCGTGCTGGGGAGAGTGTTTTAGGGTTTAGGGTAGTACAGTGGTGTTTGGGTAGTGTAGGGGGTCGTGCTGGGGTTAGTGTTTTAGGGTTTTAGGGTTTAGGGTAGTGCAGTGGGGTTTGGGTAGTGTAGGGGATACTGCTGGGGTAGTGTTTTAGGGTTTAGGGTAGTGCAATGGTGTTTGGGTAGTGTAGGGGGTACTGCTGGGGGTAGTGTTTTAGGGTTTAGGGTAGTGCAGTGGTGTTTGGGTAGCGTAGGGGGTACTGCTGGGGGTAGTGTTTTATGGTTTAGGATAGTGCAGTGGTGTTTGGGTAGTGTAGGGGTTCGTGCTGGGGGTAGTTTTTTAGGGTTTAGGGTAGTGCAGTGGTGTTTGTGTAGTGTAGGAGGTCGTGTTTTAGGGTTTAGGGTAGTGCAGTGGTCTTTGGGTAGTGTAGGGAGTCGTGCGGGGGTATTGTTTTAGAGTTTAGGGTAGTGCAGTGGTCTTTGGGTAGTGTAGGGGGTTGTGCGGGGGGTAGTGTTTTAGGGATTAGGGTAGTGCATTGGTATTTGGGTAGTGTAGGGGGTCATGCGGGGGGTAGTGTTTTAGGGTTTAGGGCAGTGCAGTGGTGTTTAGGTAGTGTAGGGGGTCGTGCTGGGGGGAGTGTTTTAGGGTTTAGGGCAGTGCAGTGGTGTTCGGGTAGTGTAGGGGGTCGTGCTGGGGGAAGTGTTTTAGGGTTTAGGGCAGTGCAGTCGTGTTCAGGTAGTGTAGGGGGTCGTGCTGGGGGAGTATTTTAGGGTTTAGGGTAGTGCAGTGGTGTTCGGGTAGTGTAAGGGGTCATGCTGGGGGTAGTGTTCTAGGGTTTAGGGCAGTGCAGTGGTGTTCGGGCAGTGTAGAGGGTCGTGCTGGGGGTGGTGTTTCAGGGTTTAGGGCAGTGCAGTGGTGTTAGGGCAGTGTAGGGGGTCGTGCAGGGGTGGTGTTTCTGGGTTTAGGGCAGTGGTGTTTGGGCAGTGTAGGGGGTCATGCTGGGGGTGGTGTTACAGGGTTTGGGGCAGTGCAGTGGTGTTCGAGCAGTAAAGGGGGTCATGCTGTGGGTGGTGTTTCAGGGTTTAGGGCAGTGCAGTGGTGTTCGGGCAGTGTAGGAGGCAGTGTAGGGGGTGGTGTTTCAGGGTTTAGGGCAGTGCAGTGGTGTTCGGGCAGTGTAGGGGGTGGTGCAGGGGGTGGTGTTTCAGGGTTTAGGGCAGTGCAGTGGTGTTCGGGCAGTGTAGGGGGTCGTGCAGGGGGTGGTGTTTCAGGGTTTAGGGCAGTGCAGTGGTGTTCGGGCAGTGTAGGGGGCGGTGCAGGGGGTGGTGTTTCAGGGTTTAGGGCAGTACAGTGGTGTTCGGACATTGTAGGGGGTGGTGCTGGGGCTGGTGTTTCAGGGTTTAGGGCAGTGCAGTGGTGTTCGGGCAGTGTAGGGGGTCGTGCTGGGGCTGGTGTTTCAGGGTTTAGGGCAGTGCAGTGGTGTTCGGGCAGTGTAGGGGGTCGTGCTGGGGCTGGTGTTTCAGGGTTTAGGGCAGTGCAGTGGTGTTCGGGCAGTGTAGGGGGTCTTGCTGGGGCTGGTGTTTCAGAGTCTAGGGCAATGCAGTGGTGTTCGGGCAGTTTAGGGGTCTTGCTGGGGCTGGTGTTTCAGGGTTTAGGGCAGTGGTGTTCGGGCAGTGTAGGGGGTCGTGCTGGGGCTAGTGTTTCAGGGTTTAGGGCAGAGCAATGGTGCTCAGGCAGTGTAGGGGGTTGTGCTGGGGGTGATGTTTCAGGGTTTAGGGCAGTGCAGTGGTGTTAGGGCAGTGTAGGGGGTCGTGCTGGGGGTGGTGTTTCAGGGTTTAGGGCAGTGCAGTGGTGTTCGGGCAGTGTAGGGGGTCGTGCAGGGGGTGGTGTTTCAGGGTTTAGTGCAGTGGTGTTCGGGCAGTGTAGGGGGTCGTGCTGGGGTGGTGTTTCAGGGTTTAGGGCAGTGTAGTGGTTTTCGGGCAGTGTAGGGTGTCGTGCTGAGGGGTGGTGTTTCAGGGTTTAGGGCAGTGCAGTAGTGTTTGGGCAGTGTAGGGGGTCGTGCAGGGGTGGTGTTTCAGGGTTTAGGGCAGTGCAGTGGTATTCGGCCAGTGTAGGTAGTCTTGCTGGGGTTGGTGTTTCAGGGTTTAGGGCAGTGCAGTAGTTTTCGGGCAGTGTAGGCGGTCGTGCTGGGGCTGGTGTTTCAGGGTTTAGGGCAGTGCAGTGGTGCTTGGGCAGTGTACGGGGTTGTGCTGGGGCTGGTGTTTAAGGGTTTAGGGCAGTGCAGTGGTGTGCGGGCAGTGTACGGGGCTGTGCTGGGGCTGGTGTTTCAGGGTTTAGGGCAGTGCAGTGGTGTTCGGGCAGTGTAGGGGGTCGTGCTGGGGGTGGTGTTTCAGGGTTTAGGGCAGTGCAGTGGTGTTCGGGCAGTGTAGGGGGTCGTGCTGGGGCTGGTGTTTCAGGGTTTAGGGTAGTGCAGTGGTGTTCGGGCAGTGTAGGGGGTCGTGCTGGGGCTGGTGTTTCAGGGTTTTGGGCAGAGCAGTGGTGTTCGGGCAGTGTAGGGGGTCGTGCTGGGGGTGGTGTTTCAGGGTTTAGGGCAGTGCATTGGTGTTCGGGCAGTGTAGGGGGTCTTGCTGGGGGTGGTGTTTCAGGGTTTAGGGCAGTGCAGTGGTGTTCGGGCAGTGTAGGGGGTCTTGCTGGGGGTGGTGTTTCAGGGTTTAGGGCAGTGGTGTTCGGGCAGTGTAGGGGGTCTTGCTGGGGGTGATGTTTCAGGGTTTAGGGCAGTGCAGTGGTGTTCGGGCAGTGTAGGGGGTCTTGCTGGGGGTAGTGTTTCAGGGTTTAGGGTGGTGCAGTGGTGTTCGTGCAGGGTAGGAGGTCGTGCTGGGGGTGGTGTTTCAGGGTTTAGGGCAGTGCAGTAGTGTTCGGGCAGTGTAGGGGGTCGTGCAGGGGGTGGTGTTTCAGGGTTTAGGGCAGTGCAGTGGTGTTCTGACAGTGTAGGGGGTCATGCTGGGGGGTGGGATTTCAGAGTTTAGGGCAGTACAGTGGTGTTCGGGCAGTGTAGGGGGTCGTGCAGGGGTGGTGTGTCAGGGTTTAGGTCAGTGCAGTGGTGTTCGGGCAGTGTAGGGGGTTGTGCTGGGGCTGGTGTTTCAGGGTTTAGGGCAGTGCAGTGGTGTTCGGGCAGTGTAGGGGGTCTTGCTGGGGGTGGTGTTTCAGGGTTTAGGGCAGTGGTGTTTGGGCAGTGTAGGGGGTCTTGCTGGGGGTGATGTTTCAGGGTTTAGGGCAGTGCAGTGGTGTTCTGGCAGTGTAGGGGGTCTTGCTGGGGGTAGTGTTTCAAGGTTTAGGGCAGTGCAGTGGTGTTCGAGCAGTATAGGGGGTCGTGCTGGGGATGGTGTTTCTGGGTTTAGGGCAGTGCAGTAGTGTTCGAGCAGTGTAGGGGTTGTGCAGGGGTGGTGTTTCAGGGTTTAGGGCAGTGCAGTGGTGTTCGGGCAGTGTAGGGGGTCATGCACGGGGTGGTGTTTCAGGGTTTAGGGCAGTGTAGTGGTATTCGGGCAGTGTAGGGTGTTGTGCTGGGGCTGGTGTTTCAGGGTTCAGGGCAGTGCAGTGGTGTTCAGGCAGTGTAGGGGGTCGTGCTGAGGCTGGTGTTTCACGGTTTAGGGCAGTGCAGTGGTGTTCGGGCATTGTAGGGGGTCGTGCTGGGGCTGGTGTTTCAGGGTTTAGGGCAGTGCAGTGGTGTTCGGGCAGTGTAGGCGGTCGTGCTGGGGCTGGTGTTTCAGGGTTTAGGGCAGTGCAGTGGTGTTCAGGCAGTGTAGGGGGTCGTGCTGGGGCTGGTGTTTCAGGGTTTAGGGCAGTGCAGTGGTGCTCGGGCAGTGTAGGGGGTCATGCTGGGGGTGATGTTTCAGGATTTAGGGTAGTGCAGTGGTGTTCGGGCAGTGTAGGGGGTCATGCAGGGGCTGGTGTTTCAAGGTTTAGGGCAGTGCAGTGGTGTTCGGGCAGTGTAGGGGGTCGTGCTGGGGCTGGTGTTTCAGGGTTTTGGGCAGAGCAGTGGTGTTCGGGCAGTGTAGGGGGTCATGCTGGGGGTAGTGTTTCAGGGTTTAGGGCAGTGCAGTGGTGTTCGGGCAGTGTAGGGGGTCGTGCTGGGGGTGGTGTTTCAGGGTTTAGGTCAGTGGTGTTCGGGCAGTGTAGGGGGTCTTGCTGGGGGTGATGTTTCAGTGTTTAGGGCAGTGCAGTGGTGTTCGGGCAGTGTAGGGGGTTGTGCTGGGGCTGGTGTTTCAGGGTTTAGGGCAGTGCAGTGGTGTTCGGGCAGTGTAGGGGGTCTTGCTGGTGGTGGTGTTTCAGGGTTTAGGGCAGTGGTGTTCGGGCAGTGTAGGGGGTCTTGCTGGGGGTGATGTTTCAGGGTTTAGGGCAGTGCAGTGGTGTTCGGGCAGTGTAGGGGGTCTTGCTGGGGGTAGTGTTTCAGGGTTTAGGGCAGTGCAGTGGTGCTCGAGCAGTATAGGGGTCGTGCTGGGGATGGTGTTTCTGGGTTTAGGGCAGTGCAGTAGTGTTCGAGCAGTGTAGGGGGTTGTGCAGGGGGTGGTGTTTCAGGGTTTAGGGCAGTGCAGTGGTGTTCGGGCAGTGTAGGGGGTCATGCACGGGGTGGTGTTTCAGGGTTTAGGGCAGTGCAGTGGTGTTCGGGCAGTGTAGGGTGTTGTGCTGGGGCTGGTGTTTCAGGGTTCAGGGCAGTGCAGTGGTGTTCAGGCAGTGTAGGGGGTCGTGCTGAGGCTGGTGTTTCACGGTTTAGGGCAGTGCAGTGGTGTTCGGGCATTGTAGGGGGTCGTGCTGGGGCTGGTGTTTCAGGGTTTAGGGCAGTGCAGTGGTGTTCGGGCAGTGTAGGCGGTCGTGCTGGGGCTGGTGTTTCAGGGTTTAGGGCAGTGCAGTGGTGTTCGGGCAGTGTAGGGGGTCGTGCTGGGGCTGGTGTTTCAGGGTTTTGGGCAGTGCAGTGGTGTTCGGGCAGTGTAGGGGGTCATGCTGGGAGTAGTGTTTCAGGGTTTAGGGCAGTGCAGTGGTGTTCGGGCAGTGTAGGGGGTCGTGCTGGGGGTGGTGTTTCAGGGTTTAGGTCAGTGGTGTTCGGGCAGTGTAGGGGGTCTTGCTGGGGGTGATGTTTCAGTGTTTAGGGCAGTGCAGTGGTGTTCGGGCAGTGTAGGGGGTCTTGCTGGGGGTAGTGTTTCAGGGTTTATGGCAGTGCAGTGGTGTTCGGGCAGTGTAGGGGGTCATGCTGGGGGTGGTATTTCAGGGTTTAGGGCAGTGCAGTGGTGTTCGGGCAGTGTTGGGGGTCGTGAAGGGGTGGTGTTTCAGGGCTTAGGGCAGTGCAGTGGTGTTCGGGCAGTGTAGGGGGTCGTGCTAGGGGTGGTGTTTCAGGGTTTAGGGCAGTGCAGTGGTGTTCGGGCAGTGTAGGGGGTCATGCAGGGGCTGGTGTTTCAGGGTTTAGGGCAGTGCAGTGGTGTTCGGGCAGTGTAGGGGGTCGTGCTGGGGGTAGGGTTTTAGGGTTTAGGGTAGTGCAGTGGTGCTTGTGTAGTGTAGGGGGTCGTGCTGGGGGTAGTGTTTTAGGGTTTAGGGTAGTGCAGTGGTGTTTGTGTAGTGTAGGGGGTCATGTTTTAGGGTAGTGCAGTGGTGTTTTGGTAGTGTAGGGGGTCGTGCTGGGGGTAGTGTTTTAGGATTTAGGTTAGTGCAGTGGTGTTTGGGTAGTGTAGGGGGTCGTGCTGGGGGTAGTGTTTTAGGGTTTATGGTAGTGCAGGGTGGTTGTGTAGTGTAGGGGGTCGTGCTGGGGGTAGTGTTTTAGGGTTTAGGGTAGTGCAGTGGTGCTTGTGTAGTGTAGGGGGTCGTGCTGGGGGTAGTGTTTTAGGGTTTAGGGTAGTGCAGTGGTGTTTGTGTAGTGTAGGGGTCATGTTTTAGGGTAGTGCAGTGGTGTTTGGGTAGTGTAGGGGGTCGTGCTGGGGGTAGTGTTTTAGGGTTTAGGATAGTGCAGTGGTGCTTGTGTAGTGTAGGGGGTCGTGCTGGGGTAGTGTTTTAGGGTTTAAGGTAGTGCAGTGGTGTTTTTGTAGTGTAGGGGGTCATGTTTTAAGATGCAATGCTCCAATACCTGACCAGTCTGCACTACATAAAACTGCAAAAAAACTAAAAATAAAAAGTGTTTTGCACACTTTTGTCATTGGGCTATATGTGGGCTACATCTGGGTAATATTTGTGCTACATTTGGGCTCTTTTTTCACTGGTGGCCATCTTGGAAGACTTCTTTGTTATGAAGTTTCCTAATTTCTTCATTTACTGCAGTCTCCTCAGTAGGAAAAGCTTTCAGTTTTTTACTTTGATTCCATCAAGAAGGCATTCAGATGTGTCTCACATCTGCCATAAATTCAGAATGTTAGCACTCTAGTTGCTCATTAGATCACTGGAGTAAAGCTACTGCTCACCAGGGAGTTAACTGGTAGTCTGCTGCTGGTATTGAAAGTGATTGTTTCAGTCTGCATGTCAGAATTTTCTAATGAAATAGAAGAGGATTTGAGATCTCACTTAAAACATGCCCTAAATTTTCTTTCTGCAGCACTAACCATAATTTCTATTTCAAAAAGAACCCCTCATTTTGTTCCTTTTTAAATTAAATGTTTTAAGTGTTACCGGTTTATTCCAATCAAGATGGCTTCAGGTGTGCCATACTTTTGTCATAAGTAAGGCTGTTAGCGCTCTAGTTGTTCTTTAGAACACTCTGGGAAGCTGCAGTAGAACACAAAGGCATCAACTGGCAGGCTGCTCCTGTTGAAATATAACAGGAAGATATTTGAGATCACACTTGAAATATGTCCTAATTTTTCTTTCTACAGCACTAACCATAATTTCTATGACAAAATGAACCCCATCATTTTGTTCCTTTTTAAATTAAATGTTTTAAGTGTTACCAGTTTATTCCAATCAAGATGGCTTCAAGTGTGCCATACTTTTGTCATAAGTAAGGCTGTTAGCACTCTAGTTGTTCTTTAGAACACTCTGGGAAGCTGCAGTAGAACACAAAGGCATCAACTGGCAGGCTGCTCCTGTTGAAATATAACAGGAAGATATTTGAGATCACACTTGAAACATGTCCTAATTTTTCTTTCTACAGCACTAACCATAATTTCTATGACAAAATGAACCCCATCATTTTGTTCCTTTTTAAATTAAATTTTTTAAGTGTTACCAGTTTATTCCAATCAAGATGGCTTCAGGTGTGCCATACTTTTGTCATAAGTAAGGCTGTTAGCACTCTAGTTGTTCTTTAGAACACTCTGGGAAGCTGCAGTAGAACACAAAGGAATCAACTGACAGTCTCTGCCCTTGTTGGATGTACATGTTTTACTGAGAGTGTCAGACTTCATTCTCACATGAGTGAGAAAGATAATGTGAATTTACAGAAAATATGCTCTCATTTTAGCTTCTGGAGCACCTTCCAAACCTCCATGGGACAAGCATGAGAAAATAGTGTTCTCTCAAACATGATTCATGATATCCCAGCAGAAGGTTTTTCACATGGTAAAATCACCTTAGAATACACCACAATTCCTAAAATTAGTATGGTACCATCAACAAATAAATTCTAATGTAACTAAAGCCTGTTATCACCCTTTATAATTCTCCTTTTGGTGACCCTCAAAATCTTCTATTCACTACAATGCATTTCAATGAGGTACTATCATTTATATTGGTCCCAAGATGGCTGCCAGCAATTCCAGGATGAAGTGCTGACAGCCAATCAGATCTCACGATGACATGTGTGGTTAGGCTCCGCCCAGATATATATGTGACTTTACTTTTGATTTTCTCAGGAACTACTGAACGGATTTACACCATTTAAGCAAAAGGCACGACACTGAACCAAGGGCTACCTCTTTGCCAAATTTGGTGTAATTCCATTCAGCAGTTCGGGCTGTAGCTGCGACTAAAGGTTCTTATGGAAAAATGAATGGGGAAAACGCGTTTTGGGACCCCCCTTTTTTCTCGGCCCCCCGCTTGACGTATCACCCCGAGACTTTCAGGATAGGAGCGGACCGGAGCGCCCCAACAAGTTGGAAACTTTCGCGAAGATTCGTCAACCGGCGCCAACGTTATTTCAAATAGAATGTCACGGATTTCCTATGGATAATAGGTTTTAACTATAACTATCTACTGGCGACCGCCAGTAGATTATATATATATATATATATATATATATATATATATATATATATATATGTTTATATTCACTGAAAAAAACTAAGGTTAAATTGGAGTTATTGGTATGTCTTCGAATAAAAGAAAAATACTGTTTGGAACCAAAAACACACTGAAATTCACTAGTTAAATGTAACTGACATAAGTATAACTTGCACCGCCATAGATTTCAGATGTCATCAGTGATGTAATACGTACAGTAATAAGTAGTGCACATAGTGGTGCAAGTTATACTTATGTCAGTTACATATAACTGGAGATTCTCAGTATTTTTGTGGTTTTAAAAGTATATTTTTTTATTATTAGAAGACCTACGCATAACTCCACTTTCTTTGTTTTTTTCCTCAGCAAATTTCTAAAGTTTTCTTTAATGTAAGTTAAAATCTTAGTACCTTAAGTATAACTCCGCTTTAACCTTTCATTTTTCAGTGAATTCCTGTTGTTTTTATGTAAAGTAATATCTTATTACAATACTTCTGCAGCCAACCTCCGGCTGAGCCCTGTGTCCAAACTCACTGGGTGGCCAACCCCCGCCGCTCACAGCCTTTGGCTATGCACTGCAGGGAGTGAAGCCCTTATTAGTGGGCAACCACCCACAGACCTTCAACCCGCATTCTTCCTTTTTTTTCGGTCCTGTGGGAACACCAGGTCTGTGTTGGCACCAACGAGAGTCACATGAGTGGCTGCACTGGGTCCTGTTGAAATCTTACAGGAGCTGTTAAAATCTTCAGACGAGCCCAAAAACGTTTCTACGGAAATTACAAATTCTTGGACCTGTCCTTTTTCTTGGCCTCACTTGATAGATCACTCGAAACTTTCCAAGAAGAAGCTGAGGTAGATGAACTTTTTTTGGGAAAGTTTCATGAAGATTTGTCCAATGCGCCAAAGTTATTAGCAAAACAAAAAACAAATTCCTATGGAACCTCTGGCTCCTATATAACTACACAGTGGTTAACGCAACTATGTAAAATATAAATATATATCTATATACATATATATTCATTCAATAAAAAAAACAAAGGTTACAAGGACGTTAAAGTTAGGAAATAGAATTTTAAAAACCTTAGAAATTCACTAAAAACCCAAAGGTTACAGGGACGTTATACTTACGCTCAGAATTTACACACACAAACCATAGAAATTCAGCTGTTATAGTTAAAGTTATCTAAAGTAACTATAACTCGTGCTCTAGGGTAACTATAACTCGTGCCCCCACTATGCACAGTTTTCTCATCAATAACTTTACAGCAAATGTTGAACTGATATTATCAATGATGTCATAGAAGATGTCATGAGTATTGTAATATGTGGGGTAATTAGCAGTGCATGTAAATTATGAACCTAACTATAACGTCCCTGTAACCTTGGCTTTTTCCAGTGAATTTCTAAGGTTTTTTTACATTTTATTTCCTAACTATAACGTCCCTCTAACCTTTGTTTTTTCCAGTGAATTTTTATGTTTTTTTAAACTAGGTGGGGAGTCGGCCACAGGGTCTGGCAGCCAACCGTCAGCTTGCAGCCATCCCCACGCCTGCACACAGCCTTTGGCTGTGAGCTGCGTGGGGTTGGCCTGGGCAGGGGACTGATTTTGGCCCCGGGGGCTCAAGTTCATGGGACCCGACCATTAAATGGTGGGTGTCCTGGAGCCCACCCAGGGCAACCACTATGTGTTTGTTGGGGAGCCTCGGGTGGAGCCAGTGCTAGCTCCTCCCCTAAGAAGGAGGTTCGTCGCCATACTCACTGCTTTGCAGCAGTGAAAGAAAGGAAAAATAAAATGATAATAACTCTATGTTATTATCATTTTATTTGTTCCTGCTGCGGGAGCATAGGGGTGGGGCTGCTCTGCTCCTAGAGCAGGGGAGGAGTGGTGGGCACACTTAAGTGTCCATGACACTTTGGCCGGCCGTCTCGGGCCGGCCAAACAGTCATGCTCACTTAACATGTTCTCCACCCAGGCTGCATTACATCCTGGGTAGAGAACATGCCTAGGCACCCAGTCCCCGTCCGCTCAGACCAATCACAACGCGGCATTGCAGTGTTGTGATTGGCCTAAGGGAGCCAATCACAACGCTGCATTGCAGCGTTATTGGCTCAGGGGAGCCTGGCTGCTTACTGTTCGGGGACGCGGAGGAAGGACGACGTGGGACAAAGCGGCGAGGAGGTAGGTGTCTTTTTCTTTTACACCCCCTTACCAACTCGCCGTCCCACCCCACCAGATCCATGCCAGCCGCCATTGGGCAGACCCCAATGCCTCGCAGCCCCAGCCGGCTCCCCGCCTCCAGCGGGATATGGCATTGCTCCTGCCCACAGGGAGCAGCTAAAAATGCTGCTCCCTGTGGGCGGTAGCAATTTTTTTATCTGTTTGACTGCCTGCTTCAGAGCACGCAGGGAAACAGATGAAAAGTCAGCACCCAGCAGGCAGGAGCATTTTTCATGTTCCCGCCAGCTGGAAGTGGACTTACTGCTTGCTCTTGCTTGGCAGGAGCTTTAAAATTGCTCCTGCCAAGTGAGGGCAAATAGAGGTTTCCGGGCAGGGATACTGATGTGTCTCAGAGGTGGGCACCCTGGGACAAAGCTGAGCCAGCCCTGGGGGATGTGGTCCTCAGAGCTATTATATATGGCTCTAGGAGGGGGCTCCGTAGCCCCCTCCCATTTTTTGCATGGACGGGCCACGGGGGTTGGGGTTTCTGGGGCCAAAAACGGCCCAAGGAGGGGGGCCGTGCAGCCTCCCCCTCCTTAATTATTACAGCTGGGCCCCAGGGGTGACAGTCCCCGGGCTGAAATCGGCCCAGGAGGGGGGCTTCGTGCCCCCCTCCCAATATTTTATGAGGCCGGGCCCCAGGGGATGGGTTGCCAGGGGGAGAAATCAGCCCAGGGAGTGGGGCCGCCCCCTCCTCAATATGTAACCTGGGAGCTGGCCTACCCAGGGGGCTTTAGAAAAAACAAGCATTGGAGACCACGCTTAATTAAAAAAAAAAAATCAGCGGATTCGCTGATCCACCGCAAATTTGTGGCAAAAAGTTTAAAAAAAAAAGTTTTTGGCCCCCCGCGGGTTCCCTGTGGGACCCTACAACCAGGCCTAGGGGATCAGGGTATTCCTACCCTGCCCCCTTTTGCTGTTGTTTGCATTTTTGTGGGACTCAGGCTCAGTCCCGAGTCCCAAGATGGTTTCCGACACTTTCTGGGTGTAATGTTGGCAGCCAATCAGATCTCACCAAGAGATCTGTGGGATCCGCAGAGAATTTGCGTCCCTAGATATCTATATTTCTTTTTCCTTTAATAACTCCAAAACAATTTAATGGATTTGCACCAAATTACAAAAAGAGATCTTTCTGGACCAAGAACTAGCTTTCTGCCAAATTTGGTGAAATTCTGTTCAGCGGTTTAGGCTGTAGTCGTGTTTAAAATCTGTATGGGAAATTGCATGGGGAAAACGCGTTTTGGGACCCTCGCCCTTTTACTAGGCCCCCGCTTGACGAATCACCCTGAAACTTTCCGGAACAGGTGAAGTGATTGGCATACTAGTTTTGAAAATTTCGTGAAGATTCATCAAATGGTGCCAAAGTTACTAGCAAAAGAAAAATCGATCCGTCTATGGGAACTAGTCCCAATTATAACTACCCAATGACAACTGCCAGTAAGTAATATAGATGGATATAAATATATTCACTGAAAAAACACAAAGATTAAAGTGACGTTATAGATAGGAATTGAAATAATATCTTACTCTACATTGAACAAAACCTTATAAATTCACTGAAAAAAACAAAGGTTAAAGGAACGTTATACTTAGGTGAAAATGTCATTTAAAACATAACATTTTAAACAAATAAAACCAGTGAAATTCACCAGTTATAGCTATCTCAAGTATCTAGAACTCATGCCCTAAAGTAACAACTACATCTCATGCCCAAGCCATGCAGTGTTGTCATCAATGATGCCATTTCAGATGTTGCAGTGATGTTATCAATGCAGTCATTAAACGTCATCAGTGTTGTAATAAGTGAGGTAATTAACAGTGCATGGCCCTGGTTTGACCTTTTATGGATCTCACATCCGCCTTTGATCGGGCTAACTGCAAAAGACTGTGGGACCTACTTATCTCCCTAGGTGCCAACCCAGCTATTGTAACTTTACTGAGGAACCTCCACGCTCATACTACAGCAGCGGTCAGATACTCCCAGGGAGTGGGCCTCTCGGAACAGTTTAAATGCACAAAGGGGTGTTCGTCAAGGATGCACACGTGCCCCTTTTTTATTCACTATTTATATTAACAGCCTAGATGCCGCCCTCTCTTCACTACAATTGGATTGCCCTAGAGTTTGTAAGAAATTATTACCAGTCTTACTGTATGCAGACGATGCTGTGATCATGGCTCGCACAGCATTGGGACTAACCCTGGGCGTAGTTCGCGTAGTAGCGCTACGCGTAGCTACGCGAAATGCACTTCGCACTACGCACGCTACGCGTAGCTACGCGAACTGCGTAGTGCGGTAGGGAAATGCTGTTCGCACTGATTGCACAGTGCCGGATGCTTGTCCGCACTGTGCAATCATTGCAAACGGCATCTTGCACAGTGCAAGCGGTCGTTTTCTACCGCTCAAGTAGATTTGTACTCGAGCGGCAGCTTTCTCAACGCGGACTGGTAGTTTCTCATCGCGAGCGGTCGCGAGCATACGCGACCACTCGCAATGAGAAACCTGACCTCCCCACGTTGAGAATCTCGCCGGGAGGTTTATTTTCCTCGCTCGCGATCGGCAACTTGATGTTGCTGATCGCGAACGAGGAAAAGTCTCGCTGGGATGTTGATTTTGCTCGCTCGCGGTCGCCAACTTGACGTTGAGGACCGCGAGCAAGCAAAAAATGCCTGCTACGCATTTTTGCACTGTGCTATGTGCAATTCGCGTAGCGCGTAGCACGTAGTAGCGCAAACTCCGCGAGCGTAGCGCAGTTTTCCGCCCAGGCCTAATTGGGACTGCAGGTTTTAATCAATGGGTTTGTTTCCTTTATGGACAGACTGGACCTGACAGTCAGTTTTACAAAATCTTACGTTCTGGAAGTAGGCCCTCGGTCAACTAGGTCCAAAACCTTTAAGGCGGGGAACCATACCTTAGCAAAGGTTCCGCCTTTTTCAAACTTGGGAACTTTGTCTGATGCGAAACCAAACTGAAAAACGCTAATGGAGAGAAAGCTGTTCAATTGGAATAGAGCTATAGGGGCCATTGCCAGCTACACCCACAGACTGGGTTCATGGTCACCAGGTGTGCTCCTAAAACTTTACCCCTCCAAATGTATTTCCAAGGTCTTATTGGGGAGTAAAGTATGGGGATATACCTATGCGCACAAGTTACAGCTCGCTCAAAATAAGTTCCTGAGACATATTATGAAGGTTCCCCAGAGTATTCCATCATTCTCCGTTCATGAAGAACTTGGATTAAAGTATTTTGCCGATCTGGTGGAGGTGAAGCCCTTGCTGTGTTGGGTGAAGATCTGGGCCATGGAGGACGCTGAGCTAAATCGCCTGATTCTTTTAGATTGTTTGTCACTAGATCATGCACTTAAAATCCCGTGGATATCGTATGTAAAGGAGTCCCTATCTACGACAGGCAGGGCAGACATTATTCTTAAATGCGACTTACTGAGGCCTCAGGAGCTCAACATAGTAAAGGACTTGTTTTTTAAGCATGCCTCTGTTCAACGTGAAAACCTCGAGCTCTTGAAACCAGCAGTGAGGGGGCATGCTTTGCTAAAATCAGTACAGGGCATGGAGAGTTATCTCTCCCTCCATACTAGTGCTAGCGACAGGCTTTTGGTGGCACAATTTAGGTTTAATCAGCTTCACCATTTTCTGGCTACTCCGTCTGTTTATATCTACTCAAACGAGAGAGGGGCCTGTGGCTGCGACTCTAGGCCTCCACAGTACACCCTTCACTTTGTACTCTTATGTAAATAGTTTAGTTACCCCAAGAGCCCGTGTCTCCGTCCTCTCTTAAAATCTCTGAAGTTCAGACAAGCCTGTGTGGCGCTTATGCATCTCCAGCTCCTGCCCAAAGAACACACCCTTTTTGTAGTTATAAACTTTTTGCGGGCCGCCTAAAGGTCAAGACAAACTAGACCCGATTGATTGTTGCAGATTTTATTTTTTTCATTTGTATCTTAAACGGATGGGCTGAGGCATCTTAATATTATTAACTATTTATGGAACTGTAATGAATGTGTTTTGTATCAGGATTTTATTTTTATGCTCTGTTTGTACCCGCATAAAGATTTATGAGAGAGCTAAAATCCATCCTGCTTTCACCTTGTGTAGAGTCATCCCCACAAACCCTGCCACAGTTTATATTCTTCTGTAAGTTTCATGAAGTTTTTAGGACATCTTTCAAAGCCAGGACCTCAATTAATATAGATCTGGCCTTTACCATTTGTGGTTGCTACCCATTGTGGCGTCTACTTTACTGGTGCAATTGTATTGCTTTTTAGTTAACACGCTTTGATGACAAGAGGCTATTTTAACTTGTCTCTGATCATTTGAAACATATTTGATTGTGTTTCCATGTTATTTCTTTTTATCTAATATTTTGACATGAATGATGATCACTGTAAGATTAGATTTTAAAGTATTTGTTTGAACTTTTATGAATATATTTTATAATCGAATAAAGTATTTTGATGAACAGTGCATGGCAAGTGCCTCGTAACCTCCTCCGCTTAAAATAGACATCAGCCCTGACGGATGGGGTCCCCAGAGCCTTCCAGGTGCTCGGCGAGGGGAGTAGCAAGCCCCCGTACCCAAATTAAATCAATGCACTGACACCCTGGGCCTTGTCCCTCCCTGGGACGTTTATTTTAAAAAAGGCTGGAGACCGCTATTTAAAAAAAGGTTTTACCACAGATACACAGATGCTCTGGTTAAAACAAAACAAAAAAGTAGTTTTTCGCCCCTCTGGGACACCCCTTAACAGACTTAAGAATTTAGGGTACTCCTTTCTGGCCTTCCTCATATGTTATGTTATATCTTTATACAAGACAGGAGACTGAGTCCTCGAGTTGATGTTGTGGCAGCCAATCGGAGCTTATCCTTAGATCTGTCAAATCCACGGATCCTCCACTGTATGACATATACATACATTTTAAACCTTAATTTCCCAAAAACTACTGAACAGATTTACACCAAATCAAGAAAGCACGCTTTTAAAATCAAGATCTAGCTTTCTGCCAAATGTGGTGTAATTCTGTAATGTCGTTTATGCTATATTGCTGTTCAATTTTGCTATGGATGGCCCAAAACTTTCCAGGAAAAACTGGATGAGACATTTGTTTGGGAACTTTTTGTGAATATTCGTCATACAGCGCCAAAGTATATAGATATATATCACAACCAGTGTTATTTGTGGCCCAGTGAGTGTACTCTCCTCCCTCCCAACATTAATTTAACTTCTAGACACACCAATGCACACCGGCACAGCATTCCCCAGCGACTGGATAAGGGTAATGTTATTCAAGAGGTGCTAGAAGAGCATCTCAGTCAAGGAAATTGCCTTTAAAAATGCACAAAAACATCCTCATCACCAGATAGTGGTCCAAATGGTAGAAGAATCTAAGGGGCATTATTACAAAAAAATGTTGGATCGCGGAGCTGCGCCAAATTTGGCAGCGCCGCGCTCTGACATTTTGAAAGCACAGGGATGCGCTGTATTCACAAGAATATGCGCTGTGTTTCCCCTAGGACTGGCACAAGAAAAGCTGCCTAGCGCCAGCACAGGCACCCTGCCGCCATGTTGCAAGGGTGCCTGCACTGTATGGACGATTGTTTATGTGCACAAAGGGACACCTTCCTGAACATAAACAATCAATAATGGCGATTGGCTCTTTCTTTGTGTGCTGCAGAATGCAGCACACATGGAAAGAGCAAAAAACAAGGACAAATTAATAATTTCTCCTCGTATCGCCATTCTAACATCTGGTATTCCATGGCAGCAGTTTTTGGCACTGCCTCAGCCTTGTAAATCTGGGGCAGCGTCAAAAAGCAATGGGAGTCGCGGTAGAACGACCACAGCAATACCCACTGCACGCCCCTTCGCTGCAGAGGACTGCAGCAGAAAGGAGCATATTTACAAGGTGGCGTTAAGCCACGCTAAGTGGCTTAGTGCCACTTCGTAAATATGGAAATGGCGCTACACCACCGGCGCGTCAATAAAAGTGACGCTCTGGTGGGGATAGGGGCTTATAAATATGCCCCTAAGATTCTCTCTTCCCTTTAACACAGACATACTGGTGGAGTTTAAAATCTAATTTGGAGGAAAGTGTAAGGGATGGATGATCAGAAGCATAAACAGTAATGTCAAGTGATAAGTGGTACTTTTTTTTTTGGTCCTGCTCGGCATTCATGTTACAGTAAGCTCAACAACACCACTCCTACCTATCTATAGCAATAGCAATCCAGCACTGCTATGAGACTAAAGACTCTGTTGCTGATGATCTGATGGTGTCTTTGTTGAACTGGTTACTCTCCCATGGAATCCCAAAGTATTTGGTGAGGCAATGCATAAGGACTTAAAGCAGGCAACTTCTTACCTACACAGCACTTGCGACAGCCTTTGGTGTCCGCCATCTTGCTCGAGAGAGTAAACTTTCTGTCGGAGAAAAGAAGGAATTGAAGTCAGAGGAAATGAGTCAACCTCCAAGAGCGTATCGATAACACTCAAACACTGGGCACATTAGGAGAAAGATCAAAATAAATGATGACAGGAGCTCAAAAAAGTGAGGGTAAGGAAGAAATGGGACGGACAACATGAGTAAGTTACTTCAAATGGATAGAAATGGAGTAAGAATGGGACCTAGAAATCCTGAGACAAAGGGAGATCTCGAAAAAAGGGGGGTGAGAAAAGATGAAGAGGGATAACTGGGCCATAATAGGGAGAAAAAAGTAACAGTGAGAAATAAACGAGAAGGAAATGGAGGAAGTATAAGTAAGACAGGTTAAAAACTTAGAAAAGAAAGAGGAGAGGAGCATAAGAATAAAAGGAAAAAGGAGAAGATGACATGAAAGATGGAAAGAATGGGGAGGGAAATGAGAGAGAAGAAACTAAGACATGTATGGATAGGCTGTAAGAGGAACATGTAACTAACTGATAGCAGAGAAAGGAGGCATGTGAAAGTGTTAAGGGGAAAAGACAGTAGTCAACTTAAAACACTGAAAGAGAGAAACTTGAGAAATATGTAAGATACAGAGAGAGAGAGAACTGATGGGAGAAACACATGGGAGAAAGACAAAGGGCCTGATTTAGATCTTGGCGGACGGGTTACTCCATCACAATGGTGACGGATATGCCGTCCGCCGACATATAAATCCCATTATATCCCATGGGATTCATATTTCGGCAGAAGGGATATTCGTCACCGTTGTGACGGAGCAACCCGTCCGCCACGATCTAAGCCAGGACCAAAGTTTGAGGGAGCCAGAGAAACAACCTGCTACTAAAAGTCCACAGGGACAACAGTCAGCATAATTCAAGGCTGTTCAGTTTTTCGCCCAGTCTTCATCAGCATTTACACCCCAGGCATGTGCCCTCAATGCACGCCCTTCTTCCCTATCCAGCCCTCTAGTCTCTCACCTTGGGATGATCCTTTCAGTCAGCTTGTTGGTGGCAAGAGACAATGTCATCTGCCGCTTCTGCAAATGTCTTCTTTGCTCAAACAGGCCCAGCAGGTTATGGCAATAGATCTGAGAGGACTTCCCTGTAGAGGGGACGAAACCGGGTATGTTTGCAGCGGGGGGATGTGTGAGAGAGACAGGAGTGGGAGATAAGGCATGACAAAGATGAGAGTGCATCGGAGGGCAAAGTAACAGTGGATCGAAAGGTGGTGTGGAGACCAGCAAATGAAATATGGAAAAGAGGAGGAAGCAACATGGATGCAAACATTGTACAGTGAAAGGTAGGATAGGAAAAGGGTAAGACAATGGAAGAATATAGAGTATGCAATGTTATTATTTTCATGATAAATATTTCAAATTCTTCAGCAAGGCTATCTAAAAGGTGAAAATAGAATTCCTTTCAACTTGGCATTGAAGTATTGTTTTCACCACCTCTAGGATTCAGTCCGGGGAGGTCTATCCCAACACATGCAGTTTTGACTTTTAAACCTGTGGTGTGTGTAGTTTCCTAAAAAAAGGCTTCTCTAATCAGAAACCCATAGCAACACATGGGCACTTCCTTTCTCCATCCATAACAGGTCAGCACACCATGTGATTCCACCATTTCTTGCTTAAGAGGACTCTTAGCTCTTTTTTGGAAAACTCACCTGACACGGAAAGCAGCACATTATTCATACAGTACACCCAAGAACTCCTGTGAGGGACGAGCTGAGGAGAAACAAAGTTAGTTTAGCACCATGACACAATGCAACTAAAGAAGTAGAAAGATTCTACTGCAGTATTCTGTAAGAAGAATTTAAAGTGTGCCTTTGTTAGTATATTCAGGGCCATCTTCTGAAATATCTCCTACTGGGAGATTCAGGGATAGCAGAAGTCATGTATTAACTTGCTACCCTCGAAGATGCCATCCTCTGCATAGTGCTACTATGTGCATACAGTCCACTTAAAAGCACATTTTATTGTACAATTTTTATACAGGGATCGACCAGGAAACTAAACCACCTGTGGCATATATTTTCAAAACAGCCCCACACTGAACCATGCCAGCGAGCAAACCTAACTCTTGGGAGGAAAGGCGGATGAGTTCTTGCACATATGAAAAAATAAATAATGCATAATAAAGCCCACCAAAGTACAAAACACATTGTCAACAATGATGTCGAATTTTCTATTAGATTAACCATAATTACAAGCCAATAATCAAGAATGCCAGAATATTGAAAATATGGCATCAAGCATAGCTCAATCTGATCTTTTGCTAATCCAAACCATAAACCTTTCCCTTCCCCTAAGCGTTACTTACTCCTATATTCAATCCCATCATGAACCATAACTCTTAATTATCCCATACCTCAATCTTATTGCTAATCCTTACTCTTTCCATATCTGTAACCCCTACCCTATCCCTAATTCCACCTACAACACCTATTTAATGTTGCATTGCTTTTTTCACATTTCAAAAGCGTACATTGGCTTAATGCTGTTAACTATTTTTCATCATTATTATGCTTCTTGTTTATGGCATTTTTTTGTGTCTTGGATTTGTGTTCTTTTTAGTTTACTAACATGGTTTCTTTACTTTCACAGAATGGCAGTTTCTTTTCCCAAAGATTTGAACAAATGCCCCAAATGGTTACTTTACACCACACTTTTATATTGCTTCAAATTAATAGGATTTATACCCAGCATTTAATTATAAGTAATTAAATATTACACTATTTCAGCCAAAATACTAACGCGTAACATTTCATCATCAAATTAGCTTTATTTTTGACAATTTCATGTCATAAAAGCAAGCAGATAAAATATTTACAAAATTGCATTAAAATTAGCCACACTCATTAAAAAAGTTCATACAGGTATGAGAGCCATGGCATCGCATCATACCAGAATAAAGTAATAAAATCACATTCAAGCAAGAACGACACTGCCCCAAATTACATCATATACCATGGCCTGGTATTAAACTGTATGACCATAGAATAAGTAAATTAATATTAATAGAGCAAAGAAAAAGAGATGGAGATAACATTTCCATCTGAGATACAGGTAAACTTAATATTTTTATGTTACCATCTCAGAGTAGGGTAAAACTCAATGTGGACATATTAATGAAAAGAAGATAAGAAAGAAGCAAGTACAAATATGAAAGAAAGAACATTTTGACATTTTCATAGTACCAGCTTTAAGAACTGAGGCGCAGTGTCAGTACAAGCAAAATACATTTTGGCATTACAGAAGTAAAATGTCACTTGCGCCTATATCTTCAGAGCTTGGGCCACAAGGTTGCAATAGTTTTGGCTCAGGTCATTTTATTTTTATTATTTTTTTAAAGGAGAGATAATTTATGGCAAAATAATTTAAGATATTTTGCAACAGCAGCCAGAGCCCTCGCTCTAATTACCCACATCTGGCCAAGACGCTTTGCAAACGGTGCATGCATAAACTAAGCTTAGATCTGTTCTTAGAATTCTGAGGGCAGTAAGACTGCCTCGGGTCCCTATTTGCATGCAGATAGATTTGATCTATTTCTGGCATGGCCCAACATACCCCAAACAGGCAAATAGGACGTGGTCGATAGATTCTTGGGAGTTTTTGCATGTAGGGCACAACACATCTTTCTCTGGGGCCCAGATGTGTGTAAATGTTTTAAGGGGCAACGTGCCAACCCTAAATTGGAAGTATAGTTTCCTGTCTAAAGGGACAGTGATGGCGTCCCAATAAGGTTCCAGGAAGCTGCTACACTTTAAGTCTAAAAATCTCCCCGTCAATGATGAACTGACGCTTTCTTTAACCATATTTACTCCAACCCACTGCCAATAATGTTTTTTTAATTTCTCGGCAGTCAATAATGGTTTAGAAAGTGGATTATCCCAAAGAATTCTCAGACCTATGGCTGTTAATAACTTTTTAATTTGTCTAAGTCGCTGACACTCTTGCTTGGTGGTACACAACTACTGGGGAGATTCCTGCCATTTCCATCTTGCTGGACATTGTGGAGAATGCTTTTCCTGACATTCTGAAGTTCTTCTTGGCACAGGGGGGAGCCGTTGTGGGTCGCAGTCGCAGCCGCTGGGGACTACACGTCCCACAACCCCCTCTTGGTCAATCACCCTTTCACCAGCACTCCTAATCAAGGCTACGTAAGTGCCTCGCAGCTCTGCTGCATGGGACGCGCGGGCCACGCCTGGGCAAAGGGCTGGCCCGTCCGTGCCCGTCAAAGACCGTAGGAGGCTGGGCTGAACCACCCTCTTGGCTCATAGATCCAGACTTGGACTCTGAGGTACTGGTGTAACATTCCATAAGCATTTTGGTTTAATAATGGTGTCGTTTGGGGCTTCATCTTAGTAGTGTTGGTGATTATAGCGACACTTCAGTTTAGCAGATAGGCGGCTTATTGATGTATTGCTAACTGCCGAGGTTCTGATTAGACCCTGACCAAACCCTCTCTGAAGTGACCCTAATATGTTACTGATCTCTTGTGCCGTGACTCTGGGTAACTGGCGATTGTCAGTAGAGTGCATTTGCAAGGGGCCTTCTTTCCGACTAGTGATACAGGCATGGAAAACAGAAGGAACCGGACTCAATTCAGGGCATGGCAAAACATTCGAAGAGCTCCCATAAATCAGCAAATTGCACACTTAGCGAGATCAACCTTCTTTTTTTTTTGTCCTTGTTTCACTTTGGCTTCTGCGAACTCAAGCCTTTTGACGATAGCGATCCGGCCCTAAGACTGCTGCATTTACACTGGCCCGCGCCGCAGCAGTCGAGCCATCTGCCCTGTTACCCAAGTGGTGCCTCGGTGTAATCATAGGACCTCTCATTCTATCGATTCTGAAGCCAGCATACCACTCCACGTAAGAAAATCGGCCCATATTTTATTCACATTCGCCCCATCAGGTTTACACTCAATATCCATATGGCAATTCCAATGCACAACTTTGAGCCAGTCTGTCGGGCTAGGAGAAGATAGATCAGTCCAATGCTTACAGATCTTTCTCCTGGCTAGAAGCAGGAGATAGAACAGAAGGCCCCTCTGCGCTCTACTCAGCTCACTACGAGAGGCTGTTTCATTTCCCATAAGGACCAACACGAGACTTATCGTGATATTGACACCCAAGTTATTCTTGACCACATTCTCAACGTCCTACCAAAAATCCTTTATCCCAGAACAGGTGAAAAAAACATGTTGGCCATCAGCTCTTAAAAGACCACACCTTGTACATCTGGGGGTAGGCTTTTTGCACCCGGGGTCGAAAGCAGATGACCGCGTCTGAGCTGCGGTAGAGTTTCTGGCCAATCGAGCGAGCAGCATGCTAGGGTAGGTGAATACACCGTACTCCGCGACCAGCCAAAACCTCTACCGCAGCTCAGACGCAGTCATCTGCTTTAGACCCAGGGTGCAAACATTTCCCTGATTGTAGGGTCGGAGTGGGACCCCATTTAGGGTATACAATGGAGGCATCAGCTCAACTCATTTAGGAACTTGCTTCATTCCCATCCCAACTCAGCCACTTTACGGTAATCATTAGATACCAATAATATACACACCCAACCCTGATTAAGGGTAGGGATACCTATTATTTTTTTTATTTCTGGTCCTGAAGAAACACCAATGATCCCTCCTGGACCACTGGGGCATGAACCATGTCGACTTACACACATTGATAGATTGTCAGTCTTCATAATCAGAAGCACAATGCACACACACCTTTTTATTCATACAAGGGGACCCCTGATTAAATTTATTTGTCTTATGGTACCCCTCAGGTAGTTTTAATTCACAATTTCACTTACCCCGCACACCCTCACTCACTATCGCGACTTTATTTAAAAAATCTCCACCAAAGAGCACTTTTGCGGGGCCCGTGGGGTAGTGCAGCGCCGACCCCACAAGGAGCTAAGCCTGATGATGAAGCATGACACCCTCACGGGTGTGTGAGGGCACTACTTTCTAATAAGGAAGCTCCCCCTTTTACCATCTTCCATCCCGATGCACTTTTCTCCTAAGGAACAGTTACCCCCCTAGTGTTTTCATACTTGGTCTTGAGAGCAAGGGTACTGGACCTTTTAATGGCTCCCTGCCCTTTTCTCTTGTGATTGAACTTAATGATTCATATACATGAGGGAAACTATGCCCAGGTAAGCTGGGGCAGCCAGGTCCAAGTAACTGCCCGGTTACTTATTAATAAAGGAGTCTGCCAAGGCTGCGTCCAGGCACCCACATTGTTTTCCCTATTCCTTAATGATAGTGTTCATTTTCTTTCTAGTACTCAAACTGATGCCCCTTCCCTGGCTGGCATAAAGACACCTATACTGCTAATCGCGGCGACACCTTATTGATAGCTAAGACACCAAGCAGGCTCTAGCATGCATTATCCCGCTTTGAGGAAATTTGCTCCGAATGTAGATTAGAGATCAATTCTGCTAAGACTGAGTTCATGTCCTTCAAAAAACAGAAGTCGTTCAGAGGAAGTTTAGAGCTGGGGAGTACACCACTCGCGAGGGTAGATGTCTTCAATTACCTAGGTGTTACTCTCTCTGCTAACTTCTCATGGAAACCACAGATGGAACTACTGACTCTTAAGCATAGGCAGCTCACAGGTGCTATAGCAAGAGAACATAGTAGCTCCTTCAGCAAACCCATCTCACCAGTGCTTCAGATTTATGATGCCAAAGTAGTTAGTTCAGTTCAGTTTGGATCAAATCTATGAGGATTTTTAAACTTATCTTCCCTGATTAGATTCGAAAATCAGTTTGTGGTGGCTTGGCGCCCAGCGGTAATGGCGGCGCACGGGTGAAGCTCCCGGAGGAGTCTTGGAAAAACCCACTTCTAGGACCGAGTGACGACTCGGAGTGGATGGCAGATCGTGAATGAAGGTTGGGAGAGCAACCTGAAGCCCTCGCTTTCATCAAATCCTAACAGCAAGTAATTTTAAAACCAAAAATCTGCTCTCTGTCAGAAACGCAATTTCGCGGCCGCCATTTTGAATTTTTGCCGCGATCGCGGACTTTCCCGATTTTGCTTCCTAAACCTCTAATAACTCCTAAGCTGAAGTTATTAACATATCCTTCGCCTAAAAGTCGCTGGGAAACTCATTATTTGATTGAATTGACTTAGGAAGACACAGCGTGTTTAAAATTCTTTGGAGGTTTGTGACAGGAATGCAGGGCAGCCATTTTAAGACTTTTAAGACTCTTAAGTCACTTGAGTCATCCTTTACAGAGAGCAATGGTTTTGCGTCACATGTTGCTGTAGGGAGTAAGCGAGATGAGCTCATTATTACATCCACAGACTGTTTTTGGATGCATTCAGCATAACTCAGCCTCTGATGGGTGTCTGGCCTCTCTACAAGACAAAGTGATGTATTGTTGAAGTACGATAGTAATAAGTAGATGAGGGAGTTCGGAGATTCTTGTCAGCGTTGACCTCAGGTTATACAAAAAATCCTCAGGAGAAGCGCTTCTTGTACTCCCACACTGTTGACCGGCGACGGAGAGACTTATTCAGAGGTTTATGGGCAGAATAAAAGTACCCAGCTCGTCCAGCTCCAAGAAAAACATTTTTATAAAAAATTCTAGAATCTTTACTGAATTTTCTAGATTTGAGGAGTCTTCATCATCCTCACCTCGACAACTAAGAACAACTATGGATCCCCCTCTGGCCCGGCTGGAAATCTCTCACCAAACGTCTCAAGAAGGACCCTCCTTCTCCACCCAAGTCAGCCTCACCAGTATCGATGGAGATGCTGTTGGAGGAAATCAGAGCCCTCCGACCCTTTATGGAAGAGACTAACACCAAGCTGCAAATTCTAACAGACAATTGGTCCCGATTGGAAACGAGAGTTACAGAAGTTGAAAACACTGTTTCCTCCCTAAAAAACACATGTGAAGGTGTTTCTCAGCTGCACTCTCAGGTATCCATACTCCAGAAACAAATCGAGGAGCTTGAAAACCGAAACAGACGGAACAACCTACGCATTTACGGTCTGGGAGAGGGACTTGAAGGTTCGGATTCTCTCACTTTCTTTAGAACCTTTCTCCCTAAACTACTTCACATGCCAGAGGGGACGCAACTCAACATCCAACGAACTCACAGGTTAGGTCGGATGCCATCTCAAACCAGCTCATCACAGAGACCAAGAGGAGTCATCTTATATTTCTTAGAATATACAGATTTATTGAAGGTGCTTGCGGCGGTTAGAGCCTCTCCAAAAATAACATGGTCAGGCTCGTCTCTATTCTTCGCACAAGACTATGCTAAAGCTACTGCCGACAGACGCAAAGCTTTCCTGAATTTGAGAGCGGATTTACGTTCCTTGGGGGCCAGATACGGTCTTTTCCATCCTTGTCTCTTCAAAGTTACGTATAATAACAGAACAACGGTGTATGAAGATCCAATGCGTTTACAAGACTTCATTAACTCCTGTAAGACACACGAGATGGATTCCTCTGGACCCTCCTCTTCATTCAACACTTGACTGACTGTTTCTTCTCTTCTTCTTCCCACAAGTTCTTCAGTCTCTGTTTGCTTAACAGCTATACTCCGCCATTTTGGATGCGCCTTTTAGCAGTTGGCGATATATCTGATACGACGGCTAGGACGTTACAGAACTATTCACGTTGCTTAGTGTTAAAAGCTGGTTTTCCTGGTTCTGTTTTATGAGATAAATGGTTTACAGTTATGTTTTGAAACATCTCCTAATCTTTGATTGTTATTGTCTCCACAGGTTTTTCTACTCGTCTACCGTGGTTTTTCCTTGGTCCTCCGTTTTGTTGATCCCGGTTGTGTTGCCTAACCCATGTGGCCCCATCCATCCTCCCGTATATCCATGACCCTTCCTTTGTAGGTATGTCCTTTTCCCACATTCCCTCAAGTTTGGTGCTGGGTATGTCTTTCGTTTTTTGTCTTTTTCTTTCATTGCTTGTATTCTTTCACGTGCTGGTGTCACATGTATAACTAATTCTTCACACTTCTTGATATCTATCGCATTCTTGATCATCATAACTCTGCTTATTTCTATTTTTGCATCTTCCTTTCGCCTGTTTCTTAGATCTTTCTCTTCTCTTATTCCTATCTTCAGCTCACATTTTACGCCTTTGTTACATGATTTGCCAATTTTTCTCAACTTTGAAGCTGCAGAAAATACTCCTTTCCTGTTTTGCATATCTCTTATTTCACATTGCTACTATAATGAATTGGACTTATGGTTCATAATTTCAGTACAAATTGTTTTTATTTATTTATGTCATTAAAATTGATCACCTGGAACGTTAGGGGATTAAATTCCCCCATCAAGAGGCAGAGAGTTCTCTCTTACTTAGCCAAATTAGAAGCCGATATTGTATTCTTGCAAGAAACCCATTTATCGGATGTTGAATCATTAAAGTTGAAAAGGGGCTGGGTGGGGGAGGTCTTCTTTTCCCCGGGGATGGCAAACGTAATGGAGTGATGATATTGTGCCGTAGATCCCTCTCGTTTACAGTTTTGTCCCAGGACTCGGATGCTGATGGTAGATGGCTAAATGTTAAGTTATCTTTGAAGGGTGTTCCTGTCTCTCTTCTCAATGTCTATGCCCCTACATGCGGAGAACCTTCCTTTTGGCCCACACTGGCTAAGCAAATTACCCAACACATGGAAGTTAATTTCATTTTGGCGGGTGACTGCAATCAGACCTTTGATCCGTTTATAGATAGGAATTCCAAAGTTTCTTTCATTCCCAACAAGTCCCATAGATCTTTTGTGCATGCTATCAATCAACACAAACTTTTGGACGCGTGGCGTCTCTGTAACCCAACTACTAGAGAGTACTCTTTTTATTCCCCTTCCCATCAAACCCAATCAAGGATCGATTACATATTTGTCTCTCACAACATCTCACAAAATCTTACCAATGCAGAGATTGGTCCCATCCTATTATCAGATCACGCTCATGTCTCGATCGACCTAGATATTTTACCTAAAGTCACAGGTTCCAAAAGATGGCGCTTCAACAATACCCTCCTTCTAGACCCAAAGTTTACTGCCTCGTTTACTTCCTTTTTGATGAGTTCTACGAGATGAATCAAACGGATTCCATATCATGTTCAACCATATGGGATGCTTTTAAAGCCTCAGCGAGGGGCTTCATAATTGGCTTTGTTGCAAAGAAACGAAAACTCTTCCGTAAATTAACTAAGGATCTCCTTCAAGATATTAAAAGATTGGAACACTCCTTCTACACTTCACATTCAAAAGATTGCCTCACAGCTCTCATAAACGCCAAAATGCAATTTAATAAGAAGTCAACGGAGGACGCCTCATTATATTTGTTAAAATCCAGTGCAAAATTCTACGGAGGCAAAAATAAGGCTGGGAAACTATTGGCTAATTATTTAAAAGTTAAACAAAACAAGCTGAATATTGAGTCCATTTATGATAACGGATTAAACCTAAAATTTAAAGATAATGAAATTTTGAATGAGTTCTCTCTCTTTTACAAGTCTCTGTACGACTCTGAAACACCACCCTCTGAAAATTCTCTTCTGCACTTTTTCTCTGGTATTCAAAAACCTCAAAACGCTTTCCCAAATCTATCCTCCCTGGAGTCCGATTTAACATACCAAGAATTGTTAAAGGCTCTCCAACATCTTAAAAAGGACAAAGCACCAGGACCAGATGGTTTCACCGTAGAATTTTACCAACATTTCTCCAAGCTCATAATGCCCAAGTTACATTCTTTATTAGATTCCTTTAGCACATCAGGTAGCTCTTCAGGTTCTTTTTCAGAAGCTCATATTTGCCTCATCCCCAAAGAGGGCAAGGATTTTAAATATTGCAAGAATTACAGGCCTATATCCCTGGTTAACATAGACTACAAAAATTTTTCCAAAGCATTAGCCATACGATTAGACTCATACCTACCTGACTTATTGGGGAAAGAACAATCTGGATTCGTTAAGGGAGATTTATTACCGACAATACGAGACTTCTTTTTAATGCCTTGTCTAAATCCTCCCATTTAAAGTACCCCCTGGCAGCAATTGCACTTGATGCCGAGAAGGCGTTCGACAGAGTTGAATGGACCTTTTTATTCTATGCTCTCAAGTGGTTTGGCTTTGGCCCTAAATTCACCTCCCTAATCGCTCTACTATACTCCAATCCCCGTGCGGCAGTATGTGCCAACGGTTTGATCTCACCATTTTTTGACTTAAAGAGAGGAGTGCGTCAGGGATGCCCACTCTCCCCTTTCCTTTTAACTTGGCCTTAGAACCCTTTCTCTCCAAATTACGTCAAAATCCTGACCTACATGGATTCCAATCATCTAATTCCCACATTAAACTTGCAGCATATGCTGATGACATTCTGCTTTTCATGTCCAAACCGGAAGACTCAATACCTACTTTTTGGAGGAGGTGCAGGCTTATTCTAGCATCTCTGGTTATAAACTGAATAACGATAAGTGTGAAATTCTGCCCTTAACTAAGTATACTTTCAAGTCAGATTTTTGTGCTTCCAACTTTACTTGGAGCCCTCACCACATTAAATATTTAGGTTTACACGTGACTTCTTCAATAGCAGACACAGTGGTACTTTGTATGACCAAATGCATACAAAAGGTTTCGGATTTAGTAGCTAAATGGCATCCCCTTTATATATCTTGGTGGGGTCGTCTAGACACTATAAAGATGATGTTATCACCTATAATTTTATATACCATCTCTAACATTCCAGTCCCTATTCCTAAAAAGTTTTTTAAGAAGATTAATTCCACACTATCTTCCTTTCTATGGAGCAACAAGAGGTCCAGAATGTCTTTATCTAAATTAACTCGTCCTAGTACAGAAGGTGGGGTTAACTTTCCAGACTTTCAGACATACCAGACAGCTTTTCTCCTACGTCAAGCATCCTTTTGGTTATTTGAATCTGTGGATGATTGCCCTTTATGGACAATAACCGAGCACTTTCATATCCCCTTTCTCTTTTCAGGAATACCTCTCATTTTCACGCAAACCACAGGCTATGTCCACTCCCATAATCAAATTGACCTCGAAGCTTTTGGAACCCACATTTGCTTCCACGCACAATACTATGGAGCTATTCCTTAATTCCACAATTTGGCACAACAAAGGCCTAACTATTCGAAGTAAACCTTTCTACTGGAAGACTTGGCGACAGAGGGGTTTGATCTGGATCCATCAGTTATTTGCACAATCAAACTTTTTATCCTTCCCTCGCTTAGTCAATTATTCGACTTACCTGCCTCGAGCATTCACAAATATAGATTACTTAAAACTGCTGTGATGGATAGATACACTCAATTATCCACCACACCCACTATCTCCACTCCATCAGAACCTTCCTCTATACTTTGCACTTTACTAAAAACTAGACCCAGAGCTTCCATTATATATAAGTATTTACGGGGCGGGGACATTAATAGGCAGAAATCTAAAACAGAGGAGGCATGGGAACGGGATCTTACGTCAACATGGCCAATTTCTTTTGGAATAAAATATGGCTTAAATTACGCAAATCATCTAGGGCAGCCAACACAACACAGACGCTGTTTTTGTGTACAACAGACTTTTATTTACACCAAGTGCTTTGAGCAAGAGATTTGTGACTGTGTCGGATGCATGTTGGACATGTTCCTCTTCAAATGCTGACCTATTCCATATGATATTTTCATGTACAATTGTAAAAAAATTTGGAGGCAAGTGTGGTCTCAAATTAATCTGATCTTCGGAACTAAATTTTCTTTTTCCTTCACTCATGTTTTCTTAGGTAGTCTCTCGCCTTGTTGGGAGAATGTTACACTCAATGTGAAAATTATTGACTTGTTATTAGCGGTTGCATTCCAACAAATTACCGTAAATTGGAAGGATTTCTCTAAAATCTCCTATAAGGCATGGTGGTATACTGTTTGCCATAATCACAGATTGGATACCTCCTTTGTATATCCTATATGCATGGCTACGAAACGCTTAGACCTGTGGTCACCTGTTACAGTATACCTAGACGTATGTGCCAAACAATGTTTCCAACTACAACCATCCCAGCAAGAAGTTCCAAAACCCCCTGAAACCCCCTATACGTTCCTACAATATCTATTAATCACATTATCTATTAATCACCTACTTACAAGATTCATTTGTACTGCTTAGATTTTCTAAATTTACCCATAGGTCTGGTTTCTCATTTCTTAATCTTTACTGTAGCAAAATGTATTTATTGTACTGATGTGTATTTAATGCTATGAACTCTGTATTGACACCTCTATTCTACTAATAAAATTTTCTTTTAAACTTAAAAAAAAAGAAAATCAGTTTGTAAGAAACTTAGGGGCCGATTCCGATTCCGGCCGGAAATCTCTCCGACCGAGCCGGACCCGGAGAGAATTCCGACCGAATCGGACCATAGCAGTCCGACCGACCGAGTACGATGCGCACGCATGCTATCGGACTCAAGTCGGTCGGACTCCCATTGAAGTCAATGGGAGCCTGTCGTACAACGCGTACGCGGGCTCCCATTGACTCAATGGGTGCGAGGCGGACAAGGGCGCCCCCTACAGCGTGTACGCGTCCATGCGCATCGCGGCGTACATGCACAGGTAGGGGGACCCATGGGTCCCCCCTGTGTGCGACTCGCGCGCCTACGCGTACAGGGGGTCCGACGCGGACCCCCAAAGTCCGGCTCCGACAGCTTTTCGAGCCGGACGGCGCGAGTCGGTCGGACTGCTCGCGGCGCGCATCGTACTTACCCGGCCGGGAAACGTCTCCATAGCGCGGTGCGAGTCGTGTCCATGCGAGTCGGTCGGAGCGTGTTGAAGCCGCGTTCGAGTCGGTCGGCGATTTCGCGGGTGCTTGCATCGTACTCGCTCGGCCGGACCCGCGTACGATTCGGTCGGGAAACAGGGCTCCGAATCGGATCCGGTGAATCCGATTCGGAGCACTACCGGCCGAGATCGGAATCGGCCCCTATGTTCGGCTGTCACCGAGTACCCCATTGAAGCCTCTGATGATTGACATGGTTAAGAACACTCTAGAATATAGAGCTAGGCTCCGCCCACTGTTATTTTGGAGAAGGATATGGCAACAACCCGAACTTACCCAGTATGCCATGGCACTAAAGGATGTCAATGAGGCTGACAGATTCCATAAAATTGATTGGCTTAGACAAATGAAAAAGTTATTAATAGCCATAGGTCTGAGAATTCTTTGGGACAATCCACTTCTTAACCACTATTGGAAGCCGAGGCGTTAAAAAAACATTATTGGCAGTGGGTTGGTGAAAATATGGTTAAAGAAAGCGTCAGTTCATCATCGACAGAACATCTTGTGTGTACAGATACAGAAGTAATATGCCACGTGTAAAAAAAAACTGGATGCACAGTAGGAAAATAGTTGTACCACAGAAAATGGAGAGCATCTTAATTAAAATTACTATACTCCACAAATTTTTTAACTTATTTCATTCTATTCCGATATACATCCTGTTAATCTTTTTCAAGCAGCTGGATACTGATATATTTTGATTTGTCTGGAGTTTTAACAATGGGTGCTGCACCACCAACTTTCTAATAAATTCACCGGAAGATGGCGGATCGTACTTCCAAATTTTCAATTTTATTACTGAGCAACAATCAGTCAGAGGCTGGCAAGTCTCCTTTCTATCACTAGGCAGGCTAGTTATGACAATATATACTTTTTGTGTTTAGGTACCAACGCTAGGAGATGGCTAGTCCAACATTCTGATCCCAACAATTTCAAGCTAGTTAAGTTTAAGAAAGGTAGGGATGGCAGAAGTATTTGGCTACAAATGGACGATAGTGTTTAATATTCCTTCTCTTAGCCTGTAAGAGTGCAAACTGAATTACCAGAATTTATGTTATGACGACATGGCACAAAAATGAGCTGATAGGTGTGGTCACTCAAATAGGTAGTCTATACAGTCAAGCATGTAAATATTTGCAAGATGGAAATTTACTAATGTAGCAATACAAATAAATTCATTGGCTACATTTCAACCCCAGCAGGTTGCACTCCTGGAATAGAAATATTAGCTCTATATGCCCTAGTTGTACTATGGAAGAGGCGAATAAGGTTCACGTTTGCAACTTGCCCAAGCCTAATCGATTTTTGGCGCTCAATACCTTGCAAACTGTCTGTAACTATGGGTATAACAATAAAAATGAGTACGTCATTCATTATAGATTTAATACAGCATATACCTCTTGAATGCATGTGTTTCTGCTGTGCAGCAATTATGATTGCCAAATAAATTATAGCTACTTACTGAAACAATTGCAATCCACCCGCTTACGCACACCAGCTGCTGCGATTGTGCACTACATATGAAACTGCACTTTATAAAGCAAAAGGTGTAGCCAGGAAGAAACTAGAGCTGTAAATTTGGGGAAAGTTCCAATAATATATCATCTGCCTAAAGATATTTAACTCTATTAGTACTGGTTGAGTTTTCGTTTATATTGTATCTCATATTTATGTGGTTTATATATGCTAACGCTTCTTCAAAATAAAAAAATAAAAAGAAAACAAAGAGCCTGTCTGATACAATGTGATATTCAATCCTTGAAAGCAGCTCCACAGCCTGCAGCCCCCTGGGGAATCACCTTAGTGTTGAAGGTTGTCCAGACTGGCCCGCATCATCAACTAAAGAGATACATTCCTCCTTTCTTTAGATTAAAAATTAATCAAGTTTTAAGGTGTGTAATTGTATCCTGTTACCATGCTTGTATGTGGGACACCTTTTTTTTTTTTTACTTTAATTATGATTATGTGGTACACCTTTAAGGGGAATGTGTGTGGTCTATGCCATCTGTGATATGTAGATCATGGGTATAGAATGTAATGCCGACAGTTGGAAAGGATCAACACCAGGCTGGGGTCAAGATTACTTTCTCTGTAAATAAACACTTTGCATTACATTAACAAAGCTTTGTGCTTAGTTTCAGTAAATCACTTTCTTAACTGTTTGAATACTCCATCCATGTGTCTCCGCAATGTTTTGCACTGCATAGACAATGCCTATGCCTCCCCTCCAGAATATCAACTTCATATATATCAGCCAAGTGCCACTTTGTATTCAGTTTTCCACATTGTAACAATGATTGCTTTATTTGACTGGGACATCCACTGCAGTGACACTTCTGTAAACAATGGTTATGCTCTTTCTGGACTGCTCTAAATTCACCAATACCGCCGCCCACAAAAATATCTCTCTCAATTTGGAGGGAGACCGCTAACCCCCCGCAACCCCCCACGCCCCCATCGCTTTCTATAAGTTCCACTTGTTAACATTCTTCTAGTAATTGTGTTTGTTGTACATCAAACTGGTTTTGAAATTTATGGCCCACATTTATCAAGGTTTTACACCGCTCATATGCCATGCAAGGGGACTCAAGGGCGACACAAACCTAAATGAGATTTACCAAGCCATGCTAGGCCACCATGCGTGACCCTGCATAGCTTAATAAATCTAGAGTAACGCAAGGCAGCGCAAATCTCTGCCTTGCGTTACTCTGTGGCAGGGGGTGTGCCATGGATGGACCGTGGGTGTTCCCACCCATCCATGCATTCTGCCACATTCCCAGATTTACCAACACTGGTAGACTTGGGAATGTATCAGAATTGTACAATATCTTTATTTCTCCTCGTTGTTTCCTCTTTCTAAGTGGGCTGCATTCTGCAGCCCACTTAAAAAGAGGAAAATGCCTCTGAGGATCGTTTTTGTGCAAGAAGGTGCCCCTTTCCTGCACAATCCTGCCCAAAACGCAAGCTCCCATGACCATGGTGCAAGGGTGCCTGCTTTGAAGCTACGCAGCAGTTTGTGCGCCAGTATAGGCAGAGAGCAGGAATGTGTCATATAATGTTAAAAACGGCGCATTCCTGCCCTTTCCTTTCCACGCAGTGCAGCAAGGTGGCCTCCTGCGTTTGCACGAAATATTGATAAATATGGGCCTGTATTTTTAGGTGGCCAAACAGTACAGACGTCTGCAGGACCTATTGTTGTCAATGCTTTACAATATACATATAGTGGTCCTTGGCTCCTCCACAAGAAGTATTTTTCTCACTTTGTGCTATTAACTTTATGATAATTCTGCTTTATAGGCAAAGTGCCTCCACTGGAATACATACTTATCTAATTTACATCTGAAAAGTGTATTCAGTCATCCCAATATTTGGCACATTCAATCAGTTATCTGCTTTATGCATTCTATAGAATACTTGCCTTTTTGCTACTTTTTCCCTGCCATTGTCAGAGCTAATAGTCTGACCTTAAATGCTAAATACATGCAAACATCATTTGTGCATACCTGTGTTTACATGTGTTCATACATTAAAGCCAAACCTTTCTTTCCCGTTTTTAATTTATTCTTGTAAATGTTTATATTTTGTCTTTAGGTTTAATTTTAACAATTAATTTATGACTGTCTATGGGGATTAATGCTTGTAGAGGGTTCACTGATAGAATATCGATGTTAAAAATATCCATGTTCAAAATATCTGCAAAAATATAGACTACAAAAATATCGAGCTCCCATCCCTACACAGGTAAGTACAAAAATATCGAATCAAAAACATCGATGTAAAAAATATAGATGTAAAAAATATAGATTTAAATATATATATGAAATAAAATAATATATATTAAATATAGTAAATATTAATATTCATTTTAACAAAATAATTTAAATTTAATATACATTTTTACAAAATATTACAAATAAACATAATTAAAAAAATGAACACACAAACATAATAATTTATACACATATATATTTACTTTAAAATAATTAATAAACTATAATCTTTAATTTATTTTAAAACTTTAAAATCATATAAAAATAAAAAATATATATATATAGATAATTTAAAATATAAAAAAACATTCTAGGATAAATTAAAACAAACTATGAAAAATATTTAAACTTAAATTGCCCAATACTATCAGTGCAACAGTAGGAAAAGTGTTGGATAGCAAAATAATTAAATTTACTATTCCAACTCCAGTGAGTGCAACAGTAGGGAAAGTGTTGGATAGCGGAGGGGTAAAAATTACTATTCCCACTTCAAAGACTGCAACAGTAGGGAAAGTTTTGGACAGCGGAAGGGTAACAATTACTATTCCCACTCCAGTGAGAGCAACAGTAGGGAAAGTGTTGGATAGCGGAGGGGAAAAAATGACTATTCCCACTCCAGTGAGTGCAACAGTAGGGAAAGTGTTGGATAGCAGAGGAGTAAAAATTACTATTCCCACTCCAGTAAGAGCAACAGTAGGGAAAGTGTTGGATAGCGGAGGGGTAAAAATTACTATTCCCACTCAACTGAGTGCAACAGTAGGATAAGTGTTGGATAGCGGAGAGGTAAAAATTACTATTCCCACTCCAGTGAGTGCAACAGTAGGGAAAATGTTGGATAGCGGAGGGGTAAAAATTGGTATTCCCACCCCACCGAATGCAACAGTAGGATAAGTGTTGGATAGTGGAGAACTAAGAAAATGTATTCCCACTCCAGTGAGTGCAACAGTAGGGAAAGTGTTGGATAACGGAGGGGTAAAAATTACTATTCCCACTCCAGAGAGCGCAACAGTAGGGAAAGTGTTGGATAGCAGAGAAAAAGAAATTACTATTCACACTCAAACACTTAAAATATATATATATATATATATATTTTAAAAAGTTAAAAATAATAAACATTAATAAACAATATTTAAAAATAAATATTAAACATATAAAAAGAACACATATTATAATATTATTTACATTTAACGAAAACCTACAAATACTATATATAATAAAATAATAAATACATTTACAAAAAAATAATTCTTTTAAACTAGAAAATATTTACAAACAAAAAAATGAATTAAAACATAAATGTATTTATTTTATTTCCTACCCTATAACACCACACCAATAACAAAACACTTCAACATTTTTAATGAAATGTATTTACATAATTAACATAATTAATAATCAATTAATTTTTTTAAATTAATTTAAAAACTAATACACAATAATTGACTACACACACTTTAACACTATCATTTCCGTAACACACACCTAAATGAAACTATAAAATAAAACACAATTAAAACTTATTTTAAAATTAAAAACTATTACTATTAACAACTAATTAAATAATTAAAATTTACTTAATACCCACTTTAAAAGTAAAAACAACACACAAAAAAATAAATTACCCAAAATAAACATCAAATAATTAACATTAATTAACATCTATATATTAATTAAACACAAATTACTTCCCACCCTTTACTCCTATAAACACCACAACACAGACATAAAATTAATTACACAATTACCAAAATTAATTACCAATTAATAAATTAAAATGACTCAACAACCAATTAATTAATTCATAAATTGAAAATAAATTACTTTCCACCCTTGACACCTATAAACAACACAACACACTCCTAAAATTAATTACAAAATTACCAAAATTAATAACCAATTAATTAATTAAAATTAATTAACAACCAATTATTAATTCATAAATTAAAAATAAATTACTTCCCACCCTTTACACCTATAAACACAACACACACCTAAAATTAATTACACAATTACCATAATTAATTACCAATTAAGTAATTAAAATTAATTAACAACCAATTATTAATTAATAAAAATAATAAATTACTTTACACATTTAACACTATAACATCTCAATTAAACAAATATTAATAAAAATTCATCAATTAATTTAAAATAATTAAATTACTTCCTACCCTATTCCCCTATAAACCCACAACCCGCTACGGAACTAAAAACGCAAAATTCAAATAAATAAAATTAATAAATTTATTATAATTAAATTACTTCCCACCCTATTCCCCTATAAATCCACAACCCGCTACGGAACTAAAAGCACAAAATTCAAATAAAAGAATTAATTAATACATTTAATATAATTAAATTACTTCCCACCCTATTCCCCAATAAACCCACAACCCGCTACGGAACAAAAAGTAAAATAAAAAAAAATTAATAACTACTAAAAATGTAACATATATATTAAAAATATTAACAATTTTTATACAAAAAACATACTTCACATACATATAAAATATATACTAAAATACATAACAATAATAAAAAACGATATTTTTAACAACTATATTTTTGCAAACGATATTAAACACTTCGATATTTTTCAAATCGATATTACTTACCTTAAGTCGATATTCTTGACCACGATATTCTTGCTGTCAATATTTCTGACCCACAATATTAATGACTCTATATTTGTGCAACTCGATATTTTGTACTCGATATTCTGTCTCTGCACCCTTGTTGAGAGTGATACAGTCAGGGCTCATAACATTATATCATGCAATCAGTGTTTTTAAAACAATACTGCAGCACCCGTGTTGAGTGAGAACAGTTTTCATCCAGGGATTCGAACATCCACACCATAACAAATTAGCATCACCAATGTTCTACAATATTACTTACCGATGTTTATTGTTGTGTTTTGTGTGACCTCAACCACGGTCAGCCATGTAGGGCTTTGCAGCGGCCGAAGAATTCGTGAATATGCTTAGTTTTCATAAGTTGGTGCATAAGTTTTCTAATTCAGTTTGTGCATTTCAAGTAATTTACCTTTTCTAGGGTGTCCTCATGGAGCTCGTGAAGATTCAAGGTGTAGATCCCTTCTTCTGCTCCAACCACCAAGTACTGATCTGGAACAAATTTAGTCATCAGCAGCATAGTTAGAAGGGAGTGGCTGCAAGGGAATTCTCTAAAATGGCCTTCTAAGAGGATTCTCACACTGTCAGAGCATTGTTGCAAGCAAAGTTTTTCAGAGATCAATGTCATCCTACTTGAGGTCTCTTGCACTTACCTTGCATGTACAAGGTAAGTGCATGTTCCTGCTGGACCCACAAACGCTATTATTTAATGTGAGCATGATTTCTGTGTTTGTGTCATATGGCCAAATACAGAAGGTCACTCCTACTACTGCTTTCTCTGGGTCTGTGGTTAGATACTTAAGGGGTGTTACATATGAAGGATGTATATGCCACAAACGCAGAGCACCACAATGATCGAAATGTACATATCAAATGTGGGAGGTGATCTTGGGGAGTTGGGGGTGGCAAATGATGTGCACAAGGTCGGAGGGTATAGGAGAGTCAAGCTGTAGGTGAGGGTATGGAAGTGGGGGTGCCACTGGTATAAGAATGAGGAAGTGGGAGTGGTGGCAGTAAGCAGGTCCAGGAGAAGGCAGCAATTACAGAGGTTTCCCCCCGTTTCCACAGCTGTATGGTTCAGTGGATGCCAGAAGCTGTTTGAAGAGCAGGGTCCTAAGTTGTTTTCTGAAGGGAATGAGACATGGCTTTGGCAGACTTTGAATGAGTGATGTTTCATATCATTGGTGCAAAACAAGAGAAGGACAAGTGTGGTGTGCGCTCTTTTCTTTTCTGCAGATTATGGATTCTTTTTTCACTTTTTTGTTTTTTAGGTCGAGCCTCGAGTAGCGCGCAAGCGCTGCTCTGGCAAGACTTTAAGTTAGGGGTTTCAAAAAGCTGACCAGACGCTCGCGCGTCATGGCCTTTTCCCTGCGGTTACCCGCACGGGCGCCATCTGTTTGCAATTATCGTGCCCATACGCGGGCGCGATAATTGGAAACAGATCGCTCGATTTGGCGCACGCGCGCGCACCACCCGCGTCCTTTTCCCCGTTTCTGCTCGGGCCTCCTGTGGGCGCAGCTCTGCCCCCACTCCTGCATGTCTCATGCTTTCAGCCGGCACTGCCGTGCGTGGCTTCCTTGTGTTTGTTAGATATGATTTCCTCATCATCTCTACAAGGCATAGATAGAAAAAAGACAGCTGCGTGTCCTTTTTCTAGCATATTCTATTTCCATGTGTATTATTACAAATTCATATTTAGAATTTTTACATAACATTTTTGTATGGATCCCGACTGGATCTACCCATCATCTGCCTTAATATAGAATATTTTTTGCAATATTTGTACCACTTTCTAAACGTTCCGAATATCCTTTCTTATCAAATGTATCTTTGTTGTAAAGCACTCACTGTCATCACCTGTTGAATAGCAGTGCTATACCAAAAACAACTAAATAAAGTAAAGCCTCGAGGACATCCAGTTGTATTGTGTTATGATGAACTATGTATAGCGTTTACAGCCCCTTGTCGAAGCGTGAGAGGAAACGTACACTTAAGTGCACAGGGGAAGGAACGTGAAGGAAAGTGAAAGCAGGAAGGGAAGAGCTGCTTTTCGGTGGGGTATCCCAGAATACACCGGAGAGGGAAGCAGCGAGCTGCGTGCGCCTGTCAGAGGGACGGAGGCGGAAGTGCGGCGAATGAATGTGTCAGCCTTAGGAGGACGGGGCTTGCGAGCTGCTCTGAGCGTCCCGCGCCTGACGCCCGACCCGGGACGAAGGTGAGTGCCTGCTCGCTGGAAAAGAATAGGCAGAAGCGGCAGAGTTATTAGTCAGTCACCAGCGGTAAAGGCTGTTTGGAAAGTAACCGGTGTCAACATTAAAGTGTTTTGATTTCCTCAACAGTTTTGCCATGTAAGGGTATGTTAAGCAGATGACTCCATGTCACCTGGACACTCTTTTCCCAGCCGTGTCATGGGGTTTTCTTTCACAGATCCTTCTGATCTGACCTACTAGTCCAATTGGCTGTTTGGAAATGAACCATAAATACAACTCCCAGGAATGCACGGATTTATTAAATTAAGTTAAACTACTGTCTGGAAACAAGATAGCCAGCGATATAGCATCATTTGATATACCGAGTTAGGTGCCCACGTGTTCTCTGGGACACCTTTAGCCAGTCCTGGCTTTTAAACCAACAGCTACTTGCCGGTGTGGATTTCGGGCCCCTAGCTACAGTTGTGTTGTACTAGCCATATGTTAAAAGCAGAACTCCAAGTCCCAGAATGCAACTTTCTGTTGTCTAAAAAGGAGTCACTCGTTTGGAGGCCACTTTGTATCTCCGCATAGGCTAGGAATGAATGGGCATAGCTTTAAACATCTTCACAACATCTGTACTAAGGAGATTAAATGAATGGTGTGTTGAAAATGTTATGCTTCCCATGGAACAAGCAGGTTTGCAGTGTGGCCAATCAAATGTGTATCATTGCCTCATACTCTGAAAAGCGTCTAAAAGAACTTTATTCTGTTGTTTTAGGTAATTTTAGGGCTACTTTTGATTCGGTGGACTGCTCCTTCTGGGACAAACTAAAGAGCTAAAAGGGCTTTTATCAATAATACAGTTGTTACATGCTAACAATTGGGCAACAGTAGAAGAGTATAGGTATTGATAAATGGCAGGGTATCACTTGCAATCCCATCCTAGTTAGACATGGCTTAAGGCAAGGATGCCTGTTTACCCCAAAATCAGAACACTCGAGTTACTCCGGCATATGCGTGAATAGCTCATCCAGTCCAGAGGTTTTTTTTTTGTGTTTTTTTTTTTGTGCATTCTGAGATTTATTACCCTGTTGATTATATTTTCAAATAAGAACTATATATTCCAGGATGTCATGCCAAAACCTGGCATGGATGACCTAGTCATGCATGAAACTCGGAAGCTTGAGCCTCCTTTAATATTGTCTGATTTTGGCAGATTTACCAGGCAAAGCTGCTGAGACACATTCCTTAACACCAGCATTTGGGGGTATCATATTTGATCTCTTTTTGAAGACAATCTAGTCTTGATTGCTCAAACTGCAATTGGCCTACTAAGGCAAAAGAAGACCTTTAATTCATATTGTGAGATTAATACATTTAAAAGTAAATACAGCTAAAACAACAAGCATTGGCATAGCCAATAGGTCTCGCCTTTGGGATCTTATAAGTGTTTAGCCATGCAACAGTTGATGTTGTTGCACCAAGAATATTGTGCTGCATAAGTAAATACTTATAAGATCCCAAAGGCGAGACCTATTGGCTATGCCAATGCTTGTCTTAGTTCTAGTCAGGAGATGCTGCAGATCTTCCCTGGCCCGTCCAACATACAGAATTTCTTCAGTGAACCTGAGAATCCCAGAGACCACTTTGTGTACAACCAATGGATTCCCAAATGTGTCACATGCAGCAGTAATCCCTCAGACTCCTGTGTTCTCTGTTTTGACTTCATTTGTGTCAATATGTTTCTCCTATCCTTTCGTGTCTGCACTGCTCTTACCTGGCATAGTGACGTGGCACAAAATCTCTTGGTTGCACACAGTGTCCTTGAATCTATATTCTAGATAAACTGAAGTGGTTTTATGCACAAAGTTTACCAGTTGTTTGCGAGGACTCATGATTATGAAAAACAATAAGGATTGACTAAATGACACAGAACCAGGTACCCCTCCCTTCCTTACAAAGCTGCCAGTCTTATTTACTACTATGGAAGAACGAGTGGTATGCTGTTCCTAATCAATGTAAAACAGAGTCAACTACAGGGGACTACAATTACAAGACCAAAAAAAAAAAAAGAAGGAGGTTCAGGAATGGGAATCCATCTTTTTGGAATATAGGCCCCTCACACACCCGGCTGGGTGTCATGCTTCATCATAGGGCTGCTCCTCGTCAGGTCGGCGCTGCAATACCCGACAGGATCCCTATGAGGGGCACTTTAGCGGAGATCTTTTTTCCAAAGGCCGTTTGGTGCCGTGGGGGTGAGGGGCCTAATGAGTGTAGATGATAGAATAACAGTGTGTGATTTGTAAGTGAATTAAAAACAAAAGGCGCAGGACTGAGGTAATGTCTCACCCTTGTGTAGATAGATTTAATTATTTTTTTAGGTCCTGACGAATCACCCCCCAGATTTATGACTAGGCGAGAAACATGTTGACCGATAACACAAAAGAGCGCCCGATCTGAGACATTACCTCAGTCCTGCGCCTTTTGCTTTTCTTTTTAATCAGGGTAGGAGACCCATTGATTAAAATTGTCGCTGGTACTCCCAATCCTGTTTTAATTCACTTACACATCACACACTGTTATTCTATCATCTACACTCATTAGGCCCCTCACCCCCACGGCACCAAACGGCCTTTGGAAAAAGATCTCCGCTAAAGTGCCCCTCATAGGGAGCCCGTCAGGTATTGCAGCGCCGACCTGACGAGGAGCAGCCCTATGATGAAGCATGACACCCAGCCGGGTGTGTGAGGGCCCTATATTCCAAAAAGATGGATTCCCATTCCTGAACCTCCTTTTTTTTGGTCTTGTAATTGTAGTCCCCTGTAGTTGACTCTGTTTTAAATTGATTAGGAACAGCATACCACTCGTTCTTCCATTGATTTTGGGCATGTATGCTGGACCTGCCCAAAAGCCCATTGTCCCTCTCTTGTGAATTGTTATTTACTACTATGCAAGAATGCACTAATTTTTTACTATGGTACAAATCATGTTTACGGCATCATAGTTCCTCTTCCATATTAAGGCAGCCCATTACATTAGATGTTACACTACTAAATATATAGGAAGCTTTACACTCCGATCCATTAGTACTCCAAAGAACTCACTGACACAAATGCTACTGATTATAAAAGGAAGAAAATGGTGAAAGATCATATTGCCAGGCAAACTCACATTAAAGCTACAGTTCTCACTGAACGTAACAGGCCTTGTATGATTTTGTACCAGCAATGCAGTCTACCAATCACACTGTACAGTACCAATCTATGAGGACTTATGTATCCACGCACCCAGTATCTGTGCACACCTCACCTCGTGTCTCCGGGTGAATCCAGGTCACTGCTGAGTTGATCTTTAGTGGACAGCCGTTAAACACTTTGGAGAAACATGCACCCATCTGGTAAAAGATAAACACAAAGTGAGGAAAGGGAACAGTGAAGATCAACATTTCAGAGGTGAGAAAGAATATGGTGAATAAGCAAGGACGTGGCGGGGCAGAGGGGACTCTCATAGTGACCAGGCAAGTTGATAAAGATTAAGGCCAGAGGAGGTCATCCTAATAGCTGTATAAGGATCCCTTCCTACGTGGTGTGAGGCACGGTCAGGTCCACAAACACAGCAGTGTTCAATAAGCCCACACAAAGCTTTAGATAAGGATGACCTACACCTGTGATACCAAAGTGATCACTAGGAACACAGTGAGAAGTGTTGTCCTTGTGATTGGGAGATACCTGAAAGGCCAAAAAAGTGGGCATGTAACACACTTTGTCCTAATGTAAACTGTGAGAGTTGGGTATCAGTCTCTGAAAACTTACAAGAACTTTGGGAGTAGGAGGAAGTCCGTGGCAGAATGATCTCTGCAATAAAAGAACAGCTGTTAAGAGTCAGTCAAGGTGCATTGAGACATTAGTGTTCCAGAGCACAAGCAATTGTGCAACGGGAACAAAATCATTAGCACCGACATTCACAATGAGAGAGGCTGCAACAAGTTAATATACACCCACAAACATTCAAGGTGAAAGGCAGGACAACTTCAAAGCACAGAAAGAGCTTCATATCAATTCACTTAAAGATATTCCATTGCTGCAAGGCCAAACATATGATTACATTTCTCAGTGACCAGCAAACTACCAGAGACGAGGGTCTGATAATTAATTTACTCAGTAGAACACAATATCAGAACTAGGAGCTCCTGAGCTTGTAACTACCAACCGCATTGGACAGTTTGTACCATTTTGCAAGTATTGAAATAAATGGAATGGCCTGTGAGGTAGGATCCCAATATTCATTTGAAAAGAGAGGACCCAGGTGAAAAAAAAGGAAAACAAGCATAAAAAATAAAGAGGGTTTGTGCAATCTCAGTCAGAGACCTCAAAATTTAGTCCTTCCGGGTTAAATTATTTTTGCAGTTTTGTTCAGCCTAGATAAACCCCATCTGTCTGTATGACAGACGTGTGAGTAGTTTCAGTTATTCCTGGTAGTTGTAGTAGAAAACAAGCGACATTTAGGCAAATCTATAAGAAAAACTGAGTATTAAAGATAAATATATTTTTTTTATAAAAACAAATTGTATTGATTTTTCAGTTTTGAACATGGAAGACTTCATAATGCAAAGCATAATTATTCCTGCAAAACACAGCAAGGACAGTCAGATGTTATTACGAGAATTACAAGCTAATATTATCAGATAATACAGAGGAGTGAAGATAAAACTGATATACAATTAAAAGGTAACTGGTTCAATTCGAAGCAGAGGACATTGTGTTTCAGATACAATGCCCACACAGGTGAGACAGCAGTTCAGTAAAGAACACAACGGGGTGCTTATTTGACCAATGCCCCCTAAAAGGCAAGATGAAGTGCATAAAACGGCATGTAGTATAAAGTGCAAAGGGTCTGGTTATCTACTATTTACTAATGAAAATCAAGTTGTAATCTGCATAATAGAGCAGCCTCTTTCAATTAAGGCTTGCAGAGCAGATGAATCAGATCATTCAACAATAACATTTCAAAATGAGGAATGAAAGTAATATTGAATCATTTAATAATTTAATTTCAAAATGATGAAAAAAAGCAATAATGGCCTTAAACATAGATTATTGTTGCCCAATCATTCCAGCTAACCAAACTAAGTGTGCAAAATGCAGAGGCCTCCTTAATAAGCTGGGAAAGCAGAAGAACCCATCTCAGACTCATTTCCTAGTGGAGCCCTCATAGGCCTCCTTACCAATTAGAATGAAGTACATGTATGTGTCTGAGATTCGGACGTTGTCTCCCTCTGATGGACTGAACTGTACCTGGAGGGGCAAAGATGGTCCAAACTTTGTACAAGTCCAAGGAATGTGGACTGACTGTAGTAAGGACTCTACCTTTTTTTGCCGCCTCGCCGGACACGCTAAAATCCCGAGGTGCTGATGGCTTACTGTGCTCGCCTGCGTGGGTCACCGCTGATCGGTTTCAGGTCACCACTTGCTTGGCAACATTTGTGCTCTTTGGGGACAGCCCTGCTTTGGCCGTCCTTCCAACTGCTGTATTTGGATACCGCTCTGCTTCCGTGGAACTGTGCAGCAATCAGAGATTGAGCGCAGAAGTAACCCCTGGCATACCATGCTTGCAGTCCCGTTTGCATTCCTTCCTGACATCTTCTCCAGTACGTCCTACAGGAAGTGAAGAGGTGGAACCACCTACTTTCTCCAGACCATTCCAAGATGGGGAAATAATCATTCATTTTCATTTAGAGATCCCAATCCAAGATGGTCACCAGGAAGGATTATGGGATAGCTTCCTTTCTGGAAGGTATATAAGGCTGAAATCTGTGGATGCCAGTGTGCTCCCATGCTTCTGAAGTTTGTTTGTTGTGTTTATTGCCCACTTGCTATTTATCCCCTATTTTCCAGCAGTTTCTTGGATCTTCAGTCCCTGTGGTTCCAGTCTGCCATTCAGTCTTGACTTCTGGATTCCTCAGTCCTGATCTACTTGTGGAAGGTTTTTTGCCTTCAGCTTTTTCCTTCCACTCGCACCAGTGTGAGTTTCTAAGCACTGGATATCACTGTGGCTACTGGAAGGGGTCGACCGTATCTCTGGTATTCCTATTGGAAAAAGAAGAATCCACAAGGGAAGTGTACAGCCCTTTACACTCTCTGATTTATAGAGAATCCCAGAAATGGAAGATGATTGGACAAATCTGGAGACCTGATATGGCTAGATGTGGAGTCTGAGATCTCATCATAACATTCACAATTATCATGATAACTTGATACTAGGATCAATACCACCTACTCAACCATAATAATGTCAAGTCTAGCAATAGACATGAAGGCCCAAGAGGTTTTACACTCTCATGGGAATGAGTGTTTATGTATCAGGGAACTGAGAAATTGAAGGATGAGAACAATGGACACCCTACTCAACAATTTTTAGAGATAAAGATTTCTTCACAAACATCATCCACAGATAAAAAACCTTATGCTGTTCTCTCAAGAGCAATTTTTTTTTAATGAATGAGCACTGGAGTCACAAACCCTCTCCAGCAGTCAAAATAACAATTCTTTACTCCTGCCTTACACAAAACTAAATTAATCCGAACAGAATGCTTGAGGTTTAAGGAACTTGCTTCACATTAGACACTGTGGGCTTATACAGCGTTGCAATAATTTGATATCCTGTCTATAGTAGGTATGACCAGCTTCTCTCAAGTAAAATCTCGGTACAGAACATTTTTGGATCTATAGATAAAGCGGACTATAGAAGCCATGCAAATCTCCTCCATTTGAGCACAGTATTTGTATTCATCATGTCACAGTAATGTTGTAGTGTTTCTGATGCCATTGCTCACTCTCACTCATGACGAATGAGAGTTCCTCAATGTGGCTGTGGGAGGAAATCCTTGAGTCCACTGAACTTACAACACAGATGCAAGAAAATCTAGAAAGTAGTAGGTAAAATTCAGACATTGTAGAGGTTAGAGACAAGATCAGGGTTTAGCTCTCCTTTAATAACATGCCTAAGCCACATCCTTAGGATCAACTGCCCCTATTACAATCTTATTCAAACAAAGTTTTCTTGCATAGACCTAAGAATGTGTAAGCGGAATGCAGTACGATGGAACACAGGAGAAATCTACTCCTGCAAGTGACAGATCTGCGTGCCACATAGTGCACACAAACCAGCCTACAGACCATTACTTTACAGCTTTAATAAAGTATAGAGTTATATATGTTCTTAAGGGGTCCTTTCTTCCACCCCCACTTTAGTAGATGCAGTTACCAGTAGTGATAATGGAATACACCAAGTTACATATATGCAGGTGATTCGAACTTGTGCTTAGGCTTCGAGTCACTGTGCAAACACAGTCTATAGCACTTACTTTGTAAATATCTGGACAAGTCAGTGTCTGAGATATTTCCCTCAAATTCAATTTTCCATTTACTCTTGTTTTTTGAGATAAGGCAAACATTATAACTTATTAATACCGTTCATATTTTGGAGATAGATTGTGTCTTTAACCATGTCTATATCAAAATAGTTAGTCGAAGATGAGTCAGAATGGAAAAGACTGGACTATCATAGTCCAGGTTTTGCTGGAGGTATTAGAAAACTGAGGCTAGCTACCTTCACATGTTCTTAAAGTGTCCAATAATATCAGACTGGGGAAAGAAGATAACAGCAGGTTACAATTGAGGTTAAAATATAGATCTGAAAGTATTAAACAAAGACGTTGTCTGTAATGGTACAGAACAATGGGCACAAGTAGAAAAAGAAAAACAAGCATGGTTACAACAAGGTCTTATGGTGGTAAAAATAAAACCATTCTGAGAAAGTGGAAATTCATTTGTAAGTCACAGATCGACAACTGAGTTCAGGACATGGCTTATTTAGCGAAAATGAAAACTTTCAATCAAACTCAGAGGTGAATTGGAGTTATTTAATCTAGGTTGGGAAGAACTCTTAGATATCTATTGCTAATAAAAGGTTGCTCAATAGAATAATTAGTGTTGCTGTTAAAGACATTGTGCTAATAGTGTGATTAGTTTGCAACTTTGTATTCAGTTATGAATAACTAATTTTTGATATATTCTAGAATTTATGTCTCTTGTACTTGTCAACAGTGTGAGAGATCTCTTTTTGTTTAATTTTGCTTCTTTTACACATTTACATTATACCTGATTAACACTTAAACTAGATAAGAATAACATAAATAACATCTACAGAAATGTCATCATTTTGTTTTTGTTTCATTTGCAACTGATGTATTTTATTTTATTGGTTGGAACAAAAGGTTAGAAAAAGGCTAGGAGCTGCTTCCTGGCTGTTTTTTCATGACTGAGTCAACTCCAGGATATCCACATTCAAGACTGGAATGCTTGGATTCCATCTGGCCATGAAAAGGGATGCTCAGGAGTTTTATGGTCTGGTCCTTTAAAGCCCAAGGTCTCTCCCACTTAATGAATGACAACACATTAGTGGGCCTTGTAAAATAAAGAATGTCTTGCTCTGAAAGTAAGTAAAAATATTCATCAACTCAACCATCCATCAAGTTGGAGTGGTTGGGGGTTCAGCGTAGTCTCAATAGGGAGCACTGATGAGGCGACTTTCTTTGATTTCATTTGTGCTGGGCTTTCAAGGCCCGAGCCCTGGCACACAATATTACCTTCCTAAAGAAGTCCATTAATTGGTAAATGCAAATGATAATCATAAATAAGTCAGGAAATGTAATAGGAAAATTGCTTCGACACACAAGTGGTAGAAAAGCATTGGGAAAAATGCATTTTGACACAGAATCTGGAATTATCAAAGACCTGAGGAACCCCTTCGAGATTAAGAATTCTTATGTTTGGAGGACTTGAGAAAGGCTGAGGACACTCCGTGGACATCCAAACTAGACAGGGACGGTGGTACGCCAGTTATTGATCTGGATATGCAGAGGGGCCCCAAAACAGAAACATAAGTCGTTGTGGTCTGGGTCTTCTGAGGTCCAATCAGGTAAACATAAAGGAGGAAATAAATCTCCTAGATCGGAGGAGCAGTGAGTGAAACATGGTGAAACCTGCATTACTGTGTCATTCCTTAAAAAACTCATCTCTGTCCAATGAGTAGATAATGTCAGTGTATCTTAAAATCAAGTAAGTGCACAGCACTCCAAATGAACTTACCCGTATATGTAGTGAATGCATCTGTATTTACCAGTTTAGTGGAAGAGAAGAGGGACTCCAACAACTCAGTCCTGAATGGCTTGCATTGGTCAGAACTGAGTACTGTTTTCTACAGACACTTTAGTCTTTAAAGCAAGAAATAAACCTTGCAGCACACAAAAATAATGGTACTATTGTTCTAACAACTCTTGGACAGCCTACAGTATAATCGAGCTAGCATACAATACCCAAAGAGAGAGGTGGGTAGTGGAGGGGCGTATCAGAGAGGAGCCCTGTGTATCCCCAGGCTTTACATTTTAAATACGTATGATAGTTTCTGGTCCCGCACTTTAGGTATTTCCACGGTTGGGCCTAGCTGTAGGAGTAACATAGCATTCTTTATTAAGATGAAGCTATAGCATGGGTTAAGGAAACACATACAAGCTTTTTTTTCCAGCAACATCCTTTCACTTACCGGTCTCCAAATGCAAGAGAAATATTGGGGGTGAAGACCACTGTCAAAAGGATTTCCACACCAAGGAAGATTACTTTGTTGTATGTGCAATGTAAACTGAACACGGACAAAATGGAGATCCTGATCTTCTGAAACAAGAGCTCCCCATGGGACTCCTCCTGGTGACTATCCGAACTGGGTCCCCCCTCACAGACCACGCCTGAAACCTCTGAATCATCTTAGACCAGAAACTTGCGATGAATAAACAGGTTAATGGTGTTACCGCATCCTGCTGCTTCATTCTAAGAATTCTTCACAATATTGTCAAATAGCTCCCCACGCACACAAGATTCACGGTCATCCTGGGCCTCATAACCAGCAGACTAGACTACAACAACATGCTCTACGTCGGCATCTCCAACCAGCTCATGAAAAGACTCCAGACCATCCAAAAAATGCCGCCAGACTCATCCTAAACGTCCCCAGGAGTACCCACATCACTCCTTACCTCACTGAACTACACTGAGTACCAATCCAGAAATGTTGCCAATTCATTCTACTCGTCCACGTCTACAAAGCCCTCCTTAACACCGGACAAGCATACCTCAACAACGACTTCAACTCTACCAAACATCCAAACAGCTACGCTCTACCTCTCTCATTCTCGCACGGGTCATTGCATCCGCAGAAGCAAGTCAGGAGGGCGCATCTTCTCCTTCATCACCGCCAAGAACTGGAATTAACTTCCTCAACAAATCAGGAAAGCTCCTTCACTTCTGAACTTCCGCAAGAAACTGAAGCGCTAGCTGTTCAACTAAGAGCTCTGCCCGGCCTATGTTCCTACTCCAGCGCCTAAATACCCTCACAGGTGATCAGTTGCACCAATTCTGGAAACGGTTCAGGCATTAACTGTTGAACTGTGTATGAACAAAGTAATATTTAGTATGTTATTCTTAATTATTTTCATCCTCTAAACTTCACATAATCAATGCCACAAACCTCTGCCGCAGTATGGGGCTGCATGTCTACTAGTAGAATCGGTTCGTCAACCAAGGAGAAAAACTGAAGTGATACAATAACCTAAATAAGTACTATCAAGCCTTTTACAGAAGTCAACAAGATAATTCTCCTCGTACATTGTGACTGGTGTCTGTCCTGAAGTCTCAAACCTCCTCCTGCTTCAAGGGACTCTTCAGTGCTGAGCCAGGCTGTGATCACTTTGTCAGCATTAGGGCACATTGCTGACAGGGTTCTCCCTTGGTTTCAGCCTCATGGAGTGCAGCAGATGCCCATCAACTCTGAAAGCACTTCAAATGCATTTGTGCAGCTGTTAATGTCTTGGGGAGGTTATCTTTAACCATTAGAGCTATATACATTGTGAGGGAGTCTCTTAGCACCTCACAAAGCTAAGTTACTTTCTCTAGTTTTAGAGCTAGAGAATGTTTGAGAACTTCTGAGTAGGTTGGTTATTGTCTGGAGCAGCTAGTGCAGAAAAACGTTTCTCTACGTGCTTGGTTACCTACTGTGGATAGAATTGTACTAGCAAATCCTTTCCACTACTGGAAGAAAGGAACTTGTGGAAGGATGACATCCAGCAGCTGGATGATGTCTTTAACATGTAACGTACATTCTGAGTGATAGTATGTGGCTCAAGGACAAATACATGCTTTATCACCATAACATTGGACTACATCCGTAGACTTGTGTCCCTTTTAGTTAATAAATGTAGTGATTTGGGCTCTAACTTTCTTGAAACTGGATATTATTGAAACCTATATATAAGTCCTAATAGTACTGTTTAACAGTGATTGGCGTTTGGGTAAGTTATAGTCAAGGCTGGGATTGGTAAATGTGAACAGGTGTCTCTTTTATGAGTAGCTGAACCTACTCTGCTGTTACTCTAAATGGAAATGGTGCAAAAGAGATCGCCCCTCAGTTTATAGAGCCAAAGGGCAGGTTTCAAAACGGGGTTTGGCCTACTAATGTACCACATGGATACAGAGCTCTGTAGTGTAAAATTTACAAAGTACATGGCGCAGAGTAAACAACCTTTGGCTCTGCTCTGGCAGTAGGCCCAGGTTGAGGGGGGTTGCCAAAAACAGCACTGCATTTTCATACATTTTGTGGTGCTCGAATAGCTGCTTGGTGTTTGACCTCACCGAAAAGCAGTTGTCCTTGTACAATACAATTATAAAATAGAATGAGTCTTTCTAGACACGTTCTGGATAGAGTCTAAAGGGGTCCACCCAAGCAAAGCTCATTCCACAGTCATTAACATCCCTGAAGGATTTAAGACTCCATAGGGCTCTTCTTGCAATTTAGCATCAATTATAAAGGGAAACAACGTTTACAACACTGTCAGAACAACCAGTGCCATTACAATGCAGGCACTACAAGGAACACGTTGTTACCACATGTTCCATTACAACGCAAGTCATTACAACAACTTGCTTTAGGGAACTCAGTGTTGGATTTTAAATCCAACACCTTCCCTACTGTTGCACAGACTGGAGATGGAATAGTAAAATATACTATTCCAAACTCCAGCACTTCCCTAAAGCAAGTGGTTGTAACGACTTGCGTTGTAATGGAACGCGTGGTAACGACGCGTTTGTTGTATAGCCCGCATTGTAAAGGCATAAGTTGTAAACGCATGCGTGAATATGTGGCCTATTAATTATCAGACATCTTCTCCATACCATTGGGATGACAGCATCTCTTCCACATCTCCAATGTCTTATTATAGGCAGTGGCAGCTGGCAGCAGTAGAGAGTGGTGAGGCGGGCAAATGGGTGTTGGGTGGGTAACTGCATTAAATGAACTTATACTTATTAATAAAGATTAAATATATACTTAAATATATACTTATTAAATAAAGAAGAGAAATAGGCACTTACCTTCCTGCATGAACTTCCTCCTCGCTCCGGTTTTCTTCTTGGCTCTGCCTCCAGCTCTGGACCCTTAGCAATTTCCCTAACCAATCCGGACGATGCTCTTATGCTGGTAACCAGCATGAGAGCAGCGCCAGGATTGGAGGAAGAGGCCTCTCCTAGGGCTCTCAGGAGCACTGGAGCCCTGTGCTTTCTCTAACCCAGCTGCCTAAGACACGTAGGTTAGAGGAGTTTAAAGTGCACATGTATGGCTGCCCGTCTCAAGACAGCCGGCCAAACAGACAAGTGCACTTTAAACTATGCACAGGCAGCCCACCACTCCTCCCTGCTGCTGCCACTCAGCAGGCCCTGCCCCATCCTGACACTCGGTTCGGGATGAGTTGACGAAAAATAAAATGGTACTGAATTAGCTTCATTACCATTTTATTTTTCGTCTCTGGGGCTTTTTTAGTGGGGTGACGCTTCTCTGCTATTATGGAGGACCACATGTGTGCAACCAATCGTTAAACTATGCCAAACAAAATATGAAGTACACAAAGGAGGAACTCTGGTGTGAAATATCATCAGTCAACATGCAGAATCTATACCGTCTCCAGGGCTCAGACACATCATCCTACAAAGAGTATGAATCATACTACAGCCATCTTGTATTCAAGTGTGGGAACGCATCAAGATGGTCCACCCATGCCCGTAGCTGTGTCTACCCTCCTATAATAAGCACTTTGGCACACTGCACTCTAAGACCTCTCACAGTTATTCATTCAGACTGGACTCTCATACACCCAGGGTACCTCCCAAAACATCCCCTGCCCAGCCTCAACCCCCTTGTTCCCATGATGTTGCCACTAACCTCGGTTTCAGCTTTCCTTTTCATGGTCGCCCACTCAGATGAAAAGAAAGCATTCGAATCATCAGCGACTTCAGGCAGGTCCCATCCAGGTGACTCAGGGAGGTGATTAGCTGTGATAGGGCTAGAAGCTGAATGGACAAGACACATTGTTTTACTGTCAGATCCAGGAAGTGGAGTACCATCACTCACCAGAAATTCTGGTATTCAACGTCCTACGACCCGCTATATGCATGTTATCAATTCAAAACTGCTGCTACCCACCCTCTTGTAACGCCCAAAATAGCTTTATACATTTCTTAGGCTCCGGAAACCTCCATATTGCAATGTTCCGCATGTCAATGAAAACATTGGAATCTACAGATGTGTATCAGTCCTCACCTGGGGTACTGTCTGCCCCATGGGAGGCTGGGTATGAAGAATTCTTGCTGCTTGCGTACCCATGAGTGGACTCCATCACTTCCAAACTGCTGCTGTTCGCCAACCCCTGTGGAGCTCGCTTCAATGTTCCTGGGTCATCCTGAGAAGAAAAGCAATTATAATAGGACAACGCAGACAAATGCCAATAACTAGCGAGCAGAGAGAACTTAAGTCGAAAGAAAAAAATAAGTAAGAGGAGGGAAAGGGAAGAGAGCGTGAGGAAGAGAAAGGAAGGGAGCACAAAAACAGCATACTTAAAATGCAGTGAAAAGAGGACTCAGAAAATCATACCAGTATAGAGGATCAATGCAGAGAGAAAGATTGGAAAGCAGGAAATCGAGGTGTTGTAAGCAGAAGGTAGTGATAGGACAGAGAAAGAGGAAAACTGAAGGAAAGGGTAAGAGGAAAACACAAACTGCAACAAAAAACAACAAGAAAACGTGCTACAGTTAACTAGAAAGATGTTAAAAAATCTAAAAGAGTACACCATTGTAAATAACAAAAGGGAGAAGATGACCAACCAGCAAAGAAGGAAGTGCAAAACAATAATGGAAAAGAACAAAAAGAGTGTCGTTTGGGGAGAAAAATACAAACGTGGAGGCGGTGGAAAAGAAATGGTCCAAAAAGAGCATGGTGGTATCATGCTTGACTAAAATGGTATTTAGTCGATTTACCAATTGCTCACATGGAAACATCTAATTCATGATAACTTGAAGGTTTACAAGACCAGGACACCAGCTATTTTGACCTCTGGGGAACAGAACTCCTAAAAGAATTTTTCTGGGTTAGTTCGGTGACAAAAGCAAATAAATCTGAGTTTTTTTTACTGCATTGCCTGTGCTCAAAGGAACAAAATGCATGATGCTATTATCAATGGCAATGTTAAGCTCTTTTGCCTTTGTTTAATAAAGAGAATGTAATATCACCCTCTGGGTTAGAGGCACAGGAAAGCAATACAAGGCAGGACGTCCCCCTAACAAACGTAACTTTAAAAGTTCCCATGTCACTAACTCTGGCCCATGATGATAAAACTAATAACTGTGCGATAATTGTTCCACCCACTATAGATAGCCCGGAGACACGTAAAATGGTTCTTTCGTGGAATATAGCCGGAATTAGGTCTAAAAGGGGGAATACCAGTTGGGAGAAGTTTTTATCTATGTATCATATCATTGCCCTACAGGAAACATGGGAACCAAATGATTGTTTTTACTTAGATGGATTTGTCTCATATTGTAAATATGCGACCCCATCGAATATGGGGAGAGCTAGAGGAGGCTTGCTCATACTGTTATCACTGAAGTTTCCTGTAGGACAAGATTGGTTGAATGTAAATCGCAAAATGTGTTGGCAGTGGAATTGTCTTTTAAGAACCGTAGTTCGGTGTTGGTGGTAAACTTTTATAATTCTTTTCATAGAGAGCATGAGGTAGAACACCTACAAGATTTAAGTTAGTTTCTGGAAACGTATGAAGAGTCCAGACAAATGAATTATGATGTTTTGATCCTGGGAGATTTTAATGTTCATCAGTGTTATTTAAACTGTTTCATAAATTATGGCCAAGAGGAGTTTATGTCCTCGTCTATCCATTTTGAACACACACCCTCGGGTGGCTTACTTGAAGGCATTCTTTCGGACCAAAATTTATGTTGTCTAGAGCAAAATATTAGTATGACACTAATACCTACTTATATAGGAAATGGAAGGCGAAGTATTATTGATAATATTTTAGTATCTGCTCCATTATTTTTATTTACTGAGGATTTAATTGTCATCTGGGAAGGCCTCAGTGATCATAATCCCCTCACTGTTGCCATATCTTTTTTGTTACTACAATTGAAGAACCCACCACCTGTTTAAAAAATAAAGATATCTCTACTAAAGATCAAGCACGCAGGTTAAAATGGGATACCATAATTCCGGATCAGTTTTTAAGCAATTTATATATAACTTGTGCCCATGAAATTGATGTATGCTCAGACCATATTATGCAGGGTAGTCACATCTTAACAGCCTTTGAAATGTTGACAAAACAAATACAATCTGACCTTACGGTGGCAGGTGGGAAGAATCGCCCGAAAGTTTTAAGGTGGTTTGATGGGGCCTGTTCTACGGCCCATATGGAACTTGTTCAGGCCCTAAAAGCGATTCCCAGATCTGAACTGAACATTAGGGAAAAAAGAAAGGCCTACAAGACAGCAACTCAGAGTAGAAAGAAACAGTTAAAGGAACAGGCATGGGACGCTCAACAAGTGAGTGTCCTGAAAGATAGCTCTAAATTTTGGACAGTAGTCAATAGCCCTTTTCTCTTTGAAACCCCAAATTCTAATATTGATTGCGTAATACCGGCGGAAAAATGGGTTTCACATTTCGGCCAAATCTTCAGTGACGCAAATCTAGAAGAACCTAAAAATTATAGCGAAGCCGGGCAAAAAAGGACGGCGTTTCACTGTAGTGTTGAAGAGGTCGAAAAAGCAATCATATCTACATCTGGAGGAAAGGCCCCGGGCCCCGATGGGGTCCCAGCAGACCTTTACAAAGCTGATCCCAAGGTTTGGGCTAATATCCTGACCAATGTTTTTAACGCTGCATGTTTACATGGGTACCCAGCATCCTGGGGAAAGGCAGTGATCGTCCCCATTTTTAAAAAGGGTACTAGGGACGAACCCATTTGTTATAGACCAATTTCGCTGCTAGATGCAGCAGCAAAGATATTGGGTAAGGTTGTTCTTAACCGTTTGACAGTTTGGTTGGATCAACGTAATGTAATTTCGGATCTACAGTACGGTTTTAGACCAAGAAAGGGAACTCTGGACCAGTGTTTAAATTTATACCTGGTGATAAATAAGTATACAGTTGCAAAAAAGGCCCAATATACTTAGCATTCATGGATTTGACACAAGCTTTCGATTGTGTGAACAGATCGAAATTATGGGCAATTTTAAAGGGTATGGGACTAGAAACGGAACTTGTGTCTTTCTTATATACTATCCATGAGAATAATACGGCGGCAGTGAGATATGATAGTGCAGGTGGTTTGACAACATCTTGGGATGTGAAAAGAGGGGTGCGCCAGGATTGTATCCTGGCCCCCCTCTTATTTACATTATATATAAATAAGCTAGGAGATTTTTTACAAGCTAGCTGCAAAGACATCCCGAGATTTGGTGAGGTAATGGTCCCGGCACTTTTATATGCGGATAATACCGTTTTATTAGCCAGAACCGCAGTGGGACTTCAATCACTTTTAGATAGTTTTATAATTTTTATGGATTCCTTAGACCTCTCTACAAATTTTAAGAAATCTCATACCATGTCGATTGGCCCTGGAAAACCCCCAAAAATACATACATTTTATTGTAAAGGGGTGGAACTAACGAGAGTCCCGACCTTCCCTTATCTGGGGGTTCTTTTTGATGATAGGGGAACGTGGTGCCCACAACTGACACAAAAAAAGAACACTCTCATTAGGGCAACGAGGGCTACACTAAATTTCGCTAAGAGAGTAGGGATTAAACCAATTCCCGCCCTGTTGAAGATATATAAAGAGAAATGTATCCCCATGGCAACTTATGGCAGTGATATTTGGGGGTATAAGGTAGGTAGGGACATGCAGCGTGAGGAAGATAAGTTTTTACGCAAGATCTTGGCTGTTCCGCATTCCACCCCGCTTACATTTTACATGAAGAGCTGGGAGTGGGATATATATCTGATCAAATTGCTGTAGCTCCTCTCCTTCGCTGGTTAAGAGTTTGGGCTAACCCTACTATTAATCTGAATCAGAAAATAATCACTGACTGTTTGGCATTGGATAAAGGTTACAGTATTTTGTGGCTAAAATATATAAAGGAGACAGTAAAATGGTTAGGAAGACCTGAGTTATTTACTAGCTTTAATTCCCTGGGTGAAACCGAAATCAGAAAGGTAAAATATCAATTTCTGTACAAACGCCAGGGACTCAGAGAATAGAAGGAGTTGGCAAAATTTACAGTGAGAAGTTACATAATGTTATCCTTGGATAACCAAATTCAGCCGTATCTTCACATTGTTAGCAACTCCTTCCATCGATATGTTTTAACTAGATTTCGTTTGCATATGATTCCCTGGCTTTTGGCGGTTCCCCAAGGTTTTTCAAAACCAGGATCTCTAAAACCTTGTCCTTGTGACAATTTCTCTGATCAAGATACTCTTCATTTTATCTTTTTTGTGATTATTATGTGCTTTTACGAAAAAGGTTCATATTGCCATTAATCAGAGACTGTCACTTTACCCAAGTTAGGCCAGCTTTACTGTACCTCCAAATGTTATCCTCACCTATGGTTTGTTTTGGGGTTGCGAGCTTCCTAACAGGAGCCATTAGACACAGAAAAAAATTGGTCTTTTAATTTCTTAATTTTTATAGGATTTTTTTATACTTAGGATTTTTGTCCTTTTTAGCTCTTATGAAGCCCCGCTGTACAAATATCATTTTTGTCTTCTAGCATATTGCCTTTGCATTTTATATGATGTATTTGTTCTAATTGTATTTTAGAATGATAGTATAGAGGTCATTTCTTTTTAAATTGTGAGTCTTATTCCCAGGGTCTCTTAATCTTTTCATTGTTTCTATCTGTATATTGTATTTTGCACTTTATAAGATGTATTTGCACTAAAATGCACATTGCACTTTATTAGGGCTCTGATGCATTTGCATCATAAGTATTCTAGAAACTCGGCCGCTGATTGTTATTATGGATGTGGTGTTCAATTTTCATTTTAATTATAAGGCTTCCTCCTAAGGAAAACGCAAATGAAATGTAAATGTATTTTCCTTGTCTTATATGTGCACTTTTATGGCATTAAGTTGCCGAATAAAGTTTTCTGACTGACTAGAGGCACAGGACTCGAAATCAAATTGGGTTACATTTATATCGGAGCTTCATAAAAAAAAAAAAAAGATTATGATGGCAAAAGAGACCCTGCTATCCATCTAGTAGTTGACTCTGACGTATTGCAACTACAGGACACGGGGCTAATGTCCGAGATAATTTAAAATCTGAAATCGTCAGGGGGCAGAGGCCCTGCTGGGCTCCCAGCCATTCGTTTCAAAGTCAAATCCGTTATGATGGGCAAATCTATTAAGTCCTTTTTAGGTCGAGCCTCTGCGAGGCATGTAGTAATCCCTCTGTGGGCATTTTGGCATGCCCATGCTTGCCATTCGTTATTTTGTGTGACGTTGTAAAATGCTGGCATTTTATTAGTGCGTTGGTAGAATTTGTCCCTCCTTTGTGTGCTTGGTTCCCTCCCATGGCGACCGCCCCTCTTACATGTACTCCTCCCATCCTATCTATTTGTGTTAGTTTTGGCACACTATTTGTTTTTTCTCGTTTTCTTTTGTTTGCATGGTGAGGCTCTCCTCAGGCACAACTGATGTGGAACTCTAGATGCGATTGCTTTTTCGGCCCTGCAACCCACGCCGTTATGTACATTTATGGGGGAGGGTGCATTCTGGAGGCATTAGCAGAACATTTAAGCCTCTTCCTAGAAGGAAAACACTCCCGCAGGTTAACCCCTTGTTCATCGAGAGAATCTTGCTTCTACGACAGCCCGTCATGGCCGCGGCTGGGGCCCAGGGGTAGTAGCAGACAGCACCCAATTCCGAACCTACAGGGACTTTGGCAACATTCCACGTAGGTCAGAAGTTTTTAAACGTGAGCTTACCCATGCACTAGCATAAATGCTTTTATTAGATCAACACATTACTTTAATTGACTTGCTCTGCCTCTATTACTGGTTTCCCCTCCCACCCGCTGTTTCTCTTTCACCCCTCCCCCTACCCCGTCCTTGTTCCGTCTCATTGGTGAATATTCTGTGTGTCGTGAACGGGTCCAAGAACACGCGGTTGCTCCGAGCATATATTTCTGCAGCTGTGCATCGGTTCTTATCTGTGGCAGCGCAGGTATTTTTCAGAGTAGAATTATCCCTTCTAATCCAGATTCCCGAATCTACTGAGACTTTGGCAACATTCCACGTAATTTAATTACAGAACGGCATGTCAATGCACAGTAACCTGCATTTTGGCCATAGTTCCAGCAAGGTAATTATGAATTGTGAATGAGATATGAGAGTGATCGTGATAAAAAGCAGGAGGGATGCGTAGAAAGCAGCCTTTACAAAAAATCATCTGCCAGTACGCTATCATCTATCAGCTTCTAGCAATATAACAAGGTCACGCAAGGCCAACCTTTCAACATTCGGGTTTCCGAACAACTAGAGATGGACGAGCCAACCTATTTACAGGGGTAGCCGAATCAGAGCCAATCCAATGGTCTGACTCGGATCTTAGAGCCTGTACACAAGCAGAGCCCTGAAAACACTGTTTTCCCCTGCTGTCTTTAAAGGGTTTCCAATTTCTCTTTTCCCTCACAATTACACAGCACCTACAGTGAGATAACTTTCAAAATGGAAAGTTCTGTCGCAGGTGCAAAGGCAACGCTTAATAGTGGTTGATAATTGCACTGTATCCATGGCAAGGAATTCCGAAGGGTAATCTTTTTGAAAGACCGGAAGTGACAGGTGGTCGAAGTGCACAGGCAGCATTTTGTTAGTTTCACTGTAAACAATAAATTTTTCTTAATGTAAAAATATAAAACTGTATATTTAAACTTCTCTCCCAACTATTGAGGTGGTTGAGATGAAGAAGCGACGGTAGCGTGGGATGTGAAAACCTTTAAAGCTGTAAATGGCTGTTCCTGTGTTACTATTGAAAGATACTCCTTTTCAGACATTTTACATTTTTTGCTGACATCTGGCATTATTTCTACAACTCTTAGCTCTGAAACCATCCGCCAAGGAACATGAAACAAATTTCTCCCCTCTCTCACTCAAGCCCTTTCCCTTTCACCAAACACGGTGGCATCAGCAGGGTTAACCTCCATTAAGGGTAGTGCACCTACCACCAGAGACAAGTGGGAACACCTGTGCCGCTTTTGAAAAGACTGACATCAGAGACTGGCAGCGCAGGCAAAACCAATAGCTCTGGCTAAACACTTATAAGGTCCCAAAAGTGAGACCTATTGACTATGCCAATGCTTGTTTAAAATAGGTTACCAATACTAGCTGCATTCCCTCTTCGTGACAAGGTGCAATAATTAAGCCCATACATAAAAAGGGTTCCCGAAGTGATCTAGAAAATTATCGTTTGATTTCCTTTTGAATGTTTTGTATAAAATGTATTCTCACTTTTATTCTCAGACTCTTCATAAACTTCTTGAGTCTTGGGAAATCTGATTAAATTCCTGTGAACAACAGGTTAAGACAAGGTTATGTCTTAGCTCCCTTACTTTTTAGTCTTTTTATTTCCGATCTCCCCGACGTTTTAGGAGCAGTGAATTCGTTCTCTCCAAAGATTGGAAAGGTGTATATCAATTGTCTTATGTATGCGGGTGACTTAGTTCTGATGGATTTGACACCAATTGGCCTGAAAGGGAAGTTACAAGCTTTAAATGCATATTGTGAGACAAATTCCCTGGTTGTAAACATGGATAAAACCTAGACTATGATCTTCTCAAACAGGCCAAAGAGATATTCATGATTTTTAATTTCTTCACCCTTAGAACAGGTAGAAGAGTATAAATATCTAGGAATTACGTTTTCTTGGAACCTGAAATGGGATAATCATCTGATGACAGTGAGAATTGAGTTACTTAGTACAACAAATGCCTTGATGAGATTTGAACTGAGGAATGGAGGTTTTTATGTTGACCAACTTATGAAGGTCAGAACTGGGAAGTTGATCCCAAAGGGGCAGAATTGCTGGCACTAGACCAGCGGGTTGAATGGTATTCCATGGATAGCTTTTTCTCAGAGACCCTCCCTCTTGGTGCTCCCTAAGAATTCAAAGCTGTAGGAAAGTGCCCCTTTTTGTCATGGTCACCCCCACTTTATGCCACTGGTACTGATGTTTTGCGACTGATGTGCACTGGGTACCTGCTAACCAGGCCCCAGTGCCAGTGATTTATCCCTAAAAACAAGGTAAAATGGTCTAATTGTGTTACAATTGGCCCACAGTTTAGCACCCCTGTAAGTCCCTAGTAAATGGTACCAGTAGTACCGAGGGCCTGGTACTAAAGCGGGTCCCTAAGGGCTGCAGCATGCATTATGCAACCCCAAGGGACCCCACCCCTACAAATTGCATGCACACTGCCATTGCAGACTGCGTGACATGGTGCAAACCATGTGTAAAACATGACATGGCACACTCACTGTGTGCCATGTCAAATTCACTGCATATGAAATTTGTAAGTCACCCCTACAGCAGGCCTTTTAGCTTTAAGACTGGAAGCATTATATTACATGTGAGGACATATGTGCTTGAGCAGATATGCTCCTGTGCTGTCTAGTTCAATTACTAGATGGTACAAGTGAACAGGTAAGCCATCTTTATTATATGTACTGGGCACTGGTCATTACGAGTTCCCCAGCTACATGATGGCTTTACTGAAACCTATGGTGTTTGGTATCCAGTACTAGATTTATTATGACTTGCACCCAGAGGGCACCTTAAAGGTGCCACTTGAAAATCCTACCAGTATCTAGTGTGCTGGGTGATTGATAGCGACCAGCCTGCCACCAGAGACGAGTTTCTGACCCCTTGCAGGTTATAGCCTGCGCTCTCTGAGGTCAGAAACAATGCCTGCTTTAGTGGAAGGTGTTCCTACCTCCTCCAGCAGGATAGCTAGTGAATTAGCATATCAAAGCCAAGGGCTTCAAAGCCCCTGCCACCATTGATATGAGACCCCGGATTACCCCAGACTTCGGAGATGCCACCCCCTGCCCTGGGGCCCATTTGGCACCACGACATGCGGGAAATCAGCTAAGAAGGCATGCTGCAGCACCAGGCTAGTCACACCCATAAGATGGGCTACCTGATGTGCTCCACGAAAGAAGGGTTCCACCATCTTGTTTTTGGTGAAATTAGTAACTCTGGGACAGGATTATGCCCACTCCCCACAGGAAGTGGTCATATAAGAGGTGTAGTGACCCCAGGGGTAAGTAGTCCATTGGCTACTACCCTTCGTGCCTTTTAACACCCCTAAATTTAGTATTTAGGTAGCCCCCTGATACCAGGAACTCAGATTTGTCTGCCTGAGGAAGAAGGACAAAGAAGAGCAGAAGACGTGACAACTGTGGACCAGAATCTACTTTGGCGCAAAACCCTGCCTGACTGCTGCTCTCCCGACAATCACAGACACTGACTCGTCCAGAAGCGGAACAGCCTCCCCAAACCCTTGGAGGTCTGCCCAGCACTTCCTCAACCCAGCAACATCTTCCTTGAAGTGGAGGAGCCACTTCCCTGCACTAGCAGGCACCGACAGCAGCTACCCGGTCCAGCGTTCTGTCGACCCCCGGGTCCATTGAGGGAGCAGCACCCCAGTAAAAAGGTCCTTGTGCTTCATGAGGTCAGATCAGTCTCCCTGCCAAGTCTGGAGATGCCAGGACCCCAAGGAGCTGTCCTGCACCAATACCCCAGGTACCGCAGCCAGTTTCAAGCATCAAGGCTTGTTTGTGTTCAGTCAGAACACCACCACTGTTAAAACTTACCTGCACGTCGAGGGTTTTCAAGAGAGGACAGCTCCACACCGACAGTGGCCCTGCTGTGTTTCTTTTCTCTCTTCTGCAGGTACACCGAGAACCGTGAGAGCCTCTAACTCACCAACCCAACGAAAAAAACACCTCTGCACCCGAGCTCCGCAGCCCGGACTGACGTAAACCAATAGTGTTTCTGTGGTCCTGAGACCCTTAAGAGCCGAACCCCTGTTGGGTTCTGCCGGACTGGCCAACCAGTCCCCCACTGCAGCCTTTTCTTACAGGTACTTTTCCCCATTGACATTGGGACATTAGCGTGTAGTGTTCAAGGCTACTACCTCTGAAAGGACCTCTGAACCTGGACACCCCTTGGCAGGTAAACTTGAACTGTCAGTGCTTTCTTGGACCTTGGCCCCTACGTATCTCAAGTCCAGAAGAACAGTCCTGTAAGTGGTTTGTAAGTGTACCTATGCAGTGAATGTGTCTCCCATAGGATAACATTACCGCATTCAAGGCTCATGTCTAAATCTGACAACTGTCATTTTATACTGTTTTTACTGTGACAAATTGGTAACGTCTAAAGTACCTACCCGATTCCGATGACCTTGGTCTCTAAAATCATACAAAAAGATATGCTATTTCTCTAAATTGGTCTTGAGATGCTTCTTGAGTGTGTGTCTCATCTATTGACTCTGTGTGTAGTGCAAATGCTTAACACTACCCTCTGATAAGCCTAAACTGCTTGACCACACAACCACAAAAGAGAGCATTTGGGATTATCACCTTAAGCCCTGTAAGCCAATAAGGGTCCTTGGGACTTTCTACATAGTGTACCTCATTTTGGTACACTACATAAAGCGCCAGCTTCCTACAAAGGCCGCAGGCAGTGCGGTTGGAGCTCAATCTCGACTCCTGGTCTGCAATTGCCTGATCACATGCCTTGCGTTTTAGTGCACGACCTTAGACACAAATTGTTGTCTATGATGATGCAGGATATAATGCTGTCTGCAAGCAAACATCCTCCAAATGTTATAAAGACAGTGAGGGAAATTGGCATGGGATTTGATCTAATGGATGTAGGTGGTCAGATGACGGTCAATCAGCTTAGGAGAGTCCTCCAGGAGAAAGCTACGCTCTACTCACTAGCCAGTGATAAACAGTACCGCACCACAAAAAGCTCTGTAAGCCAGTTCCTAGAATACCTGTGAACAGGGTGTCTTTTCCTTATTTGGGTCAATTCCTGGTAAAGCGATTAAGGAGCGTTATTTTTACAGTTTCGGATCAGGAATGATCCTGGCTGGAGGATTTGTGGTTTTAAAAGGAGGGTGTTAGATAAAAATGGCCATTGTTTTTGTAATTTGCAAATTAAATATTATGTAATCTATCTATTGTTAGACTGTCCCCTCTTTCTGGATGAAAGAAAAAAGTTCTTGCACCCTTATTTTGTGAGGTCTGGATTAAGATCACATTACGATGCACTGGTCTCTTTGTTGGCACTGGAGCAATTAGATTGTGCTATTGCCATTGCCAAGTACATATTGCTTATTCAAAAAAGGGAGTTTTAAATTGCATTGGGCCAAATTAATCTTTGACAATCTATTTGAGTGTTTTAACAATATCATGAATTGAGCTATTTTAATAATGAAGTTGCAAAGTGTTGAATGGTCTTAAAAATGTATTGCAAGGAATTTTAATGATAATATGAATTGTGCTTTTTAATAATGAAGTTGCAAATAGTGTTGAATGGTTTTAAGTGATGTTACATAAGGAATTTGTATGTTTTTAGTGAATGAAATTGCTCAATGAACTGTTTTATTGTGTGTATTTCTATGAGATGTATGTCTTAGAAATACATTTATTTACAATGAATTAAAATAAAAGGAAGAACATTTTTTTATTTGGTTTAAGCACTCCCAAAGCCAAGATGCTAAAAACATTTTTAAAAAGCTATACTAGGAAAATATGATGGACTCTTTCAGGCTAAAATTCTCTAATATCCACAAATCTATCATGTGTAGCACAATGCAATCACCTTTGAAAGCACTCCTCCGATCCTCCTTCTCCTCCTTTAAATTCAAAGTAAATGAAGAATTTACACATCTGGTACTGAAAACCAAAGCTTCCAACCTCCTCGTGAACCTTCTAGTGTTGTGCTTATGAATAAACACTGGCAAAGCCAATTGGTTTGGCGCTGGCTACCATCTTTTCGGATTCGTTCATGCTTGCTTTTGGTTTGTTATAGTTTTTGAAAAACATCATTGTTATGGAAGCTGCCTGGCACTTGTAAACCAAAAAACAAAACACTGGCTAAAAGCTAACATTTTTTGTGGTCTCAAAAAGATCATATTGCGACAGTTGTCCCTGGCCCGGAGGGAAACTACATTGTGTGTGGATGTGCTCCTTGTAAAAGGGCAAAATGCGGTCAGTCACAGTGAAGTTTTCCAATGGTTGAAGTTAACTGACCCATGCTTTATGTTATAGTGGGCAAAAGAAAAATGTGACTGACACAATAACTGAATTAATAGACAAAGAGGATTGGCTAAACCCCCCCTTAACCTATAAGTACATAATACACATAATTTTAGTAAAATCAAAAGGTATTGGCTAGCGCCAGACATGAAAATATTCTCTCAACCCTCGCAGCTGACCTTACAAGCACAATCAACACTTGTTCTAAGATCAACATAGCAGCTGACTGATACGCTCATCAGGAGCTTCATCTATAATACTGAAAGAGGACGTTTTTCGTGGAAAGAGGATGCATGCTGCACAGGACCTGCTTTACGGCCAGGTTCTGGTTTGTGTCATTGCACCAACAGAGAGAGCAGAGGTAGCACAGGCAGTGGAGGAACATGTCAAGAGCACCTTTTCAGCGGGCAGCAGAATTTACCCTATCTTGCATGGAAAATGTATTGAATTAGGCAGATGAATAAGGAGGGCTACTGCTGGATAGTTTTTGGAAATTTGTTGAAACAGTCATTCGGCCTAAGGCAGTACATATACTGTTTTCCACTGTCCCACCATTGATAAATCAAAGGAAGGTGTAGCTAGATTTGAGACAAGGAAGGAGAATATAAAACGAAGAGGGAGAGGAGTTTCTGAAAAATACTGAGAACAAGGAAAATGTTACTTACCCTATAAGCATCTGTTCGTAGCGGATAGTGCTGTAGATTCACATGCTCTACAAACTCCTGCCATCTAGTGTTGGGCTTGGACGTTTGCAGCTTGTTTTTCTTCTAAGAAGTCTTTCGAGCCATGAGGTATAGTAACTACTTCCTTAGTTGGCAATGCGCATGGGCACCGACTCCATTGTTAGACTTTTTTCCCCACAGAGGGTGAACGTACTGCTGGAGCAGTAAGAAGGACAGCTTGGTAACCATCTGTAAACTTGTGTATAACAGTTTAAATATGTAAATGAAAGAGAAGAATATCTGTAGCAACCACTGGCTGATGTGGAGGCGGGTGGGCGCAGTGAATCTATAGCACTACACGCTACACACGGATGCTTACAGGGTAACATTTTCTGTTTGCAGCATGTGTGGATGCAGATACACATGCTCTACATCACCAGTAAAGCAGTACTTCCTTAAGCAGTGGACAAGCAGTGAATGGCGCAGATGTTAGAAACAAAGTCTTTAAGACAGTCTCACCAACGCAAGCTTGTTAGCAAGCTAGGACATCCACACAGTAGTGTTTGATGAATGTGTGTGGATTGGACCATATAGCTACCTTACAAAATGTCAGCTATAGTAATATTGTCAAGGGAAGCCACAGTGGCCCCTTTCTTATGGGAGGAATGCTGTCTAGGTGGGGCAGGCAACATTCTCTTGGCTTTCAGGTTTGGATGCACTTCGCAATCCATCTGGCCATAACCGTCTTTGACAAAGGATGATCTTTGTGAGGTTCAGCAAATGTAATGAGAAGTTGCTGTGTTTTGCGGAAAGGTTTGGTCCTGTCAATGTAGTACATGAGAGCGCATTTTACATCAAGAGTAAAAAGAGTCCTTTCTCCTACTGAGTCTGGTCTAAAGTGAGGTCCTGTAGCTTACTAGCACGCCTTAGGGACGTAATAGTGACAAGGATGACAGCCTTCCAAGAGAGGAATTGTAAAAGGCATGAGCATCGTGGTTCATAAGGAGGACCTAAAAGTCTGACAAGGATGACATTAATGTTCGAGACTGGGGCAGGGGGATCTCTAGGTGGGATGCCCTGTTGGAGTCCTTTCAAGAAAGCCTTGATGACAGGGATTCTAAACAATGAAGTGTTCCTTTTTCTTCATGTAGTCTGCAACAGCGGCTACGTGAAGACGTATGAACGTGTAAGTTAGACCTGACTTCTGCAAGTGAAGGAGGTAAGAGACAATATCCTGTACTTCAGGTTAAAGAGGGGCTAGATGCTTTGTAATGCTGTAGTGGACAAACCTTTTACACTTGGCGGCGTAATAGGCACGTGCGTAGCGGATCTGTGTGCTTCTTTGAGAATGTTCATGCAGTCTTGAGACAGGCTGAGATAATCAAACTCTAGGACCTCAGGAGCCAGATGGCTAGAAAGAGCTGCCTGGGGTTCTGGTGCTTGATTCTGCCTTGGTTCTGCCTGAGAAGGTCTGGCCTTTTGGGGAGCTTCTTGTGGGAAACAACAGAAAAGAAGGGTCGAGGACCAGGTTTGTGTGGCCTATGTGGGTGCTGCCAGGATGAGGTTTTCTCACCACTTACAGAAGGAGTGGGAGAGGAGGAAAAGCATAGCACAGATCCCTGACCAGTTCATCCACAGAGTATTGCCCATTGATCGAGGCTGTGGAAACCTGGAGGCCATGTATTAGTATTTTGCATTTTGTGTGTTGGCGAAGCGGTAGACCTCGAGACCCTCAAAGACAAAAGTACAGGAGTAGGACGTTTGGGTGAAGTTCCCACTCATGGACTTGTTGCTGCATCCTGCTAAGCAGGTCTGCAAAATCATTGTCCACTCCTGGAAGGTACTCCACAAGGATGTGCATCCGATGGTGAATAGCCCAATGCCAAACACTTCCGCTTCTGCAGATGGTATATAACGTCATGTTGACTGCCTTTACAAGGATCACTTTGTGCTGAGTGTCCTGAAGGAAGGCTTTGAGAGCTAGCTGGATGGCCAGAAGGTCACGGTGACCACATGCCCTGAACTGATAGGTCTTGGAGATGCACTCCCAATCCTAAAAGTGAAGTGTCCTTGGTGATGATCACCTGTGGAATGGGGTCCATGAAGGGTCGGCCCAGGCACTTGAGGATCCGGGACACAATCTTTGGAGATGGTGTCCAAAGCATATTTATTGGTAAGAAGAAAAAACAACTGACAAAGGTTTTCTCAGTGAAAAGATTAGATATTGGGTCCTGGAAACATCGAAAGTGAAATGTGTTAAGTCCGAGAAATGCGTCAAAATATGTCTGAACCTGATGGCGGAGAAAAACAGTCTAACAATGGAGCCAGTGTCCATGTGCATTGCCATCTAAGGGAGGAGTCGCTATATCTTTCGACTCACAAGACTTCTTCAAAGTCAAGTTGTAAACATCAGAGCCTAACAGTAGATGGCAGGAGTATGTAGAATATGTGTATCTACAACCACACATGCTACGAATATCAGGTCTTTAGGAAAGTGCTTTAGTCCACAGAGAAAAAGATCCTGAGAGCTCCCCAGCATTGAGAGGGGTAAAAGAAGTGGTAAATCACTCATGCCTTTCATGAGATGATTTCAGGAGGATTTGGTGCAAGTATTGAATCTAGCTTCTAAGCAGCTCTTTCTCTAGCATTGGTTCCAGTCCAGTTCCCAGTCAGTGCATGCCTTGAGCTTGCACTGTAGAGCATTGGAATATGTCCAACAATGCAGCATGCCCACTTTTACCACCTTCTGTCGCCATCATAGATGCTTTTCCAATGGTTTCCCCTTCCCACTTGAAAAAGATGAGTGCCTGGAGGCCATAATGACAGCCAGTCACATAGGAGAACTAGATGTATCTTGTGGAGCTATGGAGTGAGTGTGGAACAGGTGCTTGTCAATGCCTCAGTACGAACATAAATACTTATCTATAATTATGATTTATAAAATCATAAGTTCGTTCACACTTAAGATTAATTCATTTTTTATGGTCCAAAGGATATACCAAGCACTGAAGAATCCTCCTACGTTTAGGATAAAGAAATTGTACCCCCTAAATGTGATTTGCCAGTGGTTGTGACCTTCATATGTTTTTACCTGCCTTGGCAAACTGTGGCAAAACTTAAGTACACTTATTTCTGTTATTCTTGGACCAGACATCAAGGTAAGAAACTTTCTAGTGATTTTTGACACACCAAATTGGGCTTATATGGTATTGTTCTTGAGGGGAATTTTTTTTAATTTTTATCTCATTGTGGTGTCACGTCATGAAATCTGTAGAAAATAGATCACTGCGCCCTCACCAATGCCAGTCTAGCTAATGGCGGTTAAGGGTATGTACTGCCTTGGTCCGAATTGTCAAACTAGGAAGGAACCAAGGTTCAAGGCTCCTTTCAAAGCTTATTTGGAGCAGATGAGTAACATAAGAAAGCACTATTGAGTATTTATGTCAGCGACGTCCCTCCAGGACGGAAGACGCCACCCTGGGAGCACCCAAAAAAAGAGGCTCGAAATTCGTAATAACGGTCACAAAAACTCAAATTCATAAGTGGTTGTGCGCAGGCTACATACAGTTCATTAACATAAGACAGCCCCATGATTATGCCCCCATTTCAGAAGATGAGGTCATTAGGTCTCTGCAGTCATCACCCTTCTCCATTTCAACAAGTTTATTGCTGATTCACAGGTCCTGTCCAACTAAAACCCAAATTCCAGTCTCCTACATCCAAACAAACGTTATGAAAGAAAAGTCACCTTACAACTGAATCTCAGTCTGAAAATTTGTAAGTTAGTTTTTTGTCCAAACAGAGGCAAAAGCACTGGCAAAATCCATGACACCTTTCATGTAGGATATCAAATAGCTCTGATCCACCTTGATCTCCGAGGAGTCTGTAATACAGACAACAACAGCATTTTGATAAACAGACTTGAGGAGTGAGTCGGGTGACTCTTGAATGGACTCAGTTACTTCTTCACAACGTGGGGGCATAGAGTATGTCTAGATTAATGTGTCTCCTTACTTGTAATGTGCAATGCGGAGTTAAATAGGGTGCTCCCTTACTCAGGTCCTTTTTAATAGCTACATGCTTCCCTTGGTTGAACTACGTGGCCAAAATCAGCCAGAATTAGAGCTGAATATAGATGATGCTAAGATATACACCTATTTAGAAAACAGCATGGAAAAGCAGTTCAGAATTGTGGAGTGCCTATGCATGTCTATGTTTAGATAAAGGAATGTTACCTTGCTGAACTGATCAATGGTAGAAAATCTGTCTCTGTTATGGGTGGACTCGAAGTCACTTCCTTCAAATTAGCCTATCTATCGGGGCTCTCCTCACAACCCTGACAAATAGGTCAGAGACCCGGGAACCTCTTTTTATTTTATTTTAAACCTAAACTTGCAATAGGCACTAGCTCTCTTTTTAATGTTCTACATCTTAACAAATGGAACCGTACAAAAACAACATAATATTTTTTACAGGGGTGGATTGGGGATACTCAAAAATAACTAGCTGTCTCATTTAATTTTTTACTGCATTCAAATGAAGTATAGATTGCCAATTCAAAATGAAATCTTTTTCCCATTCAAACACTAATTCCATGTTTTTCTCATGCTGGGCCTTTTTATGCACAATGCACAAGTTACTAACTTGTGTAACGATATATCTGTAAGAGACAGTAGTTAGTGACAGATTCCTTACCTTAGAATATCCCCAGGCGTCAGGCTGGATCCGGAAAGTTTTTGTGTAGCAGTACCCTTGCGCGTCGGTAGGCGTCGTCGTGCGGCTCCGCGTTTGTCGTCGGCGTCGAGACCGCCGGGATGACGTCGCGGGCAGTACTTAGACGCCGCCCCTGCGCGCTGACGTCAGTTCTGTACACGACTTTCCGCGCCAGGAACGCAGAGCCATGCAAGAAGCTGACATAGGTGTCTGAAAAATACTAGGGCCCTGAAAGGGATGTCCTTAACCCTAGAAATCAGTTAGCAGAACGGGAGGATGGGTGGGCGGTAAGGAATCTGTCACTAACTACTGTCTCTTACAGATATATCGTTACACAAGTTAGTAACTTGTGCATCTGAAAGAGACACGTTAGTGACAGATTCCTTACCTTAGAATAGATACCCCAGCAATACCAACCCCGGTGGTGGGTCTGCAAACAGATTCAGACAAGGAAGTCCCGGAGGACAGAACGGCGAAAGAAGCCGTCCCTCCGGACCTGACTGTCAAGGCAGTAATGTTTGGTAAACGTGTGCAGCGAGGCCCACGTAGCTGCCTGACATATATCCTGTAACGGAACACCGCGGACTAAAGCCGTGGTAGCAGCCGTAGCCCTGGTGGAATGGGCACGCAGCCCAACAGGAGGCTCCTTCTTAGCCAAAGAATAGCAGGCTTTGATACACAAGGTGACCCAGCGGGAGATGGTCCTTTGTGTACCGCCCGACCTTTTTGGCGCCCACGTAGCCAACAAAGAGCTGGTCATCCACCCGGAACTGTTGTGTGCGGTTGATGTAAAAGGAAAGCGCACGTTTTGGGTCCAGACGGTGGAGCCTCTCTTCCTCTCTGGAAGGATGCGGAGGCGGAAAGAAGGTGGGCAAAGTGATGGTCTGCCCAATATGGAAGGCAGTAACCACCTTTGGCAAGAAGGACGGACGCGTCCTAAGAACAACCTTGTCTGGATGAACAGACAGAAAGGGAGGTTTGCATGAAAGAGCCTGGAGCTCACTCACCCGCCGGGCGGAGGTGATGGCCACCAGAAATGCTGTCTTCAGAGTAAGAAGACGAAGAGGACAGTTATGTAGAGGCTCAAAGGGAGCGCACATTAAGAAGGTAAGAACCAAGTTCAAGTCCCACTGAGGCATTACAAACGGAACAGGAGGAAAGAGGTGTGTAATGCCTTTAAGAAACCTGTTAACCACAGGGGACTTGAAAAGGGAGGGCTGATCAGGAAGCCTGAGGAAGGCCGATATCGCACAAAGATAGCCCTTGATGGTACCCAGGGCAGAACCCTGTTGGGCCAGAGAAAGAAGGAACAGAAGAACCTCCGAAAGAGGGGCAGAAAGGGGATTCACAGCCTTTGCTGTGCACCATGCCACAAACTTGTTCCACATGCAGGCGTATACCACCTTAGTGGAGGGACGCCTGGCTGCCAGAATCACATCACAAACTTCGGGAGGCAAGTCGAAAGGAATCAACTGCTGTCGCTCAATCTCCACGCAAGCAGGTGTAGACTGGACAGGTTCGGGTGGAGGACCGTCCCCTGCTGCTGCGACAGAAGATCCTCCCGAAGAGGCAGACGGATCGGGGGATCGACGCTCATACTGAGTAGCTCGGGATACCAAACTCTTCGAGCCCAGTCCGGAGCCAGAAGAATGACTTGGGCCCGGTCGCGCCGAATCTTCTTCAACACTCTGGGTAGAAGTGGTATAGGCGGAAAGGCGTACAACAGACCGCAACTCCACTCGCGACGAAAAGCGTCGCCGAGCGAGTGCCGCCTTGAAATTCCAACGCGCAGAACTGCTGACATTGCGTGTTCTCTTCGGTGGCGAACAGATCTAACCAAGGCTCTCCCCACTGCTGAAAGAGACCTTGCGCCACCTCCGAGTGAAGACGCCATTCGTGATCCATCATGCACCTGCGGCTGAGTTCGTCCGCCCTGGCGTTCAGGGAACCTGCCAGGTGTTGAACCATCAGGAATATGCCCTGATGTTCCAGCCATGTCCAGAGGCGCAGAGCCTCCTGACATAGGGTCCACGACCCCACCCCGCCCTGTTTGTTGCAATACCACATGGCGGTGGTGTTGTCTGTGAACACCCGCACTACCTTCCCTTTGACAGAGGGAAGGAATGCCTGGAGTGCAAGTCGGATCGCCCGGAGCTCCAGAAGGTTGATATGGAGCCGGGACTCCGCCGGAGACCAGAGGCCTCTGATCTCCGCCTCTCCCATGTGACCGCCCCATCCCAGAAGGGGCGCGTCCGTCACAACTGTGTGCTCTGGCTGGGGAAGGGAGAGGGATCTGCCCATGACCCATTGCCGGTTCGAGAGCCACCACTGCAACTGTTTTGCAGTCCCCTCCGAGATCTGGACGTGATCGGACAGGTTGCCCTGGTGCTGCGCCCACTGGAACTTCAGGTCCCACTGCAGAGCCCGCATATGCCATCTGGCATGATCGACCAGCAGGATGCAGGAGGCCATGAGGCCCAGCAGCCTCAGGGTCATCCATACCGAAACCCAGGATAAAGGCCGAAAGATCGGAATCATAGCCTGAATATCCCGGACTCGCCGTTCGGGAGGATAAACCCGAAACTGCGTCGTGTCCAGAACTGCTCCGATGAAAAGGAGCTGTGGAGAAGGAATCAGGTGCGACTTCGGCACGTTGATGGAGAACCCCAGCGAGTGCAGGAGTTCGGCCGTTGTCTGGAGGTGGGAGACGACTGCCTGGGACGAGCCCGCCTTCAGCAGCCAGTCGTCGAGGTAGGGGAAGACTGGAACCCCTGCCCGGCGCAGATGGGCTGCGACCACCGCCATCACTTTCGTGAACACCCGAGGGGCGCTGGTAAGGCCAAAAGGGAGCACAGTGAACTGAAAATGCTCAAGGCCTACCGTGAACCGCAGGTAACGCCGGTGGGCCGGCAGGACGGGGATGTGGAAATATGCGTCCTGAAAGTCCAACGCTACCATCCAGTCTCCAGGGTCGAGAGCAGTCAAGACCTGAGCTAGGGTGAGCATCTTGAACTTCTCCTTCCGGAGGAAGCGATTGACGTTCCGGAGGTCCAAGATAGGACGCATGTCCTCCTTGTCCTTTTTGGGCACCAGAAAGTAGTGGGAGTAGCAACCACGTCCTACTTCTGGGGTCGGAACACGCTCGATGGCCCTCTTGGCCAAGAGGGCCGCAACTTCCTTTTGAAGAAATGTAAAAAAAAATGTAAGTCTGTTTTTATATAGCGCAGCTACTCACCCTTACGGGTCTCAAGGCGCTGGGGGCCGGAGTGGAAATTAAGTGAGCTATTGCCCAGAGTCACATGGTGCTGAGCTGAGCTGCCGCCGGAGCCGGGGATCGAACTGTGAACCCTGTGCTCCGAAGTCAGCTGCCCTGGCCGCTGCACCACACCTCTCCACTGCACCAAGTGATCCCCTGACATGCGGTGGAATTGAGGTGGCATGTCTGGGGGGATGGTCACGAAGGGGAGGGAGTAGCCCCTTCGGACAATGTCCAAGACCCACCTGTCCGAGGTGATGGCACGCCAGTGGTGAAGATGATGGCGGACCCTGCCCCCTACTGGCGTGCCGTGCACCTGAAAGGAAGGACTAGGAGGGCTTGGAGGCCGCGGACGGGGCGGGGTTGGTGGCCTGACCCGCACGCTGGTTGCCTGACCCGCCACGGCGGGAGCCACGTCCTCGGCCACGCGAAGACGCTTGCTGCGCGGGCCGGTGGCTGGGCAGCGGACGTGACTGGGCGCCCCTTCCGTGGCCACGAAAGGGGCGAAAAGCAGACTGTTGCTGAGGGCGCACAGCAGAAAGGCCCTGGGACTTGGCTGTAGCCCGCGAGTCCTTAAAGCGCTCCAGCGCATGGTCTGCCTTTGTCCCAAAAAGACCGACTCCATCAAAGGGCATGTCCATAAGAGAGTTTTGGACATCACCCGAGAAACCAGTGGTCCTCAGCCAGGCGTGACGGCGCAGCGCCACTGTCGTCGCAAGCGATCTGCCTAGCGAGTCGGCGGTATCAAGGCCACATCTGATGGTGTACTTTGCCGCATCTCTTCCCTCCGCAATGGTGCGGGAAAGCAGTGTCTGGACCTCCTCAGGACACTGGGGCAGAACTTGCGCCACCGAGTCCCACAAGGAGTGGGAATATCGGCCCAAGAGGCAAGTGGTGTTGACTGACCGCAAGCCAGCACTGGCGGAAGAAAAGACCTTCTTCCCAAATTGATCCAGGCGTTTGGATTCCCTATCCGGGGAGCGGTAGGGAAGGCGCTTTGGGAAGAAGAGGCTTGGACCACCAAGCTCTCAGGGGTGGGGTGTAGAGAGAGGAACGGGGGGTGGCCCGGAGCAGGGCGATGGCGTCGGGCCACGTTCCTATCCACAGGAGCCCCTGTGGTGGGCTTGGACCAGGTGCCCAAAAGAACATCTGAAAGCGCCTCGTTGAATGGCAGCAGTGGCTCCGAGGAGGTAGCCGCCGGCTGAAGCACTTCCTTCAGGATGTTAGTCCTGACAGCCTCTGTAGGCAACTGGAGGTTTAAGGCCCCAGCTGCTCTACGCAACACCGTTGCAAAGTTTGCTCCCTCCTCCGTTGCCACGGGTGGAGGAGACAGCATGCCAGAGTCAGGGGAGGTGTTCAGCCCACTGGCATCCCCAAGTTCCTCAGTCCAGTCCTGATCAAACTAACACTGTTGTGTGAGAGGGTCATCAGACCCCTCCCAGTTATCTTCGTCCTCCAATTCAGGTTCAAAATAAGGAGGAGGAGGGACATGTGGGACCCAAAGTCCCAGCGGCGTCGGAGCCGGCGTCGTGCGACGCCGGTCCGGCGCCATGTCTGGATCCGGAGAGAACCGGGGAACGGCGCCGCCCGGAGCCCCGGGCGGCGTCGGGAACGGCACCGGAGACATCGGCGCCGGCGGAGGTGTAGTTAGGTCAACCGGCGTCGATGGGGGTTGCGGCAGCACCGGAGCCGGGATCGAGGCCGGGGCCGAAGCCGGGACTGAGGCTGGTGTTACAGGCGGCACCGGGACCGGAGTCGCCGGCGGCGCCGGGGAAACCCCATCAGGGCCCGCGGGGCCCGAAGGCGCACCGGGGGGACCTTGAGGCCCGAAGAGGCGGGCCATGGCCGACAGGAATTCCTGTATCTCGGCCGGAGTCGCCCTCGAACCCGGGAAGGACGGGTAATGCGGGGGCGGCTCCACAGGCACTCCCGGAGCCGCGGGGACGGTGCCGATAGGAGCCTCAGCCGAGCCGCGAGACCGGCGAGGCGAAGCCGTCGAGCGATGACGCTTCTTAGACTTTTTATGCTTCGACTTACCGGAGGAGTGCGAAGACTTGGACCCCGACGACCGATGAGGACTCCGCGACCGGCCCCTCGACCTCTCACGTGACCGGGGCTTGGTGTGGCGCCGAGCCGACTGCCGGACCTCGAGGAGCTTTCGAGACCGCTCTCGCAAAGCCTTCGGGTGGAAGGCCCGGCAGTCGGGGCACGACTTCGTGTCGTGGTCGCGGCCGAGGCAGTAGAGACACTCTAAGTGCGGGTCTGTGATCGACATCATGCGACCACAGACGTCGCAGGGCTTGAAGCCGGGCATCCCTACCGACACCTTCGGAGTCAAGAGACTCGTGTTGAAAAACAGTGAAAAATCACCAAAAAGTTAGTCAAAAAAGATGACTAGGGCACTGCTCTTCCCGGATCTGCGCTTACTGGCACGGAAAAAGAAGAACTGACGTCAGCGCGCAGGGGCAGCATCTAAGTACTGCCCGCGACGTCAACCCGGCGGTCCCGACGACGGACGCAAAGCCGCACGACGCCGCCTACCGACGCGCAAGGGTACTGCTACGCAAAAACTTTCCGGATCCAGCCTGACGCCTGGGGATATTCTAAGGTAAGGAATCTGTCACTAACGTGTCTCTTTCAGATACGTGGTTCGCCTTAAATAAACTTTTCCAGTTTATAGCAGAAATTATATATGTAGAAAAAAGGCTGCTTATGTTATCCTTTATTTTTCCTCTAACGTGTAACACAATTTTATATTAAGTCTTTAAAGGTATTCTGCAACAACCTATTTAACGTATTGCCAAGTTAAAAATTTGATGCATAAAACTTCATTTCCCAAACTTGACAAACTTAGGCCCAACTGTATATGTAAAGCCTCTACGCCAACTGATGCTGCCATATTAAACGCACACCTCAGAGGCCTTCCTTCAAACTGTTTAAATTTAGGGACGAACTGGAATTAGCTCAGGGAGGCCATATAAATTACTAGGACCACCTCCAACTAACAGGCCTTCACCGTTAATCTCAGAGTAACCACGAAAATTCCGGTTAAAACTAAGCGAGCGAGGCAAGATGGCGGCCGCGCTGTCGGCTGTGTGAGCTGGACGCACTCTCTCCTCCTGACGGACCTTCCTCCCCTCCTGGTTATGTGCGGTGTGTCGGACCTGCTGGATAACTAGTCTTTATGAAGACGACAAGAACGAAGCTTGCGGATTTCCGGGATGATCTGGCGGCTTAGACTCTGGCTCTGTGGTTTACCTCTGCTTGCAAGATTGGCCTGTATACACTCTCTGCACCCGGCGGCAGTAGACGCCCAGTTCCCTTCCGTTTTTTCTGCAATGCCGCCTAGGACTGCCGCGAAGGGAGCAAAGACTCGTGGTCCTCCCGCTGGTGTCGGAAGAGCAGCAAACATTACTAACACCGCGAATCCCCGGAGGTCGGTCTCAGATGATGCTCCGATGGATCCCACACGTCGCTCACTCTCTGGTAAGAGTGGACCTACTGGCTTGGCTGGAAGGGGTCGGCAAACTGTTCCCGCATTATTCAAGGCGCAATCGGTGAGAAGTAAGACGCCTGGTGGTTCTGCTGTAGACAATAATGGGGATTGCAACATTGTAGCGGCACCGATTACAATTGAGAAAGCTGCAGTAACCCTGGAGGGGTCTACACAAGGGATCATCCGAGATTTCGATCCCTCTCCTCTGGGGGGGGCTAGTGATCTGTGTCCTGAAGTTAATAATAAAGTAGGAACTAAAACCAGTGACCCGAATGAACATAAAGATGAATACAATCACGAAAATATTGAGGGCATTGTCGAATCGCTGAGTACTGAATTGGAGAATCCAGGAAACGGCCTTATGGGAGATGTCCCCCAGGGTTGTAGTCTAGAAGCAGGCACAATTAACCAGGCAGGCAAGAGCTGTACTGCCGTGAATGTAGTCGATACGCAAAGGAGAACACTAGAATCTCACACTGCCTTGAAAGATGGAGACTCGGGGGACAAATTCTATTCTTTATCCGACCAATCAAACTCCTCGGGGGATGAGAGTCCTGGTAAAGACTGGGCTGGGGGAGAGAGTGATACTGGTAGTTTGTACTGGGAAGGGGAAGAACCCGAAGACAAGTCCTCTCATACTCCCGGAACGGTGCGTAAGCAGAGGGACCATCTGCTAGATAAAAACTTGGGGTTAACTAGATCTATGACCTGGGACTACTCATTTTCCCCAAACTTGGAGGGGAGCAAGGATGTAGACGGGGTGTTAGACACGTTAAGGTCTAACCCAGGGCCTCCTGAAGAAATCACACTGGCAACAATATATCAGTCAATAATGGCCCACCGTGAAGAAACTAGGCTTGATAATCTCCGCAATCAGGGTGCTTGTCGGAAATTACAGAACTCAATTCGAAGAGTTTCAAAGACCTGTTCGGAATTTGCAGCAAGGATTGGCAAAACAGAGACAAGAATATCCACCTTAGAGGATGAATTGGCTAACCAAAGAACTATCACTAAGTCCCTGAAATCCCTAAAGGAAGACACTCTTTGGAAACTGACGGACCTCGAAAATCGCTCAAGGAGGAATAATCTTAGGATTTTGGGGGTTCCAGAGGGCATGGAGGGGGGATGCTCGACAATTTGTGATTACACTTTTTGAGGAGGCCTTCCCTGATCTATCCTGGGATTGGAAAAAGGAAATACAAAGAGCTCATCGGTTTCCGTTCCAACAGAGGAAACGGGGTCAGGATTCTGAAAGACCACGGGCTATCCTTATCTGCTTGAATAACTTTTTAGCTCGAGAGGCCTTGTATGATCTGGCCAGACGAGATAGGAAAAGAAGGGGGAAGGGGTGTGACTTCTTTGTAAGGCCAGACTTCTGCCCTGCAACAGTTGAGAAAAGATGGCAATTTCGCCAACTAATTCCATTATTTCAAGCAAAAGGGGTACAGGTCTTTTTGCACAATCCCGCAAAGCTGAAAGTAATTTTTCAGGGGCAGACACAATTTTTTCTAACTGAGATATTGGCAAGAGAATATCTACAAAAGATCTAAAAAGAATCTAAATGCACCAGGGGATTAAAAATGCTTAGGCATATTGTAATGTAGTAATGTTGGGATAGATAGGGGGATCATTTTTAGGACTTGCTTTTCTAGGGGATCCCCTTTCTTTTTTCTTTGATTTCTGCTAATATTGCAATGGAGGGGGGGGCGATCTTGAGGAGGGGGGTAATGATCCAGCCATCCATCACCAGGGACTGTTGGTCCCTATGCCTCTTAGGATAGGTTGTAGGGGGGAGGGAGGGGGTGGGGGATGCAGGGTGGAGGGGGGGAGATGAAGAGGGTTGGGGGTGGGTGTGGGGGTAGGGGTGGTGGGGCTAGGAAGGATAGGAGGGCTGTACAACTAGGGCTTGTTACTTGTAGTCATGGCAATATTTTTTGTGCAAATATGAGCACTACTGATAAGATTTATGGAGCTTATTTTATCTGTTTGAATTATTTGTATAGGTCAAGAGGGGAATCAATTGATAAGAATTATGGGTGGAAAGGATAAAATACGTATCTGCTCGTTAAATGTATGTGGTCTAAATGATAGAAAAAAAAGAGGTGTTTTGGCAAAAATCACACAATTCATGCAAATAGACATTCTTTGTCTACAAGAGACCCATATTCCGTGGGGTAAACGGGGGTATCTGAGAGGCCTGGGTCTAGACTTATTGGCTTGTTCTCATCAAAGTACTACCACTAGAGGGGTGGCTATCTTGGCTAAGAAAGGTATGGGCTTGTGTCAAAGAAGTAAAGTGGATAAATGGGGACGATGGGTGATCTTAGAGATTATAATTAATGGAACCCCATTGACAATTTGCTCATTGTATGGATCTAATCTGGACGATCCAGAGATTTTAGATGTTCTTAATATTGAGTTGGCTTTATGGAAGTATCCAGTAGTTCTTTGTGGAGATTTTAACATCCAGTTGGACAGTCAGTTCAATGCTCTTGGCAATGTTCCTTATCAAGGAAGGAAAACTAGGGTGTTCAAAGCTCTGCAGAGAGTACTTAGGGAACATGGACTAGCTGATCTTTGGTTTAGACACAGACCCGGAAGCCCAGGGTATACTTTTTACTCAGCCCCTCACAACAAATTTGTTCGCTTGGACTATTTTTTTATATCTCAACAGATCGCTGAAAAGGCCAGCATTGATATTTCCCCTAAGATCATTTCAGATCATAATCCACTGGTAGCTGAGCTGTCATTAAGTGGTATTCCTAGGGCCCAGAGGACATGGTCTTTTGAAAGGAAATTGCTTCTTGAACAGGCATATTGTGAGCATATGTCCAATTGGATAACAGAGTTTTTTAGCATCAATAGAGACACCTCTGCTGAAACTATCGTTTGGGATACGTTCAAAGCAGCCCTCCGTGGAGAAACCCTTAGTTTTTCTATATATCAGCAGAAGATCAAACAGAAAAAGGTTAGTGGATGGGTTGACCAGCTCAGGTTAGCTGAAATAGAGCTGATAAATAAAATAAGGAACGGCCTGGACAATGACGAGTGTCTTCAGCTAATAGCTCTGATTAAATCCAAAATTCAGCAGCACTTTGGGGAAGAAGTAGCCACTAAGTATATACAGTTTAGGGCAGAAATATACGAATTTGGGGAAAATGTTGGAAGGGTCCTGGCAAAGCGGCTCAGAGAGAGGGAAGTGACTAGTGGGATATGCAAGATCAAAAATCATCTTGGTCAGATTCAAGATTCGCCCAGTAAAATCTTAGAGGTATTTCAGAAGTTCTATCAGCAACTATATACTGAAGAGATAGGTACAGGAGAGGCAACAGGCCCAGAAGTATTTCTTGAGTTTTTTAAGGATCTTGAAACAAAGAAGGTTACGCCGGAACAAAATAAGATTCTTGCCGCCCCAATTTCATGGGAAGAGATAGAAAATGCTATAACTTCTCTTTCAGCCGGTAAGGCGACTGGTCCAGACTGTATCCCTTTAGAGTTCTTTAGGACATTTAGATCAGAACTTCGGCAGGATATGGTCTCATTATTTCAGCAGGCTCAAAAAGGGCAAATACCTGAATATTGGTGTAAGAACACTATAATAATTTTTAAGAAGAAGAATAAGCCGGAACTTAATCCATCGTCGTACAGGCCAATCTCCCTTATCAACTCAGATAGTAAGATCTATTCTAAAATAATAGCCTCTAGATTAGCTAGAATCATGACCCCTCTCGTATCTATTCGCCAGCATGGGTTCATTCCCGGGAGAGAATCAACCGATCACGTGAGACGTGTGATCGCTCTTCTCGACTGGGCTGAAGCTACGGGCTCTTCGCTGGGTGTGGCCCTGTTGGACGCAGAGAAAGCGTTCGACAGGGTCTCCTGGCGATTTATGTGGTATGTATTGCAGTGGAAGGGGCTCTGCCCCGAATTTATCCAAGCAGTGCAGACACTTTATATTTCGCCTGTAGCAGTGATCCGGATATCAGGGCAGGAATCAAAATCATTCAGGATCAATAGAGGTACAAGGCAGGGGTGCCCATGCTCCCCCCTGCTCTTTGCACTTTACATCGACCCATTTCTTAATAAACTAGAGAAAAATGTAAATATAAAACCAGTGATGATTAACAATGTTGAGTTTAAAACATTGGCCTACGCAGATGATATCGCGATACTTACTAGTGGCTCTCTCAGCAGTGAGGGATCAGGCGGAACAATATGGGGCCTTATCGGGATATAAACTAAATGTCGATAAAACGCAGATTATTCACTCCAATTTTATCCCTACTCCTGGCCTCCCTGTCTCGACTGAAGTAACATACTTGGGTATCAAGATCTTGCAGCCAGTTGATCAAATACCGGATCTTAATATCACTCCTATGATCGCCAATGTCAACAGGACGCTAGAGAGGCTAGATCACCTATATCTCTCTATGTATGGAAGAAATAATGTCTTAAAAATGCTAATTCTTCCCAAATTTTTATATTTATTTAGGACTATCCCTTTAGAGTTTTCAACGGCATCTCTAGCTAAAATTGAAAGAAGTTGCTCCAGGTTTCTATGGGGATATCATAGGGTTAGAAGGGCGACCAGATGGATGACTCTCCCTAGAGACCGAGGAGGCTGGGGGGTCCCTAACTTTCTAATGTACCATTGGGCCTCACTGTTACAATATATGGGGATTTTGTTGACCGGGACTAAAGCCGAGAGATCTATGGCGGTAAGACCAACTATCTACGAAATTGTACTGGATAATGAAGCTAATCAATGTTTAGTCAAAAACCTAGAACCTAGTTACTATAAAAAAACAGATTTAAAATTCTCAAGGCAGCCTAAGGGGTTTGGAGAAAGATTCGTCTGAGGTTTAAGGTTTCTAATATAAATGTGTATACTCCCTTCCTGGCGTGTGGTGTTCTACCGCCAATTTTTCAAGATCAAATAACCTTCCGATGGGGTAATGCTGGGATTAATGTCTTAGGGGATATTTATGACAAAGGTCAAATAGAAACGTTTGCCTCTTTGCAAGAAAAATTTGGGTTAGATAGAAGAGATTTCTTTAAATACTTACAGGTTCGGAGTTTCATGGGGATAAATATGCAAGGGACTACAGCTAACTTAGAAAAAATATCTCTGGTGGAGACAATAAGTAGAAAGTCCCGGATCGGGACAATTTATCAAATACTTTTGCAAGTTTTCCCAGACGATCTCTGCAGCCAGAATACTAAATGGCAGGAGAAATTTGGAAAGGAGGGGATAAATATAGAAGACTCAATTACTTTAATAAGTGAGACCTTAACAACAGGAAGTCTAAGAACCCAACATTATATGTCCATTTTTGACCTTTACTATACTCCACGAAAGGTTGCGAAATGGGGAGGTACACGAGGTACGCTAGGAAATAAGTGCAACAGAGGTGGCTTAGTGGCTGCGGATACTGTACATATGTTTTACTCATGCCCTAACTTAGCTCCACTTTTTCAAGATATCGAATCTTTCTTTAATTCAGTTCTGAGGATCCCGCTTGCAATAACGCCAGAATTGGTAATCTTGGGCACTGATTGTAACGGGGGAGTGAATTCTAGGGCAAGACATGAGGTTAGATTAGTATTTATCGCTATGGCCTGTATCCGATCATGTATCACTGCTCAATGGATCAGTCCTGACTCCCCTACATTTATAATTTGGAGATCTAGGATTCTCTCTATCTATAACATGGAGTCCTCTGTAAATAGATTGAAAGGACGCAAGAGAAGGGAACTCGGGCAAAAAACTTGGGCTCCTATTTCCAAATGGTTAGACTAATTTACGTTGTTTATTTAAGCTTACTTATTAACTCTATGTTTTTTTGCTTGCTTGTTACCTACTATTCTGATTTTTTTTCTCTTTTTTGAAATATGAAATTGCCATTACTTGTAACTGTTACACTGAGATTATAAAAACATTTTAAATAAAAAATAAAAAAAAACTAAGCGAGCTCTTCACAGCCATTATATTCTTTACAATTTTTCATTTCAATAAAGCCCATATATTTCTTTGAGCATGCACTTTTCAAAATGGTATTCCCCAATTTCCAATGAAACATACCCAAGTGAAAGTCCTTAGCTTGTGTAACATTAGTTATCAAGTTATTAGAGAGGCATTTAGAGCCAAGCAGTGAGGTAAGCAGAAAAAAGAAGCATTGGGGGGGCTTGGCCAACCAAGATGGCCGAGTGGATGTGAGGGCTTCGCGGCATCCCATGAAAACAATGGGATATTTAGGCTCATCTAAGGGAATGGAGGCGAGAGGGGACTGCCAAAGCCTCTGAAAAGTTCGGGACACCGGGAAGAGGAGGAAAACAGCTGCTGTCCCTGCGGATGAGGGAAGATTGGGACTAGCGGCGGAACGGCCTGTCGGAGAGGCCCTGCCAGGGCCTTAACTGGGAGAGCTGCCGGAGGAGTCGGGGGGGTCGCGTCACAGGGCTGAGCGGGTCCCAGGGGCCCTCCTTAGACGGTAGTGAAGCGGCTGAGGTAGGAGGGTGCCTGAAAAACCCCTGACGCTGCGTGGCCTGCCCCCAGGCGGAGGAGGGCCCCAAACAACGCCGGGCCTGCGACACGAGGCTGGTGGGCGGCTGGGTCAGGGGGGCCTCCCCTTGAGCAGCGGGATTTACTGAATTTGACTGCTGGCAACTGGCGGCTGCCGGGGTTAGGGCCGTAGAGGCAGTGGAGAGATGGGAGTCTCGGCCACTATCAGGAGCTGTGGAATGCACAGTCGGTACCTGGTGCCTGATTCTAAGATGGCAGCCTGGAGGTTCGGGGAGAAGCTTTCCTGGTCCCGGAGCACTGCTGCTGAGCCCGCCGCTACGGCTTTAATTAGCAACGATCAAGTGAGGGTGAGTCGACTGGAGGCCTCGCAGGAGGGGGGAGCTGTGTGAGTGCTCACCCGCCCGCTCTCCACTGCGGGCTGTGCCTCTGGCGGGCCTGAACTTTGAATGTGTCAGAGATCTGACCTCATTGCTGCCTAACACCCCACCAGACTTGGTAATGGAAATATCTGTGTTGGTCCTGGGAGAGAAATGGCAGCAGAAGGGAGGCCCTATTGACCTTTAAACGAGCCCCTCACTTTAAGACCAGTCCTCAAGCATGACCAGGGCACTGTCGGGCTGGTAATCACCTGCAACTTAGGTCTCACACTGAACAACAAGATTATGGACACAGCATATTAATCAGGTATGAGGGCTGGTAACTACCCATCATAGGTGCTGCTCACTGGGGAATGGCCTGGAGAGACCCTGTGCATAGGTTTCACCACGATCCGCAGCTCTTGGGGCCGACCTGGTCGGGCTGTGGGAGTCTCTATTCCACCAAACAAAGCGTAAAATAACAGGGTATCTAGTATTTCACCCTGGTGGAGCCTCGCAGCAATCCAAAGAGCCTCATACACTACAGGCCATGGCTCTAACCAAAGAAGACCTCCTTAGCTCTCTGAAAGATTTTAAAAGAGAACTTTGAGAAGAGCTAAAAGCGGATATGCCTACCTCCCTGGAATCGCTGAGATCAGACATTAACAGTCTCTTACCGACTCTTCAAAATGATGTTGATTCGGTGGGCACAAGGACTCTGGACATGGAATTCAACCTGCAGGAGCTAGAACAACGCACTGACTGGGTAGAGGAAAAGGCGATCCTTCTTAAGGGGCAACTTCAGTCCTCCATACTGAAATGCAAAGACTTGAAGAACAGGTCCCGCAGGGACAATATTAGAATTCGTAATCTGTCAGAAGGGGCGGAAGGCCCCGATCTAGAGGCTTTTGTGGTTGGGCTGTTCTGTGAATGATTGGGGGAGACCCACCTGAAAGCAAAAATTGACAGGGTGCACAGAGTGGGCTCACTGAAGGCTGTGGAGAAAAACCACCCAAGTGATGTGCTTGCCAAGTTCCACTCTTACAGTGAAAGCTGCCATTCTTCAGGCTGCAAGGAGGCAAGAGAAGGTCTCCTTCCAGGGTGCTTCTTGTTCTATCTTTCAAGACATCGCTCCGGCTACGTTGGCGCGTCGTCTACAGTTTCGTCAGGTCACGAATAAGCTACGGCAAGACAACATCAGGTATAGCTGGACTTACCCCTTTGCGCTGGCGTTTGAGCTTCACGATAAAGCGCACCATGTTACGGAACTGCAAGAAGCTACATGGATCTTGGGTATTACGCCTGCCTCAGGACAGGCTGCAGAGGGGAGTGGTGGGGAAGCTTTGGGCTCCCCCCGGTGACAAGAGACAAAAGCCAGTGGCAGACCCAGTCGAGACCAAAGTCACAGAAAAAACTTTGAACTGAGTGAAGTTGGGAATCCATTGGAAATCTTGGGATACTGAATGATGGTCTCTTTACCCGGGGGACTCTTTTGTCTCACAGGGGAATGTTGGAGAACCGGGAGTTTGGGTGGTGATGGGGTGGGGGCTCCAGCGGGAGGGGGCTTGTTCTTAAGCTGGTTACTGAAATGCTCTCTTGCACTACTCTCAATTTGTTTAATCCCCGTTGATACACGCTTCCATGATGCTAAGCGGGTGTTGATCAATACACCTGAGAAGAGGCACCGCCTTTTGGTAATGCATTGTCTAGAAGTATGTTCTAGTTCAAGTGTTTTTATTCTGGCGTTTGTTTGGTTTGTACCAAGGTACATGGGATTTTATTTGATCAGGTTCGGAATGGTGGGAGGAAGGGGAGGAGGGGTGACAACATCTATTCACCATAGAGGAAGAGAAGGGGGGGTACATCAGCTCCTAGGCTATCCAAGATACACATCTCTAGTTTTTTGGTCCTGGTGGTCACTACACTTACTTGGAATGTGAAAGGCCTTAACTCCCCTGCAAAGAGACAAAGTGTGGAAGTATATTTTAGACCAAAGGCAAGATGTGGTGGCCCCCCAAGAAACGCACCTTAAACGCTCTGAAGATCATCGATTAAGACATAGGGACCACCCAGTAATGTATAATCCTCCGCACCATCCAGACACAATGGAGTGGCCCTTTTTTCCCACTCAAAGCTACAATGGGATGTAAGACTGACAGAAAGGGGTGGGTGGTCATGGTGAAATGCTATCTCCGAGGACGCATGAGCACTTTTGCCTCCATATATGCTACTAACACGGGTCAAGCACCATTTTTACACTCCTTTTTGTCTATGCTGGGGGAATTTGCAGAAGGCGAGATCATTGTTATGGGAGACTTTAATCTTACAGGGGACTCGGGAATCAATAGCATCCACCCACATAGGTCTGTTACAGGGAGCTTTCCTAAGGCAGTAAAGAGAGCGTTAGGGGATTTGGGGATTTTAGATGCATGGCGTATCATGCACCCTACAGATAGGGACTATACCTTTCTTTCACACTCCCATAGGAGCTATTCCCACCTAGACTATGCCTTCATCACTAACTCATTGGTGCACGCTTTAAGGTCAGTAGCCTTTCACCCTATCGTCTTATCGGATCACGCTCCTGTGGCCATGAGCCTGGAGTGGGAGGCCCCTCCTAAGTACAAGCGCTGGTTCTTCCCAGGGTCCCTAGTTCGAGATATGCTAATGCGAGATGACCTGCGAAAAATGGTCAATGAATATTTTTTATTGAACAAACCTGATGATACTTCCCCACTCAACAATTGGGACGCCTTCAAAGCAGTATTGAGGGGACATTGTATAGCACTGAATTCCTCACTAAATAAACAGAGGACAAAGGAAAGACTGACATTGGAGGCAGAACTCCAAGCTTCAGTACAGTTACATAAAGAAAAACACCTCTCTCTTCCACCAAAGGAAGGTGACAGTACTTAGGGGGAAACTCAGCACTATTTATACCAATTGGGCCGAGATTACTCTCTTGAAACTCCAACGTCGAACTTATGATCTGGGTAACAAGGTGGGCACCCATCTAGCATGGCAGCTCTCGGTTAAAAAGGAGGAACACACAGGGTACATTTACTGTGACTCAAGGAGTGTTACATTTTCAGAAACTTAGAAAGCATGTCTATTTCTGGGCGCTTTTATGAAGGTCTGTATGCAGCGGAGGGGTCACACGACCAAGATCAATTGGATTATCTGGAGGGCATCACCCTACCCCAAGTTACAGATAATCAAAATGAAATTCTGGGGATCCCATTTCAGAGGAAGAGGTGCACAGGGTGACAGGAGACCTTAAGCCTGATAAATCTCCTGGGCTTGGTAGGCCAACGGCCCAATTTTACAAAACTTTCTGTTCTGAGCTCACACTACATCTGGTTACCCTTTGTAATCACATGGCAACCTCTGGAGCGGTTACTACATCTATGGGTGAAGCAATCATTTCTGGGTTACAAAAGCAGGGCAAAGATCTCAAGGCATGTGGTTCCTACTGACCTATTGGTCGCCTGAACCTCGATGCTAAACTGTATTTAAACATCTGGGCAGCTAGATTAGACAACTTACTTCCTGATTTGATCCATCCGGACCAATCTAGCTTTATTAAAGGTCGTCAAACGCATGACAACATTTGGAGAGTGACCACCTGATTGAGAAGGCCTCCAAAAAATCCATCCCAGAGGTCTTGCTGGCGCTAGACGCAGAGGAGGCTTTCGACCGGGTAGATTTGGCATTTTTATTTAATACCTTACGGAGATTTGGCTTCTGTGATCAATTTATTACCATGACTAAGGTGAACTATGTGATGCCTAGCGCCAGGCTTTGGTAAACGGGGTGAGTTCTGACCTCTTTCACTTGAGAAGGGGGACCAAGCAGGGGTGCCTGTTGTCACCCATGCTGTTTTCTTTAAGTATAGATCCATTGGCGGTTAGGATTCGCTCATCGCAGATTCAGGGTATACGGTTTGGCTCTGTAGAACATAAGATCTCATTGTTCGCCGACGACATACTGTTATCTCTAACTGCGCCTCGGACCTCTCTGGAGACCTTAATGAGGGAGTAACGTCATTTTTAAGAAATAGTGGGATTCAAGGTTAATCTATCCAAATCTTTCCTACTCAGTCTGACTCTACCACCCTTGGAGTTGAAATCGCTGGGGTGGTTGGTTCCCTTTCAATAACATATTTGGGTATTAAGATAACCCTTAGTCTGTCCAATCTCTACCGTGCTAATTTTCAGCCCCTGCTGCAGCAATTGAAGACAGATTATAGAAGATGGGCGCCCCTTTACCTCTTGTGGCTTGGAAGAATAAATGTTGTCAAAATGGCAGTGCTGCCTAAGCTGCTCTACTTGTTCCAAGGACTTCCAATTGAATTGGATCAAGGGTTTTTCCCTACCCTGTGCTCCATGGTTCTGGTTTATTTGGCAGGGCGCGCCTCTCTTATAAATTGTTGCGTCTTCCCAAATCCGCTGGAGGTCTGGTCCTACCCGACTTTAATTTTTATTACCAGGCTGCCCAGTTGAGGGTAATTACTGAGTGCTCAGCGAGAGTCAGACAAGCACTGGCTTCACATGGATAGCGCAGTGGTGGGAAAGTACATTTGGTATTTATTCTGGAAGCCTAGGGGAGACAGGCCTGCCAATGCCTATCTGAGCACCCACACGCGAACCACACTGAAGGTTTGGGATGAGGTAAATAAATGAGACGCATCGACCACGTTTCCCTCACCGTTTACTCCTATTCACTTCAACCCGATGTTCACTCTGGCGTTACAACTGGGACTTTTCGAGGCTTGAAGAGAGGGGAGCTGCCTTGTGGTCTCTGACCTCTTTTACAACTGGGTCATTAGAACATTTGCACATGGTCAGTGGGACTTTGATCTCCCTGCTATGGACCATTTTCGCTATAATCAATTAAAGCATTGGGTGCTTCACCCCGAGGTATGAGAGGAAGCCACCAGAGAGCTCACACCTATCGAGCAATTTGTTAAAAGGGGCTATGGGACGAAGGGGTGTATTTCCTTTCTTTATGGTCTCCTATTAGACACTTTGCTGACACAGAGATCACTTCACATGGAGCGGTGAGAGACCAAAATCTATTCCAGAGGCCAGCTGGTTCAAACTGTGGAAAGACATCCCAAAATGTAATCATTCCATGGGTTTGTGGAAAGCTCATTATAAACTGTTATTTGACTGGTAACTCTACCCCATCAAACTCAAAAAGATTGTCCCCAATACGTCAGATCTATGTTGGAGAGGTTGTGGAATGGTGGGTGATTTTAATCATATATGGTGGGATTGTCCAATGATTCGGCCATTCTAGAATGAGATTTTGGCCCAGATCAAGGAAATCCTGTGATACCCAGTCCCCAGTGACCCTGGTTTTGTTCTGTTGGGGCTTAGAAGTGACTCCCTTAAATTTCAAATGAAAGGGGACAGGTCGGTGATGTGGCTCTGCTTGGGGGCAGCAAAGATGGCAGTGGCAGCTGCTTGGACACAAAAAAAACACCATCGTTGTACAGTGGCATGTGAGTTTTTGACGCACATGAACAGTGGAAAGAATGTCTGATATCTTATTGGGCGTTTTTTATAAAAACTTTGAATATGTCTGAGGACCCCTGTTGAATTAGCTTTTAATAGGCTTACCTCTATGTGCATGTCTCACGCGTACGAGGGCACTACACCTTTTTCAATTCCAAATGGAAAGTGCCTTTAAAGACAGAGCCGACCGAGGCGGTAAGCAGGTGGTCCCGCTGTGCTTCCTCGCAAATCTCCCACGGTAGGATGGAAGAGCCTACATAGATCTTTATATTCTATCTGTTTACCGTATATTGTTTGTTTTGGGGGGGGGGAAGGGTTATATGTATATTAGGGACATATGTTATGTCATTTACGTTGTGGGCAAAGATATGCTACTGCTGTCTGGTCAATCCCAGGTAACGATATACTGTAATTGGAAATAGCTGTGTACTTTTGTGATGGATTGTGCCATACGCTACTCTATGCTGTAAGTCTACTTAAAACCAATAAACACAGTTTTGAGAGAAAAAAGAAGCATTATTTAGAATTGGTGTGAATAATGAAAGAGAAAGTCATATATGGTATTACAGGATCCACATCAAAATTCCATAAGATCTGTAAGCAAATATTTTCAAGTTGTAAACAAGCGAAGATGTACTCTATGTGCTGTGCATGAAAGAAGGGGTTGATAACTATATCCGAGTTCCAATATGAAGGAAATGAGGATACAGAAATTAAAACATAAAACCCTTTTTTATTACAGCTCTGATGAACACTGAAGTAAATGAATATTACAAAATTAAAGAATAATTAAGAGATTGTGTGTAAAAAAATTATTACTATACACAGCAGGTCCTCTAAACAGTAACATCTCGGAAGCCAGATCTGTGCAATAAGCAAGAGTATCTAATGGAAATATGACCCTGACACTTACACAATCAGTCACCAATCTCACATCAGTCACAAGAAGAACTGGCTTCCTCGTCTCCCAGGCCTGAAACAAATCTGGTGCCAACACAATCATTAACCTACCTTAAATTGTCTATGCTGTGGAATATTTCTTATAGTTTAGCTGGAAAGGGGGATAGTACTATAACCTGCAGTATAGTACTAGGATTTCTCCAGCAGGGGCGCAATTACTACCCGTAAACACATTGGTACCATTCTAGAGAAAAGGAATCGGAATATGTTACCCTGGTTTGCAACATGGGCCTTTGATGTAAGCAAACTAGGATGTTAGGGATCTTTTGTATAACGTCTATGATCTTGCTAATTTAAATTGTACTTTCCTTTAAAAGTCTTTTTGCAAGAAGGTATTGGATGCAGATGCTGTATATTGCTACACTTAGTTTATTTTTTCAAAAAGCAATCAGATGATATGTCAGATGATATGTCATGTCACATAATCTGATAAAAAGGAAAAGGAAACCAAAACTGAAGGACTGAGAAAGATTTGGAAAACACAAACAAACGACGTGGAAAACATACACAAAAAAGGAAAGCAATTAATCCAAAGGAAGTGGAAAAAAAGAAAACATAAATGGAGGATGGGAAGAAATATAAGGGGCCAAATAATGGTATGGAAAGTATACTCAGTTCTGGCCACTTTTCTACGAAGGGACTTTCCTCTCTCTTTCTTCAGAGAAGATATCACAAAAATGTATCTCAACACAATTAAGAGACAAATCACACATGAGGTTGCTTACCTTTAAATCGTCCGACTTCTTTATCGTCAGGCTCCTGGAGGGTGAATGTGAGAGAGTAATGATCAGTCATTAATAAAAACGTGTAAAATTGAGCAGAAGGTGCCAAAAGATAGGAACAGCAAGTACAGAATAGTAAATCGTGATTCTGGAACTTCGTGTCCTTCATTGATTCATTCACATCTTGTAAGGAAACCACCAAGCTCCACAACAAAGATAACACTTTAAAAGTAGTGACAACTATCCTTTTTGCCCGACGCCTACTTGATCAGACGTAGGTATTCATGTTTTTTGATACTGCAATGTTGGATGAGGATCCTTCAATATTTTTTCAACAAAGAGTTTGTTAGTTCCAGGTAAACTTTCAGTTCCTCATGCTTTCACATTAGATAATAGTCACTTAGTTAAGGAAGCATGAGTCTCTGTGGAAATACAGAAGGGATTATTTGCTAATTAAATGAAGTTGTCCTAGAAGTCTCAGAATCGAAGAAGGGAAAGTCTGGAGTACCACCTTGTCTTTGTGTAAGACCTAAACAAGGTTTTTTAGAGAAAAAAGCACCAATTTTTCTGGTAAAGTTATGCTGTATATTGTCATAAGATACAGAGGCTCATGTATCGATTCAGTACTGACTTTTTTTGTAAACCTTACTAAGCATTTAATAAAGACGCAACTTGTGTGGATTTGAAGAGGGTGCAGGTTTTTTCAGGTGCTTCAGTGCTAATGGTCTGGTCTAGAAAGCATAGATATTGATGGTGGTGTTTTGTTACAGAAACCTGAACTTAAAGATGTACTAACACGTTTCTGCATCCATGAGCTGTCTCTCCTGAACGGTTGATTGACTACACTGAAATGGGAGTGGTGGCATTTACTTGTAGCGTGAGACTTTGCCAGCTAGCATACTGCACCTGGAACCATTCCATATTACACAAGTGTGACAGTTTCTGTCTCATGTAAAGTCAAGTCTCTCCTTCAGTACTGCTTCACTTTTAGTCACTGATGGGCTATGGTTCTTCTGCGACCTCATTTGAATTCTATGTCAGGACCAGAGGGGAGGATTATGCTTATATTTCTTCCTTTATTTTTAACTCCAGCAGACTTCAACACTTAGTAACAAACCACCTTTCCCAGTAACCACCGGCTAGGAAATAAAAAATTTCAGCCACTCAGTATACAGAGTGTCTCATTGTAAGCCACATCCTTCCTTCAAGCTCCTTCTTTCTTTCCTACTCCAGCAGGCAATCGGATGAGTATCTCCTATTTTTTCTTGTGATTGTTTAATAACTGTGACTGCAAGAGAGCAACAGCTCTATATAAATTGCCTGGAACTGATGGCCGGCTCCAATGCTATTCAATGTTGGACCAAGGTGAAAGTGAAATGTTGTGTCCTAAAGATGGACAACGTCTCGGTGGTCTGTTATATAAATCACCTGGGAGGCTCCAGGTTGAAGGTTCTAGCGGATCTAGCCAAGGAGTTCTGGATGTTTTGCTTGACCAACAATGTCTCAGTCACAAGGTAGCAGATTGGTGGTCAACAGAACTGAACGACATGAGTCTGTGGAAACTGGATCCGAAGGTCTTCGTGGAGATCGAGGACAGATGGAAACCGTTTATGGTGGACCTCTTTGCATCGAGGCTGAACTATCAACTGGCACGATATTTCAGCTAGAAACCGGATCCGTTGGCGGCAGCATTTCTCCAAGATTGGACTCAGGAGCGGTGTTAAGTATTTCACCATTTCACGATAAATATGAGGCTCCTAGCCCATGTAAGGAGACAACAGGCGAACGTGGTTCTTATCAGGCCGATTTGGAAATCCCAAGTCTGGTTTCCAGTTCTTCTGGAACTTTCTTGGGATTTACCAATTCGTCGACCCCACTTTGGGACCCTCTAGGAAACCCTCAACAGTTTATTCTACAGGGAAAAATGCCCCTCGTTGCATGGAGGATTACAGGGAAAGATGGAGAGTCCCTGGACCTTCGCAGGAGGCTGAACAGATACTAGCTAAAGCAAGGGCTGACGGCACTGTCAAACGTTACAAGTCAGCCTGGTCAAGATGGGTTAGTTAGTGTATGCAAAAAGGTGAAGATCCTGTGGGGTCAGACGTTGTCCAAGTCTTGTATTTCCTATCCTCGCTGGCTTCGGATGGTCTGGCTTACAGGACAGTAAATACCTTCAGGTCAGCTATTTCAGCGGGACATATCCCAGTGCAGAGAAACCCGATAGGGGAACACCCTCTGGTAAGTAAACTAATGAGAGATATACGTTTATCTCTCCCACCGGAATGAGATAGTCTTCCTTATGGGATGTTAACAGGTTTTTAATCTGTTCCTGTCTTAGCAGAACAATTAATTTTTATCCTGCAAGGAGCTCTCAGGCAAAATGGTGATGCCGCTCTGCCTGGTCTTTTGCCGCAGAGTTTCGGATATTCGAGCTTTGGATGTCCAAGGTAGAGTATTTACCCTGGAAGGGGTCACTTTTCACATGTATCCAGAAGAACAAAATGCAGCTCTAGAATCATGTCTTATCCAGCTTTTGACGGAACCACAAAATTGTGTGTGTTATGCTGCCTTAATGTCTATGAGTATATGACAGAGGAGATTCGGCCTCATGGGGAGAGACAACTTCTGGTATCTCTTAAGAAACCTTTCAAAGCAGTCTCTTCTCCCACCACTGCTCGATGGATACGTTGGATCATGCAGGAAGCAGGCATTCATGTGTCGCAATTCTGAGCCCACTCAGTTCGAGGGTCCATGGACTGTAAAGCTTCTTCTCTAGGTGCTAAGCTAGAGGACATAATCAATGCAGCAGACCGCTCTTCGGGCTCCACGTTTAAAAGGTTCTACTTTAACTCTGATAAATCCTATATATGGCGTCTTTGATGGTGGACAAGCTTTGAACAAGCACAATCCTTGCCTCCAGTCCTGACACAGAATGTAAAATTTCCTAGCCTACGCAACAGAAAGTTTCAAGTCTATGAAGGACAGGGAGGCAAGGATTATTCCAACCCAAGGTTTTGGAGAACGCCTCCCTACCCTGGTTAGCTCACAGAATGTTTATTTCCGATTCGGGTTATGTATGCAACTTTCCGTAAGGTATAAGTACCAAAAATATTTTCTTTTATTGTTCAGTGTTGACCTGTGACTGTTCTTTATTCCAGTTTGACATTTTCCTGTAAGGTGAATATGACTGTTGAATCTCTCTGCTGAAGAGTTGTTTGAAGTCTTAGTTACTGAAGTATGTTTTGTTCCAGGTTCCAAGAATTCCAAAGGGGAGTAATGAAATCAGATCCTTGGGCTACTGTCGCATGAAGAAAGAGGGAGCTTGAAGGAAGGGTGTCACTTATGATGGGACACTCTGTATACTGATTGGCTGAAATTGTTTATTTCCTTTCCCGTAATTATTGGGAAAGGTAGTTTCTTATTAAGTGTTGAAGTTTGCTGGAGTAAAAAACACATGAAGAAAGATAAGCATAATCCTCGCCTCCGTGTCCTTAATAGAATTGAAAATTTCCATTAGGTAGGCTAGGAAATTTTACATTCCACCACAAACAGGGCAAGACTCATCAGATGGTAATTTTCCGAACAGGCCTTGGGGGTGTGAGCCAAACCCTATGCGCACTGCTCAAATCCTTGAAAAAGCAAACCAAGTGAGGCACAACTCAAAATTAGGATGGGAATTCAGAAGCAGATTTTCCATCCTCCTTAAAGGTAGAAAAAAAAACTGAGTGGCAAAAGCAGTTCACACATAGGTAGGCGGAGGAACCTAGGTACAAAGACAGATGCATCCTCTATCTTGCCATCAAAACTTTTAAAGTAAAACATTTGTTTTGAAGACACTTTTCATGGTCATGCAGTCAATTCCCAAACAGCTGTGAAGAAGGGACAGTAGGACGCACTAGATGAGTTTACATATCGATTTAGATGATGGCTTGTCTCATGATGTGTAGTGAGCTTTTAGATTGTGTGGAAGGTAAGCTGGCTTGTTATTTACCGATTAACACGTCTGTAGAGTGGTGGTACGATTGTCTTACTGGGCATTGTGAAAATTGGATGGTTTGAAGAGGCTTTATGTCCCCTTTAGAGAGCCAATTGCAAAGCTGGTTTGTTAGTAGGCATGTATAAAACTAGCTGAGTAAATATGGATTGGGTTTGGGGTGACTTGGTGTTTTGGGTGGTTTTCTTTGGTGGCATCGTTAATTGCTGTGTTGGAATTTGGCACACAGATCTGTTTTTTTAACAGGTAAATTAATGCAAGCCAGGATATATATTGTTAGGCAAGTCGCTGTTTTGCTGCATAGCTACGTCCCTGGATAAGTTGATTGGGAGAATGTCACAGACTGTTTTGGCGAGTTTGGGTAGAGTAGTAAAGGCCAGATTTATGGTTGGTGAGGCAAATACTATGTTGGGTGAGTTTTTGTTGCTCTATTCAGGTTGATGCTGGCAGTAAGACAACAGATTTAGGTAAATGTTATTTGACAGATGACTGGTAAGGTCAGGGGAGGATCATGTTGATTGGGGATTGAGCACTGTTCTGTGTGGAGCAAGAAGATGAAATTAGACTAAATTGATAGATAGATAGTTGGTAATGCTAAATTAAATGCATCCTTGTGGGCTGGTCTTAACAATACCTTGCCTCCAGTGCTTCTTCAACACTCTGCAAGAGACTCCTGAAAACATTAATGAAAATGTGTAAGGTGCAAATAGAGCAGACACAGCCCTCCTTCTCTCAGTTGAACAATGTCTATATTATTGAATTTAGGTACATAATTTGTATGGACTTTATTGTCTCTGGGCACAGTTTCTGCCTGGCAGCTGCTATACCAATATTCAAGACAGAGACTGCTTGTGGGGCATGTGGAGAATGTATGGGATGGCCTTCGAAAAAGATGGAATCCTCCAGACTCATCACAGAACATGAGCATCACCTCTCTTAGATACTATTTGTAAACAAGCATTCGGTAGAACTCATGATAGCTCAAACTTTATGGTTCATAGCCCTATGAACCACTGCCCATTCTGTAACTTCTTCTGTAGCTCTTGCATGATATGACCAAGGAGTCCAATTTAACATTCAGCACGGCACACCATGTAAATACCCTGGTTTCATGATCAAATCTAATTTTTACTTATAAAAGAAAGAGTTTTCAATGTGATAGTCACCGATAGTATTAGTTGCTACTCATTTTGTGTGTTAATGTTCCCCAAAAATAGCAAAATAAACATGCCATGCTTCTCAGGGATGGTCTGTATCTGGATTTTTTTAAACATTTTTATTTTAAAGGAAACACTTAACGAATGCCACCTCACAGTACAATGGGTTTGGGAATGCAAGATACAAACTATGGAATGCAATTAAAATGTCATATGTGTTCATAGCCAATCCATGAATTGTTCATGGTTGTGCTACTTGAAGACTTGTCATGGAGGTTATCTTGGCATGGTAGGTTATACAGAGATATATTGGAGGCTGATTGGTCTTAGGCATCTGACCAAAAAGGAGGGAATGTGAAGTAATAATGAAGTTAAGTGAAAGGTTTGGAGTCTAATTAGCGATTTATTGCCTGTAGGCTGAGTGGAAAGGCAGTGTTTTCAGATTTTTTAAAAATTTGAAGTTATTCTCCTTGAGTCTTAAGGAAAGAGGTCATGAATTCCAAAGGGCTGATTCTTGCACGTGGGAGGCTCTGGTGAAACCGATGAGACGCAGTGTTGGCCATTGTTCTGCATGCCAATGGAGGGCACACAAACGGTATGTGCATGTGAAAAGCTACCTTGTGTTGCATGAAGGGTGATGATTGCATGCTGTGATCTAAGCTGCCCAGATTTTTTGCTTTTTGATCACCTGACCTTTTACCTTTTACTGTGGGGGGGGGCCTCATAACCTGGGACTCAACCACTGTAAACTCATGGTAAAATGGACTGCGCAGGTTTTCCGCCAGTGTCCGCCTTGTGAGATAAGGCCGCAGCGATGCAGCCAGGGTAAGGGGCACTGGGCTGGTTACATGTGGACATGTGTGCACACATGTGTGCACCCATGTAAGGGCTGTATGGGGGAGATTCCTGTCGTACGCCGCCCAGGAGCTGTGTACAGATAGACTGGAGCAGAAGGGACTATGCAGTGTTGGGTAGTGACCTGGAGTAGGCCTTATAATGTGGGTGTACACATGTAAGGGATAGTCAGTGTGCTTTACTGTTTCACTGTAGGAACACTCCATTATACTCCTATGGGAAAGGAGGTCGCACGGCGTAGCTTTAGTTCCCTTGGGCCTACGAACTCCAGACACGCACGAAAGTACACTGTAAATTGTGTGAAAATGACCATTTTACTTTGTCCAAAAGCATATCTATACCACTTATGGGTCATCCAGAAATGTCATATTCCTCTGACGCAGCTCAGAACGAGAGCCCAGGCCTTGTGTGACCCTGCCAGGCTGGATTAATTACCTTCCTCCCCAAGCTGTAGCATCAGAGGCCTAGCCCTTCACGGCAAGCATTCCCCAGAGCGGAGGCCTTCCTTCCAAAAGGGAGAGATGGGGTGAAGCTGCTCGGCATCAATCAGCCAGCTGTCACCCAGTGCCAGGCACCAGGCCTGTTCCAGGCCCGGGCCATGATGTCAGCGAGTGGGAGAAGTGGGCTTTTCAGAGACCATGTGGCATGGGACCTCTGGATGATGCCATATTAAAGTATCCCAAAAGACTGCGCAGGAAGGTTGAAACAGGGGCAGGGAGGTGATGTGGCACTGCAGGATAGGCCAGAGGGGCATTCCTGCCAGCATCCTCACCCCTCCCCCCCCTTAAAAGGCCTTGTGCAGGAAGGAGAGCCCTCTCTGGGATGTGTGTTTTCTATGGATCACTGGAACTTGAGGCTGATGCCATGGGCAGTTGGAAGGATGAACCCCCCTGACTGTCCCCAGGACACTGGACTGTGCCTCTGAGGGGGTCCAGGACCAGTGAGGGAAATCCTGGGTTTCTGCGCACAGAGAGAAACCAGAAGAGAAACCAGGTGAAAGACTGGTGCAGAGAGAGCCAGTGAAACCTGCTCCCTGCTGAGTACATCCTCTTTGAGGCCAGGACGCAGAAGGAGAGTGCTCCAAGTGGCTAGGACTGGCCACCAGGAGCATAAAGAGGCCAAGATTGTCGAAATTGGCCCAACAGGGCCCGATATGCCACCCGGAAGGTAGGCGGCCTCTGGTGCAACCGATGACGAAGCGCATGGGGCTCCGCCGCCGGTCTCTGATGTGCCCCCAGGGCGGGTCAGGTCCTGGGGGCTGCCCCCCAGAAGACAAAACCGGGGAGCGCCACTGCGCTCCCCGTGAAGGTGCCCCAAAGTAAAGACGGGGAGCACCTTCGCACTCCCCATGAAGATTCCTGCGGGCCCAGGCACCTATCCCTGGACCCTGGAGTAGCGGAAAAAGCCAGGGAGTGCCAGCATGCCCCCTGTGAAGGTGCCCAGGGGGCCCAGGATCCTATCTCTGGGTCCTGACAGAGATGAAGTTGGGGAGTGCTGTTGTGCCCCAGCAAAGCTGAACGGAGGGCCCAGGACCCAATCCCTGGGTCAGATGGCCGGAGAGAGGAGTGCCATCGCACTCCCCCGCGTCACCCTAAGGCCAGCTGCAGCACCCACGTCTGCCCGCAGCAGACCAGAATGAAGGGCCGGGCTCCCATGGCAGCACGTGAAGGTGCTGGCCAGGCGGGGAGCCAGCGAGAGCGGCCAGAGGTGGGCTACCCGTGCTGTTCTCCAACGAGGCATGAGGCCAGGGGGTACCCGGGTGGGACTGGGCACCCCAAGAGAAAAAGTAAAGCACAGCGCGAGGCAGCTTACCTGCCAGGCAACCCAGCGCAGCTCCCCCCAGAGCCGTGGGGGTGGCTGCTGTTTAATTATGCACGCAGGTGAGTGCCCGATAACGCCCTGCATGGCCTGGCCGCATTTGTTGATTAGAACGGCCTGTGGTGACCCCAGGAAGATGAGGTCACCAACATCATGAAGCAAATGTGCGGGGGGCGCTGCAGGAGCAGCGCAGACTCCCCCCCTCAAAGAATTGGAAAGTTCCCACACTAAGGCTCTAGTGACTTTAAGGAAATAACCACTCAAGGGTTGATGGATGTTTTTAAGCTCTTTCTAGACTGGAGCTTTTGTTCTACAGTGGAAAGACTGCACCTTCTGTTGATGAAGTTGTGGCCTGAAGATGGCTGATATTAGTTTTTATAGTGTATGACTTTCTCTAGGGGTGGAAAGTGGAAATTGCACGGTGTGCATGTACAAAAGTGAATCATATACATAATGTTATGCTAAATGTGATCTCCAAGTGAATGTTGCAAGCATCCTTCAAAAGTGTTAGATTTATACTTGCATAGTGATGTAGGTATAGCTGTGATGTTAGATTTATACTTGCATAGTGATGTAGGTATAGCTGTGATGCCCTTTAAGGGCTGTGATTGAATTGCTATCAGTTATAAGTGCACCACACTCCCAGACATGCTTAGCATGTACTCTTGTTAGTGCATTAATTGAATAATAAGACTGACAGCAACTTGTGAGTAAAGGTTGTATGCTTTATTGCCAGTATTAGGTGTTCTCAGTTCTGGTTATATGTAGTTGTTGCATTTATTCCTATAAAGAAATACTAGTTGGAATAATGCGGTGGACAGCCACTCACTTGGTGCCAGTGGTAAGGGCCCTCACTCCAAGTTATGCTCAACTGTTGGCATTTAGGGACAAGATAATGTTTACACATGTGAGTTGTGGTACTAGACCCCCCTCTCCTTTGGGGTGGGTGAGAATGTTTACACAATGTCACTCAACAGCAATACCATCAGCTTGTGTATATTTGTAAATTACTGCATAGTATTGAGTAGTGTGTGTGTAATAAATGTAATGTTTCCTTTTTCAAAAGAAAAAGCACAGACTGGACAATCCTCTATTGAGTGTTTTTATTGTGTATCTGTGAATGGGGATTATTAGCCCACACCACCTCCCTTGAGTAGGCCTTGGACTGCTCTGCAACGCTACCCTGTGAGAGTCGAGCGCTACAATGGGGTGTTTGGTTCCCAGTGGAGGACAAATGCAGACCCATTGCTTGTGCAGGCCACACAACTAATGGCTCGTTTTCCAATACATGGGGTATCCCTGTGTGCTGTGTCCTCTCTCCCAAAAAAATACTATTACTAGTGCTGTCAGCTATATTAAAGCAGTTACAGTAATCCTGACCTCCCTTACAAATAGCCACAGAACACAACAGGGCACCCCTTGCTCCTGTAATTGGAAGAAATACACACACAGGAGTGAACTGCTTTATCATGGGAGGGAGGTGCTTAAGAGGATACTTTTGTGGGGATGACACTTATCCACACCATTTGAAACCATTCCTATGTCACAGAATGCATACACTTGTACAAGGTGACACACACATTCTCTGCACACCTCTACATCTGCTGGTTAACATTAGAAGAACAAAGTTGATCCCTCTTGATCCCTCAGAACATGCCACACCAGGCTGCCCTGGGTATTATGACACCATTATCTTTGGAACTTACTGTAACTCACCTGTTAAGACTCCTGGGCTAGACCTCTCTAGGCTACCTGTCAGCATACTGCCAGCTTCAACCATTACAATTTAGTGGAATGCCCAGGGCTCCTGACCACTTGGGTGTCCTATTATGGTCACTCAGAATGTTTGCCCTTCATATGGACTATGCTGCGTTGTCAAGGGATGTGGGATACTATGAGCTCTGGAGTAATAGGCCACAATGCCACTTGAGGAAACATGAAACAGTGCCTCAGAATACCCCACAACACACCTGTCCAGCACCAGTGCCGCTAACTGGTTCCTGCCCAGCCATAGGAGCTATCTTCCCAGAAAGGGCTACGAAGGGAAGGATCTGAAGGGTAAAACAGCGCCAGCTTCCCTAAAGGCGTCCTACCCCTTTGAAATCTGCTTACCATTGCCACATGCTTCAGAACATTCTGGTCTATGAATACTTAAGGTATGCTTTTTTATCCATCGGGCCAATTGTACTTCTCTTGTACACACTAACAGCCAGAATCTGATCACCCAGTCCATGTGAATAGATGTATCTCCATGAAAGCTAACTGGAGCATGCACACAAGTCTCTTATCTTCTTAATAATGACCCACCATAGTGACCTAGTCACAACATTTACTAGAACGCTCATTCTGTGGAGTGGAACACTATACAGAAATTTAGACCAAACTGACTCCTGCCTCACACATTCATAACTTATATTTTATTTTTATAAACAAAGGAAACAGGGGACCAGTCTGGTTCATTTAAATCCTCCTTCACCTTGAACAAGGCAATCAGATGAATATTTGTCAGCCCAGTGCAAAAGGTAGCCTGGGCTTCTGAACCAACTTGTCAGGAAAAAGATGGAAAATGTCTTAAGAGTAAACAAACGTATCTTAGACCTATCAGCAGCATTTGACACCGTGAATCACACAGTGTTAGTGCGGCGGCTGAGGGATGTGGGAATTGAGGATACAGCTCTGGCCCTTCTCTCCTCCTTTCTGGCAGCACGGGAGCAGAACATACATTGGGACAGTATGCAATCTGACACCTTTCATCTCCCGTGCGGAGTACCGCAGGGCTCTGCCCTGTCTCCGACGCTTTTCAACATTTATGTCACTCCGTTGGCCAGACTCATTAGAAAGCACGGCTTTACTTTGGTTTCATACGCTGACGACTCTCAGCTCGTAATATCGGTGTCCAAAAGACCCGAAGTCGTAGCTAGCAGCTTTCATGCATGTCTGACAGAGATTATGAGTTGGATGAGTCGAAACGCCCTCAAGATAAACACTGACAAGACGGAGGTACTGGAGTTTGGAAAGGCCAATCACTGTGGAACCAAACCTGGTGGCCGACAGAGGCAGGTGATTGCCCCCGTCCTACTGCTAAGGTCAAGAACCTGGGTGTGATCTTTGATGACCAGCTCAATTTCGCAGCCCAGGTCAACCGTCTGACCTCCTCCTGCTTCTTCTTATTGAAGAGCTTACGGAAGATCTTCCCATTCATCCCGCAGGAGCTCCGGAAACATGTAGTAGTAGCTCTCTTTCTCTCAAAACTAGATTATTGTAATGCCCTTTTTATGGGCATTGATAAATCTCAGAGGATGAAGCTGCAATCACTGCAAAATGCTGCGGCGCGATTGCCACTGAATATCCCCAAAGGGCACTCTACCTCGCAGGCATAAGATCACTTCACTGGCTCCCCATCCAGCAACAAGTTGAATTTAAGGCCCTCTGTTTAGTGCACAAGGCACTTTATGGAGGTGGTTCAGTAGAGATCCAGAAAGTGTTCTCATGGTATACTCCTACCAGAACCCTTAGATCCACAAACATGGGCCTTATCCATTCCCCTAAGATTCGGAGAGCCAGATGGGGAGGCCGGAGTCGATCATACTGTGCAGCCAAATTATGGAACCAACTGCCATCTTCCATGAGACTTCAACCCAATCGGCAGCTATTTAGGAAAGCGCTAAAATCCTGGCTGTTTCCGGCAAACTAAACCATCGGTGCTACCGCCCAGCTCTCTTCCGTACACCCCCAGCGCCAAGACGCCATGGCATTCGAGCGCTTTAAAAATGACTATCCTATCCTACTTAATATATGGGAGGCCACAGATCTCACCCTCATGGACCAAATTTTCATGACTGTGGGATTGATAGTGGCAAAGCATAACATTGCATGTGAGAGGGGGGGCCATCCAAGTGAGTACCTGGAAAAAAGACATGGACTGGTGCATGTTGGCGGAGAGGGCTGCATATGAGGGAAGAGGTTGCCCCAAGAAATGGATCAAAATTTGGAGAAGGGGGAACGATTTCCGAGGTGGAATATGTACTACGGCTGTTCCTCTTGACCCTAATGTCCTTCGTTTGGGACTGCCCACTAATGACGGGCTCTGATGTCCTGCTGGTGTGTTGGGGCGGCGGGATGAGAGGAATTCCACGGTTTTCTGTACAACTATGGTTACTTGATTGTGCTGTGATGCTACTAAGGTTACAATTCAATGTTCTTGCCTTATTGCTTTTTCTTGCAATAAAAAGATTTCTAAAAAAAAAAGAGTAAGAAACAGATGGATCCCATTTGTGAATATGGGAAGAGTCGAAATTACCCAAAACGTTTTCAAACAAAACTGTGACACTGTTCACCGGATAACAAAATGTATTTGCATATTGAAGAAAATGAGAAAGCAAAGAACCCAAAATATTCATATTTTTCAAAAGACATTTCACCTCCTAATCTTGCTTCCTCTCTGAAATGAAGGTGATTTTGAAAACGTTCTTGCTTTTTACAGAGAAGAAATCCAGTGAAGTGTCTAAAACACTGCAGAATTAGGTAAGCCTAACTACAAACGAGCCATGGTGAAAGGATACCCTTTGTCATCCGACTTCATAGGGAGGGGCCAGCCTGGGGGATCCCCCTGGAAGACAGAACACCTGTAGTATCCCTCTATGCTGATGATTTACTCCTGTACCTCCAAGATATTCACACCAACCTCTCCCCCCATTAACACTACACTCCGTGCATTCGCCCAAGCAACCAGTCTCCAGGTCAACTGGACTAAATTGTCTGTATATCCACTCTGCCCTGGCTTGACTCCATGAGAGATACGCCTCGGGGCAACCCCACTCCGCTGGCGAGAGGCCACGGTCCGGTACCTTGGTATATGCCTCTATCACTCCCCAGCTGACCTCTACGATGGCAACTTGCGAGCCACCCTGACTGCTAAAATCACAAGTGCAATTCTGGAATAACTTACCACTGGCCACCACAGGAAAGATAGCCCTGTCAAAAACGGTAATCTATCCCAGCTCCTCTACTACTCTATGAACCTCCCCATAGTCCCCCCTGGGGTTTTTCACACGACTTCAACACACTATTAGAGGATCTCGGGCCAGACGTACGACCCGTTTTTGCATGCGCAAACGGGTTTGCGACCAGTTTGCGCATGCAAAAACCTCATGGGCCATGTACAAAGCCTATTTAGTGAATCGCAATTTATTTGCGACTTGCTAAATAGGCTTTGTGACTCGCTATTGGGAAGGGACGTTCCCTTCCTAATAGCGACCGCAAAGCTATGTACCAATGTTTCGCAACTGCAATTGCGGTCGCAAAACACTCGCAAATTACCACCCTCTTCAAGAGGGTGGTAATGGAGTCGCAAATGGGAAGGGGTCCCCAGGGGACCCCTTCCCCTTTGTGACAGGCTCTGAACATATTTTTTAAGGGCAGGCAGTGGTCCCAGGGACCACTATCTGCCCTTAAAAAATGAAACGAAAACGTTTAATTTAAAAAAAAAAAATGCATCACGTTTTCCTTTAATGAAAACGGGCTGCATTTAAAAAATAAAAAAAAAAGCTGCTTTATTTAAAAGCAGTCCCAGACATGGTGGTCTGCTGAGCCCAGCAGGCCACCATCCCTGGGAGGGCCTGTCATTCCCAAGGACTCGCAAATTGCGAGAGGCTCATTAATATTCATGAGCCTCGCAATTTGCGACCCCATTGGGAATCGCAAACAGTGTCTCTGACACTGCTGAACATCCCATTTTGCGACTCGCAAATTGCGAGTCGCTATTGCGACGCAATTTGCGAGTCGCAAAATTGTTGGTCGTACATCTGGCCCCTCATCTGGGGAAACAAACGCCACTGAATAGCCCTGAAAAAACTGCAGTTGCCAGCTGGCAGAGGCAGTCTAGATTGCTCCATCCTTCGAGGCCTACTTCCTTGCAGTGCAGCTGCAATGGGTGGCAAGCTGGCTAGAGGGGCGCAACCTAGCAGAAACATGACATGGGCCGGGCCCTTTAACACGAATCATGATAAGAGGATTCCTGCTCCCCAAAATCATGTCCCCGTGGTCCCTGTAGGTACTCGTGACTTGCAGATGCTTTGCCCGAATACACCTCCTCACACTCCACACTTCCCCATATGCTCCAGCGTTTCCACTGCTAGGCGTCCCACGCTTCCCTGGAGCTTACTCTGCCCGGAGCTGGCAGGAACAATCGCTGGTCACAATTGGTGACCTCTTTTCTGACGGGCAACTCCTTACCTTTGACCACCTTCTATCTGACTACGACATCCCACTGGGACAATTCCTCACCTACAGACAAATACACAATATATGTCAGGTCCTCTGGTCCGCTCAAAACGAAGAAACTAAAAGCCACATTGTCATACAAAGACTCCTTACCATGGGAGAGGGCCGTCACTTGATCATATGGATTTATAAGGCAATGCGGGGACTCACCAATGTTTCCCTGACAGCCTTGAGGGGCAAATGGGAAGACGACTTTGGGAGGGTGCTGATCGACACTGAAAGGGAGCCAGCCTTGGCGTTCCCTCAATAGGTCTCTAGGAATGCCCATTTTAAAAGTATACAATTCTCCATCCTTCATCGAGCTTATTTGCCTCCTGCACAACTCAATTGCTATTACCCACAGCAGATCTCTGTTGTCCCCGTTGCCGCTCAGAAGATGCAGATCTTCACCATATGCTGTGGTCCTGCCAGGCCATTACAATAGATTGTCAGGTGATCCACGACGCGCTGCGAGACGTTACGGCACTCACTGACATTTCCACATGGGAGGCCTGCGCTTCAGGCATTTTTAAACGTAGGAAACATTATAAGGAGAGGATGCGCTTTACAGTCATGGCACTCTCACTAGCTAAGAGGGCACTTACCCTCCAATGGAGGGCTCCTTCAGCACCAATGGTGGCGGCGTGGCACGGGGCAATGCGCAAATAGGGGGGAGCCGAGGGAGAGCCCTACGCTACGAAGAGGATTGCCACCTTTGCAAACACACAATCTCTCAAGAATGGGACACTCTTCCCACCCAAATCCTACAGCTTACGCCAAACGATGACCTTCCCTAGTCATCTATACCAGACCTGACTAGTACCTATTTCCGCCCCCCATCATTTTTATTTACTGCATGATTTCCTGCTAAACTCCCACCATCACACCTGCATAGATGTTCTAACACTCAGACACCTTGCAGTACTGTCATCTCCGCAACCGGAGTCCGCCTAGTAACACCCTGACATCGCCACAACCCAAGGTCCAGCCTGCCACTGCCCCTGAATCACTTTCCCTCCTCCCCTTGTTTAGGGATTCCACCCACGTTGGGCAGATAGTTCCACTAATCCTCAGGTTCATATTTACAACCTTTGGATGCATAATTTTCCTGCTCTCAGAATATACTCATGTGCATCAGTGATTACTTTTGTTTGCAGCGTATTGAAATGTCATTAATCACCTTGTGACAAACATCCCAGGGGCTATTACTGCTGTACTTATCTGTTATGACGAAACCTAATAAAAACAATTTTGAAAAAACAAAATGGAGAAAGGATGCAGAGGAAAAAATATTAGCTGGAACAGACCATAGACATTTGATGGGATTTGGCAACAATTTCCTAACGATCAGGAAACCACGTAGGAAAAAATGCGGGTAGTACCAAGCCTTGTGAGAACCTGGGACACCGTTTCTCCAAAATAAAGACCAGTCACAGAGCCATCCCAGATAAACAGACTTAGGAAAATGGACCCTGTGTCCCCAAAGGAACATATAAAGATACTGTACTTACAAACCTTGGAGGCTCTGTCGACCAACAACAGCAGGTACTGAGTGAATAGATCTCAAAAAACGTACATAAAAAGACCAGGGTGCACCATCAAACACACAGGACATTTCTTGGAAACCCACAGGTCTGAAGTAGTTATGGAAGAAGTAAATACACCTCATACTTACTGCTTTCCTTCATCACTGTTATGTGCCCACTCATCTTCAGACTGTCTCTGCAAAGAAAACCAAAAGGTGACGTGGTACACTAAGCAACACACTGACATCAAAATATTCCAGCTGCACCACAAGTAAAACAATGCACTGAATTCCAACTCACCACTTATCTAGAGATCTGGAGGCAATCACCAACAACAAGAGCTCCAGCATTACACCTAGAGCTCCTTAGCCCAGCCACATATGGCCAACACTCACCATCAACCTCAATCTCAGCTTCTGCACCATTACATCATGGTTACAGCTCCAACAAAATCATCAATACCAGCAGAATATACCATTAGTTTAAAAAGGACTGACCTCACCAGTCAGCCCCAATCATTAAACAATTGCTCCATGCACCCCCTTCCTGCTTCACTGTGAATCTAGTTCAAGGACTGTAGGTCCCAGAAGAATAAAACTGTAGGTTCCAAGTACCTGTCTTATCGGGATGGAGTATGGTTCAGTTTCCTTCTTCATCGGTGCACCAAACTTCAACTGATGAACTACAACAATGCAAAGTACAAGAGGCATATGTATCACCAAGTGCTAGAGGCAATTACCTCATTATTCTCACACCAGCTTCTTCGTGGAATAAGGCCTGGTAAGGAAATTAGAATAGAGATACACACACACATTTCTACCTACATATATTTATGAGGACATGTCATTTATTTTAATGAAGAGTTTATATTAACTTTAAGTCTACCTGGATACTGGGGTATGTTGTTCTCTGCAGTTACATAATTTAAAAACAATTGCTATAAAATACCTAAACAAACTACAGGAATGGGTACTTGACATAACATGGTCCACACATTTATGGTGCTTGTTTGGCTCAGACAGTGTTAATTCACACAATGAGGACAAGTCCAGTTGTCATAGAGTGTGTTCTACATGCACTCACACACACAGGTGATTTCTAACTTGTACACTTACTAACACTCATATACCTGTACAATGGACTCTAACATATGCATGTAAAACCACACCCAATCATATGCAGACATTGTGACACAGATGTGTTTGCAGATCTAGTAGCTTCTACTCCGAGGGCAGAACAGCCCACACTTATATAGGTGCATATCCCTCTAGTCTCACCAACAGAACTCCCGCTACACCAAGAGTGGCTTTGAAGCAGTCTTTATGCACCTGCCCCTATCACTGTAGAAGGCGCAACAGTCTCCAACCATCCCAAATTTAAGAACACGTTAAAAATATGCACCGGCAGGTACTCACACTGGATCTCGGAGGGTGTTCGTCCCACTTGCGTGTGCGTTCCATATGAAGGGATCCTATCAGGGAATATGTTGCAGGTCTGGAAGAAAGTGTATTTGTCACACTGCCTTGAAAGACCAAAACGAAGAGGACCAAAGGTAGGAGTAAGGGTACAGAAGTCTAAATTATAGAGCATTGGAAGGAAGAAAACATAAAAAACCCTTGTTACTGCACCCAACCATAGCTCACAGCACACACACCATTCCTAAATCTTGAAATGGTACGAAAGGATGGGGTAATCAAAAAATGATCTTCTTCCACGAACTTTAGATACAGTAAAACCCTGGTATTTAGTTTTCAATACTCTACCTTTTCCTTCTTTGACTTTTTGAAAAACAAAAATTTTTACAATTTGGAAAAAAGTATCTTTGTACTGATGCACTAGCATGTATTCACTGGTAGGAGACCAACTTTGTGGACTAAACTATTGAACATGTGCAACCTTTGCTACAATATGAACTTAATGTGCTAACTAGACAAATCTGTTTTTTTCAAGGTTCCATGGATGCTTCCCGGTGTAAGAAGGTGTCAATGATTAGTCCAGTGTTTTCATAAGAAAAATCAACAATTTGAGCCTGCTGGAACAAGAAAATGTTACTCAAGTGTAAGCTTGGCTTTGGAACTTTGTATCTATCAAAGAGCCTTGTATACTGGGGCCACAAAGTGAATATGTCGAACAAGCCTGGATTAACGCAACTGAATTTTGGCTGATTTTGTTTTGTTTCTTGAATAATGACATAGTAAATTTTGTCTGTGTTATTTGTTACATGATGTTAGATTATCTACAGTTAGGACTAGATGAAGGTCAGATACGTCTTAATAAGTAAAATAATAGGAATATTAATAAGGTTTCGTTTTTTTCCCACTGCACTTCAAATAAGGAGCTCAGCTGAAGGCATAGATTATTTGTTCTTTTAAAAAGAAAAGCCACTGAAACATCACACATGTAGTTTTATAGATTCAGTATGAAACAGTGTTGAAAATTGTTCGAGGACTTTTCACTGCAGGAAAGGAACTGGACGTATGTATCATGCTGGTGACTGCCCATTAGTGAATTTGCTGCTTAGTCTACTTGTTTTTACCACCTGTCTTCAAACCTGTACTTTTTAGAGTAAACTTTTACTGCCCTTTCCTGGGACTCTTTTCTGTTTTCCATGAACGGGTGGCATCAATGTCGACATGTTGTGACCAAGACGTAAAGGTGTTTGGCAGACATGGACCGTCTCCGTGTTTGTTTTTTCTTCTTCTTTTGTGGTGTTAGAGGTTCCTTCCTCAATTCTATGTGCTCCTCCCATATGTACTTTCTTCATTTTTACTATTACAAGGTCAACCATATACTCCTGTGTGTCTGCATCCCCTTCCACTCTGCTCCTGTGGGGCTATCCGTTCCCACAATGAGAAGCAAGCATGGAAAAAGCCAGAGGTGAGGCTGCGGCATAATAGAGTCCACGCACTTGCGTAAATATTTTGAACAGAATAGCATACTTACAAGAAACCTCAAATCCAACAGACACAATTACACACGCTCAAAGCAAGTTGACTTTATTAAACAAAAATTCTCCCCAAGATGGCAGTTGTTTGATTCACCAGAGTTTGTAGCAGTAGCAGTGCAAGGTTGAAAATCTTCATCCTTTTCCTGAATGTTTTTCTAATTCACTGTTGGTTAAACCACCATCTTGGTAAAGGGACATGCAAAATGGATGTCCTGGACATCCTGGGGAGCACAAGGGCTACCACCTTCTTCAAGCAAATTCTAAACATGAAAAAAATCGGATTTGGATTCAAAGATGGGTCATTCCATAGGCATTTGTTTAAAGTTGCTTCTACTAAGCCCATGAAGATTACAGCACTGTTAGAGGTTGTTTCACATCCCTGAAGGAGAGGGCAGCAAGAGCTTACCTCAAGGTCGCAGTCATCCAGTGCGTTGACGTTGTCCAGGTCGGGGTCGGGGTTGTTAGCTTTGTCGAGCAGTTCAATGACCAGCGATCGGCTGAGTGTCTGGGTCATGAACATGTGCTGTGAGGGGAAAACAATGAATAATAGTAACTTGCTTTTTATATATAGTTCTTCATACCTCCATATTTGATTTTTCTAAGCGCTATATGCATTGAAGATAAAATTGCTAACAAATGTTGGCTGTACAACTGGGATTTTGTACAATATAGAGACTGCGTTGGTAGATGAAATAGTCTTTCGCTAAATTGTCAAACAGAATGAAATTTATTTTCATATATGTCTAATTCTGACACCTGTAGCATTGTCACTCGTATATTAAATTCACATAGTACCATTTGTCAGTGGCATGGGTAAAACCTGCTGACCTACACCTTTTCAGTTTTGCAAAGCATGTGGTCTTTGCTTCACTTGGTATCTATTTCATACATAGTGGGCCGTTCAGTATTTTTCTATAATACTGGACAAAACCGACACATAATCAAAAGAGCAATTAGAAGTCTGCAAATCATAATTAGAGCTTGCAATTCAATTGACAGGATAAAAATAACAGGCTTTACGTATACAAAGACGCAAAATTCCTAACATTCACCTGTTTAAGTACCAGTATAGTCTTGACTCCAATAGCTACAAGAGAAGAAAGCACACTGAGACAAATAACTGAGGACACTGTTTTTTGTGGTGTTCAATAGTATAATTTGTTGTGTTTACTCCAAACGTCCATGAGCCTGCACAATCTACAATTTAGAGTGTGTCATGGAGTACGCTGTGGTAAGGCTATAACCTACAATGTAGGCTTATATCCAGGGCCAATGGAATTAAATTATGTGATTCTGAGGCCGCAATGTTTTCAGCATAATGATGAATTTGCCGCACTTGCCACATTATCCATCATCTGCTGCATAATCTATTGATTTTAACAAAAAAAAATGTTTCTAGCTCAAACAGATCAAAAGTTACTAGAAAGTGGCAACACTTCTCACAGCACAGTAAAAAGTCCTTCGTAAAGGTTAACTGCTCATCTTTCAATTGCATATTGAAGTATTTGATGTTAAACTGGTACTAATAAGGTGAACTCTTTGCCCAGACAGTGTTACCATGTGTATTTCCTTTCTTGCCACATAATTTAGAAAACCTTGCCACATAATTTGGTTCTTGCCCGCCACATAATTCCAGTGGCCTTTCTTATATAATATTCAAAATCAAACTACTTACAAAAATGATAAACATCAGTCCTTCTCTTAGTTGAGGCCAAAGTATTGGTTTATTATTGTGAAAACATCATGAATAGTTTCATCTTCATCATTCCAGATTTTGCATATTGCCCCAAAGCATTTCAGGAAACCCTTTCTTCAGGTAACCAAATTATCACCCGGCCTCCTCGCCTATCTCATGAGGGACAGTAGTTTTATTTGAATAATTCTATAAGCCTGGATTTAGGCAATAGAGATGGCACAGTGCGCCCCCACAAAACACTCTAAACTCCTGAGCGTATGGACTCAAGAACTCTAAGAATTCCTAGGCTGGAAGGAGGTTCACAGAAAAAAAAGTTACAAGCAGAGCTATTGATTAATAATTTGAGTACACTTTTGTGCCATCACATTGGCCTCTACTTAATCCAAAAGGAACATGCTCAACAAAAGGTAACAGCTGACACGTGCTTCCTTTGGGCATTTCAAGCCCATGAGCTTTCTATACAGGATAAATATTGTAATGAAGATCCGCATGAACTATACTTTTTCTTTCCTGTGCTCACTCCCCCTTTTTTTTATTTTAACAAAACTCTTATCCATTTAGAAATGGACTAAATGTCACTATTAAGCGCTGTAAAATCTGGGAATTTACACTTGTGGACAGTGGGAGCATTAAGCACCTAGATATATAGACCCACTTTAAGTAGTTATTATTGGGTCTATGATAGGTGGTTCTAAATGTCGAATCACAATTGCACACAAGTTTTATCAAGTGCCAGCATACCACTGTGATGCCGCCATGATACCACTTGGAACTATTTTAAACCGGAGACTTACGACAGTTTGTATTAATGTAAATATGCTTATATACAGAAAGCAAATATACCTTTAACATAGCTTGAATAGAGTAAACGGGGTATGACATTTATATCACACTATCATTAATTTATAGAAAGATTGTGTATTTCTGATCGACATTTATTTTATGAAGAGAGGAGTTGGCCTAACGGCTAGGGCGGTCGACCTCGAATCTGGGGAACTGGGTTTGAGTCTCGGCAATGACACTGAACATCCTGTGATTCTGGGCAAATCACTTAATCTCCCCGTGCCTAACAAAAATGAATGTGTCCCTCATGTAATGCAACTGGTGCTATGTAAGGCGCTCTGATACCCGATTCGGGTCAAGTTCGCGCTATATAAAACTCTATAAAATAAAAAATAAAAAAACAGCACTAAGACAATCAAATGGTTAGCTATCAAAATGAATAAATCCAGAAATCAGGAGACATGGCAGAGCTGGGACAGAGGAAGGACAGTAGTTCTGGAGATAAAAAAATTGGAAGGTTTTCATTCTGTGGTCACCAAATTGCGAATAAAAGTTTCTCAGGTAGTGAAAGCTTGTGCTTTACAAGTCGATTAAAATCATTTTTGTTGCTCTCATTTCTACTACTCAAGGAAATGACCATTGTGAACTTCCTGATCTTTGTGTATTTAACAAAGACACATTGTCTAGTCTTCAAATGTAGTTGTTGCATTTCAGTTCTTTTTTTAAATACATTTATTACATTTTTGCTTCCCGAATATCACTTAGTATTGTAGCGTTTCCACAATAAAGGAGATCACTCTATACTTCTATATACAATAAAGCAGACCAGTAAGCATAGATCTATGTGCTGGCAAAGATTCTTCCTCTCTGGAAATGTGTAGAATTGCTAGAAAAATGGAACGGTAAGGTTGTTGTCCTTCTAAGATAACAATTACAGCTTGGGATCCCAGTAAATGTGTTTCTACTGACCAAAGTAAGACAACGAATCACAAGGTACAGAAGCCATAGCTAGTGTCCTTGCTCCCAAATTTACCTGCAAGAGTTTCTCAGCAGTTGGCCTTTTTTTGGGACTTTTGGTTAGTGCAAGTTTGAGGAACTGGTGAAAGTCGTGTGACCTGCAAGAAAGGGAGAGTGGACAATTGAGAGAAGTTCAGACTTTAAACAACCCAGCCTGCCCCTAGTGTAAACAACAGAACAATCTATTTATCTCATGTTCATCAAAGCTCTACCCTCAGTACACAATGATGGAAACTTCACTGACATGATCATGCACGACCTTGACACAATCTTCATCACAGAACATAGCCCAGCCACACATCCACGCATGTTCTTCACATCCTCATCACCACAAGCGGCAAAATCGGCTGTGAGTGAAAGTTTTCTTAATTTTTTTACTATTTTTATCGAGCAGAGGAAATAAATACATTGAGTAGTTGCTTGAAATAAAACAAAAACATTATATAGATGATATATATATAAAACAGATAATATCAACCTGATCTTGATCAATAGCCGTAATATGTATACAAAATAGACATTATCAATTTTCAACAATTCAAAGTGCGACAGATATTTACGATGCTCTAAACAGGTTCTTAAATGCCTGACACATACCACATTCATTTGATTAGAAAAGTGTGCTAGTATATTTGCAGTAAAAGGTAAAGTGCAGTATATTCAATTAGGCCTGATTTAGAGCACCTGTTCAGAAGCAAAGCGCTATCCAATCTGTGAAAAAGCCAAGATCCATCATCCATAACATGTGCAATAAGCAATTAAAGTGCAACAGTGCTACTCAGAAATATTATAAATTACTAAACCCATTCTCAATACAATGCACTATTTTAAAGAAAGAAAGCGCTTAAGTGCATGAAAAGTACAATGAATATGGAGGCGCAGCAATACTACTCAAACGTATTTTGCATTCCCAAATGCATTCTCCATAGAGTACATTATCCTAAACGGAAACAGGCACATGCATCAAGGTAGGATTTTGCGAGTCCTTAATTGCGATTATTAAGGAATCGCAATTAAGGACTCGCAAAAGCCTATGCATGTAGGAATCGCTATAAAAATAGCGATTCCTACACATTCCTTATTTGCGACTCGCAAATTGCGAGTCGCAAATAAGGAATGGCTTCCCATTCATTCCTATGGGCCTACAGGCCCATAGGAATGAATGGGAAAGTACATGCAATTTGCGAGTACCAATTGGTACTCGCAAATTGCGCATGCACTTCAAGGGTGCAAGGGTGTCAAAAGGACACCCTGTTGCACCCCTGAAATTGATCTGTGCACAAATGTTACGCACACACATGTCCCAAGGACATGTGTGTGTGTAACCTATAACTTTGAAAAATGCACTTTAGTGCATTTTTCAAAGTTTTTGCAAATTACCATCAAGTTCAACTTTATGGTAATTTGCGCCCTCAATGCTTGAAATCGCTACTTCAAAGTGGTTCTTGCATTGGATTTAAGGAATCGCAAAATGCGATTCCTTAAATGCTATCGCAATTTGAGAACTCGCAATTAATTGCGAATTCTCAAATTGCGAGTGCCTTGAACCTTGATGCATCGCAAATGCCATTTTTGCGGGCGCAAACGGCCGGTTTTTGCGAATCGCACCGTTTGCGCTCGCAAAAATGGTTGATGCATGTGCCTGAAAGTCTCTTAGTGCATGAAAAGTGCATAAGTGCATAACACGTGCACCCCAGACTGCAGAGCAAAGAAAGATGAAACCTGATTCAGGACATTTTCTAGCAAACACTACCCCCAAATTCCATAAACTATTACTGAGTGGATGTTCATTGACAGTCTACACTAGGAACCAAATTTACTGTATTGGTGGAGGGTACTGGTGGACTATTCCTTCATGGTAAGGTACAGAGCTTTAAAATAACCTTACACCTTATATCAAGTATTGCCAAATGGCATTGAAACTTTTGAAACCCCCTACACGCTTTGCATATGCCTCTTCAAACTCCATAGTACGAAACCTTTTATTCTTCCAACTCTGGACTGTCGGGATCATAGCAGTCCTCCAATTCTGGAGGATGAATGAGCGTGCAATCGTCAAAGCTATGAAAATAAAATATTGTTGGCCTTTCCCTCGTTGTAGGCTTCTTTTTGAGACACCAAATAGGCTGTCAGTGAAAGTTAAGAGATTTTGCTGGCGTTCCTAAGTTATTCAAGCCCTTCAACCAGGATTCCGCAATCCTCAAATCAACTGCGCTCCTCACCTGCCATTTGCCTTACATGCAACCATGTTCCTCCTGATTAGTTGACCCTCAGAATCCAACAAAGTATAATCAAAGATTTAGTCGTATTGCCACCACATCCATTTATCATTTGAACAAAAGTTTCCTTGGAGACTCAACATCCAAGATGACCCCACACAGAACAAAATAACAGAAACCTTCAGCAACCTGCTCAACACCCTCAACATTTTACAAAACCTCAATAAAGCAATACATACCAAAGGCAACATTCTTAGGCTGATCCTCAAGAACACCCCAAAGATCAAATGCTGTTCAACTACTCAGGATGGCTAACTAAAGTCCCACTAAGAAAAGGTTTAATTAAAATACAATACCGACCTCCCTACAACACTTACAGCAAAACCTTATCACTCCAGTGAGCACAGCCAATTTTACAACTAATGCCAGCTTTCTGCTTGACTCTGAATACAGCCCACTAAAACAATGAGGAAACAAATGACCCAAAGAAAATATGAACCCCCAAACCAAAATCTTCCACACCCAGTACTCTCAGGAAGTAAACATAAGCCAAAAAGGAATGGAGGATGACAATGCCACAAGATAAAGTAGTACAACCAAAGGCTACACTCCATTTCCAGCCAAAGAAACCTACCAGGCCTCGAAATCGCAGAAAAATGTTACCAGACCTGCAGGTCTAGTAGGTTGAATAATCTACCCAATAAACTTGACCCATAAACTCGTCTCAAATTGTGTGATCCTAGGCAAATATTTTATTTCACTGAGATGCCTTTTTCTTCATCATCACATACGGGAGCACATTCAAATATGTGAGTTCAGCGTGTCTGCTGTACAAGAAAACTTGTTTGTTTGATTTAATAGACTACACTTTTATTTCATGTATAGTAAAAATCTAGTACACATATAGAGTACACATGAACCCTGACTTGTCTCTTTGTTCCCGAACAGTATTGTCATCAGGGTAGGGGTTGGAATGTTTTTCAGTTCATATTAAAAAACTTGCGCTTTTGTATATATCACAAAGCATGATGGGGTAGGGCTCTGCCATTTAAAGATCAACATTTAATTCGAGGTTTCTTGCAGAGTTACAAACGGGTAACAAATCATTTATAAACAAGGCTAATCACCTAACGCGATACATGTTTGATTTTTGTTCGGTCATCCCCTCCCTGAAAACTGAGAATGTAGATTCAATTAGAGGTTTGCATGAAGTGACTATTTCTGATTGCTTGTTCAAGGAACTATCCATAAAAAGGATTATCCATCTGGTGGGTGTTCAGTATTGCTTTGGTTTTGTTTTATTGCAAAACTAATAAAAATAAAGTTTGAAAATAACTTTTTCTGACCCACCAATGATTGTCTGACATGGAGCGGGAGAGATGCACACCTCAGCTCACATTTAAAATAAAATCACTTACATTCACCCTAGAGCCTCTTCAATAAGATGCACATTGCCAGTGGAATATAGGCAGCACAGAACTACCTTTCACATGCAGAAAGCACAGCCCTGCCAGCCCGAAGCAGGCTTGATAGTAGACTACCCAAGCTCTGGGCTGTTGACTATGTTAAAGGACTGAGAGCATACGACCTCATCAATTCCTAACCTGACGGCCCCTCAAAACCTCATGCCGTGCTTAAAACCTACTTCTTCACTTATAAAGCATCAAAATGTGGCATAAACCATATCTGGACAAAAAACGAATTAACTCCTGAAGCCAATGTAACACAAGGACCCAAAGCAAAGTCAAACTCTAAACCGATAAATTAAAAAAGAGAAAAGCATGAGTCGAGCCTTCACTCTCTCCGCACCAAGGATGTGCATTAGGCTTCCATCTTCAATCTTAATCTGCAAGAAGGAACTGAAGATCCACTTCTTCAATGATCACCCTAGGGACAAACATTAAGGCCCACCCAGCGCCTCGGACCTTTGTTCTGGTGGCAGGAATTCTCGCTCTCAGTGCCCCCAATACCTCAGTCACCACCTTTTTTCATTCTTTCCTGCAGAGGTCAATTCCTTAAGTAAAAGTGATTCACAAGATTCCATAAATTAAGGCCCCCAACACATGCAGCTCTTTCACTCCCAGTGCATATTCAAGAACATGCCCTACTGCACAGGTCAGTGTACTCACCAACGTGCCTTCTCCCGAAGCTTAGGCGGCTGAAAGTTACTTTTCGACATTACCATTAATGCCCTGTGAAGAATGAACAAGGTCATTTCACCACATCAAAGATATATAATATGAAGAGGGAAAAGAGAACATTTGTGGCTGATCAGAGACAAAGAAAGAAAGACAAAGGATGTCAAAGCAGATTACTTGTTTAAGGGTGCAGACATATTAATAGAGTACATGCAGTTCTAATGACATGGCTAAAGGGGGCTAAAAAGAGGGGCGCTCAACAGTCAGGGGTCACACAGAGATACAGTGGGTAGTGGCAAGGGGACTCTGCATATGCATAGCTCATCACAGAGAAAGAGGGAGAAGAGGGAGGGGCACAGGACATGCAAATCTCATAAAAAAAGCAGTAGATGGACACGACATGCACAGCTAATCATAGGAGTAAAAAGGAAGAGACAGATAAATACAGGAAATGCAGGGCTTCCAGGTAAAGGAGGCAGAGACACAAGACACTAGAGCAGAGACAGATAAAACCATCTTCAAGGTGAGCAATCTACTCTTTGCCCTAGCTCTTCTTCCTCCTTCAAAACTAGTTACTAATTGACAGCAGCGCAGAATGGGATGAAGTACTCCCCTACAAAAACACAGAGATTTTAAAGGTTTTTGGTGGGACCCTACAAGGACCCATTCCCACTAACTCCATGTGCATATCCCATTGTTTCCTGTTTGTTTCTGAAATGTAGCTCTGAAGTGCTGTAGATATTTGAAGAGGGTGGATGGCTGGTTTTTGTGAAGGAGTGAGAGAAAGTACCAAGAGATATCAGAATTCCCATTAAGGTACTATTCCATAATCCTAGTCCTGGATCTTTTTCTTCTTCGGTGACTTGAACCTGATTTCACAGCTGAAGAACACTTGGATGGGTAGAATACTTGCAAATAGTTTGGTTGGGACTGCCTGGTTGAAAGAGGCATTCTTTTCAATGCAATATCTAAGGGATATGGACAGCAAAAGGCATGAAGTTTTAGGCTATGTGTACACCAAAGTGTTGTGCAATCGCAAAGCCTGTGCGGCGCAATTTGGCATGATTCATAAACACAGGAAGCCAATTTGCAATATTCTACAGTGTACTTGCAAGTCTCAAATTGTTTTGGAACTCAGTGTCAAAATTTCAACTATCATGAAGAAAAAGAGGGCAGCAAAAGGGTACTTCCTTTATCACTACCCGCAAAATAATGTATCAGTAGTCTTTGACCGCCACTTAGTCCCTCATTACAAGTTAAGCGCTAAATACCAATCCATGTGCAAATAAGAGTTTGCACAAGAATCGGAATTAGGAGTTGTGTGATGACTGGTACACCCTCTAAGCTTTTCCAACTTGTAGATTCCAGCAGGACAAAACTGCAGCAACCTATCGAGGGGAAAAGACCTGGAAAAAAGGGAAACCATGTGGAATTCGGTGAGTTAAAACTAATTCAATTTTTTTGCGCCACTTTTTCAAGTTGAAAACTTGAAAAGGGATGTATTTACCACACTTAATTCAGCCTATGGTAATGGTATTTGCCACATGTCGTAAATACCTCATATACCACCCAATCTGCAGTAAGAGCCTGTATTTGCCGGATGGTGGGGGGAGCTCTGGCCTCAGGGTACTGTTTGTTTCTTGGTCTAAGGGCTAGGTCAGAGAGCCCTATATCTGCCTTTCAAGGTCTTATGAGGGTCAGGCAGTTTATGATATACGTCCCATATGTGGAGCCCCCCAAGCATAGGCTAGTAAGGATACAAGTTTTGACTGTAATTTAGTCCCTGACTCTAGCCTAACTTGAACAAGGGGCAGGCTTCAAATAGACTGTTTGAAATTTGCCCTTTCTTCAGGGTCACCCTGATTTTCTTTTGCAAACCTTATTTTTGATGGTGATAGAACACAGTAAAGTGCTTGTGCTCCTCTGTACCCAGGGCCTGTAAGTTAAATGTCACAAGTGGACTGCAACACCCATTGTACCATCCACCACAGTGTTAATACTGAAAGGCACTTCTCTCTGTATATCTTAGCATTCGCAAAACCATCTTGCAATCTGGACGCCATTTTGTATTATAATCGAAACTGCTGCTTGGTTATTTTCGAGAAACGGTCTTTGGTAAGTTTCGTTTCCCAAGGTTGAGCTTTTCTTTCTGTAATTGCAAGTGTCCTCATTAGTGCATGCCTTTCCCGTTAGATAGAGGCCTTCTCCCACCTGTCTGGTGGGGAGGATAGGCCAGACGACCTTGGGCAGTAGATAGCCTGTGCCCGGCTGCAGAATCGAAACTTATGTTCTGTACCCCCATTGTATTACGACACCTACCAGTGTTTTTTTCATAGTAGGCGGGTCTTTGTGGACTCCGCAACGTACATAATGTAATTTTATGCTTACAGGATCCAGTCCCTTCGACAGCCATCTCAGGAGGCTGGTCAGACTGGGCTCTGCTGCAGCGTAATATCAATAAATAATCTGGTTTGTATTCTCTACTGTCTGACCGACTCTTCATTTGTATGGAAGGCTGAGAGGTGGTCGTGAGTGACCTGAGTGGCCCTTTTCGGGTCACTTCCTTCATTTGGCGCCCGAACAGGGACTCGATCGGGTGACCTCATCCTCGCCCGCGGACAGGTGAGGAGGATGGGGCCACGTTGGGTCGGATAGGCGGATCGGGGGTCCCCTGCACGATAGAGTTTTGTACTCGCAGCTGCCCCGCCTGTCTGATCGGGTGGTGTCCTGCCCAGTGGTCATCCCGACTGGTGTCCTCAATGGCGAAACCCTTGGATCTGACCATTTGGTCCGAAGAGTCGGCAGTGGAGAATAAATTTGTTTGCCCTGTGTGCACCAGGTGAGCTTGTTTGGTTCTCTGTCGTCATGACGTTTGTTTGGTGGGTACTTTGGTTGATCTAGGAATCAGTTTTAGACAAGCGCTTGCATTTGATTTTGAATATCTTTTGAGATATGGTACTATTTTGTTAATTTGTGATTGATGCAATCCGCGGAAGCGGATTTTGGTAAAGGCACGAGTGCATTTTAGTGTAATTGTGTGGTGAATGTGTTTCTTTATGTGAACAGAATGCCTTGCTGGAGTAAGTTGTGTTGTGTGGGGTGTCGTTGTTGTTCTGCTGATGCTCGATTGGAGGGCACTCCGAATTATGACATGTACGTCAAATACGGCCTTGGCCCCATTATATTTAGTACACTATGGCACAAATATACGAGAGACAACGCTGAATTGCAGTGGCCGTCAACAGGCACCCTTGATGAGCAGAAATTGAATTATTTGGAGGAGAAATTGTTTGCTAAACGTAGCAGGCAGTCGATGTTTGATTATCTTCAGGTATGACGAAAGGACGCTAAACAGAGACGAATGAGAGCAGAAAGGGAGGCACGGAGGGAGAAAACGCAGACACTGACTCAGAAAGCAGTGGCGCATGATAAAGAGAAAGTGGAGAAGGGTATAGAATGTGCTGATAGGAGGTTTCGATTGCAATGTGATAAGTCCTATGTTGCTAGGGAGGAGGCAGACACTTTTGAGGAAGAATTATTGGAAGAAAGACCGCCTCCCCCTTATGCCCCACATAGAATATATCCTGTCGTCCCACAGCCCTTGCCATTTGCCTCTGCCCCCCCTGTTCCTGCTGTTTCTGGTATTGATCAAAGTGCTTTGGTTCGGGCATCACCAGCTTCTTCTTTGGCTCCGTCCCCCGCAGTCGACGTGGCTGCTAGTCTTCCTGCCACTCCTGTTGTTACGGCGTCACTTTCTCCTTCACAGACACTTACTACTCAGCCGATGTTGACCTTGATGCCTCCCCCTTCAATTACTGTGTTGTCCCCTCTTCTCTCTCCTGCCCCCTAGTTAGGTGCCGAGACACCGGTACGTGGCCAGGAAGACAGAGATGGGGCAGTTGCAAAGGAGCGATTGGGACGGGTGTTGATTCGATCTGATGTGGGAGATATGGAGAAAAGGATGGTGGCCAATCAGGCTGCCCAGTGGGCCCGTAATCCTATTTATGGTGTTGAAGATGTATGGAGTGTGTTAAAGGACTATGAGCCGTTCGTCCAGCAGCATGCTCTTAAGCACATGTTGGCTACCTTGATTGGACTATGGGAACAGCGTTTTAAAGGTGTCGCACCTCAGGCCGTTTATGATATTAGGGACCAAGTGTATGCCACGGGCATGGCTCCAAATGAGGTTTTCGCTAGTGTTACCACATTGATTGGATATCGAGGTAGAAATCTCCAACGACGATATCCCAGTTCCCGATGAGGGAAGTTCACCCCATTTTCCACCCGGAGATACCCGAGCTACGTGATCAGCATGATTAGGTGACTAGGCAGCGAGTAGAGGCCCGTTTTCGAGAACAATGGGTTTATACTCCATAGAAGAGGAGTGAAGTCCTCTTCATTAAGGCTCAGTTACCGGTCCCCAGAAAAAATCCTACTGCGTATTGTAAAGAATTGACAGAGGCTGCTGAATCGACGGTAATGACGTTGGCAGATATTGAAATGTTTTTTGGCTTATTGGTGCCAGTGGATATCTGGCGACAGGCGCATACTCAGGACCATGCCCTAGAATTGGGTGGTACTTGGGATTAGATTAGGATGTGGGATGGGGAGAGGAAGCCTGGTGAAAAGCCCCGGGCTGAGATCTTGGCTTTGCCAGGCCGCATTATTACCTATATGCACTCTCTTATCCCACCTCGGAAGGTGGCCTGGGATAAGCTGGCCGCATGTCGTCAGAAGAAAGATGAAAGTGTGTCTGATTTCTTTACCCGGTTCGAAGGTGTGTTCTTGGATTTTAGTGACCAGGATTTGTCTTTGGAAGGGGGTATCCGATTGTTTGTTAACAGGTTTGTCACGAATTTGCTCCCAGAGATTGCAACCCGGTTGCAGGCTGCTGAGAGCATGTGGACTACTTCTACCCCTTCGGTGATATTGAGTATGGCTCAGTATTATGAGCATAGAGAGAACGAGGAGAAAGAGAAGGTAGAAAAGAAGACGAAGGAGCTGAAGACGAAGGTATTGATGCAGCAGGTATCCAGGGGGCAGGGACGGGGTCGAGGTATTGGACCGGCCAGGCAGCTTTCTCGTACGAGCCGAAATGCTGTGGGCCTGTGGGCCCAAATCAATGTGCGTATTGCAAGGAGGAAGGGCACTGGCGCAGCGAGTGCCCAGTTTTGCTGCAAAAGGTTGTGGCTCCTAGAGGACGGGGGCGAGAGGGCGAGGCCGGGGGGCATGTGATCAGGTTGGAGATCAGGCTACTGGGACATCATTGGGCCGTTCCGATCAAAATTACTTTGATGACGTTCGGGGACTGCAGTATTATCATGATGATTATGATTTGGACGAGGTGACGGGGATGTCTTATAGCTAGGACAGCCAGGGACAGGGTAAGGGACCAGTTCCGATACCTGTAGATCAGTGTGGACCTTATATTAGTGTGGATTTGCAGGGCTCGGAAAAGAACTTTTGGGTGGATACAGGAGCAATGAATAGTTCTGTTTCGAGGTCACTGGTCCCTGGGGCAGCCCTGCCTGGCCATAACAATGTTTCAGTTGGTTTTTCTGGTGTGCCAGTAGTAAGCCCCATCTCCAAACCCCTTGCTTTGACTATAGGCCCTTTCACTGTTGATTCACCGTTTTTATTAACATCAAATTGTGGAGAGAACTTGTTGGGATTAGATCTATTGAAGAAGTTACATGCTACTATTTACTGCTCCCCGAATGGTGTCCATATGACAATGGGTCCAAGTGTGGTTAGTACTACGCAATGTTTGTCTAAAGATGCTCCCCTTCCAGCTGAGTTTAAGGATGTCCCATCTACGTTGTGGGCCACAAGCGACATGGATGTGGGACTTTTGCAGATACCTCCAGTTTCTATTCAGGTTAAAGAAAATGCAATATTGCCTTGTATCCCTCAGTATAAAATTTTGCATGCAGGAGAACAGGCGTTGTTGCACATAATACAAGATTTGATTCAGTCAGGAGTTGTGGAGGAGACAGCTGCAAATGTGTGTAATAGTCCCATCCTTCCTATTCTTAAGAGGCCACCTCCGGGTTCCTCTGATGATGTTGCTGATGTTTATCGTTTTGTGATTGATTTGCGCGAAGTTAATAAAATTGTGGTTCCTCAGTCTCCCGTGGTTCCGGACATTACTGCTCTTTTAACTATGATTCCTTCTTCTGCTAAATTCTTTTCTGTTATTGATTTGAAGAATGCCTTCTTTAGCATCCCTGTTCATCCAAATAGCAGGCATCTTTTCGGATTTTCCTTGGCAGGTCATAGTTTTAGATTTTGTCGAGTTCCTCAGGGGTACACTGAGAGTCCTAGCATATATAGCCAGGCTTTGAAAGGTCAATTGGATTCCCTCACCCTTCCCCCAGGTAATGTATTGTTGCAGTATGTGGACGATCTTTTGATTGCGTCCGATTCTGAGGAAGGATGTAAAGAAGCTACAGTAAAATTGTTGCTGCATTTGGCTCAATATGGACACAAAGTGTCCTTTTCAAAATTTCAATATTGTCGACAGGAGGTCACCTATTTAGGTCACCTACTGTCGAAGGAGGGTCGGACACTAACTCCTGAGCGTATTGATGCTGAAGTTAACATGCCTGTTCCAAGGACCCAAAGGGATGTACGCGCCTTCATTGGTATTACTTCCTATTGCCGTCATTGGATACCGAATTTTTCCTTAATAACAAAGCCGCTGTTATATTTAACAACTAAAGATGTGCATGAACCTTTGCCTTGGACGCCTGAATGTCAACAAGCTTTTGAGCAATTGAAGGTTGCGCTTTGCTCGGCTCCTGTGCTTGGCACACCCGATTACAACAAGCTGTTTGTGTTATATGTACACGAGACGGCCGGTAGTGCGCTTTCTGTCTTAACACAGGCCTTTGGAGGTAAGCAGAGGCCGCGTGCGTATTGTTCTGCTGTGTTTGATCCCGTCGCGAAAGCCCTCCCGAGCTGTTTAAGAGCGACCGCGGCTGTGGCCGTCTCTATTCGACAATCGGCAGGGCTTGTTCTTGATACTGATCTCACAGTTATGGTACCTCATGCTGTGGATACACCTTTGAACAGAACAAAGACACAGCACCATACCAGTGCACGTCTGACTGGCTATGAGCTAACCCTCTTTGCACCACACATTACAATTAAAAGATGTGCCACTCTGAACCCTGCCACGTTACTACCCCTCCCTCCGGAGAGTGAGGAAATAGACATACATGATTGTATGTTTCGGACGGAAGAAGAGACGAAGGGACGGGTAGACTTGACTGATGTTCCCTTATCTCACCCCCAAGGGGAACTATATGTCGATGGCTCTTGTTTTAAATTACCGGATGGCACCACAACTGCTGCTTATGCAATCACAACACTGCACACGATAGTTGAGACATCACGAGTTCCCTATCAGTCGGCCCAAGCTGCAGAGCTGGTGGCTCTAATTCGAGCCTGCGAGTTGAGCCAGGAATTGGCGTCAATATTTATACAAATAGCCAGTATACCATCGGAGTCGCTCATAATTTTGGGCAGCTCTGGGCAGAGAGAGGATTTCTCACTTCCCATGGTTCGAAAATTCAACATGGCCCTTTGATAAATAGGCTTCTGTCGGCTTTAACCCTGCCCAAGAAACTGGCAATTGTGAAGTGTAGCGCTCACAAAGCAATTACTGATGATGTGGGAAGGGAAAATGCTTTTGCAGATCAAACAGCTAAGGAGACGGCCCGATCTAAGATGAAAAAGATGTTTGTAGCAGGTCCTGCTAGATGGGTGCCAGAAGTTACGATGTTTGAGGACACATTAGATAATGTGAAAGAGATACAGAGCAAGGTGACGGTTGAGGAATTAGCAATATGGCAGGAAAGCACAGCGCAATTGGATGATGATGGGTGCTGGGTAGATAAGTCGGGGAAGCAGAGATGGATGCTGCCAGATGCATATGTTCTTCCTGTAGTCACTATGGCTCATGGACCAGCTCACATTAGTGCTAGGGGTATCTGCAAGTTGCTAGACCCTGTATGGCAGAATGATAATATCCCAAAGACGGCTGCCCATTTGGTGAAATATTGCATGGTGTGTATGATGTACAATCCTGGAAAGGGTACTCCCACACCTCCCGGTAATTTTGCACCCCCTTCCTTCCCTTTTGAAGTCCTTCAAATGGATTTCATTGAGATGGAACGGGTGAATAATCTGAAGTATGTGTTAGTGGTGGTCTGTGCATTCAGTAAATGGGTTGAGGATTATCCTACTAAGGAGAATACAGCTTTGGCGACAGCGAAGGCTCTTTTAAAGGAGTTCTTCCCTCGTTTTGGTTTGCCCCGTTTGATTTGGAGTGATAACGGCAGCCACTTTAATTCGAAAGTCATCCAGTTGGTGTGCAATGGCCTGCACATTAAGCAAAAGTTTCATGCTGCGAATCACCCTCAGTCAGCAGGTTTAGTTGAGAAGTACAATGGTACACTCAAACTAAAGATGGCCAAAATTCAGGAGAGTACAGGATTGAAGTGGCCAGATGCTTTACCATTGGCTTTGCTGTCGACAAGAGTTACAGCCCATACTAGAACAGGGTTGTCCCCTTATGAGGTTATTTTTGGTCGGCCCGCTAATGTCTGGGGCGTTCCGAGACCTCGCCATTTCTCCAAGATAGATTACCCTTTGTTGATAGATTATTTATGTGAGTTGACTAAAAATTTGTGTTGTATTCATCGCGACTTCCGGCCAGGGGATTTTGTGTTGGTTCGCCACTTTCAGCGCAAAAGCAGTCTAGAGCCCCGGTGGAAGGGGCCTTTCCAGATCCTCCTTGCTACCCGTACAGCGGTGAAGGTGGACAGTCGGAAAAATTGGATTCATTCAACACACTGCAAGAGAGTGCCACTTCCTCTGCCCTATGACCAATGGCGGCTCGACGGCATTGGGGATTCCGAGACGGAGAAGGTTCCCCATTTCATTCCTTTCTCCGATGCCAGAGTAACATGGGCACCTTCTGAGGAGGAGAGTGATGCAGTTTTGAATGAGGCAGTGCCACCTGAGATTAAGGCTAGCCAAGAGCTTCAGTCGGCTGGCCTGTCTGTGTCTGAGCCTGAGTCAGTTGATCCCTCCGAAAGTGAGCCTTTGTTTCTTGAGCCCTCTGTTCCTGGAGTTGTTAGGTACAATTTGCGTCCTCGATGGAGGGACAGTGCACCAAAGGAAAAGTCAGTTTAGTAGGGATGGACTTCATGGATGAAGCATAGGGACGATAGAGTAGGGACAGGGAGATTGGTGCATTGCCTGAAACACTGGACATGATAAGTTGGGGGTGTCCTAGCAGGAGGGAGGGGTACCCTATCCTGAGTGAAGTGGATTTTCTTCACGAAGGGCTGCAATCGCGCAGCTCCATCGAGAAGTGCTCAATAGCACCACCGTAGATGAACAATAGGAGTCTGCCAGCGAGGCTCAAAGGAGAAAAAAAACGGACGCTGGAAAGAAGATTGTTTATTTGGTTTCATTGAGGTTATATTAATTGTACCTTTTCGTTCTGCTATCATGCATCCTTTTGGCAGGCCAATGATCGATGAAGAACAGCCATTGGGTCTTGTTGTTTTGTCACGATCATCATGGATCAAACAGCGGAGAGTGATATTTCCCTTTCTTGCTATTCTGCTGATGATTATCTTTTGTGGGGTTCTCTGGGCGTTAGAGTATACATGTAACTCGCCTACTCCTGACAATGATATCTTTTTCACACCAAGACGGAAGAGAATGCTTTCTAATAATGTTTTTTGGACACTCATAAGAGATTTTTTGGTAATGGTATCGCTTGTTATCCTACTGAATCTGTGACTAGCCTGTGGACTGCTTATCCTTTGTCTTTGATAAATTATACGTATTCTAAGCCGACAAATTTTGTTGAGGTAAAAGGGGAGTTTGGATTTGGCTACCCAGGGCCATGCTTGTATCATCGTAAGCCCACGGGAACAGGTTACCCCTGCTGTGACAATAATACGTATTGTGATGATTTCTACTTGGAAGAGCAAAATATAACGTTGGTGGGTTGGCATTATAAAGAAGTGACAGTTCCTCGAAAAGCTGGCTATTACCCTGCTTGTTGCCCCATCATAAATAGTACTGATACCATATTGTATATCAATTGCTCAGGGTGATCATATCCAAAGAGACATTCCCTTTGAAAGGTTCGAAAGGTTCTAGCACCATTACAGGTAATTCTCGCTATTCAGCTGTGAACTATGACAGACCGATATATGCCCATCCCGGGTTCTTCTTTTTATCTAATGGAACGTACTCAAATGTTCATAATGGCACCAATGATGTAGCTCTTGGGATGGTGCTGCCTCTGGGGGTCCCTTGTAAATATGCCCACAGACAGGTAAAATGGGTGAAGAGAACACTTACAAAGGAATTTTGCGAAGGAGTAACAGATATTGAGATCAACAGTTACAGTAATGGTATTACTTTTGGTTATATCCTGTCTGCTATCTTTACGTTGGGGGGGATGGCTATGAGTAGAACTGAAAAGGCCCGGGAATACTTTGGCTGTAAGTTGCAGATATTGTCCAATACTACAGTGGCAGCATTACATGACATCACCATTCAATTAGAGAGTATGAGGATCTATTCTGAACAAACTAGATATGCAGTTGATTTTACTTTAGCATAAAATGGTGGTGCATGCGCAGTTATTGGCGATCAGTGCGTAGTGGGAATAACCAATATGGAAAAGAATATTACTAAGCATATCCTGGACATTATTGAGAATGTCAAAGGCATGGAAACAGGTAATTGGAGTTGGTCCCTTTTTAGAACATGGGGCTGGCTAATAGAAAAAGTAATCTATCTTGTTGCTATATTAATACTTTGGTGTGTCCTTATTCAATGTCTTCCAATGTGCTGCACTTATTGTATCTCTGTATTGACTCCAAAGGGGAAGATATCAATTCATGATACCAATGCTGCAATAATGTTACAGAAAGAAATAGACGAAATGATGATCATAGACGAGGGTATCTTCGAAACATCTTCTCTTCTCATAGAGCACATTCCTACTGTTGATGATGTGAAATGTGTATAAAAATAGCTATGTGCTTTTATTATTCATTTATGTTTTGCTCTTGTTTCCAATTGTAGATGGTTAGCTCATGCTAACAGGAGGGTTTGTTAATACTGAAAGGCCCTTCTCTCTGTATATCTTAGCATTCGCAAAACCATCTTGCAATCTGGACGCCATTTTGTATTATAATCGAAACTGCTGCTTGGTTATTTTCGAGAAACGGTCTTTGGTAAGTTTCGTTTCCCAAGGTTGAGCTTTTCTTTCTGTAATTTCAAGTGTCCTCATTAGTGCATGCCTTTCCAGTTAGATAGAGGCCTTCTCCCACCTGTCTGGTGGGGAGGATAGGCCAGACGACCCAGGGTAGTAGATAGCCTGTACCCGGCTGCAGAATCGAAACATATGTTCTGTACCGCCATTGTATTACGACACCTACCAGTGTTTTTTCATAGTAGGCGGGTCTTTGTGGACTCCGCAACGTACATAATGTAATTTTATGCTTACAGGATCCAGTCCCTCGACAGGCATCTCAGGAGGCTGGTCAGACTGGGCTCCGCTGCAGTGTAATATCAATAAATGATCTGGTTTGTATTCTCTACTGTCTGACCGACTCTTCATTTGTATGGAAGGCTGAGAGGTGGTCGTGAGTGACCAGAATGGCCCTTTTCGGGTCACTTCCTTCAACAGTGACACTGTAAACTGCAGGCTTGACACCAGTAGCCTAGCTGTGCAGGTTTTAACTGCAAATTCGACCTGTCAAAATAACCCCTTTTGACAGGACTAAACCTTCTGAAATGGAATTGGGTGGCTGGTTGGCAATAGTGTGCACTTGAAGAACACAAGTAACAAGGCTATGCTTCAAGGGAGGGACAACCACAAGATGGACAAGGCAAGCCATCGAATAAGAAGCAAGCCAATAATATTGACAATTAAGCCAACCAATGGTAAGCAATGGGCAACCCTTACATCCTTAAGTCCACTGTAAGATCTTGGTAATCCAACAATAGTTTATTTTTTATTTGCAACCAGACAGCTTGCACTGCCTGGTAGGCTCGACTTAGTATGGGATGACAAAAGCCTTCAAATGGTTGTTAAGGGTGCCGGTAGACAAACATTTGCAAATGTGGGTGAAACAAACGATATCTCTTACCTCATTGGATGAAGGTCAAACATAGGCGGCTGGAGCTCAGCCAGCTCGATAGCGGTGATTCCTATGGCCCAAATGTCACAGAGCTGATTGTAGCCACCTTTCCTCTCCACGGCGGCCACCTCTGGTGCCATCCTGCAAACAGCAGAGGAGACAGGGAGGAATGCATGTTCAACAAGGAGACAAGCAGATATGAAGAGGTTAGAAAAGAAGTAGGATAGGAAAACAAATCATCACACTCTCATTTGGTCATCTCCTTAGCTTCTATTCTCAGAGATGTCATGTAGGAGCAAGGCTGCCCATTAGGGAACAGCAGCCGGGGCAAAATAAAGTGATAATATTATTAATATTGACCACTTGTAAAAACACACCACAAAATAAACAGTATCATGTAAGTCACATCATAAGTGGTGTAAATATGATATGCTTGCTAATTAGATGGGGAGGCTATAGGGGCCGGGGTTAACAAATGTGCACAGTACCTCCCCCTAATTTCCAGGTATTACAAGCTTCTGTGCCCAGAATTAGAGAAAATATGTGGGTTCTTTAATTAACATTCCAGTATGTGGTTCCCCAATTTCTTTCCTGCAACTAATAACACTCAAGATTGGGTGGAGTATTATTCCCTAAAGAAGTGTAGTGAGGGTCTAAATGGTACTCAGTTTATCGACCTTGAAAAGATGAAATGGGGAGTCAGACTACAAGTTTACAAACTTTTCATTTTCAAGTTGCATGAAGATACTTCCAGCAAGTATTCAGTTCTCTACGCTATTTCATTGAGCTTAATGTGATGCTGCGGAAAGGGTGAGCATTGTACTTACCAGTAAGGTGTCCCAATGAACGACTTCCTTTTGGCCACTGATGCAGTGATTTCTGCAGAAACACCAAAGTCCGCTAAAAGGGAGAAGAAAATAAACAAAATCAGCTAGTAAAAACAAAAAATATTCTGCACTCCCATCCCCCTGCCCAATTAAAAATTTCTATTAATTTGCAAGATTGCTTGTGAGCTCAGCCCAGGCAGGATAGGTGTGCATCAAGCCATGTCTTCATGCCTTTCTTGGTGAACAATGCAAAAAGAATAATTGATGGACAGAATGCAGAACAATGTCATACATTCACCCCAGTACAGAGATCTGGGCCTAAATCCATCGTTTTTTTTGCTCCCCATGCCATTCCAGTTTGAACCCAGACATATGGAAATCAGTCTTGACCCTGCGACCAATGGGATGATGGATTCAACCCAGATCTGTGATTGGGGTGAGTGTCTGAAAAATTCCAGCACTCCGTCCATCATCTCCTTGTGTTTGCTTTGTTCGCCCTAAGTTGGCAGGGTATGCCCAGACGTGGGTCCCTGTTTCCCCTTTATGGGACGGTTGGGTAAATGGCAGCCATCTTAGGGGAATTATTTTTGTGAACTAGGGAATGTGTTTAGCAGTTGGAGATAAATCTCAGGTGTAAGGGCTGGGTCAGGGAAGACGGACGAGGAGGTAATGCCCTGGTTACTTACCGGTAATCTTCATTACTCCGAGTCCTGGTCTTCCCTGACACAGTCCTGGCTCCTGCACTCCCTCCCGGAGGTGGGATTCATTATGTTATGTTTATGATTTCTGCTGTATTTTTACTTTACTTGGTATTTTTACTGGAAGTGATGTCACTGTTTCCCCTTTTTTGGGATGGTTGGGAAAATGGCGGCCATGTTAGGGGAATTATTTTTGACAGCTAGGGAATATGTTCTGCAGTTGGAGATAAACCTCAGGTGTAAGGACTGGATCAGGGAAGACGGACGAGGAAGAAATGGCAAATCCTTGTGTGGTGATGAAGGCTTAGAACTAGAGGCCTCATTGTTGTTCAACAACTTAAGATGGAGCTGATCAATGACCATTTCATTAAGTGACCAATTCATCAAGTGACCCTCCTCCCTGGCCGAAAAAATAAATGAGGAGCTGTACCACTGGAATATTGCTGAGAACTTGTCTTAACTCCCAGGTACATTTGATTTAGCTCAAAGACAGGGGTAAAGTTGATTGATGAGAGGCAATTCAGATTAAATCAGATGTCATGCCTAAAGCATTATTTCCACTACAGGAAACCATATCTCCAGTACAAAGTGGACAATATTGAGGCACCGAAGTTAGCCTATTGCTGTCTTGTCGAGCAAGGAAAATGTTACTTAACTGTAACAATCAGTCTGTAGCATGCAGTGCTGTATACCCACATGATTTGCACACCTCTACCATCTGGTGTTTGGCACGGACGCTAGAAGTCATTTTTCTTCAAAGCAGAGATTTCGGTTTCAAGGTGATCTCTCCCCTGAAACCTACCATGGCACCAAGAAATATACTCTGTATCATATTGTGTTTTCCCGTACAGTGAGAATAAGTAAGAGTACTGATGCGAAGCAGGACTGTCCTTCTATACTTGTGTAAAGGAAAATTTTATTTAAAAAGTAATTAATGTTATAATGTCATGGCTTGAGCTCGCATCGGGGAAATGGGAGCGTGTATGTGAATTTACAGCACTACAAGCAGCAAACCAGTTTTTACAGGCAAGTATGTTTCCCGTTTGCAGCATGTGGAGCTGTAGATCACATGTATAGCATAGACTGAAAAGCAAGCAGTGTCCTCCTTCTTAAACCAGTGTCTTGAGAGCTGTAGCAGAAGATGTTTGAAACAAATGTTTAAGGACAGTTTGCTTGACTTGTGCTTCTTGGCGGCATGAATTCCCACACAATGTTTGGTAAAAGTGTGAATGGTAAACCACGTTATAGCTTTATATGTGTCCCCAGTGGGATATCTCCATTGTCAGAGCTTGTAGTTCACTAAACTATACATGGGGAATTGATAACAATGAGGATGGCCACCTTCTATAAAAGAAACTGCAGTGGGCATGAGTGTAATGGGGCAAATGTTGGACCCATGAGCCTAGTAAGAACAATGTTGAGTTCATATGAGGGAACTGGTGGGGCTCTTGAAGAAATTATTATTTTTATACCTTTCATATCACTAGTATTTGTAAATATTGACTTGTGTTGTCGATTTTGTAAGTAAAATGTCACATTGGCTAAATGTAACCTGATTGAAGTGCATGCTACTGTTGGCTACTGTAGGTGGAACAACCAACAGGTAATATCTTGCTAGAGGCCTGTACAGTCTGCTTCCTGAAACTAGAGCAAAAGTGAAAAAATCTTGTCTGTTTGGCTGTGTAACAAGCCCTTGTTGAGGGCGTATTGGCCTCCTTAAGCATTAGCAAGCACTCTTCTAGAATTTGAAAATACTCACACTCTAAGACCTTAGGTGCCAAATCACAAAATGTAATGCCCTGAAGCTGGGATGTTGTAGCTGACCTTAATATTGTGTGATGAGGCTGTCGTACAGAGGCAGCCACTATGTGCACTTTGAGTACAAACATTTCCAGAAACTGTACCATGGCTGTCTTGCTCAGGTGGGTTCTTTAAGAATGTTCCTCATAGAAGCCTGCTTTATTTTCCCAACAATGTATGTTAGTGGTAGCAGTGGAAAAGCATACACAAAAAACCTGACCAGTTCTTTCAAAGAGCATTACCCGTGGACTGTTGATGCGGATACTTGAAAGTGAAGCTTTGGCATTTTGCGTTCTCGTGGGTGGTTGATTGCTGTGTTTCCCAGCGATGGAAGTATTGCTGAAGAACATGGTGGTTGATCGCCAATTTGTGTTGTTGCTGATGCACCCTCCTGATCAGGTCCACAAAGTAATTGTCTACTCTGGGGAGGTGTTCCGCCAGGAGAAGGACTCAATTGTGAATGTTCCAATGCCAGATTGTCTGAACCAGCCTGGGATGAGTGTGGTGTGTGCCCTCGTTTTTTAAGGTAGTACATATTGTGTTCATGCCGTCTGTACAAATGAGCACTGTCTAGTTTTAAATTACTTTGTAAAATACTTAGAGAGCCAACTGAATTGCCATTAGTTCCAGTACTTGCTGTGCTGAGGAGACCATTAGCCCTGGTTTTTCAGCTGGCCTAGATGGGCTTCCCACCCTGTCAGGGTCGCACTTCTACTTATGGCCACTTGTGGCTGAGGGTCAAGAACGACCTGCCCATTAACAAGTTCTTATGTTCCACCATAACAGTTTGTGCTGAATTCTAGACTCCACCAACACTAAATCTTCTTGCTTACTTGTCACTTGGGATCACTGTCTGGCAAGGCTCTCATGCAGAAGGTGCATCTGCAACTGAGCACTTTGAAATATTGCCAAAAAAGATGGCAACATTCCTAAGAGTTTCATTTTCATGCTCACTGTCAGAGGAAGTGATGTCTAGTAAAGGGGAAGCAGTCTCTGAAATGCCATCACACTCTCGTTGTTGGGGGCAGGCTTTGCCTGTTACTGCATTCAGTATGACTCCCAAGAATGGTTTTGTTAGTTGGGTACACATAGTTAAGGCTCTTTGGCATTGACAATGTACTCTGTGTATAAAAAAGACACTGCTTGTTGAGTGTGAGTAAGGTATTGCTCTCAGCTGTTGCTCTTTAATTAGCAAGTCATCAGGGAATGGGAGTACATGAATAGCATTGCAGTGAAGGTGCACTTGTACACAGGCAGAAATTTTGTGAACACTTATGGGACTGTTGTGACCCTACCGGGTAGTAATTTGAACTGGTAATACTTTCCACTTACCACATACCGGAGATTCTAGTGGTGGGCCAGATGGATGGTGATGATGAAGTATGCCCCTTTAGGTTAAGGGTCGCCATGTAGTCCCTGGTGCAGAGCAGTGGAATGATGTCTTTGTACAGTGGTCATTTTGAAGTGGTTTGAGCAGTAGGCTTTCAAGGATTGGCCTCAGCTTCCTGTCTTTCTCTGGGATTTGAAACTACCAGGAGTAAACACCTTGTCACTGCTGGTGTGGGGGAACTGGTTTTATCGCTTCCTTTTGAAACTCGGCAATAGCAATGGGTGGCCATGGTTATTTCTCTCCACTGTGGAAGATGTAACCTTATTCGTCCTCCAACAATGTTGTGTGATTGGGGAGAATATATGAAAGGTCATTGCTTTGAGGAAGAGGTGCCCTTGGTTTGGGCACCACTGGCCTTACTGCGCCTCTTGCAACGGAAGACTTGTACAGAGTAGGACTTGAAAGGCCGACCTTACTGAAAAGTCTGTTGAGGCTGACTCAGCTCCAACTCGCACTTGTTGTGTCTGAAACCCTGATATTGTGGGCTCATTTTAAAGTGCCTGAGCTCTGAGCCCACCCAAGGCTCGAAAAAGTATTTTCCAAATTAAAAGACACACTCAGAAGATGCTGCTGGACTTCTGGTTGGAATTCAGAGATTCTCAACCAGCCATGTCTTGGGAGACGAACATTAGTGTTCTTTGTTGGGAGGCAGTGTCAGCTCCATCAGGGCACACCCGATGTGGCGTTGAGATAGTCTTCCCCTTCTGGATGAGCTTCTGTCTATGCTTCTTGTATGCATCTGGAATGTGTTTTACCATCTGCTGCATCTGCTCACAATGGTGCCTCTCATATAGAGACAGTAGCCCAATCAAGTTGGCTATGCGCCATTGAGTGTCAGCACCCACACCTACCCTTTTGCCAGCAGTTTCGACATGCTATCTCTCTTTGTCAGGTGGAGATGCGTCCCTGTGCCCTAGGTGAAAACCCTTTTTTGAGCAGTATGTACTACCAGTGAATTGGTTGAAACTTGGTCCCCGATGTACACGGGGGTCCTCTGGCGTCGCTCTATACTTTTTCTGGACCCATGGTGTGACCACCTTGGTTTTCTCTGGGTCTTTAAAGTTCTCAGTTGAGCATATCAATATGCTTTTCAACATTGGCAAGTACTGCACCTACCATTCTGTTTTTGACAGCATTTAAATAAGGAAGTCCTTCTCTTCCTCTACTACATGGAGTTTGAACATGTAATAGTCAGCTGCATGCTGAATTAATGCTTGGTAGAAGGTGGTATGTCAGATACAGTTGGCTTGACTGGGTACGGTTCTAAGAAATAGTCATATTGGGTATCAACACTGTAAGCATGCAGAATGTTGTCTCCTTTATATGTCAGGACAGGCTCATCATAAGGGTCTGGACAATCCATCGCGGGATCAGACTCTGAATCTGTGTGTGTACATAGAGTGAAGGGTTCTGGGACTCTACAGGTGATGTGCTGGTGTTTGGCTTTGCTGCCTATGCATACGCTTTTTAAGGACTGGGATAGGGATTGAGTTCTTCAGATATTGCCTCCTTGAATGTGAGTTGCAGCTTCTTGGCTTAAGGTTGGTGTAGTGGGGTAGATTCTGGTGGATGAGCTAAAATGTGTCCTGCCATAGGGTAAATGTAAATTCTCCTCTGCTTCATGTTAGGCTACTCGCCTCGCTCTTCTGGTGTTGTGGGGGTCACTCAGCATTGAGGCTGGTACAGGCTTTCAACTTCAGTTTGGAGTTTCCCTCCACCCTGAGGTGGGCAATTTCTCCGAGCCGAGATCAAGTTTCTCAATGTTAAGGTTCAGGACCCTGTTGTCAAGGCTTCTCTGGAGCTTAGACTTGCTTTGGGCGCCGAGACGGTCCAGTTGCACAGCACTTGATATTATAAATCCACAGTACCGCAGCTTACCCGTATGCGACACCCTGGAGGAATGGAAAGGGGAATTTCTGCCTCTGTAAAACTGGCAAGGAAGAGTGGAATTGTTTTCTCCGCTGATAAAGAAAGTTAAAACAAAAGCATAACTGTGAGGCTTAGTTGAGAAACATTCAAAACTTGTTCTTCCTCTGAAGGTGAAATGTGCACTGATGATTCTTTACCTGCCGTTATAATCTAGGTCATTCTTTCTCATTGGTTACTGAGCAATACTTTCAAACACGTGGACTGATGGTATCATTTAAAAAATCCTCTGATCTTGCTTATTTTGACCCATTTAACCTGTGCTGCTTCTGCATGTTCCTTGAGTGGAGAAAAATTAGCTTTCTTTAGATCTACCTCAGAACTACCTTGGTGTTACCAATTTGGTTTCCATCCCTGGCACAGCACTGAGGCTGCTACTCTCCAGGTGATTAACAGTGCCATGAGTTGGTGGCTGGTGGGGAAGCCTGTTCAGGCGTCCTCCTTGATCTCTCATTGGATTTCAATTAAATCGACCATGCAGCCCAGATCAACAATCTCTCCACTCAAATGAGTTTGGAAGATTTGAGAGGGTGGGTTCCATAGTGATTCTCCTCATTTTTGGAGGGTGAATCTAGTTCCTTCAGATGCGTACCTACAGGTCAATCCCCATGACTTGTGGGGTACCTCAGGGATCCATCTTGATTCTCTCTCTGGTAAGCATGTACCTCAGACCACTCCCAGATCTGGTAGCTGTTATCAGTATCTGCATTCAACAGCAATGTCATTCACTCCATCAAAGGGTATTGTCACTTGAGGACATCTCACATTCCAGATACTTCATTAGTGCCAATGAAATGGATGTCTATTCACTTTTGTAAGCTCAAACCTGTTAAACTTCTCATTTCTTCACTTGATTCATCTTCCACTGGGCGTGATTGAAGACTGACCACTAGCATCAAGGTTACTGTCTCAGGCTTCTTCAGCAACACACTATTTTATTTGTTCAATGAACTAAAGGAGAACTGATGCTATTTTCTTTGAACTAGCCACTCATTTTGCTTTTAACATATGCAGGTGTTTTCTCATCCGATAAAAGATAATTACAAATCCAAATGTTCTGAAAATATAACTGGAGAAAAACATTTTTCTTCAGCCCGCACCACCAAGGCTAAAGCAGAAATTTCTGTTACAAGGCGTGAAAGCAGGTTTGCGCCGAATCCACCTGCATCCAGTGATCTGGACTGATATGAGTGTCATTTTAGCGATAGGGGTGTTCAGTACATACTATGGTGGCACATTATGAGAAGAAGTACTACATTTAGATATGGAAGAATTATAGAGGAGGTCCGCTGTAGCAGAGCTGGGGTCTACGTTTTTGTTGTAGCGGAACAAGAGCAGTCCTAGTGCTGCAAAATCTTTTGGGGTCTCAAATGGAAGGAGAAGAAGGGTGATCATGATTCCCCACTCATCCACACCTTCTATGTACATTACAGTTCTGCCCGCTTCCCAAGAAAAAGCATGCGGAACTTCCTTTCCGACTTGTCCATCTTCCACGACTTTGCCATATCTTTCATCCTCTGGCACATTCAACAATTTGTTTCCCATGTCTGTGTCCCACAGGTTCTCTCTCCTTGCTTCCCATAAAATTCCACCCTTTTTCTCTCTTTCTCTCAAGGTTAGCACACCTACCAGTAGAGCCCTCAGAACATTCTGTCTGTTAGTCTGTGGTAGGCCGATTTTGTCAGCGGTGGTTCATCTGAAGTTAATGAAAGCACAGCAAAATGTATAAAGCAGAAGCGACCGGGGCCTATGGAACAGCTGTCTACCGATGAATGCTACCAGGTCTCAAAGCGTTATTAACTTAAATTGTCATCTTTCTAGCCCAATGAATGCAGATCCAAAGAAACATATTGTTCTGATGTTTGTGGTAAATAAAAATGACACATATGATTGTGGTCCTCTGGTAAAAAGTGAGCTTCATGGAATGACAAGGGAAATAAGATGTTAGCTAGACAAAAAATATTTCTGTATTATTTGTAAGCAAAAACAACAGGGACATGCAATCTTGGTAGATTATTAGATTCTATAGGCTAAGACATGTTTAGTTGTGGATTTCAGAATTGTGTGTACAGGGCATCCAGAAGGATGGAAAATGGTAGAAGCCTTCTTAGAAAGGCTATCCTATTCAAAACAGTTTAGGTGGAGGTGGGAAAACAGTTTAAAAAGCACACTGAGAGCATTAAATCGTAATCACTCATCCTTATGCACATCTTAAGAGCAGGTAGATAACGTAGCATGACATACAAGTGAGTTTGCTTCTTGCAGTGAAATTGGGGGAGGGAAGAAGAAAGTGATAAAGAGTCACGGCTAGATATAAGGTAGGTTCAGGTAAGGAAATAGAAGCAAGTGTGGCAGAGAGTGAGAATGAGGGGAATGAATGAATCATAAAGTGGGACAGATTGGGAATGGAGAGTGAATTGGGGAGTGAACAGAAGGGAGAAGACAGAAGTACTCACCAAGCTTCACCTCCCCATCGTGCGTGAGCAAGATGTTTGCTCCCTAAAACACAAAGAGGAAGCGAAACAGATGTCAGAGCCAGAGCTTCTCTTTCGCAACCACTTAGTACATCCTTCAGTACCATATTTTAGTGCTCTTTCAATTATTTGTTACTGACCTTTATGTCACGGTGCATCTTCCCCTTCGCATGCAGGTAATGCAGCCCCTGGAAATTAGAAATACAACCTCAGTGTGAGAAAGAATGCCAAGCCCAACCCATGTTGGAGGAAAATGGCTTTGGTAGTCTGGTCCTGTATCTAAGAAAAGCCCATTCACTTTTAGTGGAGGAGTTTTGGCAAGTGCCCCAGAAGAAGCAAAGGAACAAATGGCCTCGAACATCAATTTCTCCACCACTCACACCCTGTCACCTGGTCCCCAGAGGCTTGGGGCACAATTCGAAGCTTACACTGCTACTTCCCAGGTTTTACATGATCTGAGGGTGGGGGAAGCATGCATAGAACTTATCCACACTCCACCAGTTGTAGATCTGTTTAAGCCATGCACTGGTGCTCTCAATGTTGCATCTTAGGTTTGTGGGAAGCGCATTTGCTTTGCTGCTGCCCGTGTACCTATTTTATTGTTTGAGCGAAGCTTGTCCTACTGCACATTCTCTAGCAGCTTTGTCTGCCTGAGTGTAAATTTCAGTGCAGTAATTCAAGCCATTCCTGCTTTGTATGTGGAAAGCATGCACTACTGTTGCAAATGTTGTACCTATTTGTGTGTGTGGTGGGGAAGTGCATGGGAGGGACATTTGTTCAGTCGCTGCTCTGCTATATAGTCTTTCAGTGAGCGAGCAAAGCTTGTGATGCAGCTCCAGAGTCTGTGCCTTTACTATGAGTGTAAGTGACATTCATACTTCTTTTGTTAATTTGGACATTTTCAGTGTGGAAACGAAGCCTGTGCTGTTGCTGCCCATACTGTACCTCTTTGTATGTATGAGAGAAGCATGCACTGCTGCTGTCTGTGCATGTGTGAAGGAGGCTTATTGCTGCTCGGTCAGTGAGGTCCCTGTTCTGTTATGTACAGTTTGGTTTGCACTTCAGATCCCTGTTTTATACCTGTTGTGTGTGATGGTAGCTTGCACTGGCATTGCACGTGCAGTAATTGTTCTGTAAAGGAATCTTGCACTCACTGCTGATAGTGTTGCACATCTGTTATTCTGTGTGAGGGAAGCAGGCACTGCTATTGACATTGCTCAACCTATTCTCTGTGAGGGAAGCTTGCCGGCTGGCTATGCTGTTCTTGTTCTGTGCATGCGAGAAGCTTGAAATTGCTGTGTCCATGGTGCACCAACTCTGGTTGAGAGGAAGGAGTCTGCAAAGCTAATAAACAAGATTGAACTTTTCTGTTTATGTTCCAAAATGGATGGCCTCTGCACGTGCTATACCCCATGTGTGAACACAAGGGATGCTTCCACTGCTTCCGCCCTTGCTACACTTGAGTTGTGTAGGCAGAAGCTGAAACGACTGGAAAAGGTTGGAGATTCCCTGTCACTTGCTTACCCCTTCTCTAGTTTTGAGAAGAGAAATAAACTTGTTTAAGCAATTCCTCCCCATACACACCTTGAGTGTCTCCCTGCAGACGTAGGCAATCTGCCGCTCACCCAGTGGACCAGTGGCTGAAAAAGAAGGTATAGAAGTTGAGGTAATAATGGTACTATTCCTAAAGTATATAGAACAAGGGCAAGAAAAAGTGAAATGAAAAGAAATAAAGGAAGAAGGTTGATACAAAGATGAGGAGATTAGTAAAAAAAGATAGGGAAGAAACAATGGGAAAGGCAAAGTGGGGAGGTTGTGGACTGGTGGACAGAGGTGGAGAAGGTGAGAAGATGGCCAATCAATTAGGGGAAATTACGAACACCGAGAAAGAAATACATACACTGAAAAATGGATGAGGCAGTGAGTAAGGGAGTATGAAGAGAAATAGGGCAGACGAGAGGTATTAAGGATATAGATATGGGGAGGGAAAGGATTGAGAAAGAGACAGGGAGAAGACTGAGGAGAAAGATGAAGAAGGGGGACCAAACAGAGAGAGAAAAAGCTCTAACATACTAATACAATGCATTGCTCTCGTATCATAATATTGTCTTGTTCGAATATTGTCTTGTTGCATTGCCCAGTAATTCTTAATTCACTTTCACCTACAAATAGCAGCTCATTGACTTGCTCCATTAAACCTGTCTTTACTTACCTCAGTCATGCCTCATTGACTTGCCCAAGAACTGCCTCACTGATTGCACCAGTATTACTGTATTGGCTTGCACCAGTATTATCTCATTGACTTGCCCCAATATCGCCTCATTGACCTACTGGAACAGTTGCTCATTAACATGCCCAAATGTCACATTATTCACATGCTCCAAAGTGACTTCATTTACTTTCTCCAATATTGTCTTATTCATTAACCATAATATTTACCCATTAATGGCCTCCAAGATAAGGCCAATAGACTTGCCTCATTAACCGTTCCAAAAAGGGCTCACTATTTAGCAACACTGTCACATGCGGCAGCCAGATCTTAATTACCTAGGCCCCATGCTTAGGTGAGTTCTAGTTCACAAAACCTGACCAGATCAACGGCTCAGCTAAATAACAAAAATTGAAAATGACCAAGTAATTTCAGCCTGCGGTGGGACATAGAGAAGAAGGGAGAATATTTTGCTGGAGCCACCTCAGTCACTTTATTGGGTGCACGAAAAGCAGTGTGGCAGGATGTGCCCATTGACATTTGGAGGCATGCTAGGGCAGTGGAAATACTCATTTAAAATTAAACATTCAGTGTGATCAGACGTGATCTAATCACTCAAGTATGGGATAGACAGGCAAGAGCTCAAGCCATTGCCCCATCAATGCCCATGAGGTGCAGTGGAACGCGGGTCAGAGGAGAGCTGGCGAAGAAGTAGAAGGCAAAAGTCATATGGTAATCATTAAAATCATGTAAAATAAATTTAAGATGAGGCAAATTCGTCTGAACAAATTCTAGTCTCTGAATGTTCACACAATTCAAACTTTGAAAGGGTTTAGTCATGAAATTTATGGCAGAAGGAACATTCATAACATTTCTAGCAGTCAAAGGGGACAAACAGCACTAGGAAAGGTTGTAGGCTTGACTTGGCTCAATAGGTTGCCCAAAGATAAGCTCATTGACCTGTCACAACATCAGATCACTAGAATTATTCTGCTCATCCTACACAAAGATGTCAGCCAGGAAAAGTATGTGTTGTATACGAGCTGCACGCCACTTGTTGACTACCTGTGTTTTCACAAAAGTAGAGTTGAGTACTGGCTTTCCCTATGAACATAAGGAAAAGTTATTCCCTAAGAAAAATAAAAGGAGGTGATGCAACCCTTCTTTGGGCATTTGTAAGACAAATACTTTTATTGGAATGAGCCTTCATGCACGTTTTGGCACTATCAAGGTTTGAAAATGATATGTGATTAAATTATACACAATACAATCATGGTGTGTTTGTATTAGTGACAATGGATAATCACATCACAAAAGCCTAGATGTGCATAGAGTTGACAAGGTTGCCACTTTTCAGATATTAGCTAGTAGAATGTTCCCTAAGAAAGCAATAGCTGGCCCTTTCTTGAAGGTGGTGCATGCCCTGGGGGTACCAACAAGGCTCTCTTAGCTTTGTGGTAGCAAGTTTGCATGCATTTGACTATCCACTCTGCTATACCTGCCTTGGAGATTGGATGACCTGTGTAGTGTTTTGCAAAGGCAACAAAGAGCTGCTCAGACTTGCAAAAAGGTTTGGTTGTGTCAATGTAGTACATAACAGCTGTTTTATCTGTTTTGACATCCAGCTTATGAAAAGCCCGTTCTGCCATGGAATCTGGTTGCAGAAGGAAGACCGGAGTCTTATGGACTAATTGAGGTGAAAGAGTGAAACTATCTTAGGGAGAAACTTGAGATTAGTCCTGAAAACAACCATATCTTAGTGAACCTTAAAAAATGGCTCTTGTAAGGTGAGAGCTTGCAGCTCATTGATGTGCCTGAGGGCAATTATGGCCACTAAGAAGACTACTTTCCATGAAAGGAAATGTAGGGAGCATGAGTATAAAGGTCAAAGGGTGACCCCATGAGCCTTTTATATTAAGGATCCACATGGGGGCAGAAGAGATTCTAGGAAGTATGACCATAAGACCCTCCATTAAAACCTTGACTATTAGGATCCCAAAGAGGGATAAACGTTCTCTGTTTTGCATGTTAGCTGCTACAGCAGCAAAGTGTAGGCATACTTATATTTAAGCAAGGCCTGACGCCTCAGCTGTAAAAGGTAGCAGACGATGTCCTGGATGTTAGCTTTCGAGAGGTCCAAGTTTTTGGAAAGGCAGAAGTGAACAAACGTTTCCCACTTTGCTGCATACCAGGCCCATGTATAGAAAGATCATGCATTCCTGAGGGAGGTTTAGATAGCCAAACTCTAGGACTTCAGTTGCCAGATCACTAGGTTGAGCTGTCTGGGACCTGGGTGTCTGATCTGGCCGTGTGTCTGGGTAAGAAGGTCCAGCCAGAACAGAAGCAACTTGTTGGGGCTGATGGACATTTCCAGAAGCATGGAGTACCAGGGCTGTCTGGCTCAAGTGGGAGCCACCAGGATGAGCATCAAGGACACTTGTCCAATTTTCTTCACCATGTATGGGAGGAGTGGGAGAGGAGGAAAGGTGTAGGAATAGACTCATGACCAATTCATTAATACTGTGCTGCCCATAGACTGTGGGTTTGGGTACCTGTAGGTAAAGTTTGGACACTTTGCATTTTAAGGAGTGGCAAAAAGGTCTATTTGTGGGGTGCCCCAATGCTGGAAGTACTTGTGTAGGACTTGCAGGTGGAGTTTCCCCTCATGGAGTTGTTGATGCATCTTGCTGAGTAGGTCTGCAAAGAATATGAAGAATATGTTCCACTAAGAGCTGAATGTCCTGGCAGATCGTCCAATGTTAAATCCCCATACCTTTGGGAGAACTTGGGGAAGTGTGTGCCACCCTGTTTGTGCAAGTAATATGTGGCTATGATATTGTCCTTCTTGATAAGAACTATCTTCCTCCGAGTGATCTTAAACAAAGCTTTGAGGGCTAAGCGTATGGACAGTAGTTTTAGATCATGTGGTACCCTCGGTGGGCCCACCGCCCCCCTGCACAGTCATACTGTGGAGATGCGCTCTCCAATCTGACAGGCAGGTGTCTGTATTAATGGTTATCTGAAGAAATAGGTTGGAGAATGGCCTGCCCTGCAACAGGTTGTTGCTATTTCTACAATGCAGAGAGCAGGGAGTGCTGGCCTTCGCAAGATCCGAGTGACCTTCAGCTTATAACTATTGCCTAGCGAGGTACACTTGTAAGAGACGCATGTGGAGCCTGGTGTATAGTACGATCAAAATGCACAAGGTCATCATTCAGAGAAACTGCATCACAGTTCTGACAGTGCGCTGACCACTGGGCTGAAAAAGAGGCCGCAGGTGCTGGAATGTCAACATCTGTGGAGATTGGGTAGACTTTCTCTGTAATACATTCAACACAGATCCCAGGAAGAGCAGGATCTGTTGAGGTTGGAGGTGGGACTTGGTTGCATTTATGGGGAATCCTAAGCTATGAAGCATGGAAATTGCTGCTAGAGTGTGCGCTAGGCATTGCTGTCTGATGTCACTCTTGATCAGCCGGTTGTTGAGACAGGGGAAGATGTGAGTGCCCCCCTTTGCAGATCGGTGGCCACCACTGCTAGGTACTTCATGAACACCCTTGGAGCCGTGATCACCCCAAAAGTAAGTACTCTGAATTGGTAATGATATCCACTTACCACAAAGCAAAGGTACTGGCAGCGGGTAGGGTGGATATGTGAAAGTAGGTATCCTTGAGGTTGAGCTCCATCACATAGTCGCCTTGTCAGAGCAGACAGATGACATCCTGCCTGGTTGTCAATTGGAAATGTTTAGACAGGATGAACTTGTTTAAAGGCCTGAGGTCTAGGGTAGGCCCGACTGACCCGTCCTTCTTAACACAGAGGAAATAAAGAGAGTACAGGTCTTTTTCCTGGTGGTGTGGAGGCACCCTCTCTAGCTCTACTCTTTTCAGTGGAGCACCTGTCTCTCTTCCTTAAGGGGCCAGATGTGATCTTGGATGAGGAGTGCCTGCAGGGTGGAATGTTGGGAAGGGTTATGAGGAGTTCTAGACAGTAGACATGGCAAACCACTGATAAAACCTACTAGTCTGGTGTGATTTCCTCCCAGCAAGAGAAACTCTTGTATCCTCCCTCTAACAGGAGTTGTGTGATCAGGGGGAAGTAGAGCAAGTAACTGCTTAGATGTGAAAGCTCCTTTACCAGAGCTACCTCTGCCAGCGTCCACCTCTTGTTTCCTCTGTACACATCCCTGGTGTAACCTGTGCCAGCGTGCTGATGGAAGGTGTCCTCCACGCTTTGATAGGACTGGGGATGCTCTGGGAATGTAGCTTTGGCTCCTCCCCTGGGCTGTTCTTTGTGAAAAGTGCAAATTGCAGCTGGAGTTTGCAGGGTACACTTGAACTTAGCAAACTCTGTGTCCTTTTTTATTTTTTCTGGCAACTCATCAACCTGGGTGACAAACAGATGCCCCCCATCAAACAGGAGGTTGAGGAGATGCCGCTGGACTTTGGATTTGGACCTGAGATGCAAAACCAGACGTGTTTCCTGAGGAGGACGCTAGTACTAATGCCCCTAAAAGCCTTGTCTGCAGCATCGAGCATGCAGCAAATGTTGGCGTTCAAAATGGTCTTGCCTTTGGACACTATTTCCTCCCCCTTTTTCTTTACCCGTCTGGGAAGTGTTTGGAAACTATTTCCTCCCCCCTCTTTCTGTACTCGTTTGGGAAGTGTTTGATGAGTTCGCCCACTGAAACCTGTCATACCATGCAAGGGTGCCAGCAAAATTGACCGTGCACCAATGTGTAGCATCCCCAACTGCCACTCTTTTGCCTACAGTATCTTGTTTTTGATGGGAGCTCTTCTTCAAAAGTGAGGTTTCTCTTGAGAGGAAGTGCTCGGAAGGCTTCAGCGGAGGTGGTTTAGCTGAGATGTTGCAGGTGACGGGATGAATAAAGAAACAGTTCTGCCTGGTGTCGAATTCTGCATGTTGTTTCTGTTGAATCAGTACTTCCAGCTCTTCAATTTGGCTGTCGGCGAAGCTTTTAGCATTGACAGGATCTTCGTCGCCGGCTTCAGTGGTGCCTTCGGCGTCGACTTTGGGTGCAAGCAAAAGTGCTTGATGTTCTTGGATGGAGAACAGCTCGATGGTTGATGAGGTTCGAAGCTCTTCAGTGGAGACTTGATTGACTTTGGCACCTCTCATTGCCGACCAGAGCCCGAAGGCAGCAAAGGCCCTGGGGGTGTCTGTTTCTTATGTTCAATCCCTGACTCAAGCGGAAGCACTACTCTACCTCAGCATGGTTCATCTTATACAACCTTGGCTTGGTCACATGAATCTTGGAGACAGGTGCAGTACTTATGACCCTGGGTGTCTTCTCGGTTCGAGGTCCGACGGTCTTTGTCATCGGTTCCACTTCGCGCTCTGAGTCACTCATGAAAACCGTGTCTGGGCTGGGTGTTGGCTGGACTGCCACAATGCAGGATGGACCTACGTGATTGAACCATTTAGCGCCAAAGGGATCCTCTTCTCCAAATATCCAGAGTTTTGGAGGTACATTTTGCGGTGTACCCTGTGCCTCTCTCTGCAGTACCTTACAGTCTTCTTCAAGTAGAAGGCGAGGCAGGATTCGCAGGAGGCATTTTCATAGTTGGGGGAGAAACAGACTGCAGACATTGCGGTGTTCCGACCATGGATACAATCGAGTTGCACCATGGGCAATGTTGGAAAGTTTTCTGTTCCATCATCTTTCTCTGATCTGCATTCTCCGCCACCAATGGCAGAAGTCCCAGAAGAGCAGGTGGGCTCCGGGCATCCAGCGCGTCAAGTGTTAGTGGGCAGTCTTCCTAAAGTATCTGGTGAAGTAGACTGATGTAGAGTCATCGAAGCACAGACCGTTCTTCCAAATCATTGAAGCTGAATTTGAACCATGTGGGCCCAAAAAACGTATGAACAAACATGATGGAATCAGAACCCTCTCCATTGACGTCCAAACCCAACGACGGAAAGAAACAATTTAACATGGAGTTGATTCCCATGCATATTGTGGTTCAAGGGAGGAGTCACAGCACATCTTGTGACATGAAAGCTTCTTCGAAGAAAAACAATTTGCAAATGTCCCAACTGATGAATGTCAGGAGTATGAAGAGCTTGTACATCTGTAGCCAATCACGCTATGAACAGGCATCTTTGGCAAATATCGGAGGGTCGTAACCCCTCTCCCCCAATTAATAAAATGTACTCATTGGGATTATGTGATTACCAAATATCACACAGTAATGTTTGGTAAAAAGGGTTATAAATCACGCACAAATATTGCTGAACAGTCACACTGAATGGTCACAAGAAAATGGAACACTACACAATAAACAGACATTCCTGTGGTTAAAATTGCTTCACACAATATGCTCAACAGTTACAAAATATTTAAGAGGGCAATATTCATGGTCAATTGGCTGAAATTGGGTAAGCCAATTATATCTGCTGGAGTGTGACAATATGCTAATATTGGGAAATTGGGAAAAGGCAATGAGTTACATGGGGGAGTTCAATGAGTCAAAAACGAGGCAAATCAATATTAGTGCAAGAAAAAATGCTTAGGTCGCAACACTTCTTTAGTTATCTTTAAGAAACATATACACACACACACATATATATATATATATATATATATATATATATATATATATATATATCTCGAAAGGGCTATTTTCAAAACACTAGTATGTGTTTCTATTGTTCTGGGTTTTATATAGACTAAAGACATGATGGGTGATCAAAATTATGTACAGTACAATCATGTTGTGAGTGTTTATGGCACAGTATTACGAGCCTTTCTCAACTTCATTAGAATGCGTGACTCGATTTATGATGTGTGCTCTATACACCACACAATATAACTGGTGAACTTGATTGGATCTGCGAATTTGAGACACAAGTTTTTAGCTGTGTTTTTTTCAGTGACAAAAGATATATCTATCTATCTATCTATCTATCTATCCGTAGGTGGCATACGGGCCAAATGTTATGCTTTAGAGTTGCATAAGGAAAATGCTACTTACCAGTATGCATCTGTTCTTGGCATGTAGAGCTGCAGAATATCATATTTTTGCATAGATCGCCATCTGGTGTTGGGCTCGGATGTTTGCACTTTGTTGTTGTCTTGGAAGAAGTCTTTTGTAGTCACGAGATAGGTGACTCCTCCCTTGGACGATAGTGCGCATGGGCATCGACTCCATCCTCAGATTGTTTTTCGCCATGATGGGAAATGATGGAGTTTGTAAGAAACAGAAAAGATGTCCATGTGAATGTATCTAAGTAAGATAGCACTGGAACAGATAGAGGTTCCGGGGAGGCGGGTGGGCGTATGATATTCTGCAGATCTACATGCCAAGAACAGATGCATACTGGTAAGTAGCATTTTCTGTTCGAGGCATATGAGCTGCAGAATTCATACTTTTGCATAGACTGTATAGCAGTGCTGTACCCTAGCGGTGGCTACCTGTATCTGTTGCAGTTGTTTGAAAAAGTGTTTTAAGTACAGCCTGGCCCACACTAGCTTGTTGCTTTACTTGCACATCTACACAATAGTGTTTAGTGAAGGTGTGTGGTGTAGACCAAGTTGCTGCTTTGCAGATGTTATCTAGTGGAATATTTCCTAAGAATACCATAGAAGCCCCTAGTTTGTGTGTGGAGTGAGCTCTAGGGGGAATGGTTAGCGTGCGTTTAGCTTTGAGGTAGCATATTTGGATGCACTTTACAATCCATCTTGCAATCCCTGTTTTTGAAATGGGATTGCCCTTGTGAGGTGGGGAGAAAGATACAAAAAGTTGTTTAGTCTTTCTAAAAGGTTTAGTTCTTTCTATATAGTATAGCAATGCTCTTTTGACGTCTAGTGTGTGAAGAGGGCGTTCTGCCACTGAGTCCGGTTGAGGGAAAAAAACTGGGAGTTCAACCGACTGATTAAGATGGAAGGCAGAAATTACCTTGGGTAGAATCTTTGGGTTAGGCCTAAGAACCACTTTACTATGATACATCTGTAAAAATGGTTCTTGTATGGTTAATGCCTGGAGCTCACTAACCCTCCTGAGGGATGTGATAGCTACTAGAAAGGCTACTTTCCAAGTGAGAAATTGTAATTCACATTTGTGTAGAGGTTCAAATGGTGGGCCCATGAGTCTGGTAAGGGCAATATTAAGGTTCCAGACTGGGGAGGGTGGAAGTCTAGGTGGAATTACTCTTTTTAGTCCTTCCATGAATGCTTTGATAGCAGGAACTCGAAATAGAGACAAGTGTTGTCTATTTTGGAGGTAAGCGGCTACTGCAGCTAGATGTAGGCCTATAGATGTATATGCCAAATTACATTGGTGCAGGAGGTAACAGATAATGTTTTGAATGGAAGCATCTAGTGGGTTGATGTTGTTATTTGTACAATAAACAACGAATCGTTTCCACTTTGCTGCATAGCATGCTCTTGTGGTAGGACGTCTAGCCTCTTTGATGATGTTCATACAATCTGGTGGGAGATTGAGGTATCCAAACTCTAGGACCTCAGGAGCCAGATCGCAAGATTGAGTTGGTTGGGATCTGGATGTCTTATCTCTCCATGTTTCTGCGTTAGTAGTTGGGTGAGAGGTGTAGCTTGTGATGTGGAACTACTGATAGTTCCAAAAGGGTTGTGAACCATGGTTGTCGGGCCCATGTTGGAGCAACCAGGATCATTGTGAGGGAATGTTGTTTGAGTTTCCGAACCACTAACGGAATGAGCGGGAGAGGTGGAAAAGCGTAAACAAATTTGTTTGACCAGTTCATCCATAGCACATTGCCTTTGGACAATGGGTGTGGATACCTGGATGCGAAGTTTGGGTATTTTGTGTTGTGGTGAGTTGATGGAGCAGGGTAAATGAAAATTTTTTAACCTCCTAATAATTTTCGTAAAATAATTAATAAACATGTTCGGTTAAGTAAATAACCAACAATTTATGTTACATGTAAAGGGTTAAAGGTAATACGCTATTTTTGTGTGCAAATTAATCTACTTATAATTGTTGACGTGTCTAACATAACGTAATATTTGCGTACTAATAAAATAATAAACGCATGATTTGTGCTTTTAAAATAAAACGTGTGGTGGCAAAATAAAGCGATGGTAAGTAAGGGACGGCTTTATATGTTGCTTTTTGCTAGGTAATACCTAATTGGGGTACGTAGAAAGACGGGAGGGAAACGAAAGGGTTTATATTCTTTATTTTAACAATATTTTGTTTATCTTTGAAAATAGTGCGCTTAGGCCTGTTGAGCAGCGATATAAAATGGCCGCCATTTGCTAGAGTACGCATGAGCAAGAAGCCGTGTGGTAGAGGAGAAAGGCTGTGAAAAAGGATGACCACGTGTTCGTGCTGAGAGCCTAAGACGGAAGTATGGTCAAGGCTATTGTGACCTTTCTGAGCAAATGTGTGCCAAGATGATCAGCAAGAAGCGTGAGAAGTCAAACTGAATAAATGGACGGAACTGTTGAATCTAAAAAGTATCAGAAAAAGATACAAATTGGACTGATCGAAACTGATGAGCAATGTCATGAACTGTGGGAAACGATGCAAGCATGGACATTCCACAAAGAACTGGTTAAGACAAGGAAGTTTGATTAAAATGTATTTGGACTTGAATGAACCAATGAGAGAGAATCACGCCATAGAGATGCAACATTTTTATTCAGTAAGCTAGAATTACGGTATAAGAAGACCTACTCTTTGTGGGGAGGGGTTAGATGCTGGAGAGGTTAGTTGCTGTTGACAGAGATGCTGTAGATGGGTGAAGTTGCGGTTGCTGATGCTGACGAGCTGATGCTGCTGCTGCTATTTTATATTTTTAGTTGAGTATAAGATGCTGCTTTTGGAGAACCTTTTTACTCTTGATAGATTTTTCATTTAGAACTATTAGACTTTCCAAGACAGATAGATTGATCTTTTGGAGTTCTTGCTGTGACAACCTTATTTTTCCGTCTAATAGGTATGCATTGCAATTCCAATTTATTCTTATAATGATGATAAATGTAATAATCTGAATAATAAGCTTAAACTTATATCTTGCTTTGAATCTTTATATAAACTTTATTATTCTTTAAACAAATGACTCAGTGATTCTTTAGCTCAATAATTAAGGTAAAATGTTAAAGAGTTTATTGTGATTGAGCTGGTCTTAATCACCATCAACTGATTCCTACTAGTTGGTCCATCGAGCAATGAGCGGAATACCTTAAAAGCAAATGAGAAACATTATGTCGTGTTAAAAAGAGGTATCCTGTCTCCTTCCAGCGAATCGTTTTCTCCTAGGTTAAGGACGGAGGTAATCCAGGGAATACATGAGTAAGTGAATGTATATGCGGTGTTATGGGCCCCACCGTCATATGGATATAGTTTGTGTGTTGGAGGGATACTTGCACCTGGATGACCGAAGCATATAGGAGAAGAATTTTTATTGTTAGCGCTGGATCAGATTTCTTGGTAGCAGAGTTATGGTTACTATAGATTAGTTTGGTGATTATTGATTATTGTTTATTGATAAGTTCATGTCTAACACTTTATGTTGAGTCGCGTTATGTTATATGTAAGTTTTCACGCTTCCGGGAAGTAGGAAGTGGAACACGTGTGGCAAGAGAAGTCACATGGAATAGTGCATTGTCTGAGTTCATATTGGTGATAACACAGGTTGTGTTATGATAGGGACATTTTCCGCATAAAAGGTGTGTAAGTGAAATAGTGATCGGTTTTCTTGTGAAACTCTGGCCTTAATTCTCAGGAGCAGTATAGTCTCCACATGTGTTTTATCCCCAGAGAAACGGGTTTACCGCTTGCTTGAAAGAAGGGTAAGGTAGAGAGAAGTGCTACTTTATCGGCGAAACGATAAAATTATGTGGTAGGGTAGAGGTAAGCGCTGCCTACTGGAAAATACAGAATACTTGTGTAAATGGACAAAGCTATCTCTTTTGTTTAGTGAATCAGACAATGGAAATGTGTTTTAAATGTTGTAACTAACAAAGAATTGTTGAAAAAGAAATTGCCGATAAATTTTGTAAAGGAGGGTCAAGAGCAGAACTGACGTAGACAAAAGCCGCGCTGGGATTGGACAGTGCGCTAGTCATACGGAAACAGGAGCAGAACTGACGTAGACAAAAGCCGCGCTGGGATTGGACAGTGCGCTGTAGACAGAAACCGCTCTGATTGGAGTGTTGGTGTGAGTCGCGCTAGTATTGGTCGAATAGACTAGTGACGTGGAAGTTTGTGATTGGAGTGTTAGTGTGAGTCGCGCTAGTATTGGTCCGAATAACGCATAGAGAACAGTGTTGAATTGCGGATCATTTAAGGAGAGAAAGCGATTGTGAATCATGTCGTATTATGAATATGGTAGAGAGAAAACGTCGTGGATGTCAAAAGTTAAGAACTTCTTTAAGAAAGTCAAAAAGGTAGTGACTAGAGAGGGACAAGTAATTCCTCCGCCGAAATCACCAACTTCACACATGATGCTGAAATATGGATATCATACATGCATATGGTTAGAAAATTGGACAAAATATACCAAGAATGATGGAGCATTGGCTTTCCCTGAGAATGGTTCATTTAATGTAGCTGTACTACGGAATTTGAGAGAAAAGATGGCAATGTTAGAACCTAGACCTAGACCGACACAGTTTGAAGCTTTAACTGAATGGGAAGATGAGATGTATGAACGAGAGAGATTCAGAGGATTAAAGAATCATGAGTTTGTGCCTGGAAGGTTATGGGGAGTAAATCATGAGGACAGAATAAAGCGTTGGAGATGTGCTAATATGACAGGAGGTTTGTTTCCAGCTTTTACAGTTGAGGAAGAAGCAAAGAGAAAGTGTACAGAGAAAAAGAAACATGTAGTTATAGAAAAGTATGGGTATGGTGGTAGTGAAATGGAAGACGAATTGCTGGAAGATATTTTAAACAGAAACCCACCTCCATACCAACAGACTTCTGCGGTGGTGACACCTAATGCACCGCCAATGGAAACTGGGAGGAATAAAAATCCCGAACGAAGAGATGAGATAAATAGGTCACAAGATCAATTAAAAACTTCACAAAATGAAGAGATAGAAAGTGACAATGCAACTGAATTAGCAAAAACCACAAGAGAATTGACTGAGAAAATAAGAGCATTGACAAAGAATATGGAAGCTGTAACTGTACCAGTGACGATAGGTCCAGTAATGCCAATTTTTGAGAATCAGAAAATTGATGAACGTTCTTTAGTGATTCCCATGAATTCACATTTGCAAAGAAAAAGAGAAGGGATGGAACTGAATAATGAAGGTGCACACCATTTGGTTAGTACCTATAGACCAAGCCCACCTACTAATTTGACGATAAATGAGAATGAGATCAGGAGAATACCTATGGTAACGGAGTCTGCATCAGGGACACCAGAAAGAAGTAACAATTGGATAGAATTAAATAGTACGCCTGTAGGTCCGACTCCAGATGAGTTAAATGAATGGATGAAAACGCTAAAAACAAAAGAAACAGAAGTAAAACCATTAGATGTAATTAGGTTAAAAATAGACATGGAAGAATTGATTTTAGGAACGATTGGTTCAGAAAAATAAAAAAATTATCAGGATGATGAGATTATGTTTTTGTGCAAAAGTCTTACATGGAGAGCTAGAAATTTACATGACAAATTAGAAGAGACAGCAAGTGAACTAGGAGTAGAATTTGCAAAAGTGAGAACGTTGCAGAAACCATACAGAGTAGATTTTTGTGAGAAAGATATAGAGAATCTGAACACATCAGGAAGATTGACCCAAATAAAAGAGTTAATTGTTTTACTGAGAAAATGGGGTGATGTGGATAGATGGAGAAATAGATGGACGAAAAGGAGTGAGAAAGTAACAGATAAAGCATCTTTGGCTTTTGCAGTGACAGATAAGGAACCAGTTGTAAGGGAGTACCCGATGAGAGAGACTCCAGGAGGTAGTTATGTGCATGTTCCATGGACTAGACAGGATATACTGTCATTTACAAATGACTTCCCAAAGTTGAGAGAGAAGCCAGTAGAATGGTACAGACAAGTGGAGAGATTTGTTAAGGTTTCAAAGGTGTTGTGGATAGACTTAGATGGATTGTTTGATATAGTAGTGCCAGCTGATTTGTGGACAGAATGTAAGATTACTATTGATTGGCCAACTGTAGAATATCCAAGGGATGCTAAAACAGGAGCGCCAGGACCAGAAGTGATGAGAAAGTATGATCAAGTAATTACCTTTTTGAAGAATAAGATTCCACCTAAAGAAACAGATTGGGTAAAAATAGACAGAACAACGCAGGAAAGTAAAGAATCAGTGCATGCTTATTATGAAAGGCTGTTGTTAGTTTTCAAACAGTATAGTGGTTATGAGACACTAAATGAGAAGGATATGAGTCATTTTGTATATAGATTTGTTAATGGGTTGAAACCAGAGATAAGTGAGATGATTAAACAGCATATGATTTGTTGGCAGAATAGCACAGTCGACGAAGTTTTGAGATATGCTAAGTATTGCAGTGATGATATTGAGAGTAGACAGCGTAAATTGAAAAAAAAAGCCATGTGGGCACAGGTGAAAGTTGCAGAGAAGCAAGAAGCTCAATTGAGTAATACCGGTAATGAAGCAGGACAGGCTAGATCTCGACCAAATATAGGTAAAGGAAAAGGACAAATGAGCGTAGATGAGGCAAAGAAAAAGTGGCCATGCCACAACTGCGGAAAGCTAGGGCATTGGAGAAACGAGTGTAAATTTCCTCCAAAACTTAATGTGGAAAATCAATCATTAAATTCACAGGTGCAGAGTGAGGTAGTTACTCAACAGAGTCAGGTGCCACAACCACCACTTCCCAAGAGTGTTAACCAACAGAAATACAGTGCAGAAACAGGATTCTACGGAGGAGAACAGGTAACACAGTTGCCACGTGCAGCTGCCATTTCTCAATATTGGTTACGACAGGATGAGGATGAAACGGATGAAAGCTTCTGACGGTGCCTAGGAGAGGGGGAAGAGTGCGTGCTTGGCGCAACTCTAGAGGTAGATCAGTCTGGTCCATTTGTGGATGGAGAAGTGAATGGTGCAAATGTAACATTCCTTGTGGACACTGGAGCTACCCGTTCTACTGTTAGGTCAGTGGAAATTCCAAACCTTCCTCTCTCAGGTGAACATATCCAAGTAGTTGGAGTTTTGAATCAGCAAATTAAGACGCCTCTTACTAAATTAGTGGAGGTAAAGATTGGTCCATTTAGTGAAATGCACCGATTTGTGGTATGCGATTGTAGTCCCGTGAACCTATTAGGACGCGATCTATTGTGCAAGATGAATTGCACTATCTATTGTACTCCAGATGGAATTGCATTTCAGACCCCAGATGAAGATGTATTGTATAAAATGACACTGGTGAATTTAGAACCAGAAGTAAATGATTTGTTTCCTGTATTTGATGCAGAGAAAATCCCAATTGAATTGAAAAAGACAGTGAAAGAAGAAGTGTGGTACTTTACAGGAGAAGATATAGGATTAATGAAAGAAGTAGATCCCGTTAAAATAACCGTAAAAGAGGGAACGAGTTACCCAAATACGCCCCAGTATAAATTGACACCAGAAATCATTGAAGGAATAACGCCAGTAATAAATAAAATGGTTGAACAAGGGATTCTAAAAGAAATCATGAGCAGTCCATGTAATTCGCCAATAATGGGACTGAAGAAGCCAAACGGAACATATAGGATTGTACAGGTTTTGAGGAAGGTAAACAAAATTGTAGTACCTTGTTGTCCAATAGTACCGAACCCTGCTGTGATTCTATACCAGATTCCACGTGAAGCAGAATGGTACACAGTAATTGATTTATGTCATGCATTTTTCTCTATTCCATTACATCCAGATAGCCAGCCATTATTTGCGTTTAGGTTTGGAGAGCGTATTTTGGCATGGTGCCGAATTCCTCAAGGGTACACAGAAAGCCCCTCAATCTTTAATCAGATTCTAAAGAAATCGTTGGAAGATTTAAAAATGCCAGAAAAGTCAGTGATGGTTCAGTATATTGATGACCTACTGGTGGCATCAAAAACGAAGGAAGCATGTGTCAATGATACAATTGCTTTGCTGAATCATTTAGCAAAAAGAGGACATAAAGTGTCCCCATCAAAATTGCAGTTTTGTCAACAAGAAGTCCAATATTTAGGGCATAAAATTGAGAAAGGAGTGCGAAAGGTAACGACTGAAAGAATAAAGATGATTCAAGGAATGAGAGCTCCAATGACGCAAAGAGAGGTAAGAATGTTTCTGGGAATGGTTGGATATTGTCGACAATGGATAAGCGGTTTTTCGCTGATTGCTAAACCGTTGCAAAAACTGACAAAGAAGGATGTTAAAGATCCTTTTGAAATGAATGATGAGGAAATGAAAGAATTCAGAGAGCTGAAAAAGAAATTGTGTGAAGCTCCAGCATTGGGAATGCCTGACTATGAGAAAGATTTTGAGTTGTATTGCAGTGAAAGAGATGGATGTGCATTTTCAGTCTTGGTACAGAGACATGGAACTATGAAAAGACCCATTGCATATTTTTCAGCTGTTTTAGACCCTGTAGCGAAGGCATTGCCTGGATGTTTGAAAGCAGTTGCTGCTACTTGTGTGAGTCTGGAACAGAGTGAAGGCATAGTGATGGGATATCCACTGAGAGTATATGTTCCCCATTCTGTGGAAATTCTCTTGACAAGAACAAAAACCCAATACATGACACATAGTCGGCTGACTAGGTATGAAAAAGTAATTTTGAGTGCAGATAATGTGACCATTGACAGATGTATGAATGTGAATCCTTCGACATCATTGCCAGATGAAGAGAGTGTGATTGAAATGGATGAAGTAGATCACGATTGTCTGAATGTGCTTGAATATTGTACAAAACCGAGATCAGACATACGAGATGAGCCCTTAAAGGAATCAGATTATATTCTGTTTGTGGATGGCTCATGCTTGAGAACGAATGATGGAGTTCTAAGTGCAGCATATGCAGTTTGCACAGTAGCAACTGTAATGGAAGCATCTTGTCTGAAAGGGATACGGTCTGCCCAAGTCGCAGAACTAGTAGCTCTGATTCAAGCATGCAAGTTGGGAAGAAATGTACGGGTTACGATTGTGACAGATAGCCAGTACGGCTTTGGGGTGGTGCATGATTTTGGTCAGATTTGGTCACAAAGAGGTTTCTTGACATCTGCAGGAACGCCAATTAGAAATGGAGATTTTGTGAAAAAGTTGCTTGAGGCGATACAGCTGCCTAAACAGATTGCTGTTGTGAAGTGCAATGCACATAAAAATGTGGAAGACTACATAACTGTCGGCAATAAATATGCTGATGAGATTGCACAGTACTGTGCAAAGAATGTGGTTTCTTTAAACAGGAACCGAGAGAGAGAGCATATTTCTTGTCCTTTGCTTTTTACTAACCCTGTTGAGACATGGGATGAGGTGAGACAGTTACAGGAAGCAGCAGATGATGAGGAAAAAGATACATGGATAAAAGCAGGATGTAGAAAACATGAGGAAAATGATGTTTGGATTTACAGAGATGAAAGACCAGTTATGCCTGATAGCATGATTTCTGACATGGCACGGATGTATCATGGACAAGCCCATATTGGGAGAGATTCAATGATCAGACTTTTTAGACAAACATGGTATAATCCAAAATTCAGAGCCATAGCTGAGAGTCTTTGTCAAAGATGTCTTATTTGTCAACAGTTAAATCCAGGAAGGAAGACAGTAGTGAGTCTAGGAACAATAGGACGAGAAGGAGGTTCGTTCACTAGAATGCAAATGGATTTTATTGAAATGCCCCCGAGCAACAGACTAAGGTATGTCCTTGTAGTCGTCTGTTTGTTTTCCCGTTGGGTGGAAGCATACCCGACCAGAAGGAATGATGGAATCACGGTAGCAAAACTTATGCTGCGAGAATTCATTCCGAGGTATGGTTTTCCAGTCACGATTAAAACAGATAGAGGAACACATTTCCAAAATGAATTAATTAAGTTAATTTATGAAGCACTTAGTATGAAACAGAAACTGCATTGTGCATACAGACCAGAGGCTTCTGGAATAGTAGAGCAAGTGAATGGAACAATTAAGAACAGGTTAGGAAAAATTTGTCACGCTACAGGACTCAAATGGCCAGATGCCTTGCCATTAGTTTTAATGACAATCAGAAGTATTCCGGAAAGGAAAACTGGACTCAGTCCCCATGAGATAATTATGGGACGAGCAATGAGACAAGCACATGTACCTGTCAACAAACTACTGACTATAACTGATGATCTGGTGCTGGATTATTGCAAAGGATTGGCTGATGTGGTGCGTTCTGTGTTTCATCAGGTTGGACCGGATGCGACCACTCTTGAAAGAAAACCAGCTCACGACTTGAATCCAGGAGATTGGGTCCGCATAAAAGTCCACAGGAGAAGAAACTGTTTGGTTCCTCGCTGGGACGAACCACGACAAGTGATCCTGGTGACAACCACTGCAGTCAAATGTGCAGGAGTAAAACACTGGGTGCATGCCAGTCACACCATCAGAGTTCCAGAACCTGAAGATCGACATGTGAGTCGACATCTGGAAATATTGGATAACAGTTCAGCATCAGAAGCAGAAGAAGAAACAAACAGGGTGCCAGAATCTGAAGATCGACCTGTAAGTCGACATCTGGAGGACCCAACTACAAGTGCAACGACAGAAGAAGTAGAGGAAATAGCTGAAGTTCCAGAACTTGAAGATCGACATGTGAGTCGACATCTGGAAATATCAGATACCAGTTCAGAATCTGATACAGATCATTCGGATTGTGAGGAAATTCTGAAAAGAAATTGGAAATTTGAAAGCATAAGAGAAGAAACTGAGCACGAAGATAGTAACAGTGAGCAACCAAGTACAAGTTGTGGTAAAAATCCTTCAGAGATAATATTAATAGATGAAGAAGGGAGAGTTTCAAACAGAAAGTTAGAAAAATCGGAAGATCCCGAGGAGCAATAGGGACAGATAGCCAAACAAAAGAACAGGGAAATTTAGAAGCAGATAGAGAGACTGACACAAATTCGGAAGAACCTCGAGGAGGGACAGAAATAGGTGAACGAAGGAAGATAAGAAAAGAACCACAAGTAGAGGAAGAAAATTAAATTATAAGATTCAAAATAAGAGACAATAAAGAAAAAACTGAAACAGAGTCTGAAGAAAGTGGAGAAGAAAGAAACCAAAAACTAGAGTCAAGAAAAAGGAATTGGAAAACAGAAAGAGAGGAAAAAGGAAGTGAGGCAAAAAGGCCAAGAAAAGGAGACAATTGGCCCAACGAAGTAAGAAAGTTAAGATACAGAATCATAAGGTTAGATGGAAAAAGTGCTGAACAAGTGAATGAAATAACAAGTCAGAAAGAGCAAGAAAAACAAGGTGGAAAACACTTGCAGAAAACGAAAAGAGTAAAGAAAGTAAATCCGAAGTATAGATCGCCTGAATGGTTGTATCTTGCTTTGACTAATATCAAAGAAGAAAAGAACACTCACGAGAACCCAGAACAAAGAAACCTAATGGGTAAAGGTGAGGTGCAACAAACTTGAAGAAATTTAAACAAATTTCTACCGGACTTGACAAAACACTGGATCTGACGAATTTCTACCGGATTTGACAAAATACTGGATTTGACAAAGAAAGAATTCTGAAAAGAATTAAAAGAAAGTACCAAGCAAAAACAAAAACATTGGAGTGCAGAGTGGCTAATAAGTTATTTCTGAGGTGTAGTGACACAATTTTCTTGAAAATAAATAAATAAGGTTATAAAAAAAATGGAGGATACTAGAGATAGAAAATGTAAATGTGAGTTTTTAAGTAGATGGTGTAAGATGTGCTTCTTTTGTACAGGATTATTAATGACAGTATCGGTGGTTTTAGCAATCACTATTCCAATTAGTTTAGCTGTAGCAGAAACGTCTAATAACACAGAGAAAGAAAAAGGAGCTAACACTCAAGAACCAGTTATATTAAAAAGTAGTGCAGAGTTACATAAAGACAAATCAATAACAGATTTTTCAAAGAATGTTTTTACTAAATTATTATATGAGTATGTAGAAACAATGGATGTAAGAGATTGCTATGTTTGTATGCAATTGCCTGCGTCTGTAGCAGAGGGTGTGACTTATCATCACCTTCCTTTGACGTATGGAATAACATGTAGTGTTTTAGCAAGTTTATTTTATAAAACAGGTAGATTAGAATATTATTACACTGACATAGATAAGATTTTTGCGAATGTTTCTGTAGTTCCCGAGCTAAACAAAATAAAAGAGGGAAAAACGTTTGGTGAATATTTTATAGAAGATAAGATTTTAACATTAGATAATATAGTTAAAAACAACCTTACCTGTGAGTTAAAGAAGGAAGAAAAAGTATTTTTAGAGATGGTTGAAGAAAGAAGAGTGAAATTTCAAAGAAAAGTGATAGAAGAGACAAAAACACCTCTTTGGGCGTTTGAGGAAGACAATCATGACAAGAAAAAGACAAATGCAGCTATGACTCTGGATTGGCCCCAACAGGGAAGGTTGTGCATTAGAAGAAATAAAACAAGATATGACAATTATTTTGTGGGTTCCAGTATTTGCCATGACAATTATCAAATTTTAGGCGGATGGGGATTCAAAGGGGGAAAAGATCCAATATTTCCAGGGATCTATTATGTTTGCGGTAATAGGGCTTATTACAGGTTGCCGGACCATTGGTATGGGTCATGTTATTTAGGCCTGGTCTTTCCAAAGATTTTTCATATGGATAGAAAAGAAAAAGGAACACACAAAATGATAAATACCTTTACACGTAGAAAAAGGGAAAGTTTTTCAGAAATAGTAGGTGATATTTTTGGTGCATTGATACCAGCAGTGGGAATATCTTTGAATGCATTTAGAATTCGGAAATTATCCACAGTGGTAGATCGTTTATCTACAGATACTGCTGGAGGGTTCTTGATGGTAAATACCGAGATGGTTGCCATGAGAGCTATGGTGATGCAAAATCGACTTGCCCTTGACATTCTTTTGGCAAAAGAGGGTGGAGTCTGTGGAATGCTGAAAGTCCAACATTGTTGCACTTACATTCCAGATAAAAGTGAAAATATACAAAAGTATATAACGAATATTACAAGTTTGCACAAAGAACTTGTTCCACTGGAGGTTGAAAGTGCATTGGGAAAACTTGGTAAAGGGTTTTCTTCAGTAATAAATTGGTTAACAAGAATGAGTGGATTAATAATAGGGAAAGTTATAATAATAGCAACCAGGATAATAATAATTTTAGTGCTAAAGCTTGTAATTACATGTATAAAGAAAAGAAGAAGACAGAATAAAATAGAAAAAGAAAACATGATAAACAAGGAGAGAGAGAGAGAAATGGGTGAAATAGAGCTAAAAGAGATAAAAGAGAACATGTACAAGAAGACCAAGAGACAAATTGAAAGGGATACAGTTGTGTAAACTAACAAAAGCAAACGGATAAAAGAAATATGCTGTCTGAAAGAATTGTATAACTTGGGTTTTGTGGTGATATTAAAAATCACCAAAGGGGGGAGTTGATGGAGCAGGGTAAATGAAATTTTTTTAACCTCCTAATAATTTTCGTAAAATAATTAATAAACATGTTCGGTTAAGTAAATAACCAACAATGTATGTTACATGTAAAGGGTTAAAGGTAACACGCTATTTTTGTGTGCAAATTAATCTACTTATAATTGTTGACGTGTCTAACATAACGTAATATTTGCGTACTAATAAAATAATAAACGCATGATTTGTGCTTTTTAAATAAAACGTGTGGTGGCAAAATAAAGCGATGGTAAGTAAGGGACGGCTTTATATGTTGCTTTTTGCTAGGTAATACCTAGTTGGGGCACGTAGAAAGACGGGAGGGAAACGAAAGGGTTTATATTCTTTATTTTAACAATATTTTGTTTATCTTTGAAAATAGTGCGCTTAGGCCTGTTGAGCAGCGATATAAAATGGCCGCCATTTGCTAGAGTACGCATGAGCAAGAAGCCGTGTGGTAGAGGAGAAAGGCTGTGAAAAAGGATGACCACATGTTCGTGCTGAGAGCCTAAGACAGAAGTATGGTCAAGGCTATTGTGACCTTTCTGAGCAAATGTGTGCCAAGATGATCAGCAAGAAGCGTGAGAAGTCAAACTGAATAAATGGACGGAACTGTTGAATCTAAAAAGTATCAGAAAAAGATACAAATTGGACTGATCGAAACTGATGAGCAATGTCATGAACTGTGGGAAACGATGCAAGCATGGACATTCCACAAAGAACTGGTTAAGACAAGGAAGTTTGATTAAAATGTATATGGACTTGAATGAACCAATGAGAGAGAATCACGCCATAGAGATGCAACATTTTTATTCAGTAAGCTAGAATTAGGGTATAAGAAGACCTACTCTTGGTGGGGAGGGGTTAGATGCTGGAGAGGTTAGTTGCTGTTGACAGAGATGCTGTAGATGGGTGAAGTTGCGGTTGCTGATGCTGACGAGCTGATGCTGCTGCTGCTATTTTATATTTTTAGTTGAGTATAAGATGCTGCTTTTGGAGAACCTTTTTACTCTTGATAGATTTTTCATTTAGAACTATTAGACTTTCCAAGACAGATAGATTGATCTTTTGGAGTTCTTGCTGTGACAACCTTATTTTTCCGTTTAATAGGTATGCATTGCAATTTCAATTTATTCTTATAATGATGATAAATGTAATAATCTGAATAATAAGCTTAAACTTATATCTTGCTTCGAATCTTTATATAAACTTTATTATTCTTTAAACAAATGACTCAGTGATTCTTTAGCTCAATAATTAAGGTAAAATGTTAAAGAGTTTATTGTGATTGAGCTGGTCTTAATCACCATCAACTGATTCCTACTAGTTGGTCCATCGACCAATGAGCGGAATACCTTAAAAGCAAATGAGAAACATTATGTCGTGTTAAAAAGAGGTATCCCGTCTCCTTCCAGCGAATCGTTTTCTCCTAGGTTAAGGACGGAGGTAATCCAGGGAATAAATGAGTAAGTGAATGTATATGCGGTGTTATGGGCCCCACCGTCATATGGATATAGTTTGTGTGTTGCACCTGGATGACCGAAGCATATAGGAGAAGAATTTTTATTGTTAGCGCTGGATCAGTGTGGCGAACAGATCTATGTCTGGATGTCCCCACAGTTGAAAGAATGGAAGAAGAACTTGAGGATGAAGTTCCCATTCGTGGACTTGTTGTGTTTGTCGACTGAGCAGATCCGCAATCTGATTGTGTACTCCTGGTAGATGTTCTGCAAGGAGGTATATCTTTTGCGGAATGGCCCATCTCCATATAGCTTGCGCTAAGCGGGAGAGTTGGAGAGAGTGTCCCCCCCCTGCTTTTGGATGTAATACATCGCTGTCATGTTGTCCGTACGTATCAGGACAGCTTTGCCTAGCAGTAAAAGTTGGAAAGATTTTAGTGCTAAAAAGATTGCCAGTAACTCCAGGTGGTTTATATGGAGTTGTCTCTGTTGAGGGGTCCATAAGCCCTGGACAGTTTGACTTTGTAGATGAGCCCCCCCAGCCGGTGAGGGACGCGTCTGTTGTTAGTACTATCTGTGGAACCGGGTCGAGGAACGGCCGCCCTTTGGAAAGGTTTTGTGTGTTCCATCACTGCAGAGAGTGATGTGCGCGGCCGTCTACCAACACCAGATCTGTTAGCTGGCCTTGAGCCTGGTTCCACTGATGTGCTAAGCATTCTTGCAATGGACGCATTTGGAGTCTTGCATAAGGGACGATGAGAATGCAAGAAGCCATCATGCCGATTAGCTGCATAAACACTCGAGCTGGTAATGAGTGTTGAGGGCGAAATTGTAATATTAGCGCCTGCATGGATTGAATCCTGCCTGGACTTGGGTATGCTAGAGCTTTTGAGGTGTCTAGAGTGGCCCCTAGATACTGTTGTATTTTGGATGGCTGAAGGTGAGACTTGGTGAGATTTATTGTGAAACCCAAGTTGTGAAGTAGAAGGATAGTTTTGTGTGTGTGTTGCACACAACTGTTGTGGGATTTGGCCTTTATGAGCCAGTCGTCCAGATAAGGGAACACATGAATGTGCTGCCTTCTTAAATGGGCCGCCACCACTGCGAGGCATTTGGTGAAGACTCTGGGTGCCGTGGTTACCCCGAAGGGAAGGACTTTGAACTGATAGTGTTGTGCATCCACTGTGAACCTGAGGTACTTTCTGTGAGAAGGGTGAATAGGAATATGGAAGTAGGCGTCCTTTAGATCCAGGGTGGAGAGGAAGTCGCCTTGTTGAAGTAGTGGGAGCACCTGTTGGAGAGTGACCATGTGGAAATGGTCTGAGTGGATGTAGTAGTTTAGGGGTCTGAGGTCTAATATTGGCCTGAGAGAGCCGTCCTTTTTTGGGATCAGGAAGTAGAGTGAATAAACCCCTGTGCCCTGTTGGGGTAAGGGAACTGGTTCTATTGCGCTTTTGGCTAGTAGAGAGAGAACCTCCTGTTTGAGTAGAGTCAAATGTTGTGTGGACATTGGACGGTGTTTGGGCGGAATGTGTGGTGGAGTGGACGTGAGTTCCAGGCAGTAACCATACTGGATAATTTGTCTCACCCATCTGTCTGTGGTGATGGAATTCCAGACAGGTAGGAACTGTGAAACGCGTCCACCGACAGGTGTGGAGTGGTCAGGGGAAGCGCAGGGAAGTCACTGCTTGGTGGTAGGGGAGTTGCGGGTGTTGTTACCCCGGCCTCTGCCCTTGTTGTTGTTGCCCCTGTAACCTCCTCTAAAGTATCCTCTGGAAAAGGGACCATGATTGGGGCTTTTGTAAGATGAGGTTGGGTGCTCCGTTGTGTTAGTTTTTGATCCCGCTCTATAAAAGGAGAGGCGAAAGGAGCCCCTAGGAGAGGATAACTGCAAGGCTCCCATAGACTTTGCGGTTTCAGTGTCCTTTTTCATCTTTTCTAAAGATGTGTCCACTGCAGGGCCAAAGAGGTGATCTTGGTCGAAGGGCTGATTAAGGATACTGGTTTGTACCTCCTGTTTAAAGCCGGATATCCTAAGCCAAGCATGCCTGCGTAACAATACGCTAGTATTGACTGCGCGGGACGCGGTGTCCGCGGCGTCTAAGGCACATTTGATGGATGTGTTGGTGATCAATTTGCCTTCTTGTATGAGGTCATTGGCCTTTTGTTTGTATTGGTCTGGTAGGTGCTGGATGAGTTTCTCTAGCTCATCGTAGTGAGCCCTATCATACCTTGCCAAGAGAGCTTGTGTATTGGCTATTTTCCAATAATTTGCGGCCTGAGATGCCATACGTTTACCTGAGGCATCTATTAATTTGGATTCCTTATCTGGGGGCGGGGTGGTCACCTGAACCTTTGGAATTGGCCCTTTTACGCGCATTGGCTACCACCAGGGAATCTAAAGGAAGTTGACCTTTAATGTATATGGGGTCACTAGGAGCCGCCTTGTATTTCTTGTCAATTCTCGGGTTAAGAACTCTAGTTCTAGCTGGGTCCTTAAACACCTCTGGTGCGTGTCTAGTGAGTCATTTCAACATTGGTAGGACGTGTGTGGTTTTTTGAGGCTGAGCAAAAGTCTCTAAGAGAAAATCCTCCTCTACAGGGTCAGAATGTAGTTTTACCCCGTGGTATGTTGCAGCTCTAGTGATCAGTTGGGCAAAATTGACATTATCGTCTGGTGGGGATGGCTTAGAGGGATAAAGATCTGGGTCTGTTAAGTCGGGATCTGTGTTATAGTCCATCCATGGATCCTGGTCTTGTGGGGGATCCTCATAATCATAATTATCTGGTTGCAGAATTATGTTATCGTCTCCGTGTCCATCCCCATCCCCATTATCACTATCCTCTGGAAAAGTGTGTTGTGGAGAGTGTAGTGGTGAGATAAGTAAATTGGGATTAACAGGTGGAGGAGGAGGTGTAGGGGGTGGAGAGGTGTTAGTGCCCATGTGGATTCTCTTAGCCGGGACCTGTGGATCTAGCAAATGGTCCGGTTTCCTTTTTTTAGGTTGTTTGGAGAGAATATGACCAGTCTTTGGATGTATATAGATGGTCTTTTGAGTAGGATCGGGGCCAAAAAGTTCTTCGGAGCCGGGTTTTTTTCTCGGTGTCGAAGATTTCTCTTTGTGCGGGGGCTTAGACTGTTAGGCACATGGACAGTGTCCGGTTTAGCAGTCTTTTGTGGTTCCGAAGATTTCGGAGAGGATTGCTTCGGTTCCGGAGTGGTTTGCTTCGGAGGTTTGGAAGGTTTTCCCTTGGAGTGTTTCGGCCCCGAGGTTTTCGGTGTCGAAGTTTTCCCCGTTTGCTTCGGCTCCGAGGGTTTGTCCTTGAGCTGTTTCGGTGCCGGAGGGGTTTCCGGTGCCGATGAAGGAAGGCATGGCTTATCGGTAGCCTTGGTTTTCGGTGCCGAAGGTGATTTTTCAGTACCGGAGTGCGGCTGGCTGGAGCCCGAGCCGGAAGGCTTATCTTTGGTTTTCATAGCCGGGCCCGAGGGCGTGGCATCTGAAATGGTTGGCCGGTATGGACCTGGGCCTTGTGGCGGAGGTGGTACCGGAGCCTTTGGTATGGGCTTGGGTGGGGCAGGGGTCTCGGTACTCACGGCCCGTTGATCTGAGGTGACTTTGTCTTCGGCGTCGGAGTCATCTGTGGAAACTGAGACCGGTTGCTCCTGTTCTTGTTGTGGAAGGCTGTCGGGACCTGGATGGAAAATGTCCGGAATGAAGCCGCTTCCTCGGGACATCTCGTGGCGTCTAGCCCGACGGTCACGAACGGTCTTTTTAGACTTGGAGGCCAGACAAGACTCACAGGTATCCTCTCGATGTTCGGGAGAGAGGCAGAGATTACACACTGGGTGTAGGTCCGAGTGTGGGAATTTAGCACCAAACTGGGGACATTTCTTAAACGGAGTCTGTTCCATCGACGTCGGATGGGCGAGGGTAGGTCCGACGGCCCGCGTCAAAAGTTTGTCGAAGTTTTTTCGAGTGTCGAAGATGCGCGTCGAAGAGGGGAAACGCGATCGAGACAATACCGTCGAGTGAGGGGTGATTGCGCGTGGAAGGGGGTTTCGGTAACAACACCGGCCCGGAGCGCAACAAGTCACATCCGAACCCGATGGCGGAAAAAAACAATCTGAGGATGGAGTCGATGCCCATGCGCACTATCGTCCAAGGGAGGAGTCACCTATCTCGTGACTACAAAAGACTTCTTCCAAGACAACAACAAAGTGCAAACATCCGAGCCCAACACCAGATGGCGATCTATGCAAAAGTATGAATTCTGCAGCTCATATGCCTCGAACTCACAGTTTCTTTCAGAAGAACAATAACAACCAAAGATAGAGTCTAATATCTCCCCTGAAACTCATGCACTTCACCCCAGATCCCAAATTTCTTTATTAACGTCTGTGTCCAGATCACTGCTTTTCTTTAGCATCCAATCTCTCAAACTCCATACAATCTGGCTTAAGCAAGGACCAGCCTTGAAGCATCGTTACTTACTCTGATAGATCTCTTGCAGCGAGCCTCCTCCGCAAAACTCCATGCAGATCCAGAGTCGGTTATTCCTGAAACAAACCGCAGGGAGCTATAAATATTACTTTTCATCTTCCAACTTGTATTCTTCATGCCTACATTCATCGTTTTATGTCTTAGAGAGAATGGCATGCTTCTATGAGTTTATTTTAGAAGTGATTCTTACAGCACCTATAAACCGCTTCAAAGGGTAGGTACTGTTGAAATTACAAAAAGACATACAACACGTTTTTAATACATGAAATGCTATTTATTCTAACTGAAATAAATGTTTAGCTTGCCAGTGAGTAGATGATAAAGGGGGTAATTTATGATTTAGCAGAACAGGAGAACCCCCACCCCATTTAAAGGTGGGGAATCCACCATGTTTTCAAGTACAAATTCGAAACTGACTCTGTTGATGGAATACACCGGCTGGCAAACCATCCATTACCAGGTGGTAGCTACTGAGCCAATGAGCCTTACCCTCTTTATAGTGGGGTTTTTATTTTTTCCTGTGTGTGTCACAAGCAGTAAAATGAAGCATTTACCCCCTCCCAAATCGAGGGACACAACTCCTTACATGTCATTTATTTTGTGTATTTCTAAAACAAGATTGACTTTGTGGCTCTAAGCAGACTAATTTTCTTTGAGGTTTGTTTTAGGATAGAGATATTTGATTTTTTTTAGGCATAGCTCCCTTGAGATCTTTGTGGTGAAATTATATTTTTCAATTTGTTTTGTTAAAGAGCAAAAGCAATAACTTGAGTACACTGCGTAGATGTTCACATCTGCACCCAGGATTGAATATCCCCACACTTGAGGACAACGAATCAGGACATCTCATGCATTTTATGGCTATACATCAAAAGTCACTGGCACTCGTTGCCAACCCAGACTTACCATCTGATCAGAGAAGCTAAGTGTTCAGATCCGATGAAACACACAAACAACACAATTCAAAGCAGTGAACACTGGCCAAGCACAAGCCTAGGAAACATTTTCAAGTGGCCTCTTCAAGGGAGGAAACATAGATAGGAAACTAGCACCGGTCATTCTCTCATTTCAATGCAACTGACCCAATGCAACTGACCTTTAGATTACCTCTCTTGGAAGTTATTACCTCCTACAAATAGGTGTTTTGGATCGGAATATGTTAACCGACGTGTTAATAAAGTCCAAAGCAAAGGTTCAGATAATAAGCGCATAGTGAGGGTCCAAGGCTGTCACACTCCGGTAAAACAAGCGTAAGCCTAGTTCATACACACACTGCAAGGTTATATTTGATAACAGCCTCGCGAGACTGTTATAGGACTTTAGCTTTGTATCAACAGGCCTAGAACGGCTATTTTGCTCTAGGCCTCCTGGTTTAATAGCCTTTTTAACAATCATTTCTATCATTATTTCTTCCTGTCTATTGGATACGAACCAGGGTTTCTCCATGTGTACTTTAGTTCCGCAGAAAACAAAAAAAAAGTGATGGGTGGAACGTTTTATTTCATTTCACCCACTGGTAATTCCGATGGGCTGCGTTCCCATCCATCATTTTTTTGATCACTGTGCCAGCGCAGACCGGGACCAACCAAAAGCAAATGACCTAGGGCCCGGCTCCAATAGAAGTTCAGCCCAAACTGCTAACACATACAACCAGAGATCAGCCTCAGGGGTATGTACCTCATTACTGAGGTTCAGCTTCTGTCCTGGGCACAGTTAACTATATGGAACTCCCATCTAGACATACCAGTCGCACCGTGTTTCACTGAGAAAAAGAGTGGGTGAACCGCTTGAATTCACCTGAGCCATAGATAATTCTTCTGGGCCACATTCTGGTCTAAATGGTTTTTCATAACTGTGCAACTACAGACAGGGATCAATCATCAGCAGTCGGCCAGCTCCAATAGGAACAATCCAGCCTGAACTACAAGTAGGCCACAATATCTCTGAACAACCTTAGACCGGTTACAGCACTACTGAGCCTACTGCTCAACCACACGCCAGTTTCAGCCTTTTTGGGACGATCGTGTGGACCTTGGGTCCTAGGTGTGGGCATAAGCATTACATTTATGACATCTCACTGAGATAAACATAAGAAAGCTATGGATGGAAAGCATACATTATTGTCAGCCAGTAATCATGCATTATCTGGCTGTTATTTTGCTATTATTCATGGACCCAACAAAGCCTCCCAGTAATCTTGCCCCAAAATACATTCTTGACAGTTATGAAGCACCATCATATACTGTGCCTTTGATTATACCTTCAACAGTTATAGTGATGGTAAAACATGACTTATCTTCCAGCAATTTTGGATTACTCATGCCACCATTTTTATTGTGCCAGCAATCATGCTTCTACCAGACAGTTGGTTTGCCATTAGCCACCCTCACTTGTTACGATGCCAGTAAATATGCCCCATTGGACAGTTCTGGTTCAAATTATTATTGCCCAATCATTCGTCAGGCAGCAATCAGCCATCACGCCCCAGGTCCTATCAGTATTTTTCTGATAATCTTGCCTTCAGTATTTATTGTGCTAGTAAACTCAACACCGTCAACTAGTATGCCAGTGAGTAAAGAAGCACTCAGTAGTTACTAAACAAGTCATTAAATGTTACCAGGCTTTATTGCAGACAAATCCACATTTACTTCTCTCCACTTTTCTATTTTCCAAATTATTAAAGCAGCGTATACTGTTAAAGGTATCGATACCGCCTTATCCATTAAATAAGGAAGACATATTTAGGAGCTTATTTGGGAGCAACAACCCAAATACAGAAGACGTAGAGAAGTAGGGACCATGGAGCGTAGCTCAAAATATCAACACACACGGAAAGAAGAAGGGTGAGCGCGTACCTTAGATAGCTGCCAAAATACGCCACAATGTTGGGGTGCCTGCAGTCCTTGAGCATGGAGATCTCCTGCTGAATGGAAGATATATCATCTCCTGGGAACCAAAAGGAAGAAAGGAGGGCGCAATCAAATCGAGGAAAAGCCCATAAAGAAAGCCAGGGGAAGATTTTAGACAAAGAAGGGGACAGAAGAGGAATACAGAGGGAGAATGACTGTAAGTGAACAACAAGATGGGGAGGAGAGTGAAGAGGGGCAACATGTTGACATCAGAGCGTGCATTTCCAATAAACCTTATGAAGCATGCCCCACTGTGGACTGAAAAATGCCGACACACGCTAGTTGATGCTACTGCTCTACGGCTGCGCTTGCTTCAGTAGAGTAACCGAAGGGAAAAGGAAATGGGATTCAGAGACCAAAATCAAGTCTAAAGGACGTGCCTGGAGTGGTTAGGGAGGAAGGGGACAACAGGGCAAAAGGCAGTGCTATAACGGATCCCTTACAGCTCGGTCAATAGACCTGGGAATTATAAATATACAATCAAGAAACTGGGAGGCGAACGGGGATGGGACAAGGTGGTGGAGCTAACTAACCCCCATTATTGTATTTCTCATGACTGTTTCATGCAAACGTTATTATGATGTAAACCACTGCATGATACAAATCAATAAAGAATTGTTATTAAAAACAAATATTCAATATATATACATTGAGGGGCAAAACAATCTTACACATTCTTAAAGTCCATCTGAAAAATGTCATAAATCAATATTATTGGATACATAGCATTTTATTTTCGCCAGAGCATAAATTCTTTCGAAACGTTACTTGTTTTCCCTTTTGCCTATGCTGCTGCCCCTCCTGTTCCTCTTTTAATTTCTGGTGGAGCTCGTTGTAGGACTCAAGTGGAGGGGGTGGGGGGTTAGCACCTTGTCCCCGGAATGTTGAATGTTTGTGCAAATAATTAGAAATGTTACTTACCAGTAACAACCGCTTTGCAGCTTGTTTTGTTGTAGATGCACTTGCTGTTCACTCCGTGCCATAAATTCTTCAGTCCATAAGTCTGTAACTCATTTTGACAAGTCTTTTGATTTGGCTTCAGGTATGACAAAAGTGACTCATGATAACGTTACACTGAACCCACAGTGCAGAGTGACACAGACTGCACTTTAAATTACAGTGCTCTTCTCCACAGTGCTGAATGTCTATGCTCATTTTATTACAATTTCATAAGGTCACCTGGGAATCTACAAAAGGACACGAGGCAAACCTATGGTAACATATATGTTAACATTTATGTGTACACCATGAGAGCATTACTATGCTATGAAAATAAAATGAAAAAGTAGCACCCTCGCATTCCTTTAGAAGTTGGTGGGAATGAACTGGAAGAACACTACCTTTTGGGACCTCGCAAGTAGGCCTGGGCGGTGAACTCCGCTCCGTTTGCGGAGTTTGTGGAGTTTTCTGCACTCTGCGGAGCTTGCGGAGTGCAGAAAACTCCGCTCCGCATAGTGCAGCGGAGTTTTTTTCCTCGATCGAGCTCGCCAACGGTAAGTTGGCCAGCTGCCGCTCGGGTAGAATTTCTACTCATGAGGCAGGAAGATCAGCGCGAACAGCAGTTCGTACTGCATTCCGCCACTTGCGAAACTCCGCTGAGTTTTTTTGTCACTTGCGAACTCCTCAGGCCTACTCGTAAGCTCCTACCTTTACATGTATATCAACACAACATAGTTTTGTAAACTTGTGCAGGAACGACAATGTAGCTGCTTTGCTAATGTCCGCAATAGCGATTTTCCCTAAAGAAAAGGCAGGATGTAGACAACTTGCATGTGGAATGCAGGTTTGGTTGAAGACTGGCACATGTATAACAGCCTTGTATGCACCACAAAAGCCTTATTGGTAAGAGTAACTTTGAAGTAGCTGTCTCTTAAGTTGGATGCATAAATGCCACAAACAGTTGTTTTGTAGCACTGAAATTTATTTTTTTAATCAGTGTAATACATGACAATCATTCCAACACCCAGAGTGTGTGAAGAGTGCTCTTCGATGTTTTGAGGCTCAGTGTAGAAAGAGGGCAGTTAGATTCTCTAATGAGGAATGGTGACACTACCTTCTGTAAAAATGTTGGGTGTGTACTCTGTCCTTATACAGAATAGTGAATCTTTTGCAATGGCCTATAACTGACCCGACACAAAGAAGTGACAGCAACCAGAAAAATCACCTTCCAAGACAGCTCCTTGCAAACACAAGAATACATTGATTCACTGCAGAGCCCTTAAGTTCACTAAAAATAGCACTTAAATCCCATCAAGGCACAAGACTGTACTAGGTGAGGGTTGTACATTACAGACTTTTTAAAAAGTTCTTATTAAATTTACTTTTAAAAATAGTCATGCATTCACAGGTTCCATAGTATGGTGCTAGGTGAAGGTGTATTGATGTGTAATCTAAACTTGATTTATTTAACCATGTATGCATCTTCAATATGGTCATGAACATTTGCAAAAAGCAAGCCAAAGCTTTGAGAAATGTAATGACTATCAAATCTTCCTTTAGCTGCATGGCTCACCCATGTAGTGGGGAAGCATGCTTCCTTAATCAAGTTCATACATTTCCAAGGGAATTTCAGGTATGAAAACTCAATCAACTGGGGGGGCCATATTGCTGAATTTAGTGAGTGAGCATTGGGAATACAACATCCTTCCATGTTGTTACTGTGGAAATTGTAGTGCTAAGGAAGTTTCTTGCACAGATGCACCAAACTTTTCATCAGGTGGGAGCATCAAGGCTGCAGTGTCCATGTTGGTGCTTGTCATTGGTATTAAGTGCAATTTCCTGACCGCATATGGTAGAAGTAGTAGCAGTGGAAAAATGTATGCACCGATCCCTGACCAATCCGTCCACAGAGCACTCCCATGAGACTGGAAGTGCTGATACCTAGAGGAGAAATATTGCATTTGTTCTTGTTGCTAACAGATCCATTTCTGGTGTTCCCCGCTCACTTAAGTACTTCAGTCGAACTACAATACGTTTGTCTCCTGGTTATGCTGGCTTAACATCTCTCCGTGTTGTTCTGGATCCCTAGCTAATGTTGTGACAGACGACGTATCTCTTTCTGTAGGGCCCATATCCAATTAGCTTGTTAACAGTTGCAGGGAGGTTGTTCTTCCCTTTGTTTTTGTAAGTGATATATTCTCCTGATACTTTGTGGAGAAGTCTCATCTGAAATGCTGCCCGTGCCAAGGTAATTGCCATGAGTTCAAAGACATTGATATACAATTCAGCCTCCACTTAGGTCTGCTTATCTTCTACTGAAAGCTTGTTTATGTGAACTCCCCAACCCAACTGAAATGCACTGACTATAATGGTCAACTGCAATCTAAAGTCTGTTAAAGATCAGTCTATCAATGGATTGTGGCTATTCCACCACAGTAGACTGTACTAACCCTGGGCATTACCAACACTAGATCTTCCCACAACCTGGTCACTCGTGACATCCATGCATGGAGTGGTTACATGTGGAGTCTCACCAGGACAAACAGTGCTACAAAAGAGGCCACCATACATAACAGTTACATTACATTTCTCACTGTCAGAGACTGTGACACCTAGTAAAGAGGAACCATTTTCAGAAATAGCTGTACTATCCTTGTGCAGGATACCTTTCCGCCAGTATGGATTTCAAGGGGGTGCCCAAAGAATATCATATCTGTTGAAGTTGGAGACATTATTTGTGGCACACTGGTACATCATGGTAGACTGCACAGCAAATGTATGACTTGCTTGATCTGGTGTGGCAATACTATTATGGTATGGCAAAAGCTTACCCCTTGGCCAGTCAATCGTCCTTATATGGATAAAGATGAAGCTCTGATGCGCAAGTGGGCCGCCAAAACAAATGTATGTTCAACACAAGTGCCACTGAGCTGATCCCTAAAGGAGGCGTTTTCAACAAAAAATATCTGCAAATCACCACAAATCTCATTTACTGTCAATAGGCAGGATACATTAAGATGTGCAGCTTAAAAGGGCAGTGTCTGAAAAGTATTTATTTGGTCCCAGGAGCTCAAAAATGGGTCTCAGTGTTGTGGCCTTTTTGGATGAGCAAATTGACTGAGTGCACCACTTCCGCCCTCACTGAGTATGGTGTTGAGTTTCCAAGGTAGACGGTGACATTCTTTCTGCTAATACTCGAAATCCAACTGCCTGAGGTTATTTCGATTTGTAAGAAAAATGCTTCAATCCTCCCTCGACTGGTTTCCTGGGATCAAAAGGGGTGTGGGTGTAATGTAGCTGCCTTGCTTGGAACTGGTGGAGACAGGAACTTGAGGTCCACTTCCTCAGGACCTAGTATTGCCTCAAAGGGTACCCTGGCATATTGTTGAGACTCTAACCTCTGCTTTTGTGAATGCTGTTCAAATGCTTGACGGCTCTAGTGCTAGTCATTTTCTGTGCATACAAAAATACAGATGTTGTTGTGAAACGCGCATTGACTTTGTCATTGCAGTGTCCTTTTTTATTTTTTACAGAACCTTGCCAACCACTAGCCCCAAAAAACATTCTCCATAGAAAGGCCGATTTAAGAGGCACACTTGTACCCCAGTATGAATCCTTTAACTCAAAGCCATGAATGGCCTTTCAGAATACTGATGTAAGATGATGAGAGGGCTTACCTGCAGCAGCTTGTTCTTTAAGTTATGGTCAGATTTTCTATGAAAAAAATCCCCTATGCATATTATATGTGAATGATACCTCAATGGTGCAAAGCAGCTCATTGGATTATAGCGTAATCGATATAACTTATTCTCTACTGGGTTTCTGCTCGAGGAAGGTCCACATCAGAATCTGCCTGAATCGGTGAATGATCACAGCTGAGATTACTTTTTGGTCGAGGAGACTTCCTTTCAAGGCTGATCCACATTTGAAGGTTAATCCTCTTTTCCAGGCCCATCCCATGTCGAGGCTCACCCCCTAAATATATAACAGAATACAGTGGTTCCACCTGTTTGAGAGGAATCTTTTAGCAGTTTTGAACGTTATTAATATGTTTCATTTCTTTATACATGAAAGAACAGGAAAGTAAAAAGACATGCTCTCTTTCGAGTACGGGGATGCTCGCAGAAGCACACAAAAATATGGAAGAGATGGGCTGAATTCTGCAGACTCGTACTGGAAGAACAAACGTCGATCTCGGAAGTCATAGGGCCATATGTATCAAGCCTTTTTCCCGTTTGCAAACGGGCAGATTCTCAGAATCGGCCCGTTTGCAAATTGGAAAAAGCCTTTTGGGATGTATCATCCCAAAAGGCCATCGCAAAATAGAGAATTGCAAAATTTGCGATTCTCTCTTTTGCGAATGCAATTAAGGAATTGCAAATAGCGATTCCTTAAATGCAATTCTGGAAGCACCAGAAATTTGCTATTTGGCCTTAAGGAATTGTAAATTGCCACCAACTTCAAGTTGGTGGTAATTTGCGATTTTCTTTAAAAAAGCACCTTTTTGATTTTTTAAAAGTGCCATATGTCGCACATACATGCCCTTAGGGCATGTATGTGTGCAAAATGTGCACACATGCATATTTCAGGGGTGCAACAGGGTGTCCTTTTGGCACCCTTGCAACCCTGAAATTGCATTCTCAATTTGCGATTCTCTAATTGGTAATCGCAAATTGAGAATGTCTTCCCATTCAGTCCTATGGGCCACCTAGCCCATAGGAATGAATGGGAAGGTATTCCTTATTTGCGAATCTCAATTTGCGATTCGCAAATAAGGAATATGTAGGATTCGAAAAAAATTAGCAAATCCTACATACACTGCATTTTGCCATTCTCTAATTGCAATTCGCTAAAAATCGCAATTTGAGAATCGCAAAACTCTTTTTGATACATATGGCCCCTGGACTCTGAGCTCCAAACTTACAATCCTGAGATATAATATATCTATTGTCGCTCTCGATGGACTACAACACCCCCGGGGGACAATTCTAGCAGAATATAATGAATCATGCATTGGGTTATGATGTTATGTTGGTTAGTAAAACATGTGATACGACATATATATGTTGCCCGCTGGGCCACACTGTCATAAATGCACAATAACATTTGTTATGAAAAAAAGACATACTCTCTTTGAGTAAATCTATATTGTTCAAGAATTTTTTCAGAAATTTACAAATAGAGACATATTTCACTTAACAAAATTGGAGTGATCGTGTCAATGGCACAGTACTGTGGAAATGACAGGCACATCTTTACAGTTCGTGATAGATACAATAACAAAGCAATCATTTCTAGGCCTTATTTTAAGACAAGGGGCAAGACAATTTAATTACAAGGGCCAACGGAATTAAAGCATTATATGTTTATACACAACACATAATTCGATACAAAGAGTCTCGTTTGGCCACTCCTTTCGAGGCCCAACCAGTGATTTCACAGTAGCAACATGTAGAGGTCAACTTTTGCTCCAACCAGAAAAGCCTTCTTTAGCCGTTCAGTCAAGGACTGGACACTGTGAAGGCCTTCCACGTATACTTCTTCATTGCCCGACAAAAGGATGGCTTTTCCCAAAAGCCACTGAGCAACCCTGTACTTAGTATATAGGTGAAATGCGTCAAGTGTTTCATTAGGAGGACCCCTGTTAGAAGGAAAAAAACACTAAGGGCAGAAAAAACCCTCTTGGCAATCTGAATAATTCTTTATTCAAGATGGCGAATATTACAGGAGTTGAACAGCAAGGCACAAAACCACCCTGTACCATGGTTAAAAAAAGACACGCATAGATCTTCAGAACTAGAGTTTCAAGCAGAAATCCAACTCAAAATTAGAGCACAAATCAGGGTCATGAAGACTTACAAGTGTGCAAAAAATGAGATCATTTTGCAACACTTTTTGCTGAAGCAACAAAAGGAACGAAACCACTGGTGCAGTCTTCTTCAGGTAACCGAGAATCAGAAGGGAACTACCTAATGATCAGTTAGAGAGAAATGATATGTGATCTGTGCGTCAATCAGGGGTAGAAAAGATTCAATCACTGTAATGGGAAAATATAATTTTTAGTTAAGTGATATGTAGGTATAGGATCCACAGAGACATGGTTAAAATGTGTAAAGATAAACAGGATAGGGAGCTCTATTAATAAGGCCTGATATTTGGGCGATTTGTTTCAGTTGTCTATGTACAGACTGGAATAGTTTCATTTAGTTTCTTTGAAGGAAACTATAATTTTCCAATACATTATTTTTATTCTCTAGTCTACAGGATCCCAACTTGAAAATTACATGGATTCTAGGAATAAGTAGAAAAATCAAACTGATGAACCCAGAATCTTCTTTTGCACAGGGTACATAAACTTTGCAATAGAAGACACCACAGATATCTGAGGTTTAAAGAAGGTGCACTAACAGAGGTGTGACCTAACAGAGAATTACAATACCACTGTCTTGAACATCCTGGACTCGATCGCTCCACTACAACTAAAACATGTATCCACCAAAATTTCCAAACCCTGGTTCAACGAAAACCTCAACAATGAAAGATGCAAATTGAGACTAGCAGAAAGAGCCTGGAGATCCTCACCTTCCACGTAAAACCTGGAAAGGCTAAAATCAGTGAGAAACACTTACAACAAAAGAATCAGAAACTCGAAAGCCACTTTCTCTAGAACCCAACTGGACCAAGCCAGAAATCGGCCCCAAAACCTTTTTGAACTTTTCAAGCAACAATCCAACAACCAACCCTATCCACCCGATAACGGTTCCAATAAGCCTCCTAATTGCGAAGAATTCGCCTCCTTCTTCATGGAAAATGCGGTCATTATTAAAAAGGAGTTACAGACTATGAGGGAGCTGTTACCATCTAACTTCCCCACTACTAATCATCCATCACAGTCCGCTATCCCGATCAATCACCCTGAGCTCTCCCCCCAAAACAATGCCTCTTGGCACAAATTCACCCCCTCAAGGAAAGCGACATTCACTACTTGCTCACATTGCTGAAACCATCGAACCACTTCATCGACCCTTTACCACCATCTATCTTTAAGGAGATCAAACAGTCTGTCCTACCTCTATAGACTAAGATCGTAATTGCCTCTGTCCTCCAGGGCACCATCCCTGATTGTCTAAAAGTAGGACAGGTAACCCCCATCCTAAAAAAACAATGGCAGACTGCGCAGACTTAAACAATTTCTGTCCAATCTCCAACATTCCCACCCTGGCGAAGCTTATCGAGAAATGTGTACAGATCTAACTCTGCAATCACATAGATCAGTACCAACTCCTTGACCAATACCAGTCCAGTTTTCGCCAAGACCACAGCACAGAAACAGCACTCATTCACATAATGGATGACGTCCTATCATTCCTGGATCAGAATGAAGCGTGTCTCTTCATCCTCCTTGATCTATCTTCTGCATTTGATACTGTGAAACACGTCAACCTTCTATACCTACTTGAAAGAAGGATGGGTTTATCAAGGACCGTCCTCCAAAGGTTTACTTCATTCCTCCAGAACAGAACCCAAAGAATCAAGGTCAACAACTCTCTGTCGAAAGCCCTCTACGGTCACCTTGGGAGTCCCACAGGGATCTGCCCTCTCTCCCATTCTCTTCAACTTATTCATGGAACCTTTAGCAGACTCCTTAGAGTCCGCCAACATTCATTACGATGTGTATGCTGATGACACACAACTGTACCGGAAAAACTCCTCTCCTGATGACCTCAATACCCACAACATGATTCTACAGAATACTCAGAACTGGCTTACGCTCAACCATCTCAAACTTAATACCACCAAAACGGAATTCCTCCTCATTACCCCACCCAAACACAATCCGAAGATCGACCTTTGGATGAAACATCTAACTGCTCTCAACTGTACTCCTCACTTTGTAGACTCTGCGAGATCCCTGGGAATTATACTAGACAAACATCTGCACATGCAGAAGCACATCAGCAATGCCACCAAAGGAGCAAACTACCAGATGAGCATTCTAAGGAAACTAAAACCCTTCCTCCCCCAGGATGATCTTAAATCGGCGGTCCAAGCCCTAGTAATCCAGAGGCTTGACTACAGAAGTGCCACGCTCAGCGGCCTTCCCAGATACAAACTGGCCAGTCTACAATCTCCCTTAATGCTACCCAGACTCATCACCGGAACAAAAAGAAACAATCAGATCTCCCCTGACCTGAAATCCTTAAACTGGCTCCTGTATGAAGCATGAATTCATCTAAAAATCGCTTGCATGACCCATAAAGCAATACACTTCAACACCCCAAGTTACCTGGCACAAAAACTGGAACTATCGGGTGGCTGTAGGTCATCGCGTAGCAACAGCTCCATGCTGCTGAAACCACAGATTTTCCGCAAGGAAAAAACGTGAAACAGAGCTTTCTCAGGCATCGCACCGAAAATCTGGAATTCTCTGCCGAAAGAAATCCGTCTGATTCACTCTACCGCCTCCTTCAAATCAGAAGTGAAATCATTCCTGATGTCTAAATGGTTAGACTAAAAACCCTCACCACACTATTTATCGATCGAACTTACCTGTTGTACTCTTATTTTGTTGATCACGACCTCCCCCGTCTGGTCGCCTAAAGAGATCGCACTCCTAGATTAGAAACTCTTCTAAGTCATAAATGCACTTTATAACTGTCTTTTACCGATGTATCCACTCCCCCCCTTGTAAAGCGCTGTGATACCCTCACGGGTCTAGTTCGCGCTATAAAAAACTTTATAAATAAAATAAATATCCCTTAACATTGGCCATCGGTATAGTCTTCATGAGATAATCTATTCTTAGGGGATTAGATGAAGGCTACAATTGTTCATGCTGAAGGTAGAGAATTCTACAACTGTGAAGGAAACAAGTCAAGAGGGAGAAAACTCCAAAGAGACTTAGGCCAATATTCCATACCTGGTTCCAGTTTTATGATCTTCACCGCCGACATCTCCCCCGTCCTGGTGATTCGAGCCTGAAAACAACAGAATTGACAGGATGAGTGAGTTTTAACATGATTCCAATTCTGCAAACAAGGCCACCGAGAGGCTCATGCTTATCCTCGCTGCAAAGGAATTCCAGGTCAATGGAAGAGGCAGGAAGTCATACCGGCATTTGTGGCTCCACAAATCAATCTAGTGAGGCCCTAAAAAACCCTAGCGCTTGGAGTCACAGCTGTCCTGCAACAATACTACATACTGCCACTGGTCCATTACTGCATGAAGTGGGTGATGCCTCCTGGCAGCGACACTACTATCCTCCAAGGTCCATGCTTGGAGATCTCTGCAGTCACATCCACACATACAAAATGCAGGAAGTGTGAACACTGCAGAGCAACAACGCATGCCGAACTACATTACAAAATCGGTTGCTTGGGTGAGGATCCGTGCATTGAAGCCAAAGCAGTAGGTAATCTCAGTCCCACAACGAATTAGGAATTTTTTTTCTACCACAGACCCTCTCCTGAAGGGGCATGGGGATCCCTGCACCTACGACAATACACACTGTGAATGGCCCATTCTCAGGAAGCGTTTCCTACAGCAAAAGTGTTTTCCAACTTTTAGCCCTGGCTTGAGAGCACAGCTGTTTGCAAGGCGTACTGTTATCAATTCTTTAACATTTACATAGAGTGGACTTTGCCTCCACTACTCTTGCTAATAGCTATTTGGTGCATCATTTCCCCTTGCGGGAAGTGCTTCGATTGGGATGCATGAGATGCTATTTTACATTTAAAGAGTACGCAATTGTTGCGCTGTTTGTCACATTTAATTTTTTAGCTCTCATGTACATTCTATAGAGTAAACAATCATTTTTTACTACCTTTTGCCAAGCATTGGCAAAGCCAACAGGGAAGGTTTTATTGTGATAAACAGCATTTGTGAATGACTGTGTCTAAATCCACTGTATCCACAAGCCAGACCTATTGGCTTGGCTGTTGTCTGTTATTGAGGTCACCCTATTTCCGTTTAGTAACCCAATTATGGCAGTGTAACCTGCTACCTGCATTTATATCATAGTACTTTATCATATTATAAGTTGGGTTTATATGGCTCTCCATACCTTACGCGAGGTACCAAAGCACATTTGCAGATGGGTTGCATGTTACTTAATGAGAGTAGTTTAGATAAAAAAGTGTGTGTCTGTCATGTGGCCTACATCGTTAGTGAAAAACACAGATATCGTGTTTTTTTGTCGCTCCTTGGCATGGACTGAAGTGAAGAGCAGTGAGAGATAGGGCGCTTAAACATTAGATATTAGTGTGTGGATGGATAGAGTGTATCAGTATAGTGTGGCCTATGTTGAAGTGTTTGATGTCATGAAGGTATGGTGGAGACCCATCCAACTGTGTTGTGGCAAGTGTGTAGCTTTGCATATCTCTGGGTGTGAGAAAAGTGTGAGAGTGGACACGGCCACGCATGTGGTTACATACTTTCTGTGGAGCGATATCTATCATACAGTTTAAGCAATATTGAATACAAATCAAAGGAAAGTCCTGAGGTAAAGGGTTCTTCCCTTCGAAGGTGCCATTTTCTACTGTCTATCGTATATGCTTGGGAGCCCACACAGAAGAGGCCGGAGCAACACACAATAATGGCCATTGTAGAGGTGGAATTTGCACATTTGCAAATAAAAGGGAATTGATTGAAATATATTCTCTTGGAGTGCGGTGATTCCTTGTTTGGATCGTTTGATGCACAAAATATATGTATGTATATATATATATATATATATATATATATCATATATATATATATATATATATATATATATATATATCGCCACACTGCAGCTCAGTTTCTTGACATTTACGGTGCTCTATGGCGGTGCGGAGGGTGGAGACGGCAGAGCCCAGCCGTTTAGAATATCAGCGCGTTATTTCCTCAGAAACAAATCCACTCGCACTCACGGGCATAGTTTTCCTCCAATTCTTTTAATCCATTGGCAGCAACATTTTATAGACAAACAAAGCAGCCCAACGCATTTCGGCCTATCCAAGACCTTGATCACGGGTTCAACCCACTACTGAACTACTACTGAAACAAGCATTTGCAATGCAATAGGTCTCGCATTTTAGAAACTTTGACCTATTGGTATTGTAAATGACAATGCCTTTTATTATTGCGGGTTTTTTTTTTAAACACAAATAAAAGGCATTGTCATTTACAATGCCAATAGCTCAAAATCTCACAATTGCGAGACCTTTTGCATTGCAAATGCTGGTTTTATCTATAGCAGCTGGTGGATATCTTATATCGGTAACTTGTTCCTAAATAAAATAGTTCTACTTGCACACTTCCTGTATCTCCTTACCAGTGTGCAACTTCTAAATGTAACAGAGTCCCCGCATGGAGGAAGAACAGGGGCATATGGTAGACCACACTGCTTTCTAAGCTGCTGTATACTGGCCGCCCTTCTTCACCTGAGTGAACGTCATGCTGTGGGTCAGTGTGATTTGTTATAAGTGTATTGCTGTACAATGTACTTTCAAACTGTCGCTCTTCTTCGAAAATGAATACAGATATATATAAAAAAAATATTGAACTTTTGTTCACCGTCACATTATACTGATCCATTGTAGGCATTTTGTGGTTACCTGTCAAGAGTCAGACATGTACAGATGAGGTGGGTGAAAGGGGGTGGAGGGAGATGGATGGGCCAGCAGACTGATAATGCGATTAAAAAAATGTACAGTCTCTCTTCACCAGCACGGTCAATAAGAGCAATGGGATAGAACCAGTCCCTGATATTATAGGCATGAAAATTCACACCCCCAGTCGGTCCTCATTGAAGAGTGCTGGCAGAGCAGAGTGGTGACTTGCTCTTCCGCTGCACGTGTGACGGGAGAGTGGTGCTTTTGAAATGTAATATTAATATTACAACTGCACGCGTATGAAGGCACGACCTCTCCCACTAAACATACACACCTACCTAGCTGACAGCAAATGCAGAACTTATGCAGTCACAGAGAAGACGAGAAGGCAGTTTGTCAGGCTGAGCAGTGGGACGTCACCTCGAGGAATGTCAGGTTACGACATTAGAACTCAGCAATTTTCTTAGGTTTGCATTTTCACAATTGAACGACTTAAAAACCTTAAAAACAGGCATCTGGTCTTTATGGCAACATCCACTTGCCTGCTTGCCGTAGACCAAGTACAGCATCTGCTTTCTGATTCCCCGCAGGACCGACTTTCGAAATTGAATAATAAAAACCAGACTGCCCTGTCGGTTCAGTATGAGTATGACGTCACTTTGATACTCTTCCACCGGGCAATGGCAAAAAGAAGTGCACAGGCTGCAATACAAGCCAGCTCCCTGCCCTGTGGGTTGGTGGTGTTAAACAAACTTTAACACACAGAAGCGCCGCTCGACCACACAAGCCACTGCAAACCTAGCAGGCGTGTGCGCACGTACACAACCAAAGCTTTCATTCAGGTTGGAAGTGAGAGAATAAGACAGACAAAATACTTGTTAAAAGTATGATGTAGTTAATTGTGTCACATAAGCCTCGTGGCCCTAACAATGGCAAAGCTCTGCAGAGCAACATGAGGGCTGTTATGTTGTCACGCGAACACGCTGCATTTAAAGGGCATTTATTATTTAAATGCATGCGTACAGACTGCACTCTGAATAATTTCTAACAGTGAAGATTGAATACACGGACTGACATCGCAGAGGGGAGCGAAAAACAACGTTCTGCCTTGTCCACAGCTACAGCCTCTCTGGAGCCCTGGGGTGTCTGCATAAGACCGCCTTCGCTCATTACGGCAATTATTTTTTAGTCGAAAGGTATTTAAACATTTAGAGAGGATGCCTGTGATTTACCTTGCTTGCCGTTGCAGACTGCCCTTCTTCCTGCACCGCTGCTCCTGGCTTCTGCTGCTGAGTAGTTGGGTGGGAAGATGGGGGAGGGGTGACGCGAGTACAGGACGCAGCAATGCTGGAAGCCAGTAGAAAAGTGAAAGGCATGTATGGCGCGAGGTTAAAAAATAATTATTAAAAGATGATCCCACTCTTTTTCCTGCACTGCTGCTCCTGGCTTCTGAAGCGGAGTAGTGGGGGCGGGGAGAGATGGGTGTCATGTGAGTCTGGGACGGAGCAAAGCTGGAAAGACATACAGGACTCGGCTATATGAAAGTGAAAGCGCAGTATGGCCGTATGGCGCACTGTTATAACAAGTAAAGTCTGTTTGGCGTGCACGTTTCTCAAAAGCTCTCTCGCGTTCCATCCACGGCCCAATGCAATAAATGCATTCTTTCTTTTATTTCCATGGTCACGTATTCTCTCGTGTGACAGAGACACCCGTTTAAAACACATTTTGCAACACGATAAAGAGTCATAACAAACGAGCGTTTAAACTAATATCTTTCTTTTCATTCCCCTGAATGCTCCTCAACAGTTTTTCTTTTCGGTCAACGACGAGACAAGAGCAGATAAATCACGTCATAACCTGGAAGTATGTATCTAGGTGTAGGCTACGATGTTCTTCAAAATAGTATATGTCCACTTTATTACACTTTGATTTCATTCTGAAGCATCCGTAGGCGATATAAAATCGTGCACTAAAAGAGCGATTGAAATTTTAAATTAAACAGTGGTGCGCGCGCACCACAGAGGAGCGGGGGGAGGGAGTACGGCAGCGGCAGCAGACGAACGCGCGCTGCTGCGCGTTCTGGCCACCGTCGGGAATGGGCGCGGCAAGGCGGGACATGCGCCCGCCTTGACCAATCGCGTACCGCCCCCATAAAAAAAACGTACGCTCCAGCCAATGTGGGCTTCTGAAAACAAAACCACACGCACGAGCGTGTAGGTCGTTTTCAGAAGCCCTTTCTAGAGGTCTCGCGCTGCGCGAGCAGTGCTACGCACTGCAACGCTAGGCGCGAGACCTAAAAAGGGCACATGAAACTTTTGGTACAACCTTTGGGGAAACGAGAAACTAGGAAGTGCAATAAAATAAGGAATGTATAGAAATGTAGAAAGGGGATGAACTTTAATATATGCTAAAATTTACTCAGATACGTGACACAGAGAACAAGAGAGAAACAGAAGTTCCATTGCTCTCAGTTACCACACTGACAGACAAACACATTGCTCAAAGAGGACAAACTTTGAGCAAAGTGACGCAATCTGAAACTAAAGTTGAGGAAGTAGGGAGGGATTAAAGCCAAATGATACTGACAGTACATGAGATACTAAAGAAGAAGAAGCTAAAGGTGCTATTACTCAATATGAAATCGTGACAACCAGAAAAGGGGGCGGTGTGGAGGATATAGTCATCAATAAGAAATTAGGTCTGGGTCAAAGCACAATGATTTTCAATCTGCCGTCAAACAAAAGATGAGCTCTTGTGGCGATTTACCTAACCGAGAGAAGGTGTCATCTATGAGACTGACTATAAGAATTGTTGAAGCATGTGGTACAATTCTACAAACTTGAGATTGATCTGGAAAAAAGGTCCTGCAAAAATTAAAGGTGACCTTCAAGAATAAGCAAGAGTAGGTCTGAGAGCCAGGGGCAGAAATAAGGAATTCCCTTTGATCAAATAAAAGCGTGCAGACTTGTCAAGTGTTGATTTTACTGAGACAGGTTATATCCAAGAATGGGGCGAGAAATCCTTCTAGTAAAATAGTTGGTGAAAACAACTATGAAGGAGAGAAGCCATGAAAAAATGTGGTCTATGCGAGGCAAATACTATAATTATATGAAAGCAAGTTTCACTATGTTTAATCAGGTATTACTTAATGTGATGCAGCAATACCTTCAAGGCTAACACATTTTTCGTTGCACTGAGCGTTAGGAGCTGATTGGAAACTATGTCCCAAAAATAAGAATGACAGAAATAAGACACTGAGGTTTAAAGAGAAATGTAAGTTGTACAGTGGAAAATATATATCTCTTTGGTTGGAATTGAACGAAAAAGAAATCAGCAAAATGTTCAACATGTACGTGCTCCTTCAAAGCAGCGCAATATCGATTTCCTGGCCTTCTATCCTCCACAGAGAGCATTTGTATAGCGCAACCAGGACCAGAAAGATACATGAGCTGTTTATAATACACCAGATCTGGTGAAGACAAGAGAAGTGGATTAAAATAAACAAGATGGGCATAGTAACATGAGAAGAAGCACAGCAACACGAGAATAATTCATTTAACCAGCTGTGAATTAGCATAAGGTAGTGTTGAAACAGTCCATCATGGATTGTACATATTGCGTTGTTAAGTTATTATGGGAGTTGTTTAAATAGATGGACTTTAAGGTGTTTCCTGCAAGCCATAAGTGGTGTTAATGCCCTTATGTGTGAAGGGGATGGGTTCCAGCCAGAGATCTCCATCTCTTCTATCCCAAAAGCACTTCAATTAGCCAGATAAGGCTACTACCAGTCGTTCATCTTCAAAATTACCTTGATGAGTGGTCTTGCACTTTTCGGTTCCTCCCATGTTCTTCTTGCCCACACTCCTTATCATAACTCCTGCCAAAATAGATACCTATGCCACTTTCTTCAAAGACAAGATACAAACCATCAGGTCAGCTCCATCCGCACTACTTGAGACCACCATAACCCAGTGCACAACACCTACATTCTGCCTGCTGCAAGATCTAGCATGGCCTCCTTCTATTCATTGCACTCTCCCTCACTCGCTGTACTCTCCCAACACCTGGTGCCACCTAACCTGCTGATCAAAGCCCTATAATTAACTTCATGTACAAAACACTTCCATAAATAAATGCTGCAGTAACAAATGTAGACCATAAAACTGTGTTTTCAAATATGGAGGTTTACACATACTTCAATTTGAAATGTACAATTGTAAGGGTAAAGACATTTATTTTTTTATTCACATATACCCCTTGGATACACTTAACTTTATTCTAACTCCAACCACTAATTTCAATCCTAATACTAAACATTGTATCCATACCATAACTACATCCTCAACCCAACCCTAACTCTAACAATTAATCCCATCCCTTCCTCTAACTCGCTCTTAAATATAACCCTGTTTTCAAACCTCAGCCTTACCTCATCCCTTCACGGGGGCAGGAGTAGACTTCCAAGAAGTCAGCACCACTTATCCCATTGCAATCTGGTAGACACTGTTCAAAGTGTATTTTGAATTACCCTCCTTTTACCCAGAGTGTAGCCTTCACCCCGTCCCTTAACCTAACCCTAACCACACTCGATATCCAACCAAAACTTAATTTCTTACCTTAACCCATCTCTTTACCTGACCATTGTTCTAGTCCTTAACCTTATTCCGTCTATCAAGGGCTGGGGTGCAGTAGTGTCCGGAGTATGCAGTATGACCCTGTAGTTGGCCCAACCACCCCAAATCTTTACATATTTTTGCAAACAGCCTCTGGCTGTATAGATTGGCTTCTCCAACTCCATGTACTTATCTAGGCCCACCTTCCATTTTTCCAGGGATGGGGAGTCTGTTGCCTTCCGTTGTCTGGTTATGTTTTTTTTAGCCACTACGAGGCCCAGCCATAGTAGAGCTCTTTTGTATCTGTTGCTGTCTAGATTATTTGTAATGTGTAGGAAGACGAGTTTGGGGACTCGGGGCAGAGACCTCCCCAGGATATTCCTGAGACATGTCATGACTCCCGCCCAGAACAAGATCAAGACCGGGCAACTCCATGTTGTGTATATGAGGTCTCCTTGTTGAGTAGAGCAGCGTAGGCATAGCAGAGAGGTGACTACCCCCATTTGCCATAGACTGACTCGGGTGAGGTAGACCCTATGTAGGTATCTGAAATGTGCAAGTCTGTATTGGGCAGCAATGGCCGAGTCTCTTGGAGAGCCTAGGGCTTCTTGCCAGTCGTAGTCGTCCAACGGTCCCAGATGCTTTACACATGCCTTCCGCAGTGTGTAAAATGTGTGAGGGGTGTGTATAACTAGTGCTTTGTATATGAATGATAGTTTATGTCTTATAGGTGATGTTAGTAGTACTTGGGCTTCCAGTGGGCTGAATTATGGGAGCTCTGTCAAGTCGGAGGCAGAGGGCATGAGTGCATTTCTGATCTGAAGAAAGCGATAAAACTGGGTCTTTAGAAGCCTGTATTCCTCTTGTAGGTCCACAAAGGATTTGACAGTGTGCCCCGTCATCATGTCCCCAGGGTGGAGATACCAATAAGATCTAATTTGTCAAAACCCTCTGGCGCTGTTACCTGCTGAAGTCAGGCCCCAGTCCACAGCTGCATTTTTCTCGTCAGATGTCCGGCCCAACCCAATGCTTGAAGGGAGTCAGGCTACACCCAGTATACTACCTTTGTCGCAGGTGGGAGTACGGGAGGGATTGGCCCTCCATATAGGGCATGTGCTACCAGGATTCCCTGCATCGCCCAGTGTTCAAAGGAGTATGCCGGTGGATTCGCGCCTCCGAACCACCACTCATTAAGAAACACCAGGAGTAGGCAATTGGGCTGGTGGATGCATGGCGTGTCCATCACCCCCTTGACACCCAGTTCACGTTCCACTCTGGGGCCCACAATAGTCTCTTCCGGATCGATTACATCCTCACACCGGCAGATCAGGTGGGATATATAAAGGAAGTGAGACACTTGGCACGAGGCATATCGGATCACTCTCCGATTTGGGTACAGGTGGGGCCGAGAGAGAGTCAATTAGGAAGACTAGCTCCAATAAATCCCTGGCATCTCCGTAACCCAACCATAAAAGAGAAAATTGCACAAGAAATAGAGCATTATTTCGATGAAAATGAGGGATCGGTGGGGTCGTCACAGACACTCTGGGAGGCATTTAAGACCGTTATCCGAGGACAAGCAATCTCACAAATAACTGGGGCAAGGAAAGAGAGGAATGCCGAATTGGTCAAGCTAGAAGCAGAGATCCTACAAATAGAGGGGGATCTATCGAGTCATGGGGACAAGAAAAGACACACATACTCAGATTAAAAAGAGAGGAATATAAAAGTTTGGCGACAGAAATGGCGAAAGCGCTAAACAGAGACAAAATGGGTAAAATATACGAGCTAGGGGACAGGGCTGGGAAACTCTTGGCATGGTTAGATAAGAGGGATCACGCAAATCGCTTAGTCGTGGAACTGACGACAGATGCGGGGGTGCCACTTTCCGATACACAATTAATAGCGGACGAGTTTGCCAACTATTACATGCGAATATATGACTCACATACTACCCTTCCTGAGGAAGAATCGACAGCCCTATTGTCAGACATGGCACTGCCAACACTATTAGAGAGTAACCTCACAAATGATGAGGTGGCGCAAGCCATCAGGGATTTACAGTCCGGGAAGGCAATGGGTCCCAACGGCCTCCCGATAGAGCTCTACAAACTAAAACCAGATAAAATCGCCCGTACCTCAAATGCATGTACGAGGAAAGCCAGGAGGTGGGTAGGCTTCCCCAAGATCAAAGACTTGCCACGTTGCCAAGATCCTAGCAAAATTGTTAGCCACACGTCTGGTTGGAGTTATCTCCAAATTGGTCCATCCTGACCAATCAGGCTTTATGCCTTCCAGAAACACATCCATGAATCTCCGTCGACGGATGGACACGTTGAGGGAGGATGCAGTGGTGGTGTCCTTGGACGCCACCATGGCATTTGATACAATCGAATGGCCCTACCTTTTTGCTGTATTGGGGAGGATGGTGTTTGGCCCCAGTTTCGTCAGCTGGATGAAACTTTTATACACTGACCCTCTGGCGCAAGTAGTTGTAAATAATAAAAAGTCGGAAACCTTCACCCTCAGAAGAGGGACGAGACAGGGATGTCCTCTGTCCCCATTGCTCTTCGCACTAACGCTGGAGCCCCTAGCAACGTGGAACCGTAAAGACCCCATCATCAGGGGCTTGAGATGGTCGGCAGAATGGGAAGATCGCATCTCCCTCTACGCTGATGACATATTGTTATATTTGGCGTCGCCCCAGACCTTGATACACAGGGTCCTTAACATATTCACCAATTTTGGCAAATAATCAGGGCACACAATCAATTCGACCAAATCATTAATCTTCGTGTTAAAGGGGAGGTTTCTGCCCCTGCCTAGAGGATGCACAGTGACGGAAGCAGCAGACGACTTTAAATACCTTGGAATTTACATCAGCAAGGATCCTAAACTGTTTTACGCTCACAATCTTCTACCACCGCTGCAGCGGCCAAAAAACGATGTAGAGCATTGGAAGGATCTCCCGCTATCCCTACTAGGAAGAGCAGCACTATTTAAAATGATGTCCCTACCCCGCTTCCTATACATCTTGAATAACTCACCTAACCCCGTTCCTTCAGCATATTTTGTGGCTGTGGAAGCTGCACAGAGGGCACTACTATGGGTAGCGTGATCGCCCCAAATATCATTTGCGAAGTTGGTGAGGGGGTAGTACGATGGAGGAATAGGACTCCCAGATATTAAGAAATATTACTGGGCACCTCAGTTGGCAGCCATCAACCAATGTATATATCGGCCCCAAGACGACCCCGGGTATCAAATGGACAGGTGGCTGCTGTCGGGTGGATCCTACGTCAGGGCACTCTAGTCTAGACCCGCAAACTGCAATTAACTGGACCCACAGAGCACTCGGTCCAGATATGGCACACTGTCCACAAGACCTTGGGATGGGCCAAGAAAATCACACAGGTCACCCCTCTGTGGGATTCAGAACAACTGGGTACCCTGAGGAAGACTAAGGGATTCGATAAATGGGACATCATAGGATTGTCTCTGGTGGGTGACCTATGGAGGGGAGGAGAGGTGATGGCTTTTTCGCAACTACAGCAAGAATATGAACTGGCAAACACAGAAAGATTTAGATACCTGCAGGTGCGGCATGCCCTCCAAGCAAATTTCCCTGCGGGAGAAACACTCCCCGAGGCATCGCCATTGGAGGATAGACTTCTTGACGAATATATGACTAAAAAAGCGATATCGCTGACCTACCGAAAGTTGATTAATCATGCCCCTGACCCTCTCACACAACTTCGCAGGAAATGGGAAGACAATTTGACAGAATTTGAGGAGGAGGACTGGTTGGAGGCATTGGCTTCACCCGAAGAAGTCGCAGCCTCGTCTAGACTAAAATTGATGCAACTAAAAATACTTCATAGAATATATTTTTCGGGACCAGCATTGGTTAGGATGGGATACGGGGAGGACCCCCACTGTAGGCGAAAATGCAGACAGGAAGGCACATTCCTACACATACTTTGGGAATGCACCCACATTAACAAGTATTGGAAAGAAGTGCTGCACTGTATGGGAGAAACCTTGGGATTAATCTTGGCTCTAGAAGCCAAAAGATGTATGTTAAATATTTGGGAGCCATCAGATTCAAATAGCAAGGAGAGAAAATGGGCAACACTGGGACAGACGGTCGCTAAACGAAACATAACTAGACTGTGGGGGGCGCAGGAAGTTCCAACTGTAAGGGCATGGAAAAAGAACATGGACTGGTGTATGTTTAGAGAAAAAACGGTATATGTTTCTAGGGGGTGCCCGAAAAAGTGGACGCAAATCTGTGGAAAGTGGAATGCATACAGAGGAGATAATTGTGCCCCGCCACTTCTCCCCCCCCTTCTCCCCAGATGAGCCGGAGCATATTGTAAACTGTAACGAATAAACTGCTTATCATGTGTAAAATTAGGGAAACCCATACACTCTAACTGTAAATAACCATATATTCCTGGTACAACAATGCTGATGTGTGTAATGTTGATAAATGTCATCAATAAAATAGATTTTAAAAAAAAGAACCACCAGGAGTGATGCTCTGTAGTAGGAGATAATGTCGGGGTAGCTAAATCCCCATCATAGGTGGCCTTGAAGCATTTGGCAAGCGTGACCCAGGGTGGCCGTCTGTTCCAGAGGAAGCTGCATATTGTTGTGTTGAGATTGACGAAGAAGGACCTGGGTATGGGGTATGGAAAGTTTTGGAGTTGGTACAGTAAGCGAGGGAGACTATCTTGAAAATGGTTGATCTGCCCATTAGGGAGAGGGGGAGCTTGGACCAAAAATCAAAGGTCTTTTTGCAGTCTATTACGGCGTGACTGCAGATTTTCGCCCAATGCCCTTTGACTGTTCTCTCTGACATAAACCTCCAGGTATCGGAACTCGGTCATACTTATTTTTAGGTCTCTTGGCCAGGCTACCAACTGTGCCTGGTCTCCCAGGAGTTATAGTATGGATTTTGCCATGTTTATGCCTAAGCCAGAGTGGTCCCCAAGGATCCTCAGGATCTGGAGAATCCGTGGGCCTGACCATTGTAGGCTCACCAGGAAGATGAGAATGTCGTCTGCATACAGTAATAACTCTATGAAACAAAAAAATCCACCTCAGAAGAAGTTTTTTAGGGAAATGCGTTTCCAATCTTGGTAGGATACACACAGTGTTTGCTTAGATACCCCTCACACACCAAAAGGGCCCTTGGTGTCATGCTTCATCATAGGGGTCTTCCCGCCCCGCTGCGGACGGGGCGTGCTACGACCAGCGACTACGCGGGAGCACTGATATTTGTAGTGCTATGTGTGGTGTAGAGGTAGTGAGAGGAAGGGTCAAGGGTGAATGCGGGGAGTGAGTTAAAAGGACCTGGCCTCATGGACTTAAGGAATTTTAATAGGTCAAAGAGGCTGGTGCTGTTAAAAGGTGGTTCGGAGATGTCCTGCATATAATGTGCGGACACTCCTGATTGCGTCAACATGTTTCGAAGCAACAAGGCTTCTTCATCAGGACTAGAAATGATCCCTTCAGTACTCACTATGTTGCTATCAATAATTGTTGGAATAATGTGCTATATACAAAAAGTGAAAAAAATGCACAATATCATGCACTCTATACAGTACCCAATCAAATAATGCTAAAATGTGAGCCCACTCAGTATTTCTGAAATGTAAGCTAGAGTAAGCAGGAGATAATGCTCCCTGAGCCTTTTTAACGGGTGGGAAGGGTGTTGCCACTGTATTGTCATGGTCAACAGCTCCTCGCTTCCGATAACGCCATCCCGCGGCTCCGTGAATAGCGTTATCGGAAGCGAGGAGCATTATTTGATTGGGTACTGTATAGAGTGCATGATATTGTGCATTTTTTTCACTTTTTTGTATATAGCACATTATTCCAACAATTATTGATAGCAACATAGTGAGTACTGAAGGGATCATTTCTAGTCCTGATGAAGAAGCCTTGTTACTTCGAAACATGTTGACGCAATCAGGAGTATCCGCACATTATATGCAGGACATCTCCGAACCACCTTTTTAACAGCACCAGCCTCTTTGACCTATTAAAATTCCTTAAGTCCATGAGGCCAGGTCCTTTTTAACTCACTCCCCGCATTCACCCTTGACCCTTCCTCTCACTACCTCTACACCACACATAGCACTACAAATATCAGTGCTCTCGCGTAGTCGCTGGTCGTAGCACGCCCCGCCCCGCAGCGGGGCGGGAAGACCCCTATGATGAAGCATGACACCAAGGGCCCTTTGGTGTGTGAGGGGTATCTAAGCAAACACTGTGTGTATCCTACCAAGATTGGAAACGCATTTCCCTAAAAACCTCTTCTGAGGTGGATCTTTTTGTTTCATATGATTATTTGAGGAGGACGTATCCACCTCTAGCGCCCACGAGGCGCACCTCTTCACTCCCTACTCTTGTTTTTTGTAGCTACAGTAATAACTCGCCTGACATGCCAAGGTTCCTCTAAAACCCTTGGGCAAGCGCATCTATTCTCACCCATTCTTCCAAGGGTTCAATAGCCAGTGCAAACAGCAAGGGTAATAGGGGGCAACTCTGCTGTGTGCCCAGTAAGATTGGAAACATAGGGGACACTGAGCCTTCAATGCCGACGTGGGCCATGAGATCGCTGTAAAGCAGTTTGATGAGGTTTAGGTATGGGGGGCCAAAGTTCATTTTAGTAAGGAGTAAGAACAGATATGTCCAGTCCATGGAATCAAACGCCTTATGGAAATTGACAAGGAGTAGGGCCTTGTCTACTGGTAGATTAGGTGCCAACACCAGGGCATTCTGCATGCATCGAATATTGTGCCTTGTGGCTGGGCCTGGCATGAAGCCACACTGATCTTGGTGAATCAGAGTGCCCACGACTTTCAGCAGACAGTTATCTTGTGTTTCAGCCCAAATTTTTGCTTCCACGTTGACAAGGGAGATGGGGCAGTAAGATGAACACCAGGTGGCCGGAAGGCCAGGTTTAGGTATGATGGAAATACCTGCTAGTCACAGGTCTAGTAGGATTTGTGCACTCTGGAGGACCACGGTGAATGGGTCTATCATCAGCTGTCTCAGATGGTACGAGTATGTTTTCTAGACCTCTACCAGATGCCCATTGAGGCCAGGGGTTTTGCCCAATTAGAATTGATGTAAGGCCTCTCCCAGCTTCTCCAATGTGACGTCTTTCTCTAATAATAGTCTTTCGTCACCGCTAAGGAGTCGGGTGGGTATGTCTGCAATGAAAGGAAGCCAGGGCGGGCACAGCGGGTCTGCCTACGCATGAAAAGAGGTGGGCATAATGAGTTGAAAATTCTGCAGCTATCTGGGAACAGGTGGTGATGGCGTTCCCTTCAGTATCTTCCAAGTGGCTTATGGGCATTTGTAATGCGACAGGGAAGCAAAAGCGGTGGAGGATTTTGCTAGTCTTCTCCCCCCAGTGATAGATACAGCTTTGCATCACAAGCCATGACAGGTGCGCCTCATCTGTGAGGGTCTGCCTTATTAAGGATTGAGTGTGTAGGATGTTGCAGAGGACGGTCAGGTCTGGAGTTGCAGCATAGGTCTGCTCCAGATCAATTAGGTGCGCTTTCCAGGTCGCCACCTATCGAAGGCTTCTCTGTTCTTTGCCTGTGTTGTAGCTGATAATGACCCCTCGTATAGTAGCTTTGAGCGCCTCCCACAGTGTCCCGGGGAGGGGGCCGTGCCTGTGTTGTTATATTCTTTTGTTTTATTTCACACAAGCATGTTTATGGTAATCATATGTTTTAAGTATGTCGTTGATGTCCTCACTTTTTTCTGTCACACTTACTTCCACCTACATTTTTAATGAAAACTCTGAGGTCCTCACATCAGATTTCCTGGCACACAATTTCATTATGGTATCATCACAATATAAAACAAAATATCTGCTGAGTCCTCCAGCCATCCAACTACAGACCTACTTGCCAACTAATTTCTTGTACATAGAAACTCACTATCTACCTACATACGGCCAACCTCCACAACAAAGAAACTTACCACCTACCTACCACAGAAACCTCTGCAACAGAATCCAAGCGGAATACCAAAACCATACTCTTCGAAACCAACCATGCCATTTTTTAACCTCATACCTTAATGAATAATTTTCTTTGCAAAGTTAATTAAAACCATTACAAAAAAAGATAACACATACACTCAAGCTAAATGATCAATTAGATCTAGCATAGGAAAAAGGGCTTAATACAATCCTAGGTCTTAATGCAAAGCAGCACAGTGTTGTAATAGGTTCACTGTAAAATCATTATAAAACTAGAACAATTAAGAAAGTTCTTATTTGGATGCAGCCATCAACAATTTCTCAGAGACGATTTAAATTTAATAAACCTAGCAGTAAGTTGCCTCTAAGAAGACGAATTAGGGCCTGCAGGCAGGTGTGGATCCTACGAAAGCTCAAGGTATCCCGCAACCATCATTTTCGCCCATGCAAAAGTGAAGGATAAATACATAATATGTGAAAAACATACTCAAGCTTATAGTTGCACAGTCTGCAGCTTTTCCTTTCATGTTTCATTAGTTGGGACTTGTTATGAATCCTTAAGTTTGTGCTCTCTGAGGATAGTGTCCAGTGTCGCAGCTATAGGCCGGCAATGGAGACTGTGGCAGACGGCCCTGTGGCTGCTGCGGAGGAAGTGGAGGGTTGAGTCACAAGGTAACACAGATCAGCACTTCTGGGAAAAGGTGGAAAGAGCCAGAACATTCTGGAAAAGCTGGAACATTCCAAATTAGCCAAAACATTCTGGAAGGAGCCAGAAGGTTCCAGACACTTTTGGGTCAGTAAAAGCTGCGAAGATTTAAGCACCAGTCACAGTATTGAACTTTGCCTGGCAACAGCGGTTGATGGATTCTCTATTACTGTTGAATAGTTCGTATCACTTGCATTCCCGGAAATCTTTTTTGTTCTGCTCCCCTTTGTTTCCCTTCGGGTGGTTACAGAAGCTCAGGGTAACCTTTCCTTTCACAGATACTGAGCTTTGAGTGTTGCCATTCCAAAATACCTGCTCCAGTTTCGAAGACTACAAGTACACCCTAGCTCCTGGTGTCTACTAATGGAGGCAGATCTTCGTATTCAGTTCTGGGGGCTAGTCACGGCCACTCTGCTTCCATATAATGGCAAGTCATTGTACTGATACTCACAAGACATTGTATCATGTTGTGCACAAGTAAACTTAGGTTAATGGTACCTTTTCTTATAGGATTACGGGGATCATCAGTCAACCTATTGCAGACCAGGAATCTTTGCTGGACACCTTCCACCAGCCTGTGCTTCAGAGGTCTGCGCCAAGACGCTTGCAAAGTGTTCCTTTTCTCTCTATTCTCCCATCCATTTTTCCACCCTTGTACAGTCACTTCAAATGCTGGAATTCATTACAGATCTTATTTGACTGAAGGGGGAAGGAGTGGAGTAAACATCGGAGTCCTTGGCTTGAACTCCAGTGACATCTTGACAGTTTGCCCTGGTGATATCCTGCATGGATTTCGTGGGCAATTAAATTAAATAATAATAACTCCTCGGTTTTCTAATTCTTCCCTTTTCCTACAACATTTCAAGCGAATCTATGGTAAACATCAAACTAAACAAGATAGCCATATGGGGCTACTTAATCTCAGACAAGGGTCAAGAGATCTGATTAACTATATTAGTCATTACAATCAACTGGTCTCAGAATCAGGATGGATAGATGAATCAGCAGCTGCTGCCTTATACTACTGTTTACATGAAGATTTGAAAGATGCCAAATAATTTGTGGTAAACCCACCACTGACTCTAAAGGTCTCATAGACGTAGCACTGTAAATAGGCTTCCGACAAAACAGAGATGGTGCGAAGGAAGTTGAACAACATTTAGGATATCATTGGTTCCAGCAGAAGAATCTAAGTCCACAGAAGTGTTGGAAGAATCTATACCGACTGGGCAATTACAGAAACACCTTACGGTCCTATAAAAAGATAAATGAAGGAGGAACGGTCTGTGTCTGTATTGTGGAAAACCTGGGCATTTTCTTACGAACTATCCTCTCAGCCAGGAAATGCCAGTGCTTGATCTTGAAGGGTGAATCAAGATTGAGCAGAATTCTAACTAAAGAGTTTTCCAGTGCTATGGAACATTACTATTTGCAGGTCAAATTGTCTGATCATTCAGGTCTATTCTCAATTTTTAAAATAAAGAAAGGGACAAAAGCATATTATTGAAGTATGATAAAGAATTGACTTCTAGAAACATTGTTTGTGAAACAGAAAACTTAATCATGGATACATTACATTGACACGTAGAATCTTTAATTTTTGATTTGTTTGATGGTCTTGTTTTCACTATTTCATTAGGAACTTCATGCTTTTGTAGACATAATCCAGAAATTGATTGGAAACAAGAAACCCTTCAATTGATACACCACTTCTGCACTAATAACTGCCTAGCCTGCGCTCATTTTGCAAAACAGCACAACTTGATATGCATAATGCCACAGCCTTTGGAGGAAACATTGCCGATTACTACTGCTTATCAAGAGTATATGGATGTACTTGGCATAAAAGGGGTCAATAAATTAACCCCACATCGATCCTATGATTGTGCCATTGATCTGGTCCCGGATGCCTAGAGATTGCATAGAACAATTTATTCTCTACGTATTAAAGAGGATCATGTGCTTAAGGAATATCTGGAGGTCAATCTAAAGAAGGGGTTCATTAGACACTCAATGTACCCTGCAGACGCAACTTTCTATTTTGTTCAGAAACAAGGAGGGAAGTTACGCCCATATGTGCATTACCGCAAATTAAACCTAATTAGCATCAGAAATTAGTATCTATTACCCCTCTTTTTAGTAATGTTAGATCAACTACAGGATAACAGGATCTACACAAAGTTGGATCTACGAGGTGCATTTAGTGCAGATCCGGGAAGGCGGCGAATAGAAGACAGACTTCAATACCCATTATGGCCCCTGAGAATATCTAGTAATGCCATTCGGTCTCTACAATGCCCCTACTGCTTTTCAGCACTTCATTAACATCTTTAGGGATCTGCTTAGATTTCTACTAGATTACTGGCACCTTGTCTTATATGATTACAGGGGTCGCCAGTCAGTTTATTGCAGACCACGGGTCTTTCCGTTCATAAGCCTGTGCTCCCAAGGTCAGCGGGCCCAGACACTTACAGAGTGTTTCTTTTCTCTCTCTCTCTCACATTATGAAGTTCATTTCAGATCGTATTTCACTGAAAGTGTAAGGAGTGGGGTTACTATTGGAGTCCGTGGCCTGAATTCCAGAGAAATCCTGACAGAAAGGGATAAAATCATTAGTCAAAAACAAACCAACTTTTGTAACGATTTGGAAAATTTGATTCCAAATATTGTTGGCTGAGACAATGTGAATAAGAGTTTATCACCATTGAAGCATGAGTGTGTTTACTCAGAGAGATGCTGTCCTGTAGGAATGATACAAGTTTGAATGAATTATTTACAATAGAATTAAAGGAAGCAGTGCTTATCCGCTTGTTCCAAAACTAATTTATATTAAATGAATCTCTGCCACGAATATGTCCTTTCCTTCCACTTCACACAGAGGAAATCTCTTTCCAACGTGTAATATGTAAGACTCTGACCTGAAGGAGATTTCAAAGTATAGCACATTTTAACAAACGTGGATTGTTGTCGCAAAGCCTGTTTAAACAGGTTAAATTCCAGCCTGATCTCCGCTTGCGAAGTTGAATTAGGCAATCCAAAAAACATTCTGTATACACTGCACTGGAGTGTGTCCAAAGACTTGGCAGATTGTCCTTTGATGACTTCCACCCCATAAATTAATGAGGCATAAATGTGCTTTTAACAATTAACCTCATACTTGTAAGCCTTTATCCTGATTCTCCTTCGCTTTTTCATTGATTTCCACACAGAAGATCATCAAACAACCCTCAAAATTGAGATTAATAATTTCTGGTTCTCCCCTTCTAGCTCTCAGAAAATCCCACACACTCTTGAGGAACTTGGCTACCTTTTCTGCGTGCAGCAGAGGCACTACCAAGGCTACATCATCAAAGATTGATATCTGTGTATATGCTACCTGCCTTCTTCCCCCAGGAACATGGTACTTGCATTATTTAACAGATCCCCAAGTCTGATCAACATCCCTGATCTCCGCAATTCTCACTACCTTTCCATAGCTATCTATTCTAGGATTATCCAAAGTAAAACCAGAAAGGGGTTATCCATGCTAGAATGTCAGAACAGCTGCAATCTATATAAAATACTCCCATATAAATGTATCGTTTTTCAAATACGCCTTGTGTAGGTATTCAAAACATTTGCCATGGACCTATCTTTCACGAACCAATGATGGACAACCCTGGCATTTACTATCTGCTACTGGATCCCTATCCACTTCCGCATGTCCAATCCAACCAAGATAGAGCTCATACCGTTTATTTCAACTCAACTGCCGAAAATACCACCCCGCTCCACTTCACCATTCCCCCTAATACATTCTTTCTGCTCATCACATCAAGAACCACAGAGTCCTCCTCAAAAGCATACAAAACATTTTACCTTCATCAACTCAACTTCCTCCTGTGTTCAGTACAATTTGTAAAATATCCAGATGAATTGCCATCTCCATACCTTCCTTGCAGTCATCGCCTTCGTCATTGCTTTCATGATGAGTAAAATTGGCTAACGCAACAGCCTCCTTGGACTTCCTTGTTACACTACCCAGCCTGGTCATCAACTTCGCGGCTAACACCCTATTCATTCTTCTGTGAAACATGATCACCTCCTCTTACCAACACTAAGCTTGTAGGATCATTGCTTACTACTGGTCTCTCTGCATTATCCTGACCGTGGCCTTTACATTAATTTACTGGACTTCACTTTGCATGCCTAACCCGTGATTTCAAATATTCCCAAAAACTCGCCTTTCAGATCACAAGACCACCGTAACGTCCATCTACCGGTAAACAATATCTCCCAATCGTCTTTTCACTCTATCAGTATTTCCCTGAACCCCTCTCATTCTCCATCTACACCCCCAGTTTCCTCCTCTCTTTCCTTGCTCTCTCCTCCTTTAAACGGATCGCCACAATGATACTTGTATTGTTTACTATTATCAATGTTTAACTTGAACCATTTGCCTCCTCTCTAGCTATGCCCTTCTCTAGTTTAAACAGATTGTTACAAGAATCTGAAGTATTATTTCTTTAACTTAGTGCCATAAAAAAAAACATTTTTGGCAAATATATGAGCTGCGCCTAGAAGCAGGACCCCTGGCATTTGCTGCACATTAAAAAATTGAATAATAAAATAAAATGAAGGATGAGTTCAGTCATTTCGCTTCTTCAGCCACACTATTGCCTGTCGTTTCCGCCCTTTATGTTGCTCTTCAGTACGTAATGTTACCTCTGCTGCACTAGTTTCCTATGCAGTGTTCCAGATGGGAATGTAGAATGAAATAAATACAAGCAGATAGAAGCGTAGGCAGCATGATCACAACTGAAATCCCCATGGCAACCCAGGGAATGTACTGCCCTCTCAACACATGAGTCTGAACCCTAATGCTCATATATAATACAAGCTCCTGCCAGTGTCAGCTACTGGATCCAAGAATGGTTATGAATATGTACCTTCACATACCCACACACTCACCTGTCACGCCTTTGCGTGTAGCTCACGATGCAAGACTTTTACGTGTTAAATGTTAAAATAAAGAGTTGTTTGGGTGGTTATAGAGTGGAGGTGATGCAGTTGTTTGATCAGGAGGGTAGCATGGTGAAGGGTGACTATCAGGGGTCCAAGACAATAAGTGGAAGGTAGATGAGCAGAATATCACTGCCTTCTACGTGGGAAAGGACAAAGCCTTCCATGGAAGAGTTGAAGGGAAACAATGGGTTTGATCCTGAACAGGAGGATGTGGCACTTTCTCTTAACTTGGACCTTGATAGACAAAATGGCATTTCTGTATAAGTGTAAGGTCCTGCAACAGGAGAAAAGAGAGGGAGAGAAGCCACCAGGGTTCATGTCGGTAAGCTTGGCCTGAATCTGTGATTTTAATGTGCCGCCGTGAACGGGCAGAAGCTTGATCTTGGTCAGACTGAGATTTTGGCAGATGGTAGACAATCAGGTTTGGATGGCATCTAGGCATTATCTGAGGCAGAGTGTAATGGATACTTCACACCAACAACACTGAGGTAGGGCTTTGTGCCACCTGGGAATTAGTGGAGGGAGTGATATCCCATCTGATGAGTATGATCTCCAGTGGTTCCATGTAGAGATTGAACAGCAAGGGAATGAATGAAACTGATGGGTCAAGGGGTAACAGGAAGCAGGGGTCTGCATTATCAATTCACCTTTAGAGTGTTTCCACATATTTGAACCGTACCGGTCTCAGAACTGCGGCCAGAGCGGTATGAAGACTAAAGCAACGGCCGGAGCTAGATGTGCTCCTGTGTTGTTGTTGGGAAAGCACTTTGATGACCTTCCCTGTCGTGGCATTTATTTTACCAAACTGGGGCAGAGAATCTGACCATATACATCATACTTGGCTCTTACTCACTGTCCAAAATAGGAGGTTACTTATTCCACAAAAGCATTTGGTGACTTGTCAGGGGTATGAAGCACGCAAACTGCATGTGGCTAGATCCGGCTATATAAATACCATTAATGACTAAATAAACTCACCTAATAAGATTTTTATTTTTTTGCGGATATGTAAGTGTATTCCCTCTACCTAGGATCTTCAAAGAAGTGTTGGTGTGGTCTTCCTATAGAAATGACGGGCAGTGACTTTGCCAGGAGGAGATGCTGCACCCGTCTACATTCTTTTTTTAAGACTCTTCAGTCTGAACTATTCCGTTTTCCTTGTGTGACCAGTATTTCGAATGCCCACTGAGTCTGGCCTGCAGGACTATGTTTGGTTTGACTCTATCCCTTTGAGGACATAGCATTAGAGTTCCGGTGGGATTGATTTATTTCCCTTCCCACCCTCTTCTCCTCCTTTTTATGACCCGGATTTAAGCAGTGGGTGCCACATGAACCTTGTGGCTGTGGCACAACGCTATTTCTTGCTATCCACTGGATATACATTCTACAACTAGTGATTGTGAAGATTGTGAGCCCCTTGCCTAGTGCTCAGCTCTGTATGATCCTAAGTAGTATGGATGGCCCCCTGCCACAGGAGTTATTTGCACAGACAGCACCCTGATGAAGATTGTTATTATTAACGGCTAACTTCCGAAACGCGCGTCGGCGTTTTTCTGTCAGTTAGAGTCAACATTCATGATGTCATTAATATTTACATATTGAGTAATTATCCTTTTTCATTGTGACTTGTTTCATTGTTTGTAATGTAATTATTGTTTCGTCCAGTGCCTCATATAGTTTTTTTGATAATTGTTGTCCTTGTTATTATTGTATTGTGATTAATTATGTGTGTTTTCCTTTTGCTTGTGATGTATTATATTTCAAATATGGACTGACTGTTCGCACTTGTGGGTGCTCAAAACTACATCACTGTATGAATTATTGTCCTTGTTTTTATACAAAAAATGATATACATATAAAAAAAGAATCATTTTGTATCATAAATTAAGAATATATTTTTGTATTAGATGAATAAATCACAAAAAATACTGGTCTGATTCAAGGCTTTTTGCATATTGCAGATGTACTGAATTTGGTATACACAGTGTTCTGGAGAAGTTCTTGTTTCTTTGCAACCTTCCTATAGAAATAATACACAACACTTTTGCCCTTCTCTGAAATCACTCAGCCTTGGTAAATGGTGGTCTGTCTCCTGACACACTAACAGTGACACTACAAAATATTTTACTACTCCGAAAAGAGAGATTTATGTCCTTCTGAGACACCTGGAATAAGGTCCAGTTCTTCACTAGTTCCTTCATAGAGCCAGATTCTGGTAGCTGGGGACCCCTGAACAATTATTACAGAATTAATTGCAACTGAGAAAAATGCTGCACTGCGAAAGTTGCACGACAAACCTCTGCGAAATATGGTTCCGGACTGAGAAGTAGAGAGTAATCCTCTATGAATGAGATGCATTATACACCCTTCTGCCAAAGCAGAAAGAGGATGGAAAATAGCACACAGAAGAGCCGAGAGAACATGGGGTTAAAGACTGGGGGACAGATTACATATTTTGCACAATATCTGCACATTAATGTGCCTCAATCCCCCCACCCCCAAACTCCTATCCAAGTCACTAACACATTTATCTGGACAAAGAACAGGAGCTACGGAAAAGGGGTATTCTTCAGAGCCTTGAAAAAAGTCATGATGCCAGGAAAGGATTGTATTTCCAGTGGAAGCGCGATTTATAACAAGGGACCTTGCACTCAGAAGATATGTTCTTCTCTCCCCTTGAATAGAAATGTAAGGGCGACCGAAAGATGCTGCTCAGACAATTGTAGGTGAGCCAGTGGGAACATAGAGTTACATCGTGTACATCAAGTACAAAGGGGCATGCCCATGGTGGTTGTAAGTAGATAAGCCGAGCAGGGCCTGATCCTGACTTGCAGTTAAAAAAGTTTTTACTTGGCTATGTAGAAAAATTTACTCTAAAAAAAATGACATCAAATGCTGGACAAAGGCAAGATTGTATTTGCCTGTATTCGACGGAATTATTAAAAACTTATGTTGGCCACATTATAGAATGTATCTATCCTTTTGAGGGATTCTCATTTACAGTAAGTCAACTTATTCCTGCAATTTTTACATCAGCCAGTGTCATGCACATTCATCAGGACATTTACATAATATATATATATATATATATATATATATATATATATATATATATATATATATATATATATATATATATATATATATATATATATATATTACCTACTGGCGGTCACGAGTAGGTAGTTATAGTTAGGACCTTGTTTCTATTCAAAAAGTGTTTTTCTTTTGCCAATATCTTTGCCGCCGTTTGACGAATCTTCGCGAATTTTTCAAAACTAATGGTTCATTCAGGTCAGCTCCTGTCTTGAAAGTTTTGAGGTGATTCGTCAAGTGGGGGCCGAGAAAAAAGGGGGGTCCCAAAACGCATTTTCCCCATGTTAATTTCCATAGGAACATTAGACATGGCTACAGCCCGAACTGCTGAACGGAATTACACCAAATTTGGCAAAAAGGTAGCTCTTGCTTCAGAAAGCGAGCTTTTTTTTTTTAAATGGTGTAAATCCGTTCACTAGTTGCTGAGAAATTCAAAAAATAAAAATATTGATATCTGAGGGGCGAGGAGGGTTCGCGAACCCTCCCGAGCACGAGTTTGATTCTGATTGGCTGCCAACACTTCAAACCAGAAAGTGTTGGCAGCCATCTTGTGACTCAGTAGAACCGAGTCACAAGAAAAAGGTAAAAAAAAGGTTAAAAATGAAGAAAAGGGGGCAGGGTAGAAACACCCTGACCCCCCTAGGCCTGCTCAGGAAGTCCCACAAGGACCCCCAGGGCCAAAAAAAGCATTTTTTAAAAATATTTTTTCGGCCGAATTCGCGCTGGGAGTGCGAATCCAGCCGAATTTTTTATTTTTTTTAAATGAAGCGCGGACTACCCCGCGCTTTGTTTCTTTGAGCTCCCGGGTGGGCCAGGTCTCGGGGGCAATGTTTCATTAATGTGCAGGGGCCTCGCGGGCCCCCAAGCCCCAGGAACCGCCACCTTCCCGGGGCTTTCTTCATTAATGGGGGGGCCTCGCGGGCCCCCCCAAGCCCCGGGGACCGCCACCTCCCCGAGGCTTTCATTAATTATAGGCGGGGGCCTCGTGGGCCCCCCAAGCCCCGGGGACCACCACCTCCCTGGGGCTTTGTACTCGAAGGGAGGGGGGCCACCCAGCCCCCCTCCTGGAGCCCTCTATGGCCCTGGGGACCGCCACCCCCCAGGGCCGGCTCCAGCAATGTCCCGGGGTGCCCACCCCCGGGACACTGCAATTTGCAATGGCAGGGTGGGAGCACGGATCCCGCCCTGCCTTGCAAACTATGCTTCGCTTCATGGAAGTGAGAGCAGAAAACCTGCTCTCGCTTCCATGAAGTGAAGCAGTATTGCTTTTGAACAAGGGGAGCTGCATGTCAGCAGCTGCCCTAGTCCAAAAGTAAGGCCGGCTGGGACCGCGGGGGCATTGGGGCTCCCACCGCGGTCCCCAACGTAAGGCCAGGCCCCGGGGGATGGGGTCCCTGGGGCTATAATTGGCCTCAAGAGGGGGGCCACGCGGCCCCCCTCCTAAAAAAAAAAAATCAAAGCTGGCCAGGCCCCGGGGGATGGGGTCCCCGGGCCATTATTGGCCTCAGGAGAGGGCCACGCAGCCCCCCCTCAAAAAAATAAAAATAAAAAAGTCTGAACGGGCCCCGGGGGATGGGGTCCCCGGGGCCAGGGAAGTGGGGGCCACGCGGCCCCCCTCCCTTATACATCATTTTTTTTTTTAAACGAGGCCAGGCCCCGGGGGATGGGTCCCCGGGGCCAAAAGTGGCCTAGGGAAGGGGGGCCATGCGGCCCCCCTCCCGTTTTAATAATGAAAAATAAATAAAAAACAAGGCCATGCCCCGGGGGATGGGGTCCCCAGGGTTGAAATCAGCCTCGGGAGGGGAGCCCCTTTCCCGTTATTTATTTATTTTATTTTTAATTTTTAAAAAGGCTCCCCTGGGGTCCCCAGGGCCCAAAAATTACTAAGAGAAGGGGGGCCACACAGCCCCCTTTCTAAAAAATTAAAAAATTAAAAAAAGAAAAGCCGGCATCGCGCCGGAGACCCCGCCCCCTCCCTGCACCACTCTGCAAACGCGCCTCCTGGCGCGTTCTAAGTTGGGGGATTAAGTCCCCTTGAATCCTGAGGGTCCCTGGGGGCCAACTAGCCCACCAGGTACCTCCGGTAAGCCCCACACAGTGGGATTGCTGAGAGGAGGCCACGCCCCTTTTTACACCACTCTGCAAACGCGCCTCTTGGAGCACTGCTGGTGGGGCGATGAGGTCCTCTTGTGTCCTGAGGACCTCAGGACTAAAGTGGACTTCATCCCCCGAGCAGCAGTGCGCCAGGAGGTGCATTTGCAGAGTGGTGTAAAAAGGGGGGTGACCTCGGACCGCTCTCAGCAATCCAGCTGTGTGGGGCTTACTAGAGATAACAGAAGGGCTAGTTGGCCCCCAGGGACCCTCAGGAGGCAAGGGGACTTCATCCCCTAACCAAGAGCGCGCCAGGAGGCGTGTTTGCAGAGTGGTGGAGAAAGGGGGCGTGGCCTGTGTCCACCTCTCAGCAATCCCACTATCTGGGGCTTACTGGAGGTATCAGGTAGGCTAGTTGGCCCCTAAGGACCCCCAGCAGCGAAGGGGACTTTAATCCCCATCGAAGAGCGCGCCAGGGAGCGCGTTTGCAGAATGGTGGTCTAAGGGGGCATGGCCTGCTATGAGTACTTAACAACCACTACAAAACGGTCACCCGCCCACGTAGAAGGATATAGAGAGGCCCAATTAAAGGGTCCTTTACATTTCAACACCTAGGGCTGACGGGTACAAAATTTCAGACATTCACACTATTCCGTTTTTAATGTCCGTATTTTTTAGAGAATGAATTCTGAGCTGAGTCTCACCTCTGGGCTGATTTGTGCTACACGAATGGTTTTATAGATCTTTGATATATTGAAAAATGTACAGTTTATCTAGTGAAGCATATAAATGTACATATTGCTTATACATTTTCTTGTGATTTTAGGTGTGGTTGTGTGTCCCACACTATTTATCCATCTTCGCCCTGATGAAGGTGTAGCCCCGTTGAGGGCGTTACACCGAAACGCGCGTTGGCGCTTAAATATACTCGTGCCTCTGGATCTGTTCCATCTATTACCAGAAGGATGCACGAGAATGCTCCACTGTAACATCAACTGTAACTTTGCTATCTGGAGCGATCTATAATGTGGTTTTGTTGAGGATTGAATGGGTATGATACTTTGAATGAATGCTAGTATGATTGATGTATATGAGTTCGTGGTGTGGGACATATATATATATATATTTATAGATGATTTGGTATGTTTTATCTATGTATTTGCTTGTGTAAATTGATATTATGTTTGTTATTATGTACTTAAATGGAAAATAATGTGGCTAATTCAATAACCTAATTACTTGCCTCTTTCAACACCTCTGTTGCTTCTTTCAGCAATTCTCTTGCCTCTTTCTGCACTTCTCTTGCTTCTTTCTGCACCCCTCTTTCCTCTTTCTGCACCTCTCTTGTCTGTTTCTGCACTCCTGTTCCCTCTTTCTGCACCTTTCCTTCCTGTTTCTGGACCTCTCTTGCCTCTTTCTGTACCTCTGTTGCTTCTTTCTGCACTTCTCTTGTCTCTTTCTGCACCCTTTGCGCCTCTTTCAGCACATCTGTTGCTTCTTTCTGCCCTTCTCTTCCTTCTTTCTGCCCTTCTCTTCCTTCTTTCTGCACCCCTCCTGCCTCTTTCTGTATCCTTTTTGCCTCTTTGTGCACCTCTCCTGCCTCTTTCTGCACCCCTCTTGCCTTTTTCTGCAGTTCTCTTGTCTCTTTCTGCACCTCTTTTGCTTCTTTCTGCACTTCTCTTGCCTCATTCTGTACCCCTCTTGCCTCTTTCTGCACCTCTGTTGGTTCTTTCTGCACTGCTCTTGCTTCTTTCTGCACCTCTGTTGCAAATTTATGCATCCCTCTTGCCTTTCTGTACCCCTTTTCCCTCTTTCTGCACCTCTCTTGCCTCTGTCTGCACACCTATTCCCTCTTTCTGCACCCCTTTTGCCTGTTTCTGCAACTCTCGCCTCTTTCTGCAGTTCTCTTGCCTCCTTCTGCACCCCACTTGCCTCTTTCTGCACTTCTCTTGCTTCTTTCTGCACCCTTCTTCCCTTTTTCTGCACATCTCCTGCCTCTTTCTGCACCTCTCTTGCCTCTTTCTGCACATCTCTTGGTTCTTTCTGCACTGCTCTTGCCTCTTTCTGCACCCCTCTTGCCTCTTTCTGCACCTCTTTTGCTTCTTTCTGCACTTCTCTCTCATCTTTCTGCACCCCTCTTGCCTCTTTCTGCACCTCTGTTTGCTTCTTTCTGCACTGCTCTTGCTTCTTTCTGCACCCCTCTTCCCTCTTTCTGCAATTCTCTTGCCTCTGTCTGCACCCGTTCCCTTTCTGCACCTCTTTTGTCTGTTTCTGCAACTCTCTTGCCTCTTTGTGCAGTTCTCTTGCCTCCTTCTGCACCTCTGTTGCCTCTTTCTGCACCTCTCCTATCTCTTTCTGCACCCCTCTTGCTTCTTTTTGCACCTCTGTTTGGTTCTTTCTGCACTGCTCTTGCTTCTTTCTGCACCTCTATTGCAAATTTCTGCATCCCTCTTGCCTCTTTCTGCACCCCTCTTCCCTATTTCTCCACCTCTCTTGCTTCTTTCTGCACTTCTCTTGCTTCTTTCTGCACTGCTCTTGCTTCTTTCTGCACCTCTCGCAAATTTCTCCACCCCTCTTGTCTCTTTCTGCACCCCTCTTCCCACTTTCTGCACCTCTCTTGCCTCTGTCTGCACCCCTGTTCCCTCTTTCTGCACCTCTTTTGCCTGTTTCTGCAACTTTCTTGCCTCTTTCTGCAGTTCTCTTGCCTCCTTCTGCACCTCTGTTGCTTTTTTCTGCACTTCTTTTGCCTCTTTCTGCACCTCTCTTGCTTCTTTCTGCACCCGTTGTCTTTCTGCACTCGTCTTCCCTCTTTCTGAACCTCTCTTGCTTCTTTCTGCACCCTTCTTCCCTTTTTTGCATTTCTCTTGCCATTTTCTGCACCTCTCTTGCCTCTTTCTGCACCTCACTTGCCTCTTTCTGCACTTCTCTTGCTTCTTTCTACACCTGTTGCTTCATTCAGCAATTCTCTTGCCTCTTTCTGCACTGCTCTTGCTTGTTTCTGCACCTCTCTTGAGTCTTTCTGCACCTCTGTTGCCTCTTTCTGCACCTCACTTGCTTCTTTCTGCAACCCTCTTGCCTCTTTCTGCACCCCTCTTTCCTCTTTCTGCACCTCTCTTGCCTCTTTCTGCACCCCGTTCCCTCTTTCTGCACCTCTCTTGCCTAGTTCAGCACCTCTGTTGCTTATTTCTGCACTTCTCTTCCTTCTTTCTGCACCCCTCCTGCCTCTTTCTGTACCCCTCTTGCCTCTTTGTGCACCTCTCCTACCTCTTTGTGCACCTCTCTTGCCTCTTTTTGCACCTCTGTTGGTTCTTTCTGCACTGCTCTTGCTTCTTTCTGCCCCTCTTTTGCAAATTTCTGCATCCCTCTTGCCTCTTTCTGCACCTCTTCCCTATTTCTCCACCTCTCTTGCTTCTTTCTGCACTGCTCTTGCTTCTTTCTGCACCTCTCTTGCAAATGTATGTATCCCTCTTACCTCTTTCTGCACCCCTGTTCCCTCTTTCTGCACCTTTCTTGCCTGTTTCTGCACCTCGCTTGCCTCTTTCGGCACCTCTGTTGCCTCTTTCGGCACTTCTCGTGCTTCTTTCTGCACTCCTTTTGCCTCTTTCTGTACCCCTTTTGCCTCTGTGCACCTCTACTGCCTCCTTCTGCACCTCTCTTGCCTATTTCTGCACCTCTTTTGCTTCTTTCTGCACTTCTCTTGCCTCTTTCTGTAACCCTCTTGCCTCTTTCTGCACCTCTGTTGCTTCTTTCTGCACTTCTCTTCCTTCTTTCTGCACCCCTCCTGCCTCTTTCTGTACGCCTTTGTGCACCTCTCCTACCTCTTTGTGCACCTCTCTTGCCTCTTTTTGCACCTCTGTTGGTTCTTTCTGCACTGCTCTTGCTTCTTTCTGCACCTCTTTTGCAAATTTCTGCATCCCTCTTGCCTCTTTCTGCACCTCTTCCCTATTTCTCCACCTCTCTTGCTTCTTTCTGCACTGCTCTTGCTTCTTTCTGCACCTCTCTTGCAAATTTATGTATCCCTCTTACCTCTTTCTGCACCCCTGTTCCCTCTTTCTGCACCTTTCTTGCCTGTTTCTGCACCTCGCTTGCCTCTTTCGGCAACTCTGTTGCTTCTTTCTTTACTTCTCTTGCTTCTTTCTGCACTCCTTTTCCCTTTCTGTACCCCTTTTGCCTCTGTGCACCTCTACTGCCTATTTCTACACCTCTCTTGCCTTTTTCTGCAGTTCTCTTGCCTCTTTCTGCACTTCTTTTGCTTCTTTCTGCACTTCTCTCTCCTCTTTCTGCACCCCTCTTGCCTCTTTCTGCACCTCTGTTGCTTCTTTCTGTACTGCTCTTGCTTCTTTCTGCACCTCTCTTGCCTCTTTCTGCACCCCTCTTCCCTCTTTCTGCAATTCTCTTACCTCTGTCTGCACCCCTGTTCCCTTTTTCTGCACCTCTCTTGCCTGTTTCTGCAACTATCTTGCCTCTTTCTGCACCTCTGTTCCTTCTTTCTGCACTTCTTTTGTTACTTTCTGCACCTCTGTTGTATCTTTCTGCACTTCTTTTGCCTCTTTCTGCACCCCCTCTTGCCTCTTTCTGCACCTCTGTTGCTTGTTTCTGCACCTCTGTTGCTTGTTTCTGCACTTCTCTTGCTTCTTTCTGCACCCCTGTTCCTTCTTTCTGCACCCTTCTTGTCTCTTTCTGCACCTCTCTTGCCTCTTTCTGCACCCCTGTTCCCTCTTTCTGCACCTCTCTTGTTTTTTTCTGCAATTCTCTTGCTCCTTTCTGTACTTCTCTCACCTGTTTCTATATTCAAATGGGAAGTGCAAGCTGTCAAGTTTAAAGGTCTGCGTGCTCTCATGACTGAGGTATATGTCTACTTGTATATGTATTCTCACACGTGTTATGCATCTGAAGATGAGAGCTTAAAAAGCGTGTAGCTTCTCCTACAGCTGGTTAAATGTTCTCAGTTCCGCTCTGTCATTCGGTTGCACAGGCAGACATGTTGTATGTATATAGGTGTTATAGAGCCCCTCAAATATACTATTGCATACCCATGTGCCCTGTATTATGAGCAGAAACAAATACATACACCTTTTTGTACACACATTTACAGAGTATGCTGTTTGAAACACAGGTATTCAAGTGTTTGTATGTTTATTTTCATTTAACATGTCACTAGGTAAAAGCATAGACGCATGCATACCTTCACAAACTTTGTCAGACTTACAACAGTGATATGCTTAGGATTGCTGTTTTATATTTGGTAGGCCTAACATTCTGAGCAGTCGATTAATAGTGAACCTTCAAGAGAAAAGTGACGTTTAAGACATCTTGGGAAAAGGATTAGTGATTAGGCTACTTTGTATGAGTCTGTTGTAAGGTACAGTCAAAGTAGGCCTCTTTCTGCACCACTGTTGGTTCTTTCTGCACCTTTCTTCCTGTTTCTGGACTTCTGATGCCTCTTTCTGCATTTCCCTTGCTTCTTTCTGCACCTTTCTTCCTCTTTCTGCATATTTAGAAATTAGCATTTAAAAAACCATAGAAATTCACTGAAAAAAACACAGGTTTCAGGGACGTTATAGTTAGTTGGGCTAAGTATAACTTGCGCCCCCGCAATGCACTGCTGATGACATCACATATTACATCACTCATGACATGGTCAGTGACATCACTGATGACATCACTGATATCTCAAATGACATCACTGATGACATCATCCACGTGATAATCTGATGCACCTCCTCACACCCCAATATAACCTTTGATACACCCACTCTAAAATACAGACTACCATTCTCGAAACCATAGACACACCAATACCAATTACTACATACCCACTCACTGATTCCTAGGTCTACACACACATCCACTCGCTCACCCATATAGTCACTCATACATGCAGTCACTCATCAATACAGCCACTATCATATGCACTCATACACCCATACAGACACTCACACACCGCCACTCACCCATAGAGTTACTCACACAGCTAGTCAGTCATGCAAAGAATCAATCACACTCCCATTTACTCACCTATACAGTTATACACACACCACCTCACTTATTCATACAGATACTAACACATACTTACTCTCTTATACGATCACTGACACAAGCACACACTCATCCACACAGCCACTCTCAGAATCACTCTCTCACATATAGTAATTTATATACTCCAACACTCACATATACTGCCTTTCACATATATAGTTACTCACACATGTACCACTGAGACATCCATTCACTCACCAACACAGCCATACACACACTCACCCACCCATACAGCCCCTCACAGACGCACTCTTTAACCCATACACCCAGTGAATCACCCACTCACACATCCATGCAGGGAGTCACAGACACCCCACCCACCCACACAGACACTCAGGCACCCATACAGATACTCAACCAATCAATAACCCATATAGACACTCATGTAGCTACTCACCAACCCATGCAGCCGCTTACACACCAACAGACAGACTGATACAGACATTCACACAGTTTAGTCACTAACCCATGCATTCAGTAAGACACGTTTAATCACTCGCTTATACAGTCAGTCACGCACCAACTAAATCATCCATTCAGACAGTCATACACCCACTCATTCTTCAATACACCTTGGCCTATATATATATAAAACATATTTAAACTCTACAGAAACACACAGTCACTGGATGATGTCATCAGTGATGTCATTTGAGATGACATCAGTGATGTCATGAGTGATGTCATGAGTGATGTCATCAGCAGTGCATTGCGGGGTGCGAGTTATACTTAGCTCAACTAACTATAACGGCTGAAATTCTCTGGTTTTGTAGGAGTGAAATGTCCAACTAACTATAATGTCCCTGAAACATGTGGTTTTTTCAGTGAATTTCTGTTTTTTTAAATGCTAATTTCTAACTATAACGTCCCTAAAACCTATGTTTTTTTTTCAGTGAATATATATATATATATATATACATATATATATATATATATATACATACACACACACAAAAAGATACGAATTTTGCACCAACACTGTTGTTATTCTTCCCACTTCGCCCATTTGACAGCTTGGTTGTACATAATCAATCTGTGTAATCCTGATGAAGTTAAAACTCGTGCTGGGTGGATTTTCAGCATATTCAGATGAAGTGCCGTGGTTTGGGCCTACCTGTGATTCTTTTTGGGCTTGGTGAAAATCCGTTCAGCAGTTTCTGATAGAAACATTTAAAGGACACTTTATCGGGGGCATGGTCTGCCGTGCTGCAGAATGGCTGCGAGCTAAGCGTGCTCCGCCGGCCGAGAATGAATCCTGAACTTATCCGCACAATCGGGGAGGTGCTGCGGTGCTGAAACTACACCGGAGTGCTGCCTGGAGACCCGGGCACCGAGAGATCTGCTTCCAGACCCCAACTTCAACCGTAAGGAGGACGGACGGCTCGAGAAGAAAGGAGCGAGGTGGGGCCTGTCTGCACTCCTGGAACGATAGTCAGCAGGGCGAAATAATGGAGCCCGCAGCTCCCCATGCTGAGAGGGCCGCGGAAATCCAGCGAGAGTGGTGAAGTCCTTCCCAGGCACGCAAGGTAAAGCCGCTGGCCCAGGGGTGCTGGAGGGGCGACATTGAAATGCGGAGGAGCGAGAACTGTGACGGGGGCGGACCGGGGGAGGCCTCATCCATAGTGCGCGGCCATGCCCTGGTGTACGAGGGCGGAGAGGTTGTGAATCACAGGTGGAGACGCCGCGCAGCCTACCGCTGGTACGCGAGACAGAATCCTGACCCGCCGGGGTGCGTGTGGGATACCCCCCCGGTCGGCCGGATTGTGCGCCCCGCTGGGGGAGGCGACGCTCAACTTGTACCCCGGGCGCCATATTGGAGTCAGGCAGATAGGCCCCAGGGCACACAAAAAAAGTACAGAAAGGAAGGCCTGCGACGATTGTGGGCAGAGGTGGATGCACTCCGGGGCTGGAGCCGCATGCCCGGTGTGCCGAGTGTGGACCTGACCCTGCTGGGTGTGGCACAGTGTGAGAGAGCGTGGTCGGGGGGCCCGAGGACTGTTGCCAGGGAAAGTGCAGAACTTAGCCTAATTCTACCATTCGGCAACCCCCACAAAGACGCACCTGAGGGCTGATACTGGAAGAGTCACCGGGACTCGTTGGAGGCGGCAACAACCCATGAGGCTATAGCGGTGCACGGCCAGGGCACCCTGTTGGTCGCGTGGTCTGCCCTCTGGACGCCAACGCGGAGAGGTGGTGCATAGGTGGTGTGAGCACGAGGGCCATTGTTGGGGACAGCGTGGGCCGACCTGTGACGGCTGCAGGGGAAAGGGGAAAGTGAAACGCCGCGGACTCCATAAAGGTACATATGGTGCCTATAGAGGCGGATAGAAATACCCCGAGCGGTGTGCACACAGAGGAAGGCTGATTATAAAGACTGTTGGGTTCAAATCTGGACTACACTGCGTATTAATAGCAGCAGCGACGGGCTATTCGCGAGACCGCTAGACATTGCCTGGATTGGGAAAAATGGGCAAGCAGGATGCGAAACAGCCAAAGCTGACCTTTGAAAATAGAAGGACCACGAGGACCGCGGAATCGGACTCTGAGGCCAGCTCGGAAAGACCATCAGATTCTCAGACGGAGGACGGAGGACCAAGGGGAGGATCTGCGCAGGGGCTATCATGTAAAATTAGAACGCACAATGGGCTCAAACAGGGTTGCCTATTGGCACCACTTTTATTTTCCCTGTATATTGTTGATCTCCCCGGTACTCTGAACACGGTAAGGGGGGATGCCCCAAAAATTGGTACAATGTCGGTTGGTTCTCTTTTATATGCAGACGATGCTGCAATATTTGATCTAACGCCTATTGGCTTGCAACGCCGGCTAGATGCCTTAAGTAAATATGCAGAGGATCACTTCTTGAAGATCAATATCGTAAAAAAGCAAGATTTTGGTATTTCGTAAGAAGGGGCTTAGAATAAGGAGTAGTCTAAGATGGATGCTTGGTTATGAAAAATTGGAACTGGTTGACTCGTACTTATGTTTGGGGAAGGTTTTTTCCAAAACTGGCCGAGATTCGGATCATATTAAACATTGTGTTAGTAAAGCTGTCTCCCAGGCAAGTGCACTAAACAGATTTTATAAAACTTGCGGGAGACGTCACTTTGGCCATGTCTTATCTGTTTTTAAGGTCAAAATTCCTCCCTCGTTAATATATGCTTCCGAGGTGTTGGACATGAATTATTGGCTTTCCTTTGATAAGGCGGAAGGGCGAATCCTGCGGCAAATTTGTAATTTAAACACCCTGGCAGCCCCACATGTACTGCGCCTCGAATTTGGATTAGTTTCATCCTTTACCTTATCTTTGGCTGCAGTTCTTAGGTGGGGTAACTCCCTCCTTTTGGGGGAGGAGGGCACACTTAGGGCTGCCCTGAGAATAGAAATTTTTGACATGCAAAAAGAACAATCAACGTTTTTTAGGTCCTTTGTACGTGCAAATGATACATTTGGCCTTAGTTTGAATTCTGCTTCTCCTATGTCCAAATCTGTAATGAAACAACTCCTAAAGAAGTTCAGATCTCCTATTAGTTTGGCGAGAGATGTGACCTTTAGCCAGTCCAGGTCCAGTAACAAGGCGGTCATAGGGAGTGCTTTGGGGAATAAACCACAGCCTTATTTAACTTGGAACATCCCCCACGGGATCAGAAGGCTGATACTCCTACTTAGATTTAACTTGCTGCCGCTAAGAGATGTTACTGGTATCTGGGATAAAATACCTAGAGAGAAGAGAATTTGTGAATTATGTCAGTTGCAAATCCAAGATCTTAATCATGTGCTTTTTGTATGCCCAAGGCTGAAAAGTGCTAGGCAATTGTTTTTAAAGCCAGTTTTTATTAAATACAATATCAATTCTGCCCAGGAGGCACGATCTTTGGTCCTGTCACCTCCGAATGAAATGGTTTGTTTAAGATATATAAATTTTTTTAAATATTTTTGCCTATTTATTAGGAATTTTTTTTATTGTCCATTGTATTTATAGCACTATTTGCACATTTTTTGATAAATGAAATCTGCCGGTTGGTTATCTGTTTGTATCATGTATTTTAGTACTATTTGTATTCCTCTCAGTATGTTTGATTTAAGAACTTCCATAGTAATGTATAAGGAAGAATTTTGTATTGTACATAAAGTTTGTCTTTTTTTCTCTTTTTTTATCTGATTATGTGTTTTGTGGACCTCCGTAGGAGTTCCATAACAAAATTAAATTAAAATTGAATTGAATTGAATAGCGGTCCCTCATGCTGGAAATGCGGTCAAGTCTGCGAAATATAGACACTAAACTGGATGTGCTCACTTCTCAACTGGACGCGGTCAAAACCCAGGTGGGGACCCATGAGACCAGTCTGGATATGCTGGAGAACCGTTGTTCGGACTTCCACGAGTTCCAAGTGGAAACAAAAGAACAGTTGCTACATATGGACAAAGTATTAGGTATCATCCGGGCCAAGAACGAGGATTTGGAGGCAAGGTCCCGCCGCAATAACTTGCGTCTCACTGGTATACCGGAAACGACGACTATTTCAAAAATGGAGACCTACATCTCGGACCTGCTGCACGAGCTCTTTGATCCCCACCTGTCTGCGGTGTATGCGGTAGAGAGGGTGCATCGCTCACTGGGCCCCAAGCCCCTAGCTGGGGCCACACCCAGGCCCATTCTGGCCAAAATCCTGAACTACCAAGACCGTGATCTCATACTGCGTTTGGCCAGGGAAAAAGGAACAATTTCACACAAGGGAAACACCATCTCCTTTTACCCAGATTTCACGCTGGCTGTGCAGGTGGCAAGACGGGAGTTCTTGCCTGCAAAACGTCTTCTGCTACAGGCTCAGATCCCCTACTCATTGTTATATCCCGCCAAACTGAAAGTGTCACATGACGGCCTACCCATTTCTTCACAGACGCGAAGTCTGCCCTCAAGTTTGCAAAACACGTTGGGGGGAAGAGGAGCAGACAGGGCCACGGCTCCACGGACTCAACAGCGGATCGCCTGAGTGATAATGACTGATTTGTGTATTGTAGTGGGGCTATGGGGCCCATGTGTTTGGTTATTTCATGGTCTGATCTGGGGGCTTGCAGTTAATTGCGGTTCAGGTTGGGGTGGACAGTTAGTTTGTTTGCATCGGACCCGGTCGCCATGGCGGTCTAGTCATCATATATATTTGCAATGTTCTAAGCAACACTCTCCGCAGAGCTCTTGGCCACCCTGTTCACTACAGGGGAGTTAGCCGGCGACACGGTGCCCTCATGGGAGAGCTCCCACTAACTGCATTACATGTTAAGTTTTTCGGGGCGGGATTTCTACCACCTGTTTGGGGGTTGGAGTGGGAGGAGGGCTGGATGGGAGGGTTAATGTTATGTTTAAGGCCAGTATTTTGCTATGCAAGTTAACGCACTTCCATTGGGATGTCTCGCTTTTTGAACCTTGTGCTGTTCCTAACGTAAGGCTGAGTGATACAGGTTTGCCACCACATGACTAGGTTACATCTGTTAACATGGAACATCCGTGGGCTGAACGATGGTAGAAAATCAAGATTGGTCCACTCATATCTAGTGCGCCACCAGATCGACGTGTGTATGTTGCAGGAGACTCATTTGAACGTCACGCCCTCTTCCCAGGTTGAAACACGGCAGATGGGGCTCGGCGTACTCATCCATCTACTCAAACTATCCACGGGGTGGCGGTGTTGATTAGAAGAGGGCTAGATTGGAGAGAGGGGGAAGTGCAGGTGGATCCCGAGGGCCGGTATGTCCTATTGCATGGTGTGTCGGGGGTGGTGCTGGTGGCGGTCTATGGTCCGAATGTGGATGCTCCAGGCTTTTTTCAAGACATTTAGGCTAAACTGAGGGCGACCAACTGCGATACTATTATTTGGGGTGGGGACTTCAATGCCATACTGCATGATGGAATGGACAGGAAGGGGGTCGCTAGGACGCTTCACCCGGCTGCCAGTGCTGCCCTGAACGCCATTATCGACGATGGTGCCTTAATTGATGTTTGGAAACAGCATCACCCCAAGAGTAGGGAAGGGACATGCATTTCGGAACATCATAAGGCCTGGTCCAGATTAGATTTTTGGTTGGTGTCTAGAGATGTAGCCACATGGGTCAATGAGGTGAGGCATCTACCCATATCCCTATCGGACCACGCACCCAGTCTCCTAAGTCTGACGCTGCCGAACAGACCCAAACCTTTGTTCACCTGGCGGCTGCCACAGGAAGCCCTTTTAGATGATGTGTTCAGAGAAGAAATCAGGGGCGATATAACCGACCATTTCACTCTGAACGAGGGCTCAATTACCACTCAGGCCTCGCTGTGGGAGGCATTCAAGACAGTAATCAGGGGTAATTGCATAGCCCGTCAGACGGGGGTCTTGAAGTCAATACGTGGCTCGCTTGAATTGCTAGAAAAACACATCAGGGAGTTGGAGACACAGTTCTATGCTACGGGAGATCATGCGACTGTGGCCCAATTGAAATTGAAGCTGCTGGAGTTTGAGGAGGAGGCGCAACGGGAGGTAAAATTTCTAGGAAAAAAACGCTCAGGCCAGGAGATATGGGGAGGGGGACAGGCCGGGGAGGACTCTGGCAGCGATGTTGCGACCAACACAAACCACTGCTTATGTTACTGAATTGAAAGACACACACAACACAGTAATTACCGGACAAAAAGAAATACTGGCCGCATTTTCTGACTTTTATTCGGAACTGTACACTTCACGGCAACCTGCAGTCCCGGAAGGGCCTACAGCCTTTTTTAGACTCCCTAGAACTTATCTGGCTAGGGCGGGGGCATAGAGAGTACTTAGACATTCCATTCACGGTGAGGATGTAGCCAAGGTCATAAAAAGCCTCTAAATAAGGCCCCAGGGTCAGACGACCTCACCACTGCGTTCTACAAGACGTACGTGGAGGAATTGGCACCACGGTTGGTTGCACTATATGAAGAAGCCCAGACTTCGGGAATTTTACCACCTAAAATGCAGGAGGCAATTATAATAACACTGTTGAAACTTGGGAAGCCTGAAAACGAGTTAGATTCCTACAGACCCCTGTCGCTCATAAACTTAGATGTGAAAATCTTGGCGAAACTGGTGGCTAATAGGCTGCAACCCCTGCTCCCGCTAATAGCTCGTCCGGACCAATCGGGTTTTATCCCAGGGAGATCTATTTCCCACAACCTCAGAACCTTTTTCACAGTTGTGCACTATCTCCACCCGGATGTGCGGGCAGCCGCAGTGTTTCTGGACGCTACTAAAGCGTTTGATATGCTTGAATGGCAGTACTTGTTTCCAGTTTTAGAGCGCATGGGGTAGAGTCCCTTGTTTCTTAGCCTCATACGACTACTCTATACAAAGCCATCTGCCCGTATAAGGGTCAATGGAATGTTGTCACAGCCATTCGCCATTTCACGGGGAACGAGGCAGGGCTGTCCTCTATCCCCATTACTTTTTGCAATAGCTATGGAACCACTTGCAGCACGCATCAGACAGCATCACACTGCCAGGGGGATCGGGTTTAGTACAAGGAGCCTTCTCATATCACTATACGCAGACGACGTCACATTGTACGTCACAGATCCTGCCATCAATCTTGATCCCCTACTGTGTGAGTTTATCAGATTTGGAGGGCTTTCCGGGATCTCCATCAATTGGAATAAATCGGTCATTTTTCCCCTAACGGACACTACTACCCCCACTTCCACCGAATTTCCCCTGCAGTGGGCGGACGGACCGATTAAATATCTGGGATATGGCTGAGCAGGAAACTCCAGGACATCTGGGACATGAATTATGGGCGAGCCATAATCTGGCTGGAGGGAAAGGTGACAGCATGGGCTGGGCTCCCTTTATCTCTAGCGGGAAGGATAGCGTTAGCAAAAATGGTGGTGTTGCCCAAGTTCCTGTATCTATTCGTTAATATACCACTTCCCCTCACTCATGTCTTTTTTAAATCTCTTCGATCTCTGCTGGTGTCCCTGGTTTGGGCGGGTGGTCAGGCTCGAGTCTCGTGGGAACTACTGACCCTTCCACTGCATCAGGGTGGCATGGGAGCGCCTGACATGCAATTGTATGCCTTGAGCGCACAAGCACAATTCCTACACTACTGGGTGCATCCGACCCCTTTTTTACCTCACACTGCGGTGGAAACGGATGTAGCGGCACCCATCCCTCTGAAGGTAGCGGTATTTCACACCTACAAAAGACCCAGAGACGACATAGACACGGTCAACACCCTGCGGTGGGCTTGGGACGGGTTAAGGAAAAGAGCACACCTTTCTATACTTTACGCCCCGTCCGTGCCTCTGGCACACAATCCAATGGTACCAACGATGGTACAAGGCACTAGCAGAACACTAGCACGGAAGATGGGCGTCAGCACATTCGCGGACTTATACCCAGAGGAGACATTTAGACCCCCACCAGAGGCTACGGAAGATACTGCTGTGCCATTCTCTGAACTCTTTCTATATTACAAACTCAGGGCTACATGTAAAGCGTTACACAACACTTTTTCTGGCCCCCCGCCCACTTTGCTTGCGCTAGAAAATGTCATTAAGTCAGAATCGCCACGCAGACTCATCACACGTATATATAACTACATGCAGCACTCAGCCCCACTGACAAAGCCACGTGCTTTGCAAGCATGGAACGAGGAGTTGCAAACGCCGCTTACGGAAGAACAATGGGCCTACTGTTGTGGTCAGCTCACGGCACTGTCACCCAATTACAAACTTCGTCTAATACATTTTAAATACCTCCACAGGTTTTACAGGACCCCTGTCACTCTACACCGCATGGGACTCAGGAAGGACGATGGGTGTTAGCGATGCGGCTCTGCCTCGGCCTCGTTCTTACACATAGCATGGAGCTGTCCACAGCTTTCGGCGTTCTGGGCCTACATATTCAAAACAATACACGAAATAACAGGCATACAGGACGCCCCAAACCCTCTATTGGGACTGCTAGGCTACGTAAAAAAACGCCAGTCAAGAGTCGGAGGCTGCAGGCTATGTTGCTCGTTTGCTAAGCGATGTGTGGCCAAACATTGGGGGAGGAAAACGGCTCCCAGCAAAAAAGAATGGCTGAGAGACATCACTTTCGGGCATTCGCAATTAACCATTTTTTGGGAATTAATGCCATCAGTGTCCAGACCTAAAGACATATGGGAGCCATTTGTGCAGTGGGCACGGGAGCGGCAGGTGGGGGAAAGAGAAGTACAGGAGACAACCCATGCTACGGCTACAGACACAGCAGGGCCCGTAGAGAGTTGAGCGGGGAGGGACGGGGATTGTTGCATAACGGGGTCATGGGCTAATGTTTCGGGCCTAAGGTCAGCTTTTACGACAAGATGCATGTGATGTAATGGATTTTAAGTGTGTTATGTATCGTTCAACATTGCATGATGGTGGGGTAGCCACTCGCCCACTGCGAGACCTTGGTGGAGACTGATGAACGGCTAAATTTCCATATTGTAATACTTGACATACATGGAGGTACAAAATTAGATGTATTGACTAGCAACTGGCTTGTTGTTTGTGATGTTTATGATATTGTTTTAAAATACCAATATAGAAATATAAAAAAAATAAAAAAAAGGACACTTTATCAGAGACCGCCTCTACAATCAAATTATCAGCAGTCTAGGAGAACACTTTCCACTGTTACTTTCTTCCCACTTGCCTGCGACTTGTAATTGTAATTGCATTTATATAGCGCTTACTACACATGACGAGGCGTTGAATCGCTTTTTCGGCGACTAGCACGCTACTCCGGAACCCAAAAAGGATAAGTGGTGAATTAGTATAGTGAAATATGAAATTAATTTGAGCAGTGGACATGTTAGTCTGTTATTTGGATTGAAAAGGATAATTAAACACAGATATCCTGCATTTATTTTTCTACATAGCCAATAAAAAACGTTTTTGTGTTGTAACTACAAATATTACAGCTTTTTTATTGACCAACACGTGAAAAGAAACACCAAAATAATTAGAGGAGCCCAGCAGCGTTTGGCCTACACTCAATATACCAAAAAGGTAAGATAAGCACTAAAGTGGTATTCGCCTTTTGATTCTCTAAGTGGTGGTCATGTAAGATAAAAGTCATTATGAGAAAAAACTGTAGGAGAAGCCGTGGGTGTTTCTACTAACTACCCATAGAGGAATCTTTGAGGGGCCTCCAGCTCCACTTTTGAGCCCCACAGGACAAGCATTTTGATGGGCAAAACAGGCAAAAATACGTCTTTCAAAAACTAAGCCCAACATTTTGGATTAATAGCCGAAACGTCAATACAATGGATTTATTTTAAATCGCTCTGTAGATGGTATGCAGCGTATTTTGGAATGTGTTTAGTAAATTTTAAAAAGTGTTCTTAGGCAGCCTTTGCCCTTTAGTAGTGCCAGGTGCCAGCAGCCAGCTTCTAAGAAAAACGTTTTTTCGTATTATTATTATTATTACACATGTAGAGCGCACTGTTACCATAACAGGTGTCCTTGCGCTGATAACCAGAGTTCTACAATAGTCCTACAATAGTAGTCTGACACCAACAAGGCAAAGGGAGATTTAAAAGTAATAAAGCCAAGTTTTAAGTGAGTTCCAGAAAAACAGTAAATTGTCGATGGACCGCAGCATGAAAGGAAGAGAATTTCATAACTGCGCTGTTTGGAAGAAGAAAGCGCGCCCACCCACTCGCGCCTTCCTGAATTTAGGAACTGTAAGAAGGTTGACGCTGGCAGACCTCAGCAGGCGAACGGCGTATAGCGAGAAAATCTATTCGAAGAAAACGAGGGCCTTTCTGATGTACAGATTTATGAATTATACAAAGAGATTTAAATGTAAACCTTTTTGCCACCAATAACCAGTGTAAAGTGTACAAAGGATCAGAGGTTAAAGAGTGGTGAGGACGAGACAGGGCTAGCTTATCAGCAGCCGTTTGAATGCGGTACAATCGCTAAAGCATGTAGTCTGGTGCACCTAAGAATAGTGATTTGCAGTAGTCCAGACAACTTAGAATGGAAAATTGAACTACCAGAGGGCGGAATTCAAATGGAAGAAGTTGCAGAATTTTACAGAGGAGATGCATTAAGGTAAAATAAATAGATGGCGTTTTTTTTTTTACATGTGTGGAAAGAGAAAGATCGGCATCGATAAATGCATCAAGGTTCCGAAGAGCGGGAGTAGCAACAGGGAGAGTATTACCGGGCAATGACCAGAAGTTTGCTGGTAAAGGGCCAGGTGGGCTTCCTGTAGAGCAGCACAGGATCTCGGTTTTCTCCCCATTAAATTGTAGGCAATTACATCCCAACCAAGAAGAGATATCACACGCAGTTGTCAAAAGCTTCCTAAGGCAGAGGGGAGGACCAATCAACTGATAAAGTTATTTGAGTATCATCGGCATAGTTATGAAGTTAACTCCATGACTATGTATCAGTTGAGCCGAAGGCCTTAGGTAGATGTTGAACAATGTTGAGCTTAATAAGTTACACTTCAGTAACCCTCCCTGTGGTGGCATGGGGAGCTCTGTGGCACCCCTTGCCTCAATTTTATAGCTTTGGACTGGAATGGTGGGAGATGAATGGCTTGCATCATACCTTCCAAATAGGATCTGCACCGATCAATTGCAACATCCTGGATTGCGATCTCATGTAATCTTGTGATCAAGATGTTATGGTTAACTGTGTCAAAGGCAGCAGACAAATCAAGCAATATCAATGCCACAAATTGGCCAGTGTCTGCTGCCCTTTAGAGAGCAGCTGACACAGCAACTAGAGCTGGTGCGGTACTGTGAGCTGGGCGAACACCTGCCTGAGCAGGGCCAAGTAAATTATGGCCTTCAAAGATCCAGAGAGATGTAAAATCCTGGGTCATCATGCAGAAAAGGCAGATTTTCTACATGGATGTTTTGTTTTTTCGGAATGAGGGTCAACTGACTGTCACTGACTATCCAGATCCCCTTACAAGTTAACTCAACATGTTTTATTAAACTTATATTTACCGCAAAAATGTATGGTCTCCATTATTCTTTCATTCTTATATCCGTATCTAGGGCTTTAAGTGGGCCGGGTCTCACCGGTGCTGAGCACCGGCAGTTTTTTAAAAGGGGCCTCGAAACGGGTCCCTATCGGGCTCTGTTTTGTGCCCTGGCACAGACGGTCCGTTTTTTTCCGGACTGCAGTGACAGCAGGCACATCGTTGTGCGCCTGCTCACACTGCTCATTTCTCACTAGTGGAGAAGTTACGGCATGACGTCATGCCAGGTTAGCGTTGTAGGGGAAGGGAAATCCTTTAAAGAGAGCCATTTTCTCTCTGGATTTCCCTTCCCTTTTGAAAACTCAGGAGCAGCAACATTGTCGTGCTTTAAGTGGGAGCTTTTTCAATATTATATTTACAAGCCATAGTTGCTGCTTATTTATTTTATGCAACTAACAACCATTGACAAAGCCAATAGTACTGACTTGTTGTAGGTATGATGTTACTTGTTGTAGGTATGATATTACTTGTTGTAGGTATGATGTTACTTGTATCATATATCTGGATGCAATGACAGAAACAGTAAAATACAAATCGGGCGGGACACTATGCTAAGCACAGATTTTTAGCTTATGTGATTTTAAGCCACGCCCTTAATTACATTGGCCACCCCCCTTTGAGAGACCCTCCAGTTTTTTCCTCCCACTTAAAGCCCTGTCCGTATCCTAATATAAACAGTAAACACGTGGATTCTATAGCAGGACCGGAGGCTTCAGATTATGCTTTCTCAATTTCTTTACTGACTCACAGCAGCCAATGAGAACATAGTAACTTTGTAAAAAACTTAATTTCCCATGAGGCTTTGAACCACGCCTCTTCACACACCCAATAGTAACACATTACATTATACAAACAATGAGGCACCATCTTGGCTTCCTCTTTCTTTGCTGCTCCGCAGTCAAGATAAGTGCCTCATTGCTTTATTCTAATTTGACTTTGCCTTATTGCTTATACAGTTTATTAATGTATTATATGGCCGATTAGTATATGCCAATTTATGCTTTATGCCTGCAAACCTGTAGCGCTGCGCGCGCGTTTTTTCACTGTTTCTGCCGTTTACCCTCAGCGCGTGTTGCGCTGTATCACCCGATATTTCCTTTTTCCCCTTCAATTCTCCGCTTAATGCGTCCGAGCACGGCACAAGCAGAGGGACTGTTCCGTGGTGCGCGCTGCCGGGGTTTGGCCCCCCTGAGGGAGCGAGACGCAGGTCGGGACCCTACTGGGTAACCAACGTGCGTCTCGGGAGCCTGCGCGCGTCAGTGCACGCGTGCGGCTTCGCCTTGATGAGCTGGTTTGTCCAACGCTTCTCTCGGGCTGAAACTGAGAGTTTTCTAACGCAACAGGCAGGAGGTGGAGCCGGTACCAGGCCATACTTGTGCAGCGCTCGCTACGCTTTGGGCGATAATATATTTAATTAACCCTCACTAGCCCAGAAGTGGCAGGACTAATTTTTGGACAACCCTGACCGAGCAGGCAGTTAGGGTTTTCATACCCTTTGTCAGCCCTCACGGCCAGGGATTTATTGGTACCTTGTTGGCCCCCTCTGCCCCCAGCTTTGCTCCCAACCGACGCCCTTGATCAAAGAGACATTGGGCTGGATAATTGAGCTCCCCTCTGGGGTTTGGTGATTTGTTCCATTCATGATGGCTGATATTTCAGACTGCGAGGTCTATGAAGAGGAGGTGGCTGCGTGTGACGACCCCGAGGGGGATGAATATTTTTATGAAGAATCTATGGATGATATTATCGACAAGAAATTAGATGCTAAGTTGGACAAGGTCCTGTCCTCCGCCCTTTTACCTATTTGCCAGCGCTTAGAACAACTGGTCACAGGTAAACCTCTCCCCCCTATTGGTCCTACTCCGACCCTTCCCTCTCCGGAACCAACGGGAGGTTCATGGCCTCATGCCTCTGCTTATTCCTCTCTTTGTAAGGCCAGTGAGCAAACCCAAGATGACACCCCTGCCCTTCCCCCTCCCCCCACGATCCCTGTTCTGGTCACTACCACTGACGCTGGCACAGATACCGACTCCTCCCAAGAGTCCAAGCCCCGCAAACACGCCAAAAAGCGCAAACACTCCTCCTCGCCCACCACCCCCTCCCCCTTCTCTTTTGACCCTTCCGACATAGTCCACCCCGTTCCGTGGACTGGGCCCCTCCCCCAGCGGTGGCGGAGTATATGCAGATCCATCTTCGGAAGAGTTTTGATAAGGAGGTTAGAGCCCGACTGAAATCGGAATGTCCCCGCCCCGATCTGGCGCATAAAGTGGCAGCTACACCTGAGATAGATTCATCTATGACCACCTTTCTTAAAAAATACAATAAAGACCCCAAGAAGGGCATAGATCGCGCTCTTCGGGCGTGTCAAGACAAGGTGTTGGACGTTACTGGTCCTCTAGCAAAGATCCTTGAACTCGCACTACCGGCGCAAGAAACAGGTGCGGCAATTCACCCAGAGGTCCTGGCTGGGTGGACCGAGAGAGCCATCTGCCTACTCGACAATGCTAATTGCGCCCTCTCGTCTGAGCGCCGCAAATCCGTCCTCTTGAGAATTGATCCACAGCTTGTGGAATTGGCAGCGGCCGAACCAGGCCCTCTAGCTGAGGGACAGCTCTTCGGCGACAAATTTGTCAAGGACATAGCGAAATTTGTGAGCACCTTTGCTTCTTTGGACAGGTCCCAATCATCATTGAAACGAGTGTTCCACCAGGTCTCTGGTAGGGCCGGCCGTGGCAGAGGAAGGGCGACCGGCCTCTACTCCAACCCCAGTCCTCAGCGAGGTTTTGCACCACGACGCAGGGGGTACTCACAAGAACCGGAGCAGGCAGGGTTCTACCCCTCCAGGTCCCGCGGCTTCCGGGGCCGGTTCATCAGAGGCGTCAATAGAGGCTACAAAAACTTTGATGCCCAGTCATCTGGTAAGTTCTCACCTACTTCCTCTGGTCCCCCTCGGGGGCAGATTGTCACATTTTGTAGTGAATTGGACACGTCTGACCTCAGATACATGGATCCTCCACACGGTCCAAGGGTACCAGATAGAACTTTTACAGACCCCGGGGCAGCCGACCCCTCCGCGACCTCTCCTTTTTTCCCTACAAGAGCAGATTTTTATAGATTCCGAACTACAAGAGCTTTTGGCCAAGCAGGCTATTGCCGTAGGACCCTTCATTCCCGAAGGGTTTTGCAGCAACGTCTTCCTGGTACAAAAAAAGGGAGGTGGCCAAAGACTTGTCCTCAACCTCAGAGAATTCAACCCCTTTGTAGTGTACAGACATTTCAAGATGGAGGGAATCCATCTGTTGAGGGATCTCTTGCTGGAGCAGGACTGGATGGTCCGCCTGGACCTCAAGGATGCCTACCTCACGGTCCCAATTTGCCCTTCTCACCAGAATTGTCTTCAATTCCATTGGAAGGGGCAATGGTACCGATATCGTACTCTCCCCTTCGGCCTGTCCTCAGCGCCATGGGTATTTACCAAACTGTTAAAACCAGTGATCACCCGCTTGAGAGAAATGGGAGTACGCATGATCGTCTATCTCGATGACATGCTGCTTCTGGCGCAAGATCGGAGCCTTCTTCTCCTTCATTTAGAGTGGACAATGTCTCTGTTACAGGAGTTGGGGTTCGTGATAAATATCAAGAAATCTATGATCATCCTGAGTCAGCAAATAGAATTCCTGGGGTTTCAGATAAATTTGGTATCTGCTCAGCTGCTTCTTCCTATGACCAAAATCAGATCTATCAGGAGAGAGATCAGCTCCACCCTGTCCAAACAGATGATCTCTTTGAGAGTCCTGGCGAGGATTGTCGGCCTTCTGGCATCCTCTATTCAAGCCATTTTTCCAGGTTCTCTCCACTACAGGGCTTTGCAACGCCTCAAGATTTATTACCTGCAAAAAAGATTTTCTTACGACCATCTGATCCCCCTGTCCCCAGACGCTCGAGAGGAGCTCCTGTGGTGGTTGGAGCACATGGCAGCTTGGAACGGAAGAGCTATCTTTGGCGCCTCTCCAGACGTCATAATAGAATCCGATGCCAGCAGATGGGGCTGGGGCGCTCGATGTGGAGACTATGCCACCGGCGGACGTTGGTCCTCCGACGAGTTAAAGTTACACATCAATTGCCTGGAATTGCTAGCGGGCTCCTTTGCCATAAAATCGATCTTTCCACTCAAGAGCAATTGTTGCATCCTTCTCAGGATGGACAATGTGTCGGCGGTGCGATACATAAATCGCCTAGGAGGGACGAAATCGCGAATGCTAGCCAACATTGTGAAGGAGTTTTGGCATTTTTGCCTGGATCACAAGATCAGTGTGGTAGCGGAGTACCTGCCCGGCAAGCTCAATCAGGTAGCGGATTGGAACTCCAGGTTCCTGAGGGACTACAGCGACTGGAGGCTCCATCCTTCTTTGTTTGTGTAGATCATGCGTATGCGAGGTCCCTGTCAGATAGACCTCTTTGCCTCCCGCCTCAATGCACACCTCCCTCTTTTCTTCAGTTGGAGGCCGGACCCGATGGCGAAGGGAACGGATGCGTTCCTGCAACATTGGGGGCCACGCAAGAATTATGCTTTTCCGCCCTTTCCGCTGATCCCGAGGGTGGCGGCCCAGATTCGTCGACAGCTGGCGTCAGTAGTGTTGGTCACACCCTTGTGGAAGACTCAGTCTTGGTTTCCGACACTACTGGAGTTATCGGTGGACTTACCGTTTCAACTTCCTGTGTTTCCGTTGCTTCTGCAGGACCCAGTGGGAGCCCCGCATCCGCTGGTCCTCCAGAACCAACTGTCCCTCATGGTCTGGACGCTATCAGGCAACACGAGCGAATTGAGGGCCTTTCAACTGCGGCTGCCGAATTTATGCAACAGGCGTGGGCTCCATCCACCCGCAAACGATATTCGGCTTTATGGAAGCGATGGCTGGGTTGGTGCCTTCAACGGCAGGTGGATCCCGTGGGATCAGATGTAAAGGAAGTATTAAATTTCTTGTCAGAATGTGCTGAATCTGGTTTGTCTTATAGGTCTGTAAATAATTTTAGGTCTGCGCTTTCGGCTGGACACAATCACATTGATGGTAAGCCGGTGGGGATGCATCCCCTGGTGTGTAAGTTGCTCAAGGGCATTAGGGTGGCTCGACCGCCGCGACCCAGATATTCCACGTTGTGGGACGTATCTAAAGTGTTGTCTTTGTTGGAATCCTGGCCAGATAACAGGGAGTTATCATTGAAACAGCTATCAGCCAAGCTTACTATGCTTTTGTGTTTAATCTCCTGTCGCAGAGTTTCTGATGTACGTGCTTTAGATTTGGCAGGCAGGATGTTTTCTCCGCAAGGGGTTTCTTTCATCATCTCGAGGCGAACCAAGACTATGTCACGTTCAGTTGAGTATCCAGCTTTTCCACACAATCCTAAGTTATGTGTTTTACAATGTTTAACAAGCATTGGCATAGCCAATAGGTCTCGCCTTTGGGACCTTATAAGTGTTTAGTTATCCAGCACAATATCCTTGGTGCAACAACATCAACTGTTGCATTGCTAAACACTTATAAGGTCCCAAAGGCGAGACCTATTGGCTATGCCAATGCTTGTTTGGATAGCGGTTCATAAGCGGGGAGTCAAGCGCTGGATGAGGAGGGGGTGGAAGGGTGTTATTAAAGTGAAAAATGCGGGGAGGGCCGAAGGTTGTTTGCGCAGCTGGTGCAGAGCAGATGGTCACCTTCCAAAGTAACGGCATAAAACGTAGCCGGGGGAGCTGGGCGAGCATAGAGGAAAGTAATACATGGGCTGGAATGTACCTGTTATGAAATATGAAAACATATCATTATTTTGACTATTAACATTCATTCTGCCAAAATATATGTAACAGGAGTCATTAAAGTGTTTTTATTCCTCAAATGATCTTCAAGACTCCATGTGGGGTATTGCAATTGCATGTATATAGCTTATACCGAAGTGCTGAAGAGCTTTTGTGGAGGGGTAACACGCTACTCCAATTGTGCCATGGATTTAACAGTGTTTATGTAATGTACTTTTCCTACGTGAGGAACAGAGTTGTTACTTCTTGTTTTGTTGCTGTGCCTATGCACGTTGGAACTGAAAGCTCCCTGGTATGTAGGATGCGTAGTGAAACATACATGAAAAAACAAGCTGTATATATCCTGTCCCTCAGCACTTCTAATCCTAGCCCCACTGCGCACCCTAAAGTGCATCTGGCAGGAGTGGAAGAACGTGCAAGAGCATGTGTGATGGGGAGGGGGGTTACACAGGGTAGGCACGATCGGGTGGCGTTAAAGTGTGTAGGGTGGGCGTCATCAATGCGACCTGGTCTGCGCAAATACTGGGAAATGGCAGGGCGGCGATTGAAGCGACATTCAGAGAGGATGGCTATTTTACCGGGTTCCGCCCACTAACCTGTAACTATCTGTGAAGAATTAGGAGTACTACAGAAGGTTCAATGAGCGGAGTCAGCAGGTGGGGTGTAGGGAGTTGGGGCACGAATTTAGATAAGTGGGTAATGTGCAAAAAGTCACACGGCACGTGAAGGGGTGCAGGGGTAACGCTTGGGAATGGAGACTGTACCCCGGACAAATTGTTTAATATCCTCGGACTAGTACTTTGTCCGGGTGTGACGTAACGGGTAATACTAAAACAAAAAACATACACACTGATTAGGGTTAGAGGGGGGTAAAGCGCGCCAGGGTGGGGCCCTAATTTAGGCAGCCAAGGAAGAGGCAGCGACGGGTCTAGTTAACGGTTTGTAATTTGAAGGTGGCCCCCGCAGTGGGCGGAGCCAGGGCCGGACGGTGGGGGGGGCGCACTCGCAGCCCTGGCAAGAATGCCTAACCCATCCACTCCCCCTCCTTTATGATCGCCTTCTCTCTCCCTCTCTTGGAGCCCCCCTTTCTCCCCCCCCCTTCCTCCCTGCTGCAATAACCTCGAGGCAGAGGCACCAGGGCCCAGGTTGGGGGAGGCTTTCTAGCTTAGTCTGCAGCGTGTAAAGACTTCCCATGAAAACTGCAGGCCAAGCAATGAAACAACGAAGATGTGACAAAAACCCCGGCATTGCTATTGCGGATGTCAGTCTAAAAAAAAAAATGAGCAACACCACTTTTTCGTCTGTCAGAGGGAACCACCTTAATTCTGTCAAAAGAGCTTAAATACGTCCACAAACGACCATTCGCCGGTGCCTGTCAGCAGCTCTGTAGACACAGAGCTGGACTTAGAAATGGCGATTTAAAAGCTGTCAGCCTAATGAGGTAACATTTTGAAAAGGTGACTCTGGGATCTTTTTTTTCCAGCTTCTTATTTCTGAACTAAATCTCACATTTGCACAAAAAAGACACAGCAGCTGCAGCAGCGAGGACTAGACGCCGCAGCATGGTTTAATGTGCGCATTTCCCACAGTGAGGTGCGTGCACGGAGAGAGGCGGAATCCGCCCGGCTCAGCTGTGCTGTGGTGCTGGCAGTGCACAGAAATCAGAGTGCGGGCTGTGAAAAGTCTTGAGGTGGGAGCAGCAAGACTAGGAGCTGGGGGGGGGGCTAAGATTTTTAACAGTGGGTCATCAGAGATTCAGCAGCTGCAGCAGCGAGGACTAGACGCCGCAGCATGGTTTAATGTGCGCATTTCCCACAGTGAGGTGCGTTCACGGAGAGAGGCGGAATCCGCCCGGCTCAGCTGTGCTGTGGTGCTGGCAGTGCACGGAAATCACAGAGTGCGGGCTGCGGAAAGTCTTGAGGTGGGAGCAGCAAGACTAGGAGCTGGGGGGGTGGGGGCTAAGAGTTTTAACAGTGGGTGATCAGAGATTGGGTTAAAATTATTTTTGGATCCTCTAATCACAGCTCTAGTGCAAAGTGTACTGTGGCAACTTATTTTTCTGGAAAGTGTACGCAGAATGATGCAGTTGCAAGCACATAAGATCAGTAACAGCGGACAGATATTGAATTACACTGGATATTATTTCAGCCTTTGTTCCTGTCGGGTGAACACATAATGCTACGTCATGGATCTCAGCACTTTGATTACAAGTCTGACCTCTAAGCCACCAGATGTCCCTTGCTTCGCGGCCGAATGGAAAAATAAACACACATTTAAACAAGATCAAACAAGCGCGCGCGCGCGCGCGCTGAAGGAAAACAAGCATTCGTGAGGAAGCGGGTGGAAGTGCAAACAGTGGCTTTTGCTGGCGACCAGCTTGCGTTCACGCGAGCGTCCAGATGGCGAAGGAAGCCATATGGCGCCTGATCGCGCGTGCACGCTCGCGTGAACGCAGGCTAGTCGCCAGCAAAAGCCACTGTTTGCACTTCCAAAACCTGCTTACTAAAAGTCTCGCCAGAGCAACGCATGCGCGCTGGCTCAGGCGAGACCTAAAAATGTATGAAGAACGCACCTTGGCGCATAGGACTGACCCGTTGGGGCAACTTTTGATAGCCATTCAGAAGCCCTTCCGGCCTGTTTCAGCGGCCACTTTGGCCCGTTGGGTACGATGGGTTATGTCAGAATCTGGGATTGACATCACTGTTTATGGTGCGCATTCTGCCAGAGGCGCCATGGCCTCGAAAGCATATATGTTGGGGTCTAGATTAGAAGACATCCTTAAAGCTGCAGATTGGTCTTCGGATTCTATGTTTAAAGTGTTTTATTATAAGCCTATTGCACATGTGTCGTCGCTGGTTGTTGGTGAGCTTTGAACCAGCATAATCTGAAGCCTCCGGTCCTGCTATAGAATACAATATTTTCCAGCTATCGCGACAAGAATTTTAGATTCTATTAAGGACACGGAGGCGAGGATTATCCCACCCGTTGGGACTAGTTTGATGTCAACTGTCCTGTTGTACACTGTATATTCTTAGTATATAATTCCCGCCCTGAAATGTTGACCCTCTTGGGGTTCCGTATTTTTCATAATTGTTTCTGTTTCAGGAACCGATTCTAAACAGAACTAGTGATCTGATGTCCCCTGGTATGGATCACCTCGTGGTTGGAGGATGTCTGATGTTCTCCGGATCCTTGGATCATATTCTCCGTTGAGAAATATTCCTATGGTTATTAATCTCCGTTGAGAGTCAAGATTGTTTCCTTGTTCTATGGACACTTATGGACTGGTTTGCAAAGAAAGAGGAAGCCAAGATGGTGCCTCATTGTTTTGTATAATGTAATGTGTTACTATTGGTTGTGTGAAGAGGCGTGGTTCAAAGCCTCATGGGAAATGAAGTTTTTTACAAAGTTACTATGTTCTCATTGGCTGCTGTGAGTCAGTAAAGAAATTGAGAAAGCATAATCCTCGCCTCCGTGTCCTTAATAGAATCTAAAATTCTTGTCGCTATAGCTGGAAAATTTTGTATCCATTGGCAGCAACACTGTCGGAATACCCAAGTCAGAATTCAAGATCACTCCATGGTTATTTTCAAACGTTGTGTTGTAGCCAATTAAAAACTGTGTTGTAGCCAATTAAAAACGGAAAACACTGCTTAATAAAAGGAAAGTGACACGCGATGAAAATGAGATGCATGAGAACCACACCGATTGGGGTCAAATCTTAACTACCCAAACAGCTACACTATCAAATGCAGTTTCCTTAGAAATATTTCAGCTATACAGGCAGATAATAATAACATGCAAGCTGGTTTACAAAGCACCAATGAGCAATCGAATGGGGAGACACAAAAATGTTAATTAGGATTTTGCAGTCATTTTCACTTAATTGTGCAGTATTGTGTGTGGTCCTGTGGCTGAAATATTAAAGCCCGAGAAAGAGGAAAACGGTGCCCAAAATCCCGGAGATTGACAGCCAAGCCCAATAGGCTTTGCGCAGGTTTCGGTGGAAGGGGCACACTTTCTGCGTAGCTCTTTGGCTCACGTGCCCCCACCCTATCACTTCCTGATGTCAGCGGAAGGAGGTGGCGCGGACTTCAGAGCTACAGTGCGGTATTGTTACTGACGGCTCGACTCTTCCTGTTGGTGGCAGGGTGTGTCCCCGCCACTCTCCTGAATAATGGGGCGGGTGGCAGCGGATTGGGCAGTGCGCCTAGAAGGGGCCCAATGGGGGAGTAGCGCTATTCACACGAGAGAAGAGAACTCTCCGTTGTTTCTTCCATCACGAAGTCATGGGTAGTGTCTGGTGGTGAGGGTAGAGATTAGACTTCGTGCCCATTTATTTGATTGTTTACTTCCAACCTCTGTGGTCGAGGAGGGGAGATGCGTCACTGTGATCATTCGATACTTGGCTCCTTTCTGCAGATATCGTTTTTGGTGCTGGGGAGAGAGCTGGTCTTCATGCCAAAGGAAGCCACAGGCACAAGCCCCAGAGAGCACTAGGAGTAAGATCCATCAGCACTCACTCACTGGGACTTTCGCCATAATGAATCACTTCTAGAATACGGCAAATAAAATCGACGCCCATTCAAATATTGGCCTCCAGTTGCCCATTTGTAAGAGACAAGTGCGGCCCACGAAGCTCACCTAGTAGGCGGGCTGCTTCTATAATGAACACAGAATGATATGCCTATTGCCAATGAACGAGATAGATGTGACGGGGGTGGGGGTCCGGCGGGAGTGGAGGATTCTGGGACGAGTTTTACACTAGTCTATAATTAACACATGAGGTGAGCAGAGAGGGGGCGGCAGTCTGGGGAAAATTACACGATAAAATAGAGACCGAAGGAAACAGACAGCCCAGCAGTGAGAGAGGGGGCGAAGGCAATAAACTGCATAAAGCCGAGTAAGGAGGCGGGAAAGCAGCAGAAATAGGCGCGAGGGGGGATCAGAGTGCGGAGGAGACGGAGGGCGGGAGGGAGTGATTGAAGGGGCCTAGAAAAATGTACAGTGGGGTGGAAATGACAAGGTGAGGCCGGGAAAGGCGGAGGGAGAGAAAAAAACGTAACCAAACACAGAAGGAAGCAGAAGATGGAAAGGGAACCTGGGGGTAGATTGTCGGGCGAGTGAGGAGAGGGTGCAGCAGAGAGAATACAATGTGGTGGTTAACGGGGTGAAAGGATGCCAAATGAATCAAGCATTGGCAAAGCCAATTGGTCTCGCCTATGTAAGAGCTATTGGCTTTGCCAAAATTTTCAGCAAAGTTGTACACCCGAGTGGCTGCTGTTCAGCATAGCTAAAAGTTAGCAGGGTAAAGGAGAGTGGCGTGGAGTGTCGTAAAGTGGAATAGAGTGGATCACTATAGAGTGGTGTAGATTGGCGTGGAGTGGCGTACAGTGGCGTACAGTAGAGTTGAGTTACGTGGAGAGGAGTGAAGTGGTGTCATGGAGGGAGAAGAGAGTTGTAGAGAGGTAGGGCATAGAGTTGAGTGGCGTAGAGTGGAGCACAGTATCAGAGTGGAGTGGCAGTGGTGTGGAGTGGCATAGAGTGGTGTAGAGTGGAGTGGCATAAAGTGGAGTAGTGTGTCATGGAATAGAGTGGAGTAAAGCGGCATGGAGTGGCATAGAGGGAGTTGCGTAGAGTGGAGTAGTGTCGTAGAACGGAGTAGACTGCTGTAGAGTGGAGTAGAGTTTAATGGAGTAGAGCATCATAGAGTGTAGTGTCGTAGAGTGTAGTGAAGTAAAGTGGCCTGGAGTGAAGTGGCGTAAAGTGCAGTGATGCAGATTAGATTGGCATAGAGTGCAAAGGTATTTAGTAAAGTGGTGTAGAGTGCATTGGCGTAGAGTGTATTGACTTAGAGTAGCGTAGAGTGCAGTGGAATAGAGTAGAGCAGCGCGGAGTGGATAGATTGCAGTGGTGTAAAGTGCAATGGAGTAGAGCGGCGTAGAGTGAAGTGCCATAGAGTGGAGTGGTGCAGGGTGGAGTACAGTGGCGTAGAGTATAGTGGTGGAGAGTGCAGTAGAGTGGCATAGAGCTGAGTGGTGCATAGTAGAGTACCGTAACATAGAGTGCAGTCATGCATTGGGAGTGCAGGGTCGTAGAGTGGTGCAGGGTAGTGTGGTGCAGAGAGCAGTGACGTAGAGTACAATGGTGCAGAGTAGAATAGAGTGCAGAGACGTAGAGTGGAGAGTTGTAGAGGGACATGGAGTGGCATAGAGTGACGTAGCATGGAGTGGGAGAGAGTAGAATGTTGTAGAGTATAGTGGCATGAAGTGCAGTGGTGCAAAGTAGTTGGCGTAGGTGCAGTGGCATTGGGTGCACTGGTTTTGAATGAAGTGGTCTAGAGTGCATCAGCGTAGAGTTAAGTGGTTCAGAGTACAGTGGCATAGCATAGACTGCAGTGGAGTAGATTGTTTCAGAGTCGAGTATAGTGGTGCAGGGTACAGCGCAGTGGCGTAGAGTGGCACAGCATTGACTGCAGTGGCGCAGAGTGGAGTAGAGTGCAGTGACGTAGAGTAGATAGTTTTACAGTGCAGTGGTGCAGGGTAGAGTGGAGTGGCATAGAGTGCATTGGCATAGAGTGCAGTGTTGCAGATTGGAGTGGTGTAGAGTGGAGTGGCCTAGACTAGAGTGGTGTAGAGTGCAGTGATGCACAGTAGATTAGAGTGGCATAGAGTGCAGTAGAGGGGTGTGTAGTGGTGCAGTGTAGTGGCATAGAGTAAAGTGGCGCAGAGTAGAGTGGCATAGAGTGCAGTGGTGTAGAGTAGAGTGTATTGGTATAGAGTGCAGTAGAGTGGTCCAGAGTAAAGTGACAGAATGCAGCGGAGTACAGTGCAGAGTTGTATAGTGGCTTACAGTGCAGTGGTTCAGAGTAGATTGGTATAGAGTGCAGTGGCGTAGAGTATTGGTTTTGAGTAAAGTAATGTACAGAGCACTGGCATAGAGTGCTGTGGCATAGAGTTCAGCTGTATAAAACTGAGTGGTGTAGAATGGATTGGCACAGAGTGGAATATAATAGATTGTTTCAGAGTAGAGTGAAGTGGTGTAGAGTGCAGTGGTATAGAGTAGGGTGTCAGAGTGCAGAGTAGATTAGAGAGACTTGGCGTAGAGTACAGTGGCATAGAGTGGAGCGATGCAGAGTAGAGTGGCAGAGAGTTCAGTGGCGGAGAGAGCAGTGTTGCAGAGTAGAGTGAAGTTATATAGAGTGGAGTGGTGCATAGTACAGTGCAGTGGCATAAGAGAGGAGTGATGCACAGTAGAGAGGTGTAGAATGCATTAGAATAGAGTAGAGTGGTGCAGCGGCGTAGAGTGCAGTTGCAAGGAATGGCATAGAGTGCAGTAGAGCGCAGTGAGGTAGAGTGCAGTCATGCAGAGTAGAGTGTCGTAGAGTGCTGTGACGTAGAGTGGTGCTTAGAGCAGTGACAGAGTACAGTGGTGCAGAGAAGAATAGAGTGGCGTAGAGTGCAGTGACGTAGAGCGCAATGGTGTAGAGTGACGTAGCATGCAGTGGCTAGAGTGGAGTGGCATAGAGCAGAATGTTGTAGAGTATAGTGGCGAAAAGTGCAGTGGTGCAGAGCGCAATGGTGTAGAGTGACGTAGCATGCAGTGGCGTAGAGTGGAGTGGCATAGAGTAGAATGTTGTAGAGTATAGTGGTGTAAAGTGCAGTGGTGCAAAGTAGCTGGCATAGGTACAGTGGCATAGGGTGCACTGGTTTTGAGTAAAGTGGTGTAGAGTGAATTGGCGTAGAGAGCAGTGGTTTAGAGTAGAATGACGGAGCATAGAGTGGAGTGGTGTAGAGTGCAATGGTGTAGAGTAGGCTGTTTCAGAGTAGAGTGAAGTGGAGTGGTACAGGGCAAAGTATAGTGGTGCAGGGTAGAGTGCAGTGACAGAGTACAGTGGCGTAAAATGCAGTGGCATAGAGTAGATTGTTTCAGAGTAGAGTGAAGATGCGTAGAGTGGAGTGGTATAGAGAAGTGGCATGGAGTGCAGTGTTGCAGAGTGGAATGGTGTAGAGTGCAGTGGTGCATAGTAAAGTGGGCTAGAGTGTACTGGCATAGAGTATATTGATGTAGAGTAAAGAGGCAGAGAGTGCAGTGGTGCACAGCAGATTAGAGTCGTGTAGAGTGTATTGGTGTAGAGTGGTGCAGAGTAGAGTGCAGTGGCGCAGAGTAGAGTGGCAGAAATTTCCGTGGCAGAGTGTGCAGTGCTGCAAAGTAAAGTGTCGTAGAGTGCAGTGGTGTAGAGTAGAGAGGCTTAGAGTGCAGTGGTTTAGAGGAGAGTGCAGTTGTGTAGAGTGGCACAACGTAGAATACAGTGGTGTAGAGTAGACTGTTGTGAAGTGGAGTGGTACAGGGTAAAGTATAGTGGTTTAGGGTAGAGAGTAGTGGTGTCGAGTAGATTGGCGCAGCATTGATTGCAGTAGCTTAGAGTGGAGTAGAGTGCAGTGCTGTAGAGTAGATTGTTTCAGAGTAGAGTGAAGCTGCATAGAATGGAGTGGTGCAGGATAGAGTGGAGTGGTATAGAGTAGTGGCGTAGAGTGCAGAGGTGTAGAGTGCAGTGGTGCATAGTAGAGTGGGGTAGAGTGCACTGGCACAGAGTAGAGTGATGCAGAGTAGAGAGGCATGGAGTGCAGTGTCAGAGTGTAGTAGTGCACAGCACATTACCTGCATTGGTGTAGAGTGATGCAGAGCAGAGTGCAGTGGCATAGAGTAAAGTGGTGCAGAGTAGAGTGGCATAGAGTTCAGTGACAGAGAAGTCCATGGCAGAGAGTGCAGTGCTGCCGAGTATAGTGTCGTATAGCGAAGTGGTGTCGAGTAGCGTAGAGTGCAGTGGTATACGGTGGTGCAGAGTAAAGTGGCATAGAGTGTAATGGTGTGGAGTAGAGTGCAGTGGGATAGAGTAGAGTATAGTGTTGTGCAATGCAGAGTAGATTTGCATAGAGTGCAGTGGCGTAGAGTGTTTTGGTATTGAGTAAAGTGGTATAGAGTGCAGTGTCATGGAGTGCAGTGGCGTGGTGCAGAGTGCCATAGAGTGGTGTAGACTTGCAGTGGCAGAGTAGATTGTTTCAGAGTAGAGTGTCGTAGAGTGCAGTGGTGCAGAGAAGATTAGAGTGGTTTAGAGAGCAATGGAGTAAGTTCAGTGGCATAGAGTTCGGTGGCTCATAGTGGTATAAAGTAGAGTGGCAGAGAGTGCAGTATTACAGAGTATATTGTCGTAGAGTGCAGTGATGTATAGTAGAGTGCAGTGGCACTGAGTAGAGTGCTGTGAGGCAGAGTAGAGTAGCATAGAGAGCAGTGACGTAGAGTACAGTGGTGCTGAGTAGAATAGAGTGGCGTAAAGTGCAATAATGCAGAGTAGAACAGAGTGGCGTAGAATACAGTTGCATAGAGAATTTGGTGCAGAGTAGATTGTCGTAGAGTGCATTGGTTTTGAGTAAAGGGATGTAGAGTGCATTGGCACAGAGTGCAGTTTTGCAGAGTAGGGTGGAGTGGCGCGGAGTGGTGTAGAGTGCAGTGGCGAAAAGTGCAGAGGTGCATAGTAGAGTAGTGTGGGGGTAAAGGGCACTGGCATAGAGTTGAGTGGTGTAGAGTAGAGAGGCATGGAGTGGTGCAAAGAGTGCAGTGAAACAGTGTGGAGTGGTGCACAGTAGAGTGCAGTGGTGCAGAGTAGAGTGGAGTGGGAGAACGTGGAATATGCATGGTATGGTATTGTACTGCAATTGCAGACAACACATCTTCAATTGGAATAACCATTACATTTGCACTCGCTTACAGTTTTACTGATAAAAGTATACAGCGCCCAAACGAGAAATAATGTGTGGAAATGTCATCATCCAATGTGTTGATTTGATTGTCAGCACAGTTCATTTACAGACATTTAAACTTTCTTGTGTGCTAGAAAAAAAAAATAACATCATACAGCGTTCCTCATGCAGTCCCCAGTAGCCAGAATGATTGTCACATAAATCCTCTAACTTTGAAGTCAGAAAAAGCAAAATAAACACCAAGCTTCCTGGAAGACAAGGTCTGACATTTGACATCTGTCTTTGAACGCACAAGATAAGAACAAGGTTTAAAAGCCTGTTTATAGAAAGTGAGTTCGTGGAAGAATACAGGAAACCAGGTTTGGGCAACGGGAAGGACAAACTCGAGCTGGACAGCCTAAAGCTAATAAAGCCAGCAAATAGAAAGTCAGAAAATGTGAGTTACAAACCACAAAGCCAATAATGAACAAGTAGCGGAATGCATTCCTAGGTCAACTTTCTGAATGTCCCCAAGATGTTTTTAGCAAACCAGGGCTGCAACCTAAAAAAGTAGAGTCACTGAGACAAGGAAAACGGGAAGTAGGAGGACCAGAGGAAGGACTGATGAGGCGGACACGTGAATAAGAGAAAGCATAGAGAGGGCAAAAAGCAGAGACGTGGAAGACATGAAAGTGGGCGACAAAGTAAGATGTTAACTGAGAACAAGAAAAGAAAGTGGGGGAGAGATGCAAAGAAGCGATATATAGAGTTAAAACCTTTGTCTGAAAGAAAGAGTGAGAAATAGGCAGTGGTGGCCATTCTGCCGCTCTGGCATACCCCCAAAGGGCCAGAGGCTAGGAGGCTGGTTTCAGAGCAGGATGGACTGTCATCTTCAGTTGCATCCCCATGCTCCCATTCTAGCCCTGGCCTCTTGTAGCCTGAGGCTGGTTTGAACACTTTTGCAAGAGCTGATTTTGGTTTGCATTACGTCCCTGGTCAGAAGTAAGAGAAGCAACAAAATGACAGGAGACTTACCCTGAATTGGGGAAGGAAGTTCAGTGGGGGCGTAGGCGAGCAGAGGAAGAGGCGGTGAAGTGAAATGACGACCCTTGACGATTTACGCTGAAGCAATGTTGCTTGGCCTTGTTGAGAGTAAAGTCCCGGGATCACCCTGGTCTCTCACTCAAAGAAGGTGGGACATCATTCTGACAAGACAACTCACTGCTATCTAATCAAGGCCTGAAGCCATCCAAAATCATACACACTGTCTAGAGTTTTCCCTCTAAACACAGTCTTCTTTCTATATCAAGCCTACTAGTCAGCGCAAGCCCTCTGGTAGCAAAATACCTATTGTAAGCTTACCAAGAGCTTACTGGGGCTTACGACCAGACAACTGCTTCTTGTTCGCCTTGGCGATTGAGCCCCTGGCTGTACTGTTGTGCTGGGAGCTGGAACCCTGGGGAGTCCGGGAGGGGTCTCTACACATATTGTCTCGCTATGCGCAGATGATACATTGGCATATGTTCATACACCTACAGAGGCGCTATTAGTCCTGCTGAGACACTTGGAGAGTTTCGGAAAGGTGTCTGGCGTACATCTAAACATCAGGAAAACACTGCTGTACCCTCTCGGAGGACTAGCTGTGTTGCAGATAAGTTGATTGCCAGATCTGGGCATACAATGGGAACGGGAAAGCTTTCGATACCTCTGTATCATGGTTACTAGGACGGAGGAGGATCGCTGGTACATTAACGTGAAAAGGGTGCTGCAGGGCCTCACCAGGTTGGTTGGATTCTGGAACACTTTGCCGTTGTCGGTCATGGTGAGGTGGCTGTTGCTAAGATGGTCTTCCTGCCCCGGTGTCTATACTTGGTGCAGAACACGCTTTTCCCTATTCCCACCAAATTTTTTCAGACTTTAAATTGCCTCCTCATCTTACTGGTATGGGCAGGCAGGAGAAATAGACTTGTGCTTCCTGTATTGAAAAAGGGTTTGGTGGAGGGAGGTTTGGCCCTTCCAGACTTACAGCTTTATTATTATGCAGTACATCAGCAGCAGGCCACCCCATGGCCGACGTATACTGACAAGTGGGAGAAACGGCTCCTACAGGGTATGATCGACAATAATACACTGCCACGCATATTAATGAGGGGGGACGTGCTGATGGTCGGATATTCTACTTGGTACGTTATACTGCACAGATATGGAAATCAGTGGTGAAAAAAGTGATCCGCAATACTCCCTTTGGCAGGGAATTATGTATCTGGGACTTGGAACCCCTCCGATCTATTGACTTTGATTTGTCCATGGAGCGGTGGAGAGAGGGTGGATGCCTCGTGGCTGGGGATTTGTATCCAGGGAAGTTCTTTCTCACTTTCCGGGAGAATAAAGACACTTTTAATGTGGAGAGGGGCCACTTTCCACAGTTTGCCGAACTAGCGAACACTGCGAAGAAACTCTGGTGTACGTACCCGGCGATGCCTCTGCCGTCACAGGTGTTGGGAGGAATGATTTGATGTGGGGAAAGTAGGCATCCTATTGCCCTGTTCTATAATGCGATTCAGGTAGACCTGGTGAAGACGGTGTACAAAGCAGAGGCAGCATGGGAACTTGACATGGGGGAAGTCACTGACGATCCAAACTGGACACATGCCTGTTGGCTGGTAAAGACTGTGTCCTGTAATAATCGATTCAAATTTCTTCACTTTAATCTTTTGCACCGCACATCTTGTGCGGTGCAAAAGATTGGCCCAGCTTAACCGTATGGATCCCAGCAGGACGTAGGGCTGCAAATCCTGTGGGGAGATAGGGACCACCTTCCTTCACCTGGCGTGTCAATGTGCAGGGGTGCTGGATTTCCGGAAGGTGGTGGTGCCCCACATCGAGTAAGCAGTGGGAATTGAGGTTCCTCTGACACCGGGGGAATGTCTCTTGGGTGGTGAGACCCAGGGCGTGCAAGATCTCCTAAAAGCTTCTGCAGCCGGCACTCCTGCTAGCTAAACAAAGAATTGCTATTGGTTGGACGGGGACCTGGACCCCAAGTGAGGCATTGTGAGTTAGAGATGTGTTGGAATGGGGAGTGGCTGAGGAACAACACATGAGATTATCTTGCACAGATGATAATGGTGTAGATGATTTGGAAGCCTGGGGGGCAATGCTAGATTCATTCAATGAGCATTGCGGCTTGGAGTAAGAGGCAAGCTTGAGTGATCCGGTGATGTGAAGTTGTATAGAGTATTCTTGAATAAGAGAGTTGACATGTCAGGTGGGAATTAATCTGATCATTGTTGGTTGTGTTCTGTATGTCGACCTGCCACATGTGATGTTTTTGTACTGAGACAGTTCTAATGCTTTCTGTAATAGGGGGGGGATACTTGCACTTGACATCATGCACAAGTTGTTGTACCAGGTTTTTTTTAATGCATAAATAACGTTTTAAAAACTCAGCCAATTGGTTACTACTTGTGTCTCTATTGTCACTCTTAGTTGCTTGCTTCTTATTCAATAGCTTTCCTTGTCCATCTTGAGTTTGTCCCTCCCCTGCTCACTTTTAGAAAACTACTTTTTTCTTTTTGCTCAAGCACCTCATGAGACTGCATGTGTTTTCCAGCTCTTTCCCCAGCGTGCTGCTCCCATCCCCAATGCTAAATTCCTACCCCACACTCCATGTTGCTGTCTCCCTTGTGTTGCAAACTCTTTCATGTGTTTCTCCCACCGCAAGACTCTATGCCTCCCTCGCGCTCCATGTTGCTTGGCTTGTGTGCTTCTCCCCTGCCCCATGTTGCGCTCACTGGTGTCCGGCTATTCCCCTCCCCCATCTTTTGTTTTTGTTTTCATTTTTGCGGGGGGTGGGTGGGGCGCAAATTGTTGCCAGCCCCATGTCGTTAAAAAAAACACATTCTTTTTCATTTTTTTAAATGTAAAGGTTCATCTCAGATGGTTAATTTAAAAACAAAAAGGTTCCCACGTCATTTTATAGTTATGCATGTGTAATGATGCATGCATGTACAAAACGATGCAGCTGCGTGATAGCGCCTTTTTTTTTCTTTCACTTATGTCCATGATGCACAGCATCTTGCAGGCGCTCTCCAGCATCAATGAAAGGGACTGATAAAGCCAGTAGGTCCCCTAGGCAAGACCTACTGGCTTTGTCCATACTTGTTAAAGTGTGCTTATAAAATGCAAAACATGCTGCAAAGTACCCAGTACTGTGACATCTGGTTCAATGTGAATTTCTTGCATTTTCACTTGACTTTTTTTTTTTTTTTGATACTCCTCCCTCTTGTGGATTGTATTATCACCACGGTGACAAAATGCGAAGTAAAGGCAGAGAACTCAAAACTGGAGGTGGAGTTGCCACGAAACATACAGAATATATTAGATGTGCTCTTACAAACCCATCTTTGTAACGCGGGTGATTCAACATTCAGGCCTCTAACACTAACCAAATGAACATCACCCTTTTGTAAGTCCTTCCAGATAATAATAAACCCTTACCAAAGAGATGATTGAATTTACAACTAACACATTACTATCCTCCAGCACTCACCCAATAGCTGCGATTTTAATATCCAATGAAACAAAAATAAGAATTCTTTCATGAAAGCACTGACCTCTTTACTGATGGAAAGCAACCTAATGAAACTGTTCTAGCATTTGCATAGAGCTTGCCTACTTATTTCAAGGCTGCAAAGTACTTTTTGGTAAGTAGCTACTACATTTGTTGTGCCTGGTGGCAGAGTGTTGGTTGAGGTGTAACATATGAGTTGTGTGTTTTGTCATCATGCGTGAGGCTGAGAGGGGTGCTCCAAACTTAATGCAGTGGCGTGTAGTTGTGTTCTACGCATTAAGTGGTATAATGGGTTCACAGGCTGCATATACAAACCAGAATGACTTGTATCCTGATCTACGTCACGGTTTGATGAACACCCAGGTCTTTGTTCTTTCTTCAATCCTAGATGTCTGCTGATGCTCCTTGTTCTCTTGGGATATTCCATAGATTGCACATCTGCACAGAGAAAGACCTCCAAAGGATGTTTTTTTAATGGAGGAATGATCAGGAAGGAGTACATCATTCTTGAACTAAGGCTTCTCCTTTGGCTGTACGAGTTGAGTTTGGACTGTAAGAAAGGCCCTATCCCACGGATTGCCTATTGAGCAATGTTAAGGGCTTTGAAAAAGAGTCTTCTTGGAGCTAGTTGCCAGTGCTGAGCATAGAGGCCACGGGTAATGCTGTTCTGTCTTTTTGGTTTAGGACGTGTCTGGTTGCAACGTTCTCGCTTGTGATAAGCAGGTGTAAAGAGAGTCCAATGTAGGACTCCCAGGAATAATGAAGACGTGAAAGCACCGGTGTTACTCATGCCTGTGTCCTGTGGGGAAGCCTGAGTAAGGAAAGATATGTCGTGTTGTTCTCATTGAGTGACTTTGTTAACCTGGAGGTGGAAATCACTTACTCCTGAAAAAGCACTGTATCTTGAAACACTTGTCACATCGTCAGACTGTACCTCTACTCTGTTTAGGATCAAAATACAAGGTTCAACCGCCCATGAGTACTGCGCAACCATACACGCCAACATTAAAAAAAAATGAAAGTGCGAGATTTGGGGTGAGGGGGGAGGAGTCGAGGGAATGTAAATTCCTAATTGACATATGTTGAAGCAGAGGCAATTTTAGGCTGCAGGCAGCCTAAATAAAGCTATTTTTGGCTTTAAAAATGTGGAAGTCCCCTGCCTGAATCGGGTCTGTTGGCATGTCTGCGCGTAACATAAAATATACGATTACAATTGTATCTATGACTGGACTAACTGTAAAGTCTAGAGTACCTGTCTTGCATTGTTAGCTGTTTAAGATAAATGAGCAACAACAATGATTTTGTTGCAAATTATTAATATTGAAAATGTTTCAAATATGAAATTATGAGACTGTGAATTAAACATTACTGAATACTGTGGAAGGGGTAGTGGCCTTTAGAGTATAGAGTCACTCCCGTTATATTCACTATGATAGACATTCACACTGTTTTTCTCTCCACATCTTGTCTATCTGCATATCTTACACCTCATCTCTTTACTCTTCAGCACCCTACTTTTCACTCTCCTGAATGCACTTCCTCACATCGCCTTCACTTACCTATATGCACATCTCCTTCACTTGATCACCCCCAACCATACAGCACACCCCCTCATCTGTATACACAGGATTTTCTTTTACTTTCGCCTTGCTAACATTTTTACAGCTGCATATCTCCTTCACACACATTTACAGTGAATCACAATTCCAACTGGAACAAGCATTTGCAATGCAATAGGTCTCACATTTACGAGAGTTTAAGCTATTGGCATTGTAAATGACCATGCCTTTTATTTATGTGTTGTTTTTAAAACAGATAAATAAAAGACATTGTCATTTACAATGCCAATAGCTAAAACGGCAAAAATAAAAAATAAAAAGCGTTAGGAGAGAGCACGTCCTGCCTCCAATAGCAGGCAGGACAAAGCTATTTGAGACAATAGTGCTCGGAGGCTGTAATTAAAGCCTATCAAGAAACAACACACAAAACAGGGGGTGTCGCCATGGGAGGTTACGAAATGAGACAAGGCGGTACTAAGGAGGGACTACTAAGCCTTGTGACCAATAAACAGCCACAGTTTACAGTGGACATTGACACAAGCCAATGAAAAATATGGGCGGAGAGTGGGCGGAGCTTCAAGTCCCTACCTGAATACAGCATGCCTCGCAGAGCAGTGCAAGCGCTGCCCAGGCTCGACCTAAAAAGTGACCATTGCACCATGCCTTCTGCAGAGACGCCAAAGATTAGATGACCATGTATTCTGAACACCTTTTTGACCCACTGACAGACATTGTGAGAAACTCGCATTGCCTTCTGGCTCAACTCCAGAGCTTTCAATCGTGGCCCATTATAAACACTTGGAGGTGACCCAGTTCAAAGTATGCACTATACAAAAGTAAAATGCTACATGAAAAAAATACAGGATTACAACATCCTGGAAATAGCCAACACTCTAATGCAGTGCAAGATTCGGTAAAACGGGAAATATGAACAGGAACTAAATCTTTGCTATGGATTACATTTTTGTTTTTCATTCATTGTTCAGAAATCAATCAGTGTTTTTGCCATTCATATTAAGACATTAATATATGGTCCAATAGGAACCTGGTCCAACGTCCGGTTTTAATTACTACTAGGTCCAAGACTCTAAGACAATCACCCTAGTGAGCTAAAGATGGTGAAGCTGAGGCTTGGCACGCTTAGAAACAGCATTACCAGGGCTTTAAGTGGGATGAAAAAACTGGGGGGGGGGGGGCAGGTCTCTCAAAGGGGCATGGCCAATGTAATTAAGGGCGTGGCTTAAAAACACATAAGCTGAAAATCTGTGCTTAGCTTAGTATGCCGCCCGTCTGGCATTTTGCTACTTCTGTCATTGCATCCAGATATATAATACAAAAAGTAACATTACACCTACAACAAGCCAGGACTATTGGCTTTGTCAATGGTTGTTAGTCGCATAAGATAAATAAGCAGCTATGGCTTCGTTGTATAGCATATTGAAAATGCTTCAGTTCGGACATGATGAGACTGTGAAAGAACTATAACGAGTCTCTTTGAAGTTACATCAAAGGCAGTGAAGGGTGGTACTAATGCAGTTATGATATATTTTTTCATCCTGAGGGTGAAGGCAAAAATGAAGAGCCCGATAGGGACCCGTCTCAGCACCTGTTTTTTAGAACTGCCGCAAGACCCGGCCCACTTAAAGCCCTGTTCATAACACAAATTCCAGCCTCGTATTCTGAATGGTGGATGGGCATGCGTACATTACAACTGTAGTAGTTATGTAGAAACTGGTCCAGCATTCCCCAACATGTAATAAATTACGCCGTTCTACTCACCCCGGACACCACGTTAGGGCGAGCTTATCAGGGTCATGCCTTCTACTTCCCCAGGAGACTAGAAGACAACGCGCATTGGGGATTCTATCCATGAGTGAGTCCATCACTAGGACGACCTCATCCTTACTTCTTTTCGAAAGGGACTCCTAAAACACTTTGAACCTCATTTTTGTTGAGCCTTGAAAAAGTCCAGGTGGACGAAACACGTGTCGGCTGTTTTGGATTGGATATACTGTTCAAAACTCTATTTCCGAAGTAAAAACGTTGTGGAAGAACTTGACCCCTGTTGATTGGATCTGATAATTTCTTCGGAATTTTATCAAGAATGAACTGTATGTCATTGACTGGATTGTGTGTGCTGGAGTGCACTTTTTTCCTTTATGTAATAAATTCATATAATGAGATAGATTGGTGTCCACGTGACATTGGGTTCAAAATCCTAGCTATTAAAGCCATTCAGTGACATACACAGTCCGACAACATGCTTCCTTGCTCTCCGAATGACAGGGAGAAAATATGGAGGCACAAAAGTGGTTAAGGAAATTGCCTTATCTTCTACATGGCATCTCCCTGAGCTGTACCGTTAAAGCAATTTGTCCGCAAGTCGTTTTAAAGGGTTATTTCCTCTAAGCAAGTAGTGATATAGCTGCCAATTCTACTTCCGGTTTCGCTTTCATAGAGGCCGACAAGCAGTACAAAGCCGTGCAAACAGCAGCAGACAGGTTCCAAAAGGGAAACAGCCTTTGCCACGCAGGTAAGTTTATGAGCCTTTACCACGCATGGTAAGTATTGGTAAGGTGTCCGTCTGTCTGTCTATCTATCTATCTATCTATCAATCTATCTATCTATTTATCTATCCCTTTACCACGCATGTTAAGTATTGGTAAGGTAGGTGCAAGTGTGTGTGTATAATTTATTTTCTTGAGAGGACTGCTCTGCCGTGTTAGAAAGTAGTTCAGAAATTAGTTTAGCTTAGCTTCTTTTCTCTGCTTTCTCTGGCCTGATGTAAGTGTCAATGTTGAGATTGGGTTCCGAGTTCTATATTTGTGGAAACTCCTTTGAGAGTAAATGATTGTTTGTTTTCTTCATAAAAGGAATAATTTGTCAACTTTGAGTTTGTCCTAAGGTAATAGTTCAATTGCTAGTAGGGCGATTGAGTAAAACAGCTAAGTCTTGTTAGGATAAAACCTTCTAAGGTTTTCCTTGTTTTTGTCATGTTACAAAATTTCCAGAGGATATCTGGGGTTCGCACCAGCAGGTTGAGCACGTGGAGAAGTCGGCTCTAAATTCCACGCAGGTTTTGGGTTTGGAACTGGTGTAGACATCACTGGTGAAAAGGCTAAAGCCAACAGGATCAACGTGGTCTTTGGTGCTGGTGTGGCGCGATGGCCCTTCGCTGGTTGGGGGCCCTGAACAGTCACGGGCACCAGGGCAGACCCCACCAGCTGAAACCCAACTGGGGACGCCTGTGGTTCCAAGGGGCCCAAAGGTGCTTCAAAAGGAACTATAGCAACACAAAAGGATGGATGGAATGCTGAACATTGGCAAACATTGACCCCCAGTAAAGAGATCTACAGAAATCTGGGCCTAAATCCATCGTTTTTAGGTCTCGCGCCTAGCGTTGCAGTGCACAGCACTGCTCGCGCAGCGCGAGACCTCGAGAAAGGGCTTTAGAAAGCTAACCACACGCTCGTGCGTGTGGTTTTGCTTTCGGAAGCCCACATTGGCTGTAGCGTGCGTTTTTTTAAAAAAAACGGCACGCAATTGGGCAAAGGCGGGCGCATGTCCCGCCTTTGCTCCGCCCATTCCCGTCCGTGTCTAGGAGTACGCGCATCAGCGCGCGGCACAGACGGCAGGCTCCCTCGCCCCCCCCGCTCCTCTGTGGTGCGCGCGCACCACTGGTCTTTTAAGAAACAGCTTACATGCACTTTAAGTTATAATTCTCGAAGCATCCGTTTTATTTTTAAACTCGGAATAATTCAGTTTCATTATTTGTATAGACTGCCAGTAATTTCCCTGACTTACCAAGAGCCATAGAGGAAGTGGCGAAGCCGGGCAGGCGGGGCGGGGCGTGCCGGGCTGTGCTGGGTCCAGGGAGCGCTGGGGCCCGGTCAGTCAGCGATCACAGGGTGTGCAGGGACCCTGTCGGACGGGGGACAGGCTGTGCTGGGTCCCTCTCAGACAGGCTGTCCGGGGTCCGTGCTGTCCGGGTGCTGGCTGTGCTGGGTCGGGGCAGTGCAGAGAACAAGCTGAGCACCTGTCTGCACGGTGCTCTGCCCCTGTGTCTCCGGGTCTGTCCTGCTTGGCGTCTGCGCCCATGGGCCTCTCCGGTGGGGGCCCTGCCCTCTCCTGTGCGGGGCTGCCCTGCTCATCATGCTCGCGATTGTCATGTCTTCGCGGCTCGTGGATATGCTTCGGGGGCCCTGATCGTGGCCCTGTCCTTGGGGCCCGACCTGCTTCTCATGTTCGTGGAGTTGATTGCTGCCATGGTGAAGGATCCTTGCCAGCTTAGCAGTAGTGCTTCTCCGCCGTGCCCCCTGTCGCTGCTCCCGTGGCCCCCTGTCGCTGCTCCCGTTGTCGCTGCTCCCGTGGCTAGAGCACAGTATGGAATACAATGTCTGCACGCTGGTGAAGCGCCGACGGTGTGTAAACATCATTGCATTGCCGTTTGTGTAGCGCTTCCCTGCCCTCTGCTTGGCCCAAAGCGCTGTCTTCGTTGTGCAATTATTAGCTGTCTCCCATGAATTATGTGTCTAGCGCTTCAGTACCCTGACAAAGTCATGCAGCGCTGCGATTGGCATCGGGCGCATGGTGAGTCCTGTGTGCATGCAGGCGTATTCATGTGTGTGTGTGTTTACAAATGTCTGTGTGCAGGTGTGAATGTATGTGAGAGACTGTGTACAGGTGTGTGCGCGTATTTATAAGTGTGTGTGTGTGACTGCAGCTGTGACTGTGTTACAGGTGTGTGGGCGTGTGAATGCACGGGAGACACTATTTACAGGCGCGTGTGTAGTATGCACTGATGTGAGAGACTGCAGGTATGTATGATTGTGTATTTACAGGTGTATGTACAAGTGTGTGTGTGTGCAGGTGTGAGTGTGTATTTACAGGTGTGTGCACAATTGTGTGTGTGTGTGCAGGTGTGAATGAATGTGAAAGGCTGAGTGTGTGTTTACAGGTGTATGTACTAGTGTCCATCTGTGTGAATGTATGTGAGATGCTGGGCGCGAGTAGGTGTGTGTTTGTATGTACTGGTGTGTGCGCAGGTGTGAGTGTATTTGAGAGGCTGTGTGTATTTGGTGTGTGTTTGTATGTACTGGTGTGCGTCTGTGTGAAGGTGTGAATGAATGTGAAAGGCTGAGTGTGTGTTTACAGGTGTGTGTATGTACTAGTGTCCGTCTGTGAATGTATGTGAGATGCTGGGCGCGAGCAGGTGTGTTTGTATGTACGCACGTGTGAGTGTATTTGAGAGGCTGTGTGTGTACAGGTGTGTATTTGGTGTGTGTTTGTATGTACTGGTGTGCGTCTGTGGGCAGGTGTGAATGAATGTGAAAGGCTGAGTGTGTTTTTACAGGTGTGTGTATGTACTAGTGTCTGTGTGAATGTATGTGAGATGCTGGGCGCGAGCAGGTGTGTGTTTCTATTTACTGGTGTGTGCGCAGGTGTGAGTGTATTTGAGAGGCTGTGTGTGTACAGGTGTGTATTTGGTGTGTGTTTGTATGTACTGGTGTGCGTCTGTGTGAAGGTATGAATGAATGTGAAAGGCTGAGTGTGTGTTTACAGGTGTGTGTGTGTGCATTGTGAATGTATGTGAGAGACTGTGTGTACACTAACACTAATCCTTTTATGGGTTCCGGAGTAGCGTGCTACTCACCAGAAAAGCGCTTCAACACCCATCAGGGGTAATAAGTGCTATATGAATGCAAACCTTTCTTCCCCTTCTATCCCTCCGCTATCCTTCTCACTCCAAATAACTGACTAATATCCACCACTCAAATTACTTTCATATTTCACTATACTAATTCACCACAAATCCTTTATGGGTTTCCGGAGTAGTGTGCTTCAACACCCCATCAGGGGTAACAAGCGCTATATAAATACAAACCTTTTTTCCTCTTCTATCTTTCTGCTATCCTTCCGAATCCAAATAACTGAGTAACCTACCCACCACTTAAAATTTACTTGCATGTTTCACTATACAAATTCAACACTAATCCTCTTTGGGTCCCGGAGTAGCGTGCTACTCGCCGAAAAAGTGCTTCGACGCCTCGTCAGGGGTAGTAAGCGCTATATAAATGCAATTACAATACAATGCAAGTTTGTTCCTGTGTACATTGCTCATACTTTTTCATTTCTTCTTAATGGAAAAATAACATGTGGGGATGTGTGTGCGTGTGTATATACAATGTACCTTTCCAATTAATTTTAATGAAGTTATGGATACAGTGCATTTGGTTCAACCTTTAAATAAATAAAAATAATATAAATATATTTTTTTATTATATGGATTTTCTTGTAACATTTGTATTGTGCTGTTTTGTGAAAACCTTAACCACGCAAAAAACTTTACTTTCTAAATGTATCTAATACTTCTTTCTGCAATGTTTCGAAGTCTAATGAACGCTGTAGGCCTTGCAAAGAGTATGTTAAGTGCTAAATAACTAAATAAGTACTAATGCAATAAAATACAATGTACCTTTCTAATTAATTTTAATGAAGTTATGGATACAGTGCATTTGGTTCAACCTACAAATAAATGTAAAAAAAAAATATATATATATAGTTACGTGATTAATGTTTTCACAAAACAGCACAATACAAATGTTACATGAAAATCTATCTAAAAATTTTTTTCCCCACACATAAATTTACATGTAGAAATTAAATGTCATAGCGAAATTGTAAAACTTGACATTACATATTCATCACTAGACATTGTTCGCTCTCAGAATCCCAAGTTTATTTGCACAGTTTATACCTAAAGGCGTCTGAACCTACCTAATATCAATCGTCAGGGCTTTAAGTGGGCTGGGTCAGTCTGGGTCTCAGACCCGGAAGAATTTAAAACGGGCATTGAAGCGGGTCCCTGTTGGAGACTATAGTCATGTCCTAAACTTTACAGGCAAAAACACTGAGTGATTTTTTTTTTTGGTATATTTTTATTGAAAATATTGATAGCAAGAACATAGATCAGGTCACATCCTTGGATACAAAATTTCAAGTGAGAGGGAGCTATGGTAAGCCAAGGAAAAATATATAGTAAGGACACTGCAGTACAATAGTTGGGGGTGGGGGAGTTTCTTCCTTTACAAAAAAACCACTGTTACAAATGGAAAGCAGTGTCTGCTGGGGGAGAGGATAAACAATAGTACCATACAGCAGTAATAGACATTAATGGCCATATGCAGACTCTCTGTACAGTGGGTCCTGTCTGTCGTCCGTCAACCACTTATCAAAAACAAGCATTTGCAATGCAATAGGTCTCGCATTTACGCGAGTTTGAGCCATTGGCATTGTAAATGACAATGCCTCTTATTTATGTTTTGTTTTTAGGTCTCGCGCCTAGCGTTGCAGTGCGCAGACCTGCTCGCGCAGCGCCAGACCTGCTCGCGCAGCGCCAGACCTCTAGAAAGGGCTTTAGAAAGCTAACCACACGCTCGTGCGTGTGGTTTTGCTTTTGCCTGCTGGTATTGGCTTTCGCGTGCTTTTTTTTAATAAATACAGCACGCGATTGGGCAAAGGCGGGCGCATGTCCCGCCTTTGCTCCTCCAATTCCCACTGATGGCTAGCACGCACAGCAGCGCGCGTTCGCCTCGCTGCCGCGCTCCCTCCCCCTGCTCCTCTGTGGTGCGCGCGCACCACTGTTTTTAATGGATGTCTGTAGCATTCCTGAAAGAAAACTATGCTCTGGAAGAGTTGATGCAGCTGACCCCACCATCGCATGCATGGGTCACCTTGGCGCTGATTAAGTTTTCAGAATACGCAAACCGTGCTTATTACAGGCCGGCACATTTAGAGTATGATTGCCCGCTCTAAGAGTTTGTTTTGATAATTTATTTATCATATTGATTTGTAAAGTGCTGGCTTGTGGCAACTAGTCTGTTCATAGCGCTTTAAGTGATGAATTGTTCAGAAGTAAAAAGCATACCCGGGAGTTATCAAAACTGAAAGGTAAGAGTGGTTTGGATTGAAAGAAGTGCTTACCTTTAGAAGGAATGTAAATTGTAAAAAAATTTGGTTGATACCATGTTTCACAAACTGTCCATTATAGGTCGACCTTGAAACCTTTGTGCAGACTACAGAATGAGCCTTCTGTTTAGAATGTTATTGATTTTTAGTAATTTGGGTTCGTTTTATGCTCTACACTAATAACCACTTGAAGTATAACTATCAATGTAGACTACAGGGCAGACATAGCTGGGTCCGTCACATAGTGTTAGGTTGCCAAACGAGTGATCTCTCTGCAATGTATTACTGCAAATAGCTGCTTTGTATTCTTCCGAAGGAAGCTGAACGAATGCCTTACACAAGAGATGCAGGAATACAGTTCCCGGAAGTGACCTACTGAGCAGCACAGAACAGGCATGGCTGAGTGGTGCTTGCTCACTGCTTGTTTGACATGTTGGTACGGAACCGCTTGCAGCGTACAAGGCGGAGTCTGCACGGGGCAAAAGCTCTTTCCTCTGTTCTCCTTGTGCCTTGGCCTCGTCTACTCCACTCTCCTGACTTGGCTGCCCCTTTTGTTTTGAACCATCTCTTGCTCCATGCCCCTTCTCTTTCCTCTTTCTCATCGCTATTACTTATGTCCTGTTCTGCCGCTGTGTCTGCTTGGTGCTCGGCCCCAATTATTGTCCATTTGCTCTCTTTCCTGTCTCCTCTTTTCTCGCCCCATTGCCAGCTTCCTGTTCTGTCCTCTATCACCTTATGGCTCTGGACTCTAGTCCCCTCTCCCACATCCCTTACCTGTATACCGTCCAGCCGGTATCCCCTATCCTGTGTGTCCAACTGTATAGTGTATTTCCCACCCTTCCAAGGAAGTACGCTTACTTCAGTGGCTAACTCCTTGGTGTTTGACACTGGGAAAACTGACTTAGTACCTTCCCCACGGCACCAGCACCGGGACATGCGCCCGCCTTTGCCCAACTTAGACTTTACAAGTCCAGAACACACTGTCTGAGAGGCAACCACTGCACAACCATTTGGTCATATACTTGAAGGGCCCGTCTTCCGGGCTTTTTCATGATACCAATGTGGGTAGAAAAAACGGTTTTCTCCGGAATTCCAGTAGTGTGTTTGAATTGTGCTGCCATCCTTCTTTCCTATTCACATTTCCCAAGGAGGAATCATTTAATGGGAAAACCACCTGGTTAGGATGGAAAACGTGCATGAGTTGGTACCCAAGCACCAATACCTACGATTATTTCCACAATTAGAGTGCAAAATCCAGGGCTTTAAGTGGGCCGGGTCTCACCGGTGCTGAGCACCAGCAGTTTTTAAAAGGGGGCCTTGAAACGGGTCTCTATCGGGCTCTGTTTTGTTCCCTGGCACAAAGTAATATCCAAGTATTCCCCAAGCTTAGTTGTTAAAAATATGCTTCATGGCTACACACTTACACGGTCCACACATGCTTTCTTTTTTTTAAAGTTGGTGCTTGTTTGGTTTACTTTTGGCCAGTCACTCTCCAACAGAGCATTTTGGCACTCCGACACCAACTGCTCCCTCCATCCTCCCTTAGTAGGTAACAGACATTGCCATTTACAATGCCAATAGCTCTAACTTAAAAAAATGCGAGACCTATTGCATTTCCAATGCTTGTTTTTTTTTGCATCAGTTTCGACCCAGCCATATGCAAATCAGTCTTGACCCTGCTACCCATGGAAGCAGTCCAGCCCGAACTGCGAGGCCAGGTCCTCCCCAGACCGGAAACAGGCATTCTGGGACCGGTTTGGGGTATCACCCCTCATCAGTCAGGTTAGCTTGAATCCAATGGCATAATGAGCATGGGACCCAAGTCTGGGCATACCCTTCCCACTTAGGGAAACTATAGCAACACAAAAAGATGATGGACAGAATGCTGAACATTGTCAAGCTAGCCTGGCTGATGAGGGGTGATACCCTGAAACCAGTCCAAGGATGCTTGTTTCCGGTCCAGGGAGGACCTGGTCTGGCAGTTCGGGCTGGACTGTTCCCATAGGGAGCAGGGTCAAGACTGATTTGCATTTGGCTGGGTCTAAACTAGGGTGGCGTGGTGAGCAAAATAAACAATGGATTAAACCCAGATCTGTGACTGGGGGTGAATGTTTGATTTGATCATCATTAAGTCCATCATCTGTTCTTTTTGTTTTTGTCGCCCTAAGGGTGAAGGGTATGCCCAGACGTGGGTCCCGTGCTCACTGTGCCACTGGAGTCAAGCTAGCCTGGCTGATATGGGGTGATACTCTGAAACTGGTCCCAGGAAGCTGATTTCCAGACCAGGGAGGACCTGGCCTGGCAATTTGGGCTGGGCAGCTCTCATGGGGAACAGGGTCAAGACTGATTTACATATGGCTGGGTCCAAACTGGGGTGGCGTGATGAGCAAAAAAACAATGGATTAAACCCAGATCTACAGCTGGGGGTAAATGTTTGATTTGTTCAGAATTCCATCCATCATCTGTTCTTCTTGCACAAAAGGAACTAGCATCATCTGGAAGAGCTCAGTATGCCGTTCTTGATGCCTCAACTTGCTGTGGTTTCAACGATCGACCTGGGAATTCAGGACATTTTGGGTCCAGCCTCTGTGTAGGCTTAAAGTCGAAAGAGGGGTGCACAGTGGTTTTTTCCAATGTTGGCTGTGCAACTTCTTCCTATAGCTTGCATGACGTGGCTGAGAAGAGTACCACTTGGACTTCTTGTACTTATGGTACAACTTCACATTTTGCTTTACTTGAGGATGATGACTTGGAGTTGGACCAAGACCTGGTACAGGAGCAACCCCACGGCTTAGAGCAGGAGCAAGTCCTTGGTCTGGAGCTCAATTGTTCTTAGTTTTTGTGCTCAGTGACAATCCTCCCAATCCTTAATGGCTTTCGGGTGCATCAGGGAGCATTTCCTGTAGGACTTTGAGTCATGCTTAGACCTTAAGACTCTATGGGCAGATGTTGTGTGGCCCTGTAACCAACATTTGCTCCTGAACTCGCTGCACGGTGGCCTTTGGGGGAGACATTTCCCCCATCACACTGTTTTGAAGGAAAACAATTCTGGAGTCAGCTAAATACTGATGAACGATTGGGAGCAGAGCTCCGGATCGAAGGGCAGGGAGAGAAAGGAACGGACATCATTGTGCATAGGTGGTGCTTATGTATGACTCCAGGAAGTGTGAGGCCACCATGGAGTCCGATGGTGTCACCTGCTGGTGCGTAAGGAATTGCTAGGTGAGGTTCCGTATCCAGTCTGGTGCCTGGGTTAATTCAAAAGATGAAGTATCTGCAGTTAGAAGTATCCATCAGAAATGTAAGATGCCATAGGTCCGATAAGTTTTTTAAGAAAAGTTACGACAAAGGTAAAAGGCTTCACTTACTTATTGTAAAATGCATTTGATAAAGCAATAGTTCTTTAAAGGTAAACTTATTACACTATATTGAGGGGACTAGACTGGTATTTAGTTTCAATGAATCTCACATCTAACTTAGCTTCATGGGTTTTGGTGTTGGTTAACCCCGGGATAAACCCCTCGGGTAGAAAACGTGCACTATAATAATCATTGTTCGGCCTTCTTAAGAGAGACTGTATATTTTTGCAACTGTCAGTTTTATACGTATTTGTAACTTTCCGGGCTATTTGCCTGACAGCTGTCTAGTAAGAAAGCTTATGCTCAATATAGTAGACCAGAGTTGGCAATGGTGGCAAGCCAATGATAAAGGCTATAGGCCTATAGGAAACGTTATCTCAAATGCCTTAGGTCCAATTTGTTTATTATGAAAACCTACAATAAAGGCAGTCGGCCTGAGCTGTTTATTGTGCGAAACATAGTTAAGGCCAATAGGTCTTCAAGGGTATATTGTTATTACACGGTATTAAAGCCTTTTGGCATGTATTTTGTTACATGGAATTTCACAGATTAATGTAGCAGGCAAGGATTTTGGTGTTGGTTACTTCCTTTGACAAACTTGAAGGGTTCAAGATCTGCACGACGATAATCCGAGCTAGACTGTTTTAGGAGGGCCTGGCAGATGTAGTTGTCAGCCAGGCCTTTGTAATGGAAAAAAAATCTCTACATACATATGTATACACAGATTGTCCTTGGGTCATATCTCTTCTATCAGTTCCAAAGTAATTCGCTGTCTGCATCTCCCCGTGATGGCATAGTCCAAGAGGCAATGGGTTAGCCCATTTCTGCTACTTGTTCTATTGTCCTTTGAGTGATGGCACTTTGCCTCATATATGTCCATATCTGCCTGAAAATAAGTACGCCTCAGTGCCTTTGCTGGGTGGAAAGGGGGGGGGGGGTGAATGAGGTTTTCATTATCTCCTTTTATCGTTCCATTTTGTTTTTCCTCCTCTTCTTTTCCTGTTTTTTCTCTAAGAGCGTCCTGCAGCTCCCCAGACAGTCCTAATGGGGTACTCATTTTACTTTTATTCTATTAGCTTATCTTCCATATGTTTGTTGCATTTGGGTGTGTTTTGTTGTGGATGGGTAAATAGGTGAATGCAAGGATGAGTTAGTGGGTGGATATAAAAGTGCAAGGATGAGCTACAGAATGCTTGTATACCGACGTATTCAGTTCTTAAAGAGGAACTGTCAGTTATAAGGCAAACCTACTGGCATTGCCAATGCATGTTAACACTTTTCTGTCATTCCTTTCCGTTTGAACGCACACAGTTCCTTACTTTCATAGAAACCCCCTTACATAGCGCGACCCTCTTCCCCCCCCCGCCAAACATATGCTCGGGTCAATTAGCTTGGGGGCGGAGCGATCTTGAGCGGTGTGTAAACGTCAGAGAACTGGAACGCATCCCCTTGAGGCTGACTCAGCCTTTTATACTTCCCATATCAATAAAATGAATGACACTTATGATTGTTATTGAAGTACAAGAAGGCAGGGTAGCTTGTGGTGCCAGCTAAATAATTTTGTTCATTCACTGTTGCCCAATCCGAAGGGGGAGGGGAGGTCATGGAAGTGGCAATGGAAACGTGCACAAATGTGGGAAATCAGACGGTCCCCTAGAAACTGTAACATTAGGTAAAGGCACAATAAGTAAAAGGCAGTTTGTAAAAGAGGAAGTGCCTAGGATTAGACTAACCTCAGGGTGCATGACATCAGACAAGTCGACATCCGTTCCAGGGAGGTCTGTGAGAAAGATGCAATCAGGGTCTAATTTTTTTTTTTTTTTTTTTAAACTTGCAGGTGCCAAAGGGCCAACGGCACCACCAAATGCGAAGGCTTCCTATTCTTAATTTTATGTCAGGACCGGAGGCTCAGCTTATGCATTTACTCCCTTCACTTTATTTCTCGGCAGCCTAAACAATATCAACATCAGCTGCATTAGCAACAATAAGACAACCAGTGGCTTATGGCATCTATGGAGAGTGGTGGAAGGGGCAAATGGGTGGTGGGTGGGTGCATGCACTATCAAGCACTACATGTAAGGTGCAAATAAAAAAAAAAAAAAAAATCACTTACCGTACATACTGCATGACACGTCCTCTACGCTCCAGTCCAGTGTTCAGCACGGGCCCCAGCCAACGACCTTAACCAATCCTGGTGCTGCTCTCATGTTGTTAACCAGGATTGGAGGGACTGGCCTCTCTCAGCGCTCCCGAGGGCACTGGATGCCTGTTCTTGCTCTCAACCCAGCTGTCTAAAACAGCTGAGTTAGACAGGTTTAAAGTGCGCATGTCTGGCTGGCCGTCGCAAGAAAACAGCAACCTAATTTCTCCCGAGATATTGTCTGCCTGGGCGCAAAGAGTGATATGTTTCCCAGGGAACGCAAACTGCGCCCTTTCCACAGAGCGACATTAATCTCTATTGATAAAAATACACCCTAAACTAGAGTTAGCTCCTATAGAGGCATGCCAGTGGCGGGTGGTGGCCTGTTCAGGGATCCTTTTATCAAGGAACTAAATAAGTTTGTTATGACGCTCTCACCCTTGGCTAAGACACAGCAGTCAATGAGAAGGGTGTTCGGCCAGAAAGGTTTTCTCTGGGGGTGGGGTGAGGGGTGGCACTAGAGGTAAGGAGCATTCAATCGGCCACCCTTACACACCCATCTTCCAAAAATGTCAGGGTTGAAAGCCATTCCAGTGGCAAGATCAAAGACGTTTCAGAGGTTTCTTCACAACCAGAGGCACCAGCAGCAGAAACGTCTGCTAAGGAGTATTCTTCCTTACCAACCAAGAGTGGACGGAAGGATAGGAAAGTTCCTACCCAAATGGGGGTAGGTAAAAGGGAGTGCACAGGTCCTGCAGACAATCACAGTTTTCCATATAGAGTGCCACGAGACTCCACAACATAGGAAAAGACCCACTGTCCTTTCTTTCCCAGAGAAGGACTCATGCATCATAGACCTAAAGGTGAACACAGTGGAGGTTCCTAAGCAAAGGTTTTCTAATCAAAAAGAAGTACAAAGGTCATTAACCAGTAATAAATTTAAGAAAGTTCAATGGCTGGCAGGTATACCGCCACTTCAAAATGGAAGTTGTGCATTTTCTCAGAGATAATCTGTTACCAAACGATTGGATGGTCAGGTTGTACCTGAAGGATGCACACCTCACAATCCTGTTCTTCGCACCTCACAAGAGATTTCACCATTTTATGTGAAGACATCAGGTGTACGAGTTTATATCACTTCCTTTTGGTCTCCCCTCCGCTTCATGGTGCTTTTCAAAAGTGCTAAGACCAGTCATAGAGCTACTCCGATCTAGGTGGATCAGGATGATCGTGTATCTGGAAAATATCCTGTTGATGAACACAGGCGCAACACAAATGTGAAAGGCTCTAACGATGACATCCCTGCTCCAGAATCTGGGTTTCATACTCAATGCACAGAAATCCAAAGGTGAACCTACAGAGACTATAGTCTGCCTGGGATTCATCATGGAGTTGGCACAACAAACACTGAAACTACCCCAAGGGAAGATGATGCTTATCCTGAAGGAACGGAGGAGAACATTATTGAAGGGTCAGACCTCTTAAAGGAATCGGTCTAGAATCTGGCATTGTCCACCCAGGTCATTTTTCCATGGATTGTCCACTACTAGGCACTGCAGTAGCTGAAGGTCTCTCATTTAAGGAAAGGTTTCGTATTTTTGGTAGAGGCAACTCTCACAATGAAAGCCATAGCCATAATGTAACTTCAATGGTGGTTGGATCATATGGAAGCCTGGACCGGCACAGCCATTTTTAGGTCTGTACCAGATCTAGTAAGAGAACTGGATGCATGCCTATCGGGGTGGGGATCCCAATGCCGGAAGACTACCACAAGCAGCCCGTGGCCGAAACAGGAGAAGCAGTTACATATCAACTGCTTAGAATTGCTGGTGGGATCGTTTGCAGTGAAAAGTCTGACAATAGATAAAGTCTCCTGCTCCAGTCTATTGAAGATGGACAATGTATTGACAGTAAGATACATAAATCACCTGGTGGGGCGCAAGATTGAGACTACTTCTGGCAGATCTGACCGGAGACTTCTCGCTCTTTTGCCTAGACAAGAAGATCTCAGCCAGGGGCGGAATACCTGGCTGGGAAACTCAATCTGATAGCAGACTGGAACTACAGACACCGGAAGGACTTCAGTGCATGGAACCTAGATCCACAGGTATTCAAAAAGATAATGAACATATGAGTCCATTCGAGAGACATCCATTTGGTTCTTGGCTCATCCATCAACTTCCACAATCCCTCAACTGGAGACAACATGTGACCCTCCAATTGCTGCCATGGAGCACTACAGGGTATGATGGGATGTTCCAGGACTTTCGGAACAAGCTTCAAACCTCATCAGGAGGACCTGGTCAGAATCCACCACCAAACGGTATGGTTCGGTTTGGTGAAGATGGAAGCAATCTTGATCCTGTGAGGTCGAATGTAGTTCACATACTCAATTGTCTATCAAAGTTAGAGGATAAGGGACTAACCTACTACATGATTAATACCTGTAGATCTGAGATTTCGATCAGTCACTTACCTTCTTACAGAGTACCTGTGGGGGGACACCCTCTGGTGTGTAGACTGCTTACAGAAGTGAGACTATCAGTACCCCCAGAACCAAGATATTCACGTTTATGGCATGGATACACAGGTTTACGGCTTCTAGAGTCTTGGCAAAACAACCAATTCCTGACCAGGAAAGAATTATCAGGTAAATCAGTGATGCTTTTATGTCTCATCCCTTGCAAAAGGGTTTCAGGTGTCATAGCGCTAGAGGTCTCTTCTAGGTTCTTCATTCCCAAAGGGGTCACTTTCATAGTATCCAGGAATAACAAGTCTCACACCAGGGTGGTTCAGTATTCGACCTTTCGGGATAATCCAAAGTTGTGTGGGGTAAAATGTGTAAAGACATATGAAGCAATGAAATTAGGCCTACTGGCACTACATAGTAATTAATTGCAGTCAAGAAGCCCTAAAAAACAGTTCCCTCTCCTGAGACAGAGGCAGGCAATGACAAGTCCACATTTGGTGTGCATTTGATGAGAGGGGCCATGGCGTCCAAAGCTTGCTTTTGCATTGGCAGGCCACTTGGAAGATATCCTAAATGCAGCAGAGTTAGTCAGCTGAATCAAGTTTCAAAAAGGTTTATTTCAAACCAGTAATGGGGGTGGCATCACTGGTGATTAGTAAGCTTTGAACTTGCATAATCTGAGTCTCTGGTCCTGACACAGAATGTAAAATTTCCTAGCTACTGTGAAGGAATGTTTCAATCCTATCAAGGACATGGAGGAGAGGATTATTCCACATTAGGGATTACAAGTATTAGTAACCCAACCTGGATACACCGGATTGAGTTCCGAATAAGGTATAAGTATTTTTAAGATACCTATACTGTGATATTATTATTATGATGACTGAAGCTCAAACTTCAATTTCTTTGTGATTATGCGTTGGAGAGAAGATTCTGATGTTCTCTTTTTCTTGGAAAGGAACTGTCCAAAAACAGGAATACTAATGAAAAGACTGGTGGTAGGTTAACTTTCGCACAAAGAAAGAGGAAGTGTTTCTCATTGTGAATTGTTTGTGTAATTTGGGAGCTTAAATTGTTCAATATTGTGTTTTCTTGTTGCAAGGACTCATGGGACATATGGTCCTATTGTTGATAATACTGTTGATTTTGTTTGGACTGCTTGGCAATAAGGTGAAGGACGTAAAATGCATAATCCTTGCCTCTGTGTCCTTAATAGAATTGAAACTTTCCTTCACAATAGCCACAAAAAACTTCCTGTCTCCTTCCCTCACTCTTGCAGGTGTGTTTTTCATCCATGGCTTTCCCCTTTGTTACTTTTTTTCTGTCTTGCTCCCGGTCAAGGTCTGATAATGAGAAATAAGTTCTGGTACCCAAAAATGAGTGCCTGTGCCCACCATTTTTACTCATTAGCACAAATTAAACACTGCCACATTCAAATAGTCTGTAGAGGACTGCACCCCAGAAAGTGGGCCTGCGGGTCTTCATTGGCCATTTCTTGGTCAATAGTGCTGTTTCTCGCCACTGAAAATATTTCTTCGCAAAAAGGTTTGGGACGTTGGTGACCAAGCGATCACCTGCCTTCTTATCCAGCTCAGGTTGAGGGATTTTGGTTAATTGTTGGTACTTAGATTCAATGCATCTGTTGTCAAAGGTCTTATCAATAAAGTTATAACCGTCAGCTAGTCCTTATCTGCATTCTAGTGAGACCTTTATAAATGTCTGCAATCCGAGGACAGAAGGGTCAATAATACGTATAAATAAGATTCAATCGAGGAATGTAAAGTGTAAAAAAAGATCTGCCACAAATTAATTTGGGTCAGCCCAAACATCGAACACAACCTAAACAACCATTATCAAAGCCAACTGGTTGCGCCTGTGAAACCTACTGGCTTTGCCAAAACTTGTTTTTACCTCACAGATGGCCGCAGTTCATGTGCCCTTAGGGGTGGTGTCAATTTTGGAATGATTATCCATTAAGCAAAAAAAATACATCATTCCAAGAGGTCTGCCACATGCATACAGAGGTGCAAGGAGGCCATTTTGGGATGGGTTTTCTTATGCTTTAATGAAAAATCAGTCTAAGATGTGAGCAAGCATTCATGGCAACTACCTACAAATGATTTTTTAGAGCATAAACAATTATTTCAATATGGCTATCTGGGAGTGTGCTGGTCTGCGCATGTATGGTGATGCACTGCCACCCATCTTAGCATTTTTTTTTACCATTCCATGTTGACCCGCGATCATTTTCAAACAGTAAATTAAAAACAATAGTATGTGCATGACCGCTAAAGAAAGACACATATGCACATTAGAGGTACTGGGCCTTGCAGATGAAATAAATAACCGAGCAGGAAGGGGAGAGGTGGGAAGTAATGGATGAGCAGGAAAGAGTTGGAGAGGTTGGTTAATGATCAGACGCGAGAGAATGAGGAAGTGATGGACTCCCATGGAGTACTGAAAGACAGTTAAAACAGAAGTTCCCTCATGTCAGCAGCCGAAAGATATAATTTATTTAATGAAAAGTGTGGTAAACCAGACATGTTCCAGGGGCGGGTCAAGCACAAGAAGAGGGAGGAAAGCATTTACAATAACAGCAAGGACAGGAGATAAGAAAGAAGACCACAATGTAAGCAAGACCTAAAAATGCCCGGTTTAGAATGGTATACCTCAATATCCCCATGAGTTTGACAGCCAACATCTGTCGTCCATATTTTTCTGCGGAAAACACTAGTTCCTTGATTCTCTGCAGATTTTGCACATTTTAGAAATTTGCATAGAATATCTACTGTTGCCTACATTTCCAGGCAGCAAAGGCCTTCCAATTTCAGAAAAGAATGTGGTCAAGACGTCAAGGACGAAACGGCGAGAAACAGCGTAGACAAGAACACTGTTGTACCTTAGTGGGAGTTCATTTATTGTAAGCTCTGGGGGCTGCAGGCTGGGTTGGGAAATGGGCGCCTGCATAATGAATGAAATTTGTGAGTTGTTGTAAGTGTAGGAAGTGTGAGGATATTTCATGTTTGGTTGTTGATAATTCGGTATATTCTGTTTTAGCTGGCTGTGGCCGGAAGCCTTACGAAGATACAGACAGTGGACAGTCCTCAGGGTTGAGAGGGGAATTGCCCTCCCTGGCATTGCCAGAGATGTTAAGACACTTGCACAGATTATTGCTAGGGAACCCCTGATATAAATTGCACAGTCCCCAGACCTCTCTTCGATGATCTACAGAAAGAATCTAAAAAGAGGCATCAGACAACGTCTGTTTGATTCTACAAGCAAACGCAGAAAGCAAGCTGTAGTGATGTGGCATGTCTGGTTGGTCTGTGTGCAAGGAAATGGGTTGATTTAGTGAGATCATGTGTCTGTTCATTCATGGGGTGAGTGGGCATGCTATATAATGTTGAGAATGTCACAGTGGCGTAGCAAGGGGGGTGGAGGGGCGGTCTGCCCCTGGCGGCACGACTTTTCCTCCTGCTCTTACATGCTGTCTTGGAGCAGCAATCGCCAGCACCCCCCACACCCTTCAATGCGGCCGCAGGCGGCAAACACAGGGACCACCACGGGCGGCCAAAGGGCTAGCTACACCACTGGAATGTCAAGAAGAATGGAATGCTGGTGTCTGTGCAATAGGTCTCGCATTACTGATAGTTTAAGGTATTGGCGTTGCAAATAATAATGCAACGCCAATAGCTCATACTTTTAGTAATGCAAGACCTAGTGCATTGCAAATGCTTGTGTAGTGAGCCAGGAACCAGCATTGTATGTCTCAGTGCAGTACTGCAAGCTGCTCCAAGAGGTCCCTAGTGAGCAAGGCACCAGCACTGCATGTCTAGGTGCAGTACCGCAAGTTGCTCCTAGAGGTCCCTAGTGAGCAAGGCACCAGCACTGCATGTCTAGGTGCAGTACAGAAAGCTGCTCGTAGAGGTCCCTAGTGAGCAAGGCACCAGCACTGCATGTCTACAAAGTTGGAGTTATTGGCATTATAAATGGCAATGTTTTTTACCTAGCCATGTTGCAGTGTGCAGGACCATGTGTTGCCAAATAGGGACCTCTTTTGGTCACATATGGTGCTGCACCCTGCAGAAGATATGGTAAGTCCACCCTACCCATAATGTATTGCATCCAAGACAGTACTACGAGTATTCAAATAGCTATGTCGATTTATACAATTAGTAGCTTTGAAATGTGACAAAAGAATTATTACATTTATTTCGGATTAGGTTGTACTCTGTATGGAGCTGATGAAGGGAAATTTATAGACAGTCTCATATAAATGTGAGATGTTCTAGTGAGTGAAGTAATCACTGCCAGCCTAGCTTAGGACCAAGTGTGTGTCCTGCCTGAAGCCTTTTAAGAAAATAGTGCCTTGAGGCTGTAACTAAAACCTAGGGAGTAACAACACATGTAACAAGGGGTGCCCTCATGGGAGGTTACAAGAAGAGACATGGCGGTACTAAGGAGGGACTACTAAGCCTATTGACCAATGAAAAGCCACCATTTACAAAGGACAGGGACAGGAGCAAATTAAAAAGATGGGCGGAAAGTGGGTGGGGCTTTATGCTCATATCCTGAATACAGCATGTCTCGAAGAGACAGCGCAAGCGCTGCCTAGGCGATCCCTAAAAACGTACCCTCTTATCTGAATGGCTTCTAACTCTTGCATGAAGAAACCTGCCTTCCAACTACAACACAGGCCATTCTGTAAGGTCTCTCTAAAGAGCGTTTTAAAATCCTCCAATATCTGGAGGAAGTTCTAACTCCAGAGGTGGATCTACCAGTGAAATTTCTTCCACCAATACCATTGATATGTCAGGGGAATTCCAGGGATGGATTCACCTCCAGATTTAGCACTTCCTGAAGAAATCAGAGGCTTTTCCATTGACACCTAAGTCTAAATCTAGCCCTTGGTGTGAAGGGTTCTAAGCCAATCTTAAATTCTGTGTTTTGTAAGAGGCAGCACACTACCCACAAACACAACCAGAGGCTGCCTCTTCAGGTGTCCAAGAAACAAATTACAATCATCTAAAGGCACCCAGCACTCACAGCATGCAGTAATAAAATTTACATACAGGTGTAATAAATAGAAGGACCATCACAGTATGCACATCCATACCGGTAAAACGCACCTATGCTTTAGAACTCCTATTCACATATATTTCCAACATATCTTTTGACACAGTGTCCCTGCCAACTACACAAGTATAGACAAAGCCTCTTTCAAAATGTCTTCATTTAATTGACAAATTGTGTGTTAAAGGTCTATGGATGGCTGCTTCATGTAACACTGAGTTAAGGGGATGGAAGAATGGATGGATGAGCAAATAAGTACACTGAAAGACGGATGTGTTAGAACATAAACTGATGAATACGTGAGTGGATGGATTGAAAGCAGTTTTGTATGCTGACAACTAGCTAATTATTTTTCGCTTCCCAAATTCAGCCACCCTAAACGCTCGTGTCTTAGTCATTCCATGCTAGATAAAAGAAAACTTCCTGAAGCTTAATGTTTCTTTGATGGAAGTTTTGAAATTGTGCATGACACCTTACAGACCTCATCCCTATGGCTGACGAGCACAGGGGCTGCACCTTCGTCTGTAACACGGTGAAGAGCTATGGTTTCCTTTCAAAGACGTCAATCTTAATGGTCCGGTTAGCACAGTAGTCTCTTCTTCCTACATCGGATCAGGCGACCAATGGAAATTTTGCTCTGCATGCCCCTCGAATTAAGGGGTGTAGTTTTGAAAGTTAGAATTATGTCCGGGCTTTATATTTTGGTCTTCCGCCTTCTCCATTCAAAAACTTCAGAGTGTGCCAAACAACTGGTTCATAACTTCAGAACATTAGATGGCATTTATGAAGCACTGAGGAAACTTCATTGGTCTTCAGTAGCCCAGATGTTTCACTTTCAGGAACTTTGCTACACATACAGATCCTTCAACGGGATTGGTCCTAAAATCTTTCAGATTAAATTGTTTAAATATGTCCCACGGCACCCCTTTCACTCACTCCAGTCTTTCACTTCAGTTCTCGGTTCAATGGGTCTTGCAGTGGAGAGTGTGATTTCTCTTTCATGAACCTTCATCTTCTGTCTTCTGTTGCATCAGATTGAGGCTGAAAGTGCTTTTGGAAAATCTCTTAAAACCCACTTGTTCCTTTGAAACTTTACTTCCTTCTATCATTCCCCCACTTTTGCTGGGTAAATTCAGTCTCCAGTTCCAAGATACTGCTAAGCGAACATTTGCCTTAATAAGTAATTAGCTCACTCACATGAAGAGGGGAAAAAATGAATCTTCCGCCTGAACAGGGAGCGGTGGAAAGTCGCTAATGTCAATCTGCTTGTGGAAATATCAGTTAAGGGTGACAGGTGGTCTCACGGTGATCCTTGATTCAATGGGCTATGACCAAAACCGTTTCCTACCACACCACAGCAGCAGGCACAGCCTCTGGCAACTGCACACAGTCCTAGCCACATCCAAGAACAGCCAGGAGACTCGGGTCCTAGTCTCTATTGACTTTGAAATGGCCTTCGATTTAGTACATTGGCCCTTTATGTTTCGCCTCCTTGAAAAAATACATTTCAGCCCACTGGCGTAACGAAACTTGAGGGGGCCCCCCTGCAAGGTACGTGGAGGGGCCCCCTCCAGACTCGATCTGGTCTCCTCCATCCAGAGTACTGTGCTGAGGGGGCCCCCTGGGGCTTGAAGGCCCCCTCCGCACCGCGGGGGCCTGTGTTACGCCACTGTTTCAGCCCCATTTTCCGCCTCTGTATAACACAGTTGTACATGGAGCTCTGGGCGCGTGTCAGGTTGAACAGCACAGTGTCCTTCGATCCCTTCTCAATTAGGAGAGGCACCAAACAGGGATGTCCCCTATCTCTGCTACTGTTTGTGCTGACGATTGAGCCTCTAGCAGAGTGGATTCAGCGAGACGCAAACTTTGCAGTTTCTCCTGTCCACCCTCGAGGGAAGACAGAGTCACCCTATATGCGGACGATCTCCTAGTATACATTAGTGATTCCCGGATTAATGGATGTACTGCAAATCTATGGTGAGGCCCCTGGCCAAACTGTAAACCGGACGAAGACTACATACTTCTCAGTAACCGGAGATCACTCAGACTGCCAACACTCTTATTACCCTACTCCAGGCTCTGGGACACTTCAAATATTTGGGCATGCAGGTGACCTTGCATAAACAGCAAGCATGGGACTTGAACATTGCACCTCTACTCACCTGACTAAAATGGGACACTGATACATGGGACTCCTTGTCGCTCAATGCAGCAGGCAGAGGGGCCATGTTCAAAATGATTTCTCTCCCCTTGTTACTCTACACTCTTCAAAACTTTCCTCACAAACTTCTGCAATCCTTCTTCCAAATTATATGCATCATACTCCTATGGTACCTGTGGGCAGGCAAACAAACACGCATGTCATATGGAATCGAGTTCTGCCACTGTACGAGTGGTGGTTGAAGGGATCAGGCATTCTATCAATATACCATTGGGCAAGCCAGATTATTCCCCAAAAATTACTCATTGTTCTCTGATCGCGAGGACCCAGTGGTGGCAGTGAAACTAGAATGTGTTGAACAACAGGGCTTGCTGTACCTGCTGTGTGGGCCCCACACAAGCCTCACTCTCCCCCAACCACTGCAACAACCCTGGCGTGTTCGCATCGAACCCTACAGTGGCTACATTGGGATAACACTCCAACAGCGGAAATGCCACTTTGGGAGGGTTCCTGGCTGGAATACACCGTCGAGCTGAAGGGCTTCAATCTATAGGACCTAATTGGTATATCCAGGTTGAAAGACATATGGGATGGGAGTCACATTCACCCCTTTACGGTCTTGGTAGAGACCTACGGCATACAGCATGCACAATTCTATCACTATCTCCAACCACGTCACGCCCTAGAAGCGCACAAAAGCGACCTATTTAAGTTCCCCACCCACAATCCTCTAGAGGCACAGACCACTTTATCCCCCATCGGCAGTAAAGGTATCTAAAGACTATACCGATCACTTGTGAACAACACCTTCACCCCTTGGTAGCGCTACTTGACAGAAGGGCACAAGACATCGATCCCTTAGATGAGGCTGACTGGACAGGGCAAAGATGGACCCCAGAACCCTGACGATCTCCACCAAGGTGCGCCTTACACAATTAAAGTACTTACACAGAGTCTATTACAGCCCATTGCAGTTCAGTGAAATGAAACCATGACTAGACCCCAACTGTCCTAGATGCAAAACTGAACAGGGAACCTTCTTCCACACAATATGGTCGTGCCCATAATAGAAAAATATTGGTCCCAACTGCACTCACCTCTCACAGAAGTGACGGGCAGGAGAATCATAGCAGACCCCAGAATGATGCTCTTGGGTCTGATGTATGAATGGGGGAGCTCGCGGGCTGGCAGAACCCTGGTGGCACTCAGACGTTTCCTGGCCAAAAGGGATATAGCGTGACATTGGCACTCCACCAGGGTACCCCTATGGGAGAATGGGTTCAGGGGATGAATTGGTGTGCTAGAGCAGAACAATATGTTTATAAATCCAGGGGCTGCCCTCAAAAACATCCGAAAATATGGGGATGTGGCTGTAATACTCCAGTACATTACATATATAGTTGATGCTTTTGCTCTTTATTCTTCCTTCTGACAACTGTAATGCTACTTTGTTTTGTACTACTTGGCTTTGAGATGCCAGTTTTTCTGGTTTATCTATGGCTATCAAATAAAAACACTATGGTTAAAAAAAAAAAAATAGTGACAGGTGGTATACATCATGACCAGTCTGTCTCAAGAGCACGCCATTCTACCTGTGCATCTCTTGAGATGCTCTAACTTGGTAACAATCTACAGCTCAGCCATAATGGTGATTCCGACTAAACCAGTGTCAGCCTGGATTCATGTCTCATGAGCTACCACCCTGTGCTTCGACAATAGGAGTCAATCAATATCCTGCTATGCTTCAGTGAGGAGATGCAGAAGGGGGTCATGTATGCTAGAATGCATATGGTAGCACAATTGAGTATGCAGAGTGTGGCTTTCAGGTTACACAATAACTTCTAACACAGCTGGCCCAAAGGAGCAACAGTTGCTACTACAGCCACCACCACAATATCAACAGCTACAATAATAGCTGCAAGCACAGCCAGGACCACATATGTGACAACAGATTCCACCAAAGTAACTGCTCCAGGACCACAGGAAAAACACATACAGCTGCCACAACAGCAGGTACAACATCTTTTGTCACAGTAGGGACCAAAGAAGCAATAACAGTACAACAAGGATCACAGTAACAAAGCCAGCTGCCACAATAGCATGAACCACCACAGCTACAACCATCACAACAGCAGCAAAAACAGTTGACTTTATGACAGCGATACAAAAGGGGATGATGGACGGAACGTTTGAGCCAATCAAACACTCACCCCCAGTCAACTGATCTGGGTTTAATCCATCATCATTCTTTAGCTCACTCCACCACCCCAATTCAGACATGGCCATATGCAAATCAGTCTGACCCTGTGCCTCATGGGAACAGTCCAGCCCGAATTGCCAAGCCATGTCTTCCCTGGACCGGAAACAAGCATCCTAGGACCGGTTTCTGGCATTCCAGCCGTCATCAGCCAGGCTTGCTTGAATCCAGTGGCAAAGTGAGCAAGGGACCCACGTCTGGGCATACCCCCGCCAACTTAGGGCGAACAAAGCGATACAAAAGGGGATGATGGACGGAACGCTTGAGCCAATCAAACACTCACCCCCAGTCAACTGATCTGGGTTTAATCCATCATCATTCTTTAGCTCACTCCACCACCCCCAGTTCAGACATGGCCATATGCAAATCAGTCTGACCCTGTGCCTCATGGGAACAGTCCAGCCCGAACTGCCAAGCCATGTCTTCCCTGGACCGGAAACAAGCATCCTAGGACCGGTTTCTGGCATTCCAGCCGTCATCAGCCAGGCTTGCTTGAATCCAGTGGCAAAGTGAGCAAGGGACCCACGTCTGGGCATACCCCCGCCAACTTAGGGCGAACAAAGCGATACAAAAGGGGATGATGGACGGAACGTTTGAGCCAATCAAACACTCACCCCCAGTCAACTGATCTGGGTTTAATCCATCATCATTCTTTAGCTCACTCCACCACCCCAGTTCAGACATGGCCATATGCAAATCAGTCTGACCCTGTGCCTCATGGGAACAGTCCAGCCCGAACTGCCAAGCCATGTCTTCCCTGGACCGGAAACAAGCATCCTAGGACCGGTTTCTGGCATTCCAGCCGTCATCAGCCAGGCTTGCTTGAATCCAGTGGCAAAGTGAGCAAGGGACCCACGTCTGGGCATACCCCCGCCAACTTAGGGCGAACAAAGCGATACAAAAGGGGATGATGGACGGAACGCTTGAGCCAATCAAACACTCACCCCCAGTCAACTGATCTGGGTTTAATCCATCATCATTCTTTAGCTCACTCCACCACCCCAGTTCAGACATGGCCATATGCAAATCAGTCTGACCCTGTGCCTCATGGGAACAGTCCAGCGAGAACTGCCAAGCCATGTCTTCCCTGGACCGGAAACAAGCATCCTAGGACCGGTTTCTGGCATTCCAGCCGTCATCAGCCAGGCTTGCTTGAATCCAGTGGCAAAGTGAGCAAGGGACCCACGTCTGGGCATACCCCCGCCAACTTAGGGCGAACAAAGCGATACAAAAGGGGATGATGGACGGAACGCTTGAGCCAATCAAACACTCACCCCCAGTCAACTGAACTGGGTTTAATCCATCATCATTCTTTAGCTCACTCCACCACCCCAGTTCAGACATGGCCATATGCAAATCAGTCTGACCCTGTGCCTCATGGGAACAGTCCAGCCCGAACTGCCAAGCCATGTCTTCCCTGGACCGGAAACAAGCATCCTAGGACCGGTTTCTGGCATTCCAGCCGTCATCAGCCAGGCTTGCTTGAATCCAGTGGCAAAGTGAGCAAGGGACCCACGTCTGGGCATACCCCCGCCAACTTAGGGCGAACAAAGCGATACAAAGGGGATGATGGACGGAACGCTTGAGCCAATCAAACACTCACCCCCAGTCAACTGATCTGGGTTTAATCCATCATCATTCTTTAGCTCACTCCACCACCCCAGTTCAGACATGGCCATATGCAAATCAGTCTGACCCTGTGCCTCATGGGAACAGTCCAGCCCGAACTGCCAAGCCATGTCTTCCCTGGACCGGAAACAAGCATCCTAGGACCGGTTTCTGGCATTCCAGCCGTCATCAGCCAGGCTTGCTTGAATCCAGTGGCAAAGTGAGCAAGGGACCCACGTCTGGGCATACCCCCGCCAACTTAGGGCGAACAAAGCGATACAAAAGGGGATGATGGACGGAACGTTTGAGCCAATCAAACACTCACCCCCAGTCAACTGATCTGGGTTTAATCCATCATCATTCTTTAGCTCACTCCACCACCCCAGTTCAGACAATGAGGCACAGGGTCAGACTGATTTGCATATGGCCATGTCTGAACTGGGGTGGTGGAGTGAGCTAAAGAATGATGATGGATTAAACCCAGATCAGTTGACTGGGGGTGAGTGTTTGATTTGCTCAGGCGCTCCGTCCATCATCCCCTTTGGTATCGCTTTGACTTTATGACAGCAGCAACAAGAGCTGCCAGAAAGGCATGGACAGCAACATCGACCACAACATCCAAAGTTGTGACAACAGCAACAACAGCTTCCACAACAGCAGAAACCACAACAAGAACAGCTACCACCAAAGCTGGGCAACAACAAAAGCCAGCAAGGAAGGGTCAGCTGCATCAACGACAAATGTAGCCATGGAGAAATCTTTAGTTAATATCAGCCATTGGAATTACTATGGGCTTCATTCCAGTCCACCAGTTTTTTTTTTGCTCATTGTGCCATTACAAACAGGGACCAATCAAAATTATCTAGCGAACTCTGCCTACAAAAACCTTTCACTGCCACGTACATAGCTTCATTCAGGCATTTTATAGTGCATGTTCAATATCCCTGTGTCATTCATATTATGAAGCGGCTCAAGTTTTCATTCACATGTAGGGTAAACTTATCTTTCCTCACAACAGTTCGTATTTACAGTACAGCCTAACACACCATTCATGTATTTGCTGTATGGGCCTGAATTTATATATTACTAAAATGCTGATATTGAAAACTGTATTTAAATATCATCACGTTTTTCCAATTATCCTGCCATTGGCTAGATATCAAAACTGTACTTGCACAAGCCCTTTTACACACATCCTCTTTTCTGTCCAATGGTGATCGGTGGGTGAACAAGCATTGGCAAAGCCAAAGGTCTGATGTGCATTTTGAGCCATGCCTAAAGTATTAAAAGCTTGCTGTTGTGAAAAAATAACAAACAATTTCTTTATAAAAATGCATCTATGAAATAAATGATTTGATCTTGAATGAGTCAGTGTACTTTTTAGGTGTAAAATGGTCCCATTATGTGATGCAATGCAAGCACTCCATAGGAGGCAGAATGATACACCGAACAGCCAATACCCAGGTGAGAGAGTAATATTCCTCTGGGTGTAGCCAAAGCCCACCCTATGTATAGTTTAAAGACTTGGTAACAATAGGTCAGCGGACAACTGTGCTGTGAAGCCAGAACTTAAAGCGAAGCAGGAAGCAATGTGGAAATCTAATAACTAAATAACTAAATTAGGTCTGCTATTCCATCATTTGTCTGGCATTGGTCAGATCTATTCATTTGCCAACTCTTCCCTGCTACCTCGCTCTCCTACCCAGGCATTTCCAAGTGTATTGGGTATAGTTAAGTGGGCCACAGGTTAATGAATTGTTCCTGAAATAGGGGACATGGCCTGGACGCTATGGCAGGCTGACACGCAGAGCCAGAGCTCTGGCCGGAAAACCTCAGCAGCGCCAGATATCCGCGCTCCTCCTGTGCCAGAATGGCCGCTCCAGGTGGCTGAAGGTGAGGAAACCACCCCGGGGCGAAAGGTGGCCACGGGGGGGGGGGGTGAGGTGCAGCAGCACAGTGGCATGGCCTGATCCTGAGTGCCCAGCGGTTGGGTTTCAAGATGGAGGACATTCTGCCCAACAGCAGCGGCGCAGTGAGATGGAGCGGTGAGCACGGCAGGAGCATCTATACCCCCCAATAGGCGCCACCCAGGGCAGCGGGGGCATCCAGGGCGCAGAACTTCTTTCTCCCCCTCTCCCATTTGAGGATGCCTGGGCAGACTTGGTGAGTGGCCTGGTATGAGGAACCTGGGCATGGGACTTCTTTCTCACCCCTTAACCCCCTCTTTCAGCCAGGGGATGCCTGGCGGGACTAATGTGAGGCCTGCACTGGGGGTGCCGGGCATCTGCAGGGAAGCCCAAAGGCACAGTCCGCCGTCACGAGGGTGGAGATAGTGACCGGCAAGGTGCTGAGCCCCCAACGTCATCCGAGTCGCAACCATCCTCTGGGGCTCACAGCGGGCACATGGGAGACAGCTTCTGGACGCCACCCACCAAATGTGACAAGTAAGCACCAGGGCATGTGAGGGCCAGACCCACCGACCGTGAGAAGATTGCTGCAGACTTAGCGGGAGCGCATCAGGGGGCCCATGAGCAGTGAGATAACCCCCCCCACACGCACACACACACATACCAGCAAGTTGGTGCATGACAAAACCATGAAGCCCCCACATGTAAGCAATCTGGACAAGTACGCCTTCTGGAGTGGGGGAACAGCAGAGTCAGAGGGGGTGTGGTAAAAACCAGAGCGCGAGTGGGGGGGGGGAGGGAGAGGGATTCCTCCCTGAGAAAATGACTCCTGGTCATTCAGGATACTCGTTCAGCAGTAGAACATAAGATTTGCACACTGGCCGTGGATGTCACACTGATCCATGCAGATATGGGGAAGATTTTTGACAGAGTACGCAAAGCTGAGGTTACCCTTACAGAACACACAGAGGCCATCCGTACCTTACGAGCCGAGTTGCGCCAACTGAAGGAGAAATCCGCCAAACTCCACGCATGGGCAGAGGATGCCGAGGGCCGCTCCAGGAGCAATAACATACACCAGGTAGGAGTACCTGAAAGAGCGGAGGACGGGGAGGTGGAGTGCTTTGTGGAAGGCTTGGTGCGTCATTGGTTGAAACCAGAGGACTTATCCACCCATTTTGTGGCAAAGCGAGTGCACCAAGTCCTGGGGACCCCACCAAAACCAGGGCCAGACCAAGTCCTCTCTTGACCTGCATCGTGAACTTCAGAGACCGGGACGCAATCCTCAGGGTGGCTTGCATGCAGCACCCCCTGCACATCGAAAATCACGGAATCCGGGGCCAGACCGAGACCTCTATTGGCCTGCATCCTGAACTTCAGAGACTGGGGCACAATCCTCAGGGTGGCTTGCATGCAGCACCCCCTACACATCGAAAATCACGGAATACGGATCTTCACTGACTTCACCCAAGAAGTACAAGCGAGGCGTACATCCTTCGATAAGGTGAGAGGAAAGCTCCTGAGCTGGAACCTGCAGTGCATGATTATCTTCCCTGCACGCCTGAAGGTCATGGCAGAGGGGTGCTCCTAGTTCTTTGGTACCCCGGAGGAGGCTTGGGAGTGGCTAGAAGGCTGGCGTCCAGTGGGGAATGGTCAGCGGGGGAGGAGACATAGTTCACCAAAGTGGCAGGACATCGAGGAGCGACATGCGAAAAAAGGGAGATGTTGAGACCAGGAGAAGAGCGGCTTGACATTGAAGAGCAGCGAGCTGAGGAGGATGGAATGTTGAGGTCAGGGAAGCCTTAACGTGGGGAAAAGATCCACAGCCTCCTTAATGGGATATTGGACATGTGGCTCAGGAGGAAATGTCAGAAAGATATTGGCGGTGCCAAGGGGGGGCATGGACTGCAAGAAGGCATACAACACCTGCCATCCCACAGAGGCTCCTTCCACCAGGCGAAGGAAGGAGACCTGAAACCTAGAAGTTCAAGTTAAGGTTTGGTAAGGGGAATGGGAGGGCAACAGACACCTCAAGCGTTAGGGAAGTGGGTAGTTTCAAACCTGCAGTTTGAGGATGTAGGGAGGGGGAGTTTGTATTGGGAGATGGGGACACAGACATGCTAAAGAGACACAGGTACATGCACAGATCAGGGAGACCCACAGACATGTCCACACTAAGAGATACCCATGGCTGCTCATTGACAGGGTGATGGACACAGGGGTGGATTCACCATATTATCTTGGAATGTCAACAGATTGGGGAATAAATTGAAGAGGGGGGTGGCCACTAACTACCTCTACTGGCATAACCCCAACATAGTCATGTTACAGGTGACGCACCTGGTGGGGAGCCACTGTTGCTTTTTAGGGAAAGGCAGTTATACACTGCTAGCACACTCAGCATTTACTACGGGATCACTAGGGGTTGGCATCTTAGCACGTAAGTCCCTACCATTACAGATCACTCAAACCTGGATGGACGAGAGGGGCTGCTTTGCAGCAATCTGCGGAGTGTACGAGGGAGAGCTCCCTGCTCTGGCTTCCAGGTATCTTCCCCCGGGGCTGCAGCCAAAGCTACTGGGGCAGATATGAGAATGGATAGTCTGTTTACCCCCGGTGTCTGCATTACTGATCGGGGGGAGAAGGGGAGGACTTCAGTCCTACAATGCGGACTTGGACGGGGCAATCCGGGGTAGGAGGGCAACGAAGGGAGACACCCGATTATGTCCTTGGGTCAAAGCGTTGGGATTAGTGGATGTGTGGCGGGAGGGAAATCCCATGAATAGGCAATATTCCTACGCAGTGGGCTAGGCAGAGTCCATGTCCCACACGGTTTACCTTTTTACACCGGGGCAACTGAGAGGGCAGTTCTGGGCTACGAGGCATCTCCTACCACTACCCCATGCTCACGCAGCTGGCGGCCTTGAGCTGGCAGACCCCATAGAGCTGTGGGCTTGACTCCTGGAATCTCACAGACTGGCACACCACGGAGTCTCTGGAGACAGCAACAGACCACTACTTCTTGGAGAACGCCCACTCGGTGCAATCCGCCACCAATGTGTGGGAAGCCTATAAGGCTGTGATAAAGGGACACCTCAAAGCTCACATCGCCAGGAAAAAGAAGGAATGAGATAGGGAAGTCACGGCACTAGAGGAAAACCTGTGTCGATGGGAGGCAGATAACATGACCATCTATGACCCAGAGCTTACGCACAAATTTCTCTTGCTAGGGAAGAATATAGACAGTTGGTAGAACAAGAGACAAGGGCACAGTTTCGAGCTAAGCAACATAGGCTCTATGAAGTGGGAAACAAGGTGGGCAAGCTGTTAGCTTGGCTGGCGCGCAGAGAAGAGGGCAGACAAAAGATAGCCCAGGTAGAGAATGAGGTGGGAGGAAAGGTATGTCAGAAGACATAGCTGGGGCTTTTGCGACACACCTCGAGAGTTTGTATGAGTCCAAGGCTGTGACAGAGTGAAGATTAAGTCACAAATTTGTAGCTGGCATCCAGACCCCTGCTCTCGAGTTCGAAAATAGAGAGATGCTGGATGGTAGCATATAAGAAAAGGAGATTTTGGAGGCGACTGGTCAGCTCAAGAGTGGGAAGACTCAGGGACCAAATAGATTTCCTTCAGAGTTCTACAAGTGCCTAGGGTGTAGGTTGGCCGGCCACCTGAGGAAATGTTCGACAAAGCAAGGAAGGAGGGATCTCTCCCACGGGACCTCATTACCGCGAAAATAGTGCTGATCCACAAGGAGAGGAAACCAGTGTGCCTCTTATAGACCTATCACCCTGCAGAATTTGGAAGTTAAAATTCTAGCCAAGCTGTTGTTGACCTGATTGATCCGGGTCATCCAAAAACGAATACACTCAGACCAGTCGGGCTTAATGCCCAGCGGATCCAAAAGACATAACCTCTGATCTTTGTTCAGGGTGTCTGGCATTGGGGGGTCACTGGGTGAGCTGGCGGTCATGCTGGCACTGGACGCCGAGAAGGCTTTTGACTCAATAGAATGGGGGTACCTGCTAATGGTGTTGAGGAAGATGGGGTTTGGGACAAAGTTCCTGGCCTGGGTCCAGCTCCTGTACAACAAACCGCGGGCACGAGTTCAGACTAATGCGACACTGTACCGGGAGTATGGCCTTGGCAGAGGTACTAGGCAGGGGTGCCCCCCTCTCGCCACAGTTGTTTGCATTGGCGGCGGAGCCTCTGGACAGCTGGGTGAGGGTTGACTCCCAAATTAGAGGTCTTAGGTGGACCCCGGAGTGAAAAAAATTGATTTCCTCTACACGGATGACATCCTGCTCTACCTGGCGGACCCGCTTCTATCCATACCACGCATCTTAGACATCTTGGATATATTTGGGGATTACTCACGGGTGCACAGAAATTGGACCAAGTCAGTGAGATTCCCACTTGATTCATGGCAGCCCCACTGGGTTGGAGGTACCAGCTGTGCTGGTCACCAGAGGGGTTCAGATATTTGGGCATTTATGTAACGCTAGACCGGGCGGGCTTTTACCAACACAACTTGAGAAAAGTCCTTCAGGACAATAGGGCAGACGTGGGACACTGGGGAAAACTTCCACTTTGTCTAATGGGCAGAGACACCCTCCACAAAATTATCACCCTAGCCAAACTGCTGTATATGCTCCAGAAGACACTATATGAGGTGCTGGCTACTTTCTTCCTAGAGGTGAACGTGACAACAACACTACTTCTTTGGGGTGGGCCACACATTGCCCTGTCGACACTGACCAGGGACCCTTACGAGGGGGGAATCGTCCTCCCGGACATAAAACTGTACTACTGGGAGACTCAACTGCGGGGGTTTAAGGGGTGGGCATTTGAGTCCCAGCGGGAACCAGCCCTGAAGGCGGATAGATGTCACATGGGCGCGGAGGGTTACATGAGACATCTATACAGTATCAGAAGTCCCCCCCTCCAGCGACCACCCCGACACAGGGGGCAATAAGAATCTGGAAGAAGGCTACCAAGAAATTGGGATGGGAGAGGAAGCTAACGTTGGAGGCACCCGTCTGGGATTCAAGGATGCTCGCAGACCTGCAACAACTAGATGGACAGACTCAATGAGACACACTAGTGATTTTCAAGCTGGGAGGTGAGTGGGAGGACGAGGGACTGCTCCTATCTGAGGAACTCCAGAACCAATATGAGCTGGCAAAAACTCAACACTACAGATATCTACAACACGCCCTAGCGGGGTATACAGAGGAACTTCGTGAGGTGGCAGACAAAACTCCCCAGGAATTTCAAATACTAGCAGCCCCACTACGTAGACATGTGGTATCCCAGATTTGTAGAACCCTACTGACCAACAGCCGCTCCCCGCTAACGACACTGAAAGACTTGTGGGAAAAGGATCTAGGTATACTAGAGGACGAGGATTGGGGCGAGGCATGTCGACATCCACGGGAAGTGGAATCAGAGCAGGGTTCCACCTGGTACAGCTGAAAATCCTTCATTGAGCATACTACACGAGAACCAGGATGCATCGCATGGGGAAGACAGACACAGACAAATGCCTGAGAGGCTGTGGACAATCTGGAACACTACTACATAGACTGTGGGGCTGTCAGAGAGTGAAGCATTATTGGGATCGGGTGGGTGGCTGGCTCACGGAGGTTACCGGGGAAGACATAACAGTGGGCCAGGCGCTGGCAACCCTAGGAATATGGGGAGAGCAGAAACTGCCCAAATACAGTTTGCTGTGGTGCGACATAGGCCTCATGGTGGCTAGAAGGGACATAGTGCATCTATGGGGCAGCAGAAATACCCCACTGTGGAAGAATGGGGGACCAACATAGACTGGTGTATGTTGGCAGAGAAATGAGTCTACGAAGTCTGGGGATGCCTGAGGAAATTTGAGAAAGTATGGGGCCTGTGGCAAGAATGCAGAAACAGAGACTAACCTCCATAGGCGCAGGAGGACTGGAAAGAGACTGAGAGCGGTGTGAACCTGACAGCTTGGAGAAATATACTGCAAACCAACTCTGTTATATTAAAAGGGTATAGGGGGACTGGGTATCGTTCTGTGTATACATCAAAGGGAAGAGAGGGGTGCAAAGTGGCTCCGAGACGTGTCACACTGAATATTGTTATTTTTGTGAAATGTACACGATTAATAAAAAGAAGGTATAAAATTAAATTGTTCCTGAAAAATCTAACGCTGTAAATGCTCTTCTGAGCTAAAAGCACATGGCAAACTGGGTCCCAGAGACACCGTGAACTGGGATAGTCATTGGAATATTAGTTCTGTGTTTATTTAGTCATTTATTTATAAAAGCTGCTCAACCTTGCCCCTTCATCAGATTGAGAAAGATGCAAGCCGCAAAATGGGAATGATTAATTTCTCAGCCATTTTTTGCCAAGGGGGAAGTTAGCCTTTGAAGCTGCCAAGTGCTAGGTTTGATGGCATTTTAGTCAAGCAGATCCCCTGCACCAATTCCATTACTCCCTTTTGTAGGGATCCAATGAAGGCCAGAAAGAGCCATTTTCTACTTTTCTCAAGATCAGGCCCACTGGAATTAACAAGTCTATGAAGGGACTTAGAAGCAGATCTCAAAAAAGAAACCACGAAAATATGAGGCCAGAGAAAGTAGACTCATGTACTGGCCCACAATTCAGAACTGTACCCAGAATATGCCATAAGGCTAACATTGTGCTCTGCCAGACAATCGTTTGTATGTCTTGGAGTTGATTATGTTTATAATGAGGTTCTGGAAGGAGCAATCCCCGATGCCATTTTCCCTCTAATTTCTCTCTTCTCTCCCTAGACGAGGTATCTGTGTACACTAGATCTTGGAGCTGAAACATACTATTTGGACGAGAACTGGAGGGGCATTCATTATGCTTGTCAAACAAGCACTCTACTAAATGTTATGCAACCTAAGGGGGGGGGGGAGGTTTCATCAAAACTAGAAGACCAGTTAACAGCACACGCAAGCAAAGGACAAACAACATTGCCTACAAGGTCTCCTGAAAATACTAGCACTGTAAGATAAAACGTTTAGGCATATGTAAGTGAAATGTTTAATTTTAATTTGAATTAATCACAGCTTCTTTATCCCTGGTGCTTCCTCCTGATTTAGGAAAGATCAGTCGCGAGAGAATCTATCCTACAGACCAGACTAAATCTACATCTTTCACCAACTCCAATACTTTTATAGCAGCACAAGATCAAACGAGTCAAAGAAAAGTCTGTTAATGAAACACATACAATTAATCTACTACAAGGACGCACTTATGATACCAGCTGGATATGACCCTGAGCTCTTTTCCTGGTCAAGTGAAAACATCAGAGTGAGTTAACTGAAAATCCTCAATCCAGTGACTTTTTCCCTCTATGCCCCAGTCAAAATGCTCCAGACACTACTTTCAAGACCTTCAAAATACAACCAACCCATCTCCACTCTTCACTAAACATTCAGCAACGGCACAATGCATCAGAAGCAAGGAGACTTTTTTTACTTGAAACCATAGATTGAAATTCAACTCTTCGGTTTCTAAATCGTTGTCTGAGGCTTCCTCACATTTGTGGAATTTTGTCCCTCGAGAATTGAGATTCCAGAAAACATTGGTTTTTTCCGTTAAAAAAAACCTGTAAGACCCTTCCTTACGAATTTCACCTGAACGCTTTAAGTGACTCCTCTCTCCTTTAAAAAGATGAAGGACAATGTATATATATTTTCACTGACACCATCATATATGCCATCGTCCTCCTTTCTGAGTATCTGCTTCCCTTGTCTCCTCCTGCCTCCTCTATGCTACTTCCCGACTCTCCTTTCTTGTTTTCGATACTTTTACAGATTACTTACTGACTAGTTGTTTTTCTCTAGTTAAATGTATTTCTTGAGACCATAGTCTGTTAGTTTATTGACTGAAACCACACCAATATCCTTTGGTGCAGAGTAGCGCTATCTAATAAAATCTTAAATAAACAAACACATATGCTGTTGTAATAGTGGCTCTTCAAAATCATACTTGCGCCACATTTTTCTGCTTTGACCTTGAAAAGAACTGTCGCCTGTAAATATGGTGGTGGGCAGGAGCAGAGAAAGGTAAAAATGTCAATGATCAAAGATACCACGGTAAGGCAAATGTAGCTCCAGAAATGCACCCCTTACTTATCAGGAAAAGACTCCATTTATTCCAACCACGCCCTTTTAAACAGAAAAACAAGCAGCATACTCAGTCTATGTCAGCTCCATTAACCGAGAACATATTAGTCACAAATCAAAAACAATCCGATATGTTTCACACATTTAGAAATCAACTCAAGACAGACTCAAGTGCAATTTAAGGGAAATTATCTATACATGTACCAAACTGTGGGCTCTGGCAGTCGAAGGAAACGAGGTAGATCAGAGGTAAAATGTATTTAAAAGGAGTAATCACAGCATCCAAGATAAAACCCAGGAAGGAAATTACTAATAAGCAAATACCACTGCATGTCATCTCCTAATTCTTACAAAAGGACTACCAAATATAACTTTGCGTAAGAAAACAAAGAGCCTGCAAATATTACTTAGATAATTCTCAAACTTTATCCAATAGTTAAAAACCTACACCCACAAACATGAAGAATGCAAAAGCCCCAGTACCCTCAAGCCACATAGACCGATCCTTCAATCTACCTTCTAGTATCTAACCAAAGGAAATTCCTGATCTACATTCTAGCTTCAGATTGGAGAGTTCACCTAATTTAAAGACTATGAGTCACTGGTAAACCACAAGCTGATGTAACACTTTATCAGAACCAGTTTTTAGAATAACTCAAAATTAATGAGCTTTAAAATGGTCTTGATATGTGGGGCCCCAGAGAGCCGGGCAGCATGATAGCCGCGGCCTAGCGAGGCTCTGCCGGCCGGGGAGAATAATCCGCAATGTATCCCCTCAATATGGGAGAATTCCACCCATTTTTAAACAACGCCTATGCTCCTGGGTGTCCCTGGTCATGATGCGGCCTTTTGTTTTGATGCCAGGATTGTGGCCGTAAAGTTATCCAGCTTTGGCCCGTTGCGGCCTGGCTGGGCCTGCAAGACCGTGGCTCGAGGGAGGGACTCTCTCCAGGTGCCGCGCTGAGTGGTCAGCTGTCGTCACAAAAGGTGAGAGGCGCGCATCAGTAGCTGTCGGGGGAAGATGTGGCAGAAGGAGGCGGCAGCGTAGTGTAGTAGCGGTCGGCTGCCCTGGAAGCTTCTGGACAGTGGGCGCCAGGTGAGAAGCGCATGGGATACCCAGAACCTCACAGGAGGGCTTGCTCTTGGAGTGTCGGGACGGGGCCCTGGTGCTTAGAGCTGCGTGCCCACCTCAGCATGTTGCGGGGTGTGTCTGTCCCACCTTAGCGGTACTCGACGGCTAACTGTGGAATCCCCGCATAGGAGCTGGTACAGTACAACTGCGGGTCCATTTGCCCCTGGTCTGGGTCTGCTCGCACCCCCTGACATGCGAGTGCTGGGCTGTGGCAGGGCCCTGATCAATGAGGAGACAGCCACCCCTGCCAGATAACTGTGCTGCACATCCTCTCACCCCCATGTGGCACACTAGATCTCCCTACGAATATAGACGGTCACCTATCCGTTGCTGGGGTGTGGCGGGACCCTCACTGCTGAAGACACTGACTGCCCTGAATTTTGCTGTTCGACTACATGCCTACACACTTCCAGTGATGTACAGAGATCTCTGACTTCCCAATATGGGTTTCAGCGACAATAAACAAACTGAGCTAACCATTTAAATGCGGCGCCTCACGCCAGATCTGGGACTGGGGGCCAGCATGCAAGGTGCGCCCAAGCCAAAGAGGGAAATGGCAGCTCCCGCCATCAAAACTGTTTATGGATCTTAAGCATAGCCTGAATACCACTGCTGTGAAAATTGATCTCCTCACTACGAGATTCAACCGCCTCAAAGAGAAGGTAGACAAACATGAGGAGCAGTTTGATCACCTGGAGCGCCGCACATCTGACATTGAACACATGTACACGTTCTCTAGTAAGCAGCTTCTTTGCATGGAAAAGGTGCTGGAAACTAAAAAAAAATTATGACCCGGAGGTGCACTCACGCCCGAATAACCTTCGTATAGTTGGCATCCCTGAATCAACGGCCATTGACATAATGAAAACCTATGTTGAAACCGTGTAGAGGGCTCTGTTTGGCGATGGCCGTACTCCTGTATTCGTGGCTGAGCGTGCGCATTGCTCCCTGGGCCCGCACCGTCCTCCCGGGCCTTGGCGAGGCCGATTGTGACCCAGCTTGTGAATTACAGGGACACCATTTTACATCTTTCTAGAGAACGTCAGGCTATCCAATATCAGCTGAACTCCATCTCCCTGTATCCAGATTTCACTCGAACGGTGTATTGTGCCAGCCAGGAATTCTTTCCTCCCAAACGCATCCTGCAGAAAGCTGGCATCCCCTATTTTATGATTTACTCAGCCAAGCTCTGTATCAGTATCAATGGGAAAATCCATTACTTTCTGCACCCCAAGTCTGCGATGAAGTTCTCTCGAGGTCTGGCTTCTCCCTCAACGAAGCACACACCCTCTTCTGGAGGGTCAACTAGAGGTCACATTAGTGACAATGACTAACCGCTATTGGACCAGATAGGGTCTGTCCGGGTCAGGCAGGTTTTGGTCCCGGCCACTGGACAGCACACAACTTGCGGACCTTATTTGAAGTACTCCACTCAGTGGATCTCAAACTTAGAGCTCCGGCGGTACTGCTTGATGCCACCAAGGCATTTGACTCTTTGGAATGGCTATAACTTTTTCACCTCCTGTCCCGCACTGGACTTTGCGGCGGCTTCCTGCACTTAATTCAGCTACTCTAGATGCAGCCTACAGCTTGTCTGCGGGCCAATGGCTCAATCACCCGAGCCTTTCCTGCCTCTTGGCGCACCTGAGAGGGAAGCTCCATGTCTTCCATACTATTTGCAATTACAATGGAGCCCCTGGCTTACAGAATGCGACACCACCTCTCATGTTGAGGGCTTGGTTTCACCCCCAGGAGAATCCTGGTATCTATGTATGCGGATAAAGTCATCTTGTATGTACAAGATCCTGAATTTAACATTGTCCAAATCATAAAGGAAATCATTCACTTTGGTGGATATGCTGGAATAACTAACAACTGTTCCAAGTCCATTATTTTCCTGCTTACCCCGGGTATGCAGTTCTTTGAGTCTGAGTTTCCCTTGCAGTGGGCATAGGCACCGATTCGCTGTCTTGAAGTTTGACTCCGCAGAGACCTGGACGAACTCTGGAGGTCAAATTATGATAGACTGATGACAAGGCTGAAAGACCGGGTGCCAGTATTGACGAGGCTGCTGCTGTCCATAGCTTGGAGAATTGTGATCGCCAAAATGGTGGTACTCCTAAAATTCTTTTACTTATTCCTCAATCTTCCACTGCCACCCACAGCCCACCTCCGAAAACGGTTCAGATCTAACTGGATTGCTCTAGAATGGGCTGACAAACAGCCCCATGTGGCATGGGAAGTGCCGACACTCCCCTTTGAGCAGGGTGGGCTGGGTGCCCCAGACATGAACCCCTTGTTTCTGTGCTCTAGCACAGTTTGCCCATTACTGGCTGCACCCTACCAAGTTTCAGCCCCACACAGCACCATAACACGATCAAATAGATCCCTTTCCTCTAGGGGCTGCCCTATTCCTGCCTCCTAATCACCCTCACGCTTAAATAAACACAGTGGCCTGTACTAAATAGGCTTGGGACTGGCTCTGGGCTCGGGCGGGGCTTGACTGTATGTATGCCCCGAATATATCTCTTGCAGGATGCCCTCTGCTCCTTGTTTTTGCTACCACTGCCGCCGGTAAACGTTTCAGACGACTTCAACTTCACACCTTTGGGGATGTGTATCCGGATGGCAGCTTGAGGACCCAGTCCATAAGCCTCTGGATGTGCTCACTTACCACTAGCTGCGTGCTGCCGTTCGAGCATTGCACAACAAATTCCCTACAGCTCCCCCGACATTCCATGCACTGAACAGTGAATCGCTAGCCCATCCTCATACAAATTTATCATGCGCATCTACGCCACGATGCGAGATAAGGCCCCGGTCTGTGTCAACTCAGCCTGGTCCACTTGGTCGGCTGATCTGCTGTCTCCTATCAGTGAGGAGCAGTGGCACTACTGCTGCTCTCAATCCAGAGCCCTCTCCCCAAACTACAGGCTTTTTTTTAATGGTCTTGATATAAACTAAAACATAATACGGTAAGATGAGCCACGCTCTGTCCCAAGCATCTAGATAACATTAACTGGATGTTGTGTTATATGTTATGTTATTGGGTATCTGTGTAGTGCAGTTAGCCAATAGCAAGTTCTCTTTGTACTGTTAGTTGTCAAGAGTGTCCCTAGCACGTTATTCTCATCCAAAGTTTCAGTAATCCTGTGATGATATGTTCTGGCTAATGTGTTCTGGTCCATGTCTGGATGGATGGAAGTGTCACTCATGTCCTATGTACTTTAGGTGGGTTCTTTATCGTCTCAGAAGTATGTCAAAGTTCTTTTACCAGCTGCTTATCCAACTCTTAAGTTGGTAACGTCCTCTATCAAGGGATTGTAGATAGTCTAGGCCTGTGTTGCTGGCTTTATGGATGGATGTTTGTGATGTGTCTTAGCTGCAGGTCCCTTTGGAACTAAGGGAATACCTCACTACAGGGCACTGTGTTGGACATGTGTGTGATGTTGCGCCTAACTGGTGCTGTTGGTGTGTCTACCTGTGTACGGTTTTGTGGTGGTGAGTATTTGGATATCACCTTTTGAGGCTGCCAGCATAGCACAATCATAGTCAGAAGGGAAATGTGTAGCACTGTGCGTGTTTGCATTCCAAGTGTAATCACAGTCGGCCAGCCACATTAGCCCAGAAGAGGAGATATAAGTAGAAACCTACACTGCCTTTTCAAGGCACTGGATACTGCCTGCTGCTGTTTATTTATACCAAGTGAGGGGATTACAACTGGAAAAGCATCACAGCTTATTACATAGGCAGAGCCTATGGAACTTATTGAAGGCACACATTTCTCTTAATATCCCTGGGAGAGTGGCTAATTTTGATCACCAGTTTGCTTCCCAAGCTCCTATAACACATTCAAAAGGCTCCTAGATGGGGACTCCCAGATGTGGACGATCTCCAGTGGGTGAGCACTAGCTGGTAGGTCCGGGCTGGGAAGTCTAAATCAGCTGTTGCCAAAATGCTCAAACCAGACTTGCTCCCTTCCTTTATTTTATTTTTAAAGTTTTATATAGCGCGAACAAGACCCGAGAGGGTATCAGAGCGCTTAACAGAGAATTGCGAAACAAGTAAGAGGAGACAATTGTGGTAAGACAGCAAAGTGGACAAAACATATACAGGTACGTACCTCCATAATAGTGGAGGGGATCAGTATAGCAAAAATACAAAAAATCATACGTAAGCAGAAGAGCATGAAAAGGTAGGCAGAAGAACATGGGTGTTGAATACAGCAAAATGAGTCGGAACAATAGAAGATGTGGAGAAGTCCATTGGGCTAGGAAGTCCCGCCAGAACTTGGCTGACAAGACAATAGGCCGTGGCTAAAGTCTAATTCAGAAAAGTATTCATCAGTAAAGCTTTCACTTCCTTTTTGAAGGACACTGTTGAAGGATTCAGTCTGGTCTCCGTAGGCAGGGAGTTCCAGATTCTCAGGGCAATACCCGAGAAGGTCCGATTATACGTTATATATATTTTATTTTTGTTTAAGCAACAGGGTACTGGAGCTCCTGGAGGATCGAGCACCACCAGAAAGATCTAGCTTTTGTGTGAGGTACAGAGGAGTGTTGAAATGAAGGGCTTTATGGGTCATGCAGGCAAGTTTTAGTTGTATCCTTGCCTCAAAAGTTAGCCAATTGAGAGATTTCAAATCCGGAGAGATGTGGTTGCTTTGATGAGCCTGGTAGCAGCATTCAAGGAAGCCCTTCCAGTCTATACCTAGGTAGACCGCAAAGGGCTGCACTGCCATATTCCAACCTTGAGATGACTAATGCTTGCATAGCGGACTTGAAGTCATCGGGGGAGGAAGGGCTTTATTTTTCTTAGGATGCTTTGTTGGAAGTTTGCACCTTTGGTAGTTGCGCTGATGTGATCCTGCATGTTCAAGTTCTTATCCAGTGCTATTCCCAGAGATCTCGTAAAGTCTATGATATGTGGTGTGCAGTTGAGAGCGGATAGATTTTTCAGATATTTTTCCATAATGGGGGCTTGCTTGGGAGGGGACATAAGGAGGAATTCAGTTTTGAGGGCGTTAAGTTTGAGATCGTTGGATGTTAGCCAATTTTGGGTTTTGTGCAGGGTTACTTTGAGTGTCTTGATATCATCAGGTGAAGAGATTTTCATGTACAATTAGTTGTCATCCGCACACATGTGATAATGGATGTTAGATGATTTGAGGATTTCAGTAAGAGGTTCCATGAATAAACTGAAGAGTGTGGGTGAGAGAGAGGACCCCTGGGAAACCCCCAGAGGGCAAGGACTGGAATTGGAGAGGGTTTGATTGACTTTAAATCTCTGTGTTCTGTCATGGAGAAATGAAGCAAACTGTGGTAAGTGGGTAGTTATTTGCTGTTGCTTTAAGAGGGTTTAGAATGTTGATTCTGTAGAATTTTATTATTGAATCATTCTGTTCTATCCTTTGTGAGGCAGTTGACCTGCTGATTCCTGCTGTGCAGTTGCCTCTTGCCGTGGGTTCCTGTTTATTGATTCTTGAACTAATAAAAACGACTTTTCAGACCAGCGAAGACTCTTCGAGTGGCATTATCCACCCCCACCACATTTTGGGAACAGGAGTGGGGTTGGCCTCGAATTCCTGACGTGCCGTGTTCCCAGGAAAAGAACAGAAAGGAGCCCACCGGCTGTTGCCCTGCCCTACGCTCGTTAAAGGAACACGGAGACATTGGCTGATTTACTATGGCTTTTCCTAGAGGTGGGTCACTTGTTTTCTGCGCGCCTAATCAATATGGCTTGGTTACCGTTGGCCGCGCGAGCCTACATATTTGAAAGACAGCTATCCTCCTCTCGCGCCACTCCTGCCAGCGCTCGCGCTCACCATTCCAAAAGAATACTCAGTGGGGGTTCCACCGTTTCCTGCCAGCTCTCTCTCTTCGGAACGTCTCTACGCTCCTCAGCCCTTCCAGTGCAGCGCTAAGGATTCTGGGAAGCGTCATGACGTTGGACGCACGGTGGCCATCTTAGTTAGTTCGTGCTTCAAGTTTTCTACAAGAGTCGTTCTCAGCTGCCAGTGTTTATCTGTGCGATACCAGGATCGGTGATTCACACACCTTGCATCTTGTTATTTTCTCTTCCTGTCATCTTTCTTCAGTGCGACGCTCACATCGGTGATTCGCACACCATTTCTTATCTCTTCGTGTTGAGGCAGCTTCTCAGTGTGAAACCGGCACGGCGATTCACACACCTTCTCCTCAAGTTCGTTATTCACGGATACTTTCTCAAAGACTCCACCAATCTACATATTTAACCTGCTAATATATCTTGGAGGTAATAATTTTTTATTTTTTTTTACTTTTATCAAATAATTATTTTTGTGATTTTGCTCCATATACTTTAAAGGTCTGCTGGGAGTTACATTTTACAAATAAGAGACAGCAACATGGCCAGCAGTCAAGGAGTTATTCGACCGGCACCTTTCTTGCAGAGAGCAGGAAAACCAGATTTAAAGTGGTCAGAATGGCTAAGGGATTTTGAGAACTATCTAACCCCTATTGACGCTGATGGCTATTCTCCTTCAAGGAAATTAGCTTTACTTATAAATCACTTGGGGGTAGCTGGACATAGAGTTTTTGATAATCTTCCGCGTTTTCCTGCCCCAACATCAGAGGATACTCCCTGTAATGTATTTATTGAGGCTAAAGAACGCATGAGGAAGCAATACTCCGATGCTTCTAGTGTTCTTTTGGAGAGGTTTAATTTTGCAATGTGTAAGCAATCTAGTTTTACCCCCACCCACACCTGGGTTCTGATCTGACTGCGGCTCTCATCTCTCCTACTCCCCATTTGAACTTGACCTTCTTTAAATAAACCCTGATCACCATCCTGACAGCGGAGTCCGAGCACTTTGGCTGATGCCCGGTGGAGCTGCCTCGACAGCTATAGAGGAGATCGGCCCTGGTTCACCCCCTCTGCCGTCACCTACCCAGCCGGTCATTGGGCACAGTTTCTCCCCGTCTCCCTGTTCATGTCTCCTTTACTCCCCCTCCCACCTACGAACTACCGTAACTTTACCTTTCTGTCCTATGTTTTATCTATGCTCTTGTAACAGATGTAACTTGTAACTCACCGTTCCTCTTGTAAAGCGCTCTGATACCTCCGGGTCTAGCCAGCGCTATATAAAACTCAAATAAATAAATAGTGAAGAATCAGTTGAAGACTATGTTTCAACTTTAAGGGTATTAGCGGAAAAATGGGAATTTGGTGCCAGTGTAGATACTTATATTAGAGATCAGTTTTTTTTCGATTGTTTTTCAAAAAAAATTCAAGAACGTCTGCTGACTTCTTGCAATCCCACTTTAGCGGAAACTATAGAAATTGCAAAGAGTATTGAAAGATCAATTGTTACTTCCAAAGTCTTATCTAACCATGCCACACAAGCTGCTGTAAATGTGATTTCTGATGAAAGTGTTGTTTGCGCTATAAATTCCAAACAAACTGTGGCTAAGAAGTATCCAAGAATACAACCTGTTCGAGGACAATTGATTTGTTTCCATTGTGGTTCTAGGAACCATATAGGTAATAATCCTAATTGTCCTGCTATTGGCAAAAAGTGTGTTTGTTGCCGTAAACTCGGTCACTTTCAAGGTGTGTACAGGGGATCATCAAATGCAGCGTCCAATGGCAACACAACTCTTAGTAGAGTTAAGGTCTCCAATATTAGCTTGGACAGTCCTGAGTGTGATGTGCAAGAGTGCACCTCTAAATTTGCTAATGTTTTACTCACTGTTGACATTCCTAATTCAAACGCTTGTGCTCACAAGCAAATTAAAGGGCCATTAGTGGATGTCATTATTGATGGAAAATCTATTTTGGGTATGGCTGATTCTGGAGCCCCAGTCACTATTCTTGCGGATTGCGGATCGCAAAAAAGGTTTGGGCATATCTTACCTCTCCTCATTCCACCACCGGTATAACACCTTTCAAAGCACTCAGGGGTAGAGAAGCCACATCCAATTTGATGCTCAAATGGTTCACTGATTTAGCAGTGGGTTCTGCTCTGTCCAAGAAAAGAAATACTTCTGAAGATCAACAAGTTGTTAGAGATAGGGCTGTTGCCAAGCAGCTACTACAAAAAAAAAACTTTATGATGGGAACTCAAAAGATCAAGATTGGAAATTTTGCCTTGAATGATTAGTTGTTGATCAAGAAGCCTTACAAGGTATGCAAAGGTCAGTCAAAATTTTCACTACCTATACGTGTTGTCAGAGTAAGCAAACCTTCTGTTTTGTTGGAAGGAAGAGGATGGTGGAACAAGGACAGCGTAGTCAAACTTACTGATAACCAGGTTGAGATTTTTAAAAAAGTTTATGCAAATAGATATGATGAAGATGATTCGGATTTTTCTTTTGGGGTAGGTTTGGATGTGGTGGTCACCTTGGATGTTCCAGGTGGTAGGTCTTCTGGGACAGCTGATGTGACTCCCTCTTTCTCTCCAAATAACAGTACCAGTGTTGATTCAAGGTCTAATATACACACACACCACTCTTATCTGAGGGTGCAACTTCTCATAACCAACACATTTGTAAGTTACCTGTTAAATTGCAAGACTGTGTTCTATATTGACTTTCTTTCTATTGTTTGGTTTCATGCATTTATTCTTTTTTTTGTTGTTTTCTTTGTTTTTGATGGGAGGGGTGTGTGTGGTAAGTGGGTAGTTATATGCTGTTGCTTTAAGAGGGTTTAGAATGTTGATTCTGTAGAATTTTATTATTGAATTGTTCTGTTCTATCCTGTGTGAGGCAGTTGTACTGCTGATTCCTGCTGTGCAGTTGCCTCTTGCCGTGGGTTCCTGTTTATTGATTCTTGAACTAATAAAACGACTTTCCAGACCAGCGATGACTCTTCGAGTGTCATTATCCAACCCCACCACACAAACCATTTTAACACTGAACCGGAGAACCTCATCCTACGTTCCAGAAGGATCAGGAGATTGTCATGTTTGACAATATCAAAAGCTGACGAGAGGTCGAGGAGGTTTAGTAGGCAGGATTTGTTCCGATCAAGCATTGTAAGAGCGCCATTGACTATATGAGTGATGGCTGTTTCGGTGCTGTGACCCTGACAGAAGCCCGATTGGAATTTCTCAAGAAGCTGGTATTCCTCAATGTAGTTACACAGTTGAACACGTACACATTTCTCAAGGGGCTTCGCCAGAGTTGGGATGATTGTGATTGGCCGGAAGTTATTAAGGTTCTCTGGGTCAGCAGTAGATTTTTTGAGATTGGGGGGAAAAAACCTGTCCGGACTTTAAGCAGTCAGGGATCTCAACTTGAAGTAGGGAGGCATTAACAATCTTGGTCCAGAGTGGAACTAGGGACCTTATCAGCTCGTTAAAGAAACTGGAGGGAAGGGGATCATTGAAGTGATTTGAGGGTTTCAGGGTAGAAAGAATGCTTAGTATGGAAGTATCATTGAAGGTTGAAAATTGACTCCAATAAGCACTGTTTTTGGGAGCGTGACATATTGCAAGATGGGGCTGTGGGGGAAGGGGGGAGGCGGGTAGAAATGATAGATCAATCAAGGCAGACCTTAGATCAGATTCGATCTTGTTAGACTTTTTAAGGAAGAAGGAGGCAAAGTCCTCACAGTTTGGTTGTGGACTGGAGAGCAATGGAGATAGAATTGTTTATATTCCCATCCATCCAATTTTCTCTGTCTCCTTCTCTCCTCTCGCCTCCCTCTCTCTCCTCTACCTCTCTCCTTCCTTCTCTCTCTAGAAGTCCCTGTGCCAGCTGCAATTAACCTTGTGGAAGTGAAAGTGACAGTGGCACCAACAGCGGCATTGGGCATTCAAAACTGGCATCCAATGGCTCTAACCCACCTGGAAAGTGCCAGATGGAAAAAGGTCAGTCCGGCCCTGCTAGCCAGGTCAGGATTAAAGCCCTTCCCAAGCTCATGCCCTCCGCATCCCAGGGTGGGACACCCAATGGTTGACTAGCTACTGCCCTGGTAGAACAAAACTGCCCAGCCCCATGTCCATCATCCCTCCACACAAGTCCAAACCTGCATTTCATATCCCAAGGGCCACTGTAGTGCTGGGTGTAAATTAAGTAGAATTCTCTTTTCTTTCCTTCTTAACCTTCCCCCCAAACATTTGACTGCATGGCAACACATGAAGCTTAACACAGGACAAAGAAGACTAACCCGTGCAATGACTGAAGGCAACCATTTTAAAACAAGCATTGGTAAATCCAATCTGTTGTGCTTTAATGTGCAACGCATGTAAACAAAGACCTTTAAAAAATTATGTTTAGATACATTGCATGACCAACTGCTGTCTATTACATTCAAGTCTACTACATTGGCTTTGCAAATGCTGAGAAAAAAGGAGCAAAAAAGGATTATTTCTGTATCTAACACATATAGGAGATAAAAAAAAGAAAAATAATGTGGCAAACAGGATCATTGAGTGTATGCAGTTCAATGGGAACACTCCCTGGAGGGTGGAATGTTACACCAAAGAGCCAACATTATGAGGAGAGAGTAATGCTCCTCAATGTGGAGCCAAAGCCTACTCTATATACAGTTTAAGCAGCTGGTAACAATAGGTCAGCAGACAGCTGCACTGTCAAGTCAGACCTAAAAAAAACCCTTAGATTTACCTTTATATAATGTATTATCAGCACCTTCAATTGCTCACTCACCCTAATATAAAAATATTAAAAACCTGCTAAACATTTTGTACAGATCAAGAGAGCTGCTCATTTAATTTCCTATTTTATAACATATTTCATAACCAAATGACCAGTCAGGCTATTCCAAAGAGGATCATAGCAACAAATAATTACTCACCCTTATTGTATATTAACAGCAGGTCAGTTCTATAAAAATATTGTCAAGCTATTGACAGTTTCATTCTTTTGGAATAATGAGGAATGCCGAGCAAACCAATCCATCCTCCCAACATACTGAGTACAGGGAATGATACTAGGGCAAACCAACAGAAGGCCTCCATGATCCAATGAATGCGTCAAAGCAAAACTAAAGACAGAAGCATCTAAAGTAGACACAGCATTAGAAATTGATCCAACGGTCCAGACTAGTGCTAGCTGGGCTGAAACCCTTAGAAGCGAAGTGCATAATATGTCTTAACAGATGACTGTAAATTAGTTTGTATAGTGTTCAATCCAGAGAGGCTGTTCTCCGGACAATGGTAGGCTTGACTAAGGTCCGGGCTTCAAACACATGTTGTGGAAGGTTTCAATGCAGAAAGAATAAGGTACGGCCCACTTAGTTATAGAATCAAAAAATACTGTACAGTGCCCCCTCATATTTCCAGAGCAACTTGTGTATAAAAAAGGCCCATGTGACAATCCATCCAATTTCCGGCTCATTACCCTACTCGATGTGGAAGGTAAATGCTCTGCTAAAATCCTAAACAATGAGCTAGAGGAGTGGTCCAACACGGTGGCCCTAATACCCATTACTCAATTGGGTTGTAGGTGCGGGCATGGCACTGAAGACAACCTGATGATTTTCTCTTCTTTGATTAAAGCTGCAAACTGCAAAAAGGCAACACCCCTGTTATATGTTGCCTTGATAGATTTTAAAACTGCATTCGACAAAGTGGACAGAAGGAGAGTGTGGCAGAAGCTGTCCAACTGGGGCATCTTGTGAAATCTGCTAAGAACCATTAGAAGCCTATACGCAGGAATGTGGGTAAAAGTAACATCTAGTAGAGTCACTACCCATAAAATCAAGACCTCTTCAGGAGTAAAGCAATGGTGTATCCGTGCACCACTGCTCTTTGATTTATATCTGGGGGACATAAACAAAGAGCTGGGGTCTGCACATGCTTTTCCTCCCAAATTTGCTGGCTGCCACATACAATGCCTCCAGTACGCAAACGATACCCTATTATTCGATCACATCGCGGTAGGGCTGCATCAATCTCTGGCAGACCTTGCCCGTTATTGTGAGGAAAACAAACTTGAAGTTAATTATGCCAAAACAAAAACCATGGCTTGTGGAGTCAGAAACAGATACGCTCCCAAATTCAATTACTCAATGGACAATCTGGTTCTGGAACAAGTGACAAGTCTTAAATATCTGGGCATCCATTTTAACAACCGCAGCTCCCATGTTACATATCTTTGCTACTTAAAGGACTCATCCTTGTCAGTGACAATGAGTTTAAAAAAACTGGCTTAAAGGATAAACGGCCCCGATTTAACGCAATTAACACCAAATGTATTCCTGCATTCTTGTATGGCTCTTCGATTTTTAAAAATCATATCTCAGCTTGGCTGGACAAAGTGTAAACAAGATGTTACAGACTTTTATTCAACCTCCTTGATGCGGCACCATCCTCACAGATACGGCTGGAATTTGGTCTTCATAAGCAATCTATAATGTCGAAGGCCCGCTTTTTGGGATATTACACGAAGCTCAGAGCGGCATCACCTGGGTCTCTGAAAGAAGCGATACGGCGAGGTATCCGAGACAAAAAAACGTATGTGGGAACCCTACTTGAGGGAGGCAAAGGAAGCTCTGGATGCGTCAAATATCTTTGATCAAAACTTAACCCCAAATTCACTGCACAATTGTTGGTAAAAATGGCAAAGTTTAAATCGGGAACTGATGACAAACGAGAACTGTCTCGAAAAGCCCACGCCAGTTTATGTGAGTCTTTGTATTGAGAGCCAGGGAAAGCAGTGTACTTAGCCTGCTTCATGAAACTGCCCATTAAAAAAGAACTGCTGAGTTGCGGTCTAATTCCACTAAAAGGCTATAAATTTGGGCGGTTAACAGGATCTACGGAACAGCACTGCTGCTTATGTAATTACAAGAAGGAAAGTCTCTCGCATGTTATATGCGTGTGTCCAGGCTTGAAAAGTTTAAGATGCTACTAGCAGAAACCCCTATTTTGTAAACTCGCCTTAAGACAATGTGACACGGCTATCATTGCATGTCTGAGCAGTGTGAACCCGCAGCTATCAGCTAGATGTGTGAAATTTCTCAGAGAAGCACTGAAGCTAATTAACTGATCGCCGGATAGTTTTTAACTGTCCTACTCGTTGGCGACTCCTTATCTCTTTTAGCCATTTTAGCTGTACCATATTGGGCTCTTTGACTTTTTATTCTTTCAAATAGATGTGCAGATTATAGTTAAACTGGTTTTCCGTATGAAATTGCATCTGTATCTGTTCTTATCCATATTATAGTTTAGCATGGTGACTTTAGATGGGCACCAGCGGCTCATTTTAGATCTCATTGCACCTATCATTGCATAAAGTATAATTAACTGGGGTGGCCGTGGTTCCTCCAGCACCAAATTTGATTAGTAGACCTCAGCCAAAATGAATTATGTTCCTTTTTGATGATGCGGCACGTTGCACTTTATTAATAACACATTTTATCTAGTAACCTTTTTGCTCTCTACAGAACTGCTGGAATGGCACAAACCTTACGTAATAGGAGTAGGTTGTTACATTGGCCGAATTTGAGGGGCTCTTTTTATGCCGAGGTGGACAATACCGCACTTTGCACTTGAGCAGATTAGGTTCGCAATGGAGTTGAGTGCTGCTTGATGTATAGATTGATTGTGTTGCACTATGTTTTTAGCTTTGTGTTATCCGTTTTATCCAGACTGCTGTTTTTATGTTGTGATGGTTTTAAATAACTTGACACAATAAAGTTTATCTATAGATCTATCCACCTATCTGTATGATGCTAGCTAGTTTTTATTCAGGGGATCAGAGAATGTACATCTCCTTGCTTTGCTGTCCCGGGAAGGATTAAATCTTGGAAACAAGAGCACTTTCATTAACACAAGAAGAGCAAATACTATACTAAAGATCCGATACTTCAAGGTGGATATTAATGGGATACATTTTTACTTGAAGAGAAAAAACAAATGCAATCACGCTTTTCTTTACCATGCAGATGTGATATGTATCAGTCTTTTAGTTTCCTCAGAAAAGTAGTGAATGCCATGGAACTGCTACTGTGGTGATCACTGATGAATTGGCAGTAGCTCTTTATTATGCTCCCTAAGCCTTATCATGGGCTGTTAAAAGATATCCGAAATACAAGATCCACTTGAATTTGAAGTTGAATTGAGGAGCATGTTGGGGATATTACTGTGAACTATTATGCTTTTTCTGAAATTGTTCTTTAGTATTCACTTCTTGTGGGTTGTTTGGTATCTTTTTGGAAATATTCAATAACGGGTATCTTTTTCTACTGGTGTCAACAACACTTTTTGCCCTTGAAGAAGTGGAATGGCGAAGATGAACAATTGAGGCTCTTGGCAACATTTGTGGACATTTCAACAGCGTTTTTTACTATCGGAAAGACTCGGCTGTGGCTAAGTTGCACAATAGAGGCTTGATGCAATCCTTATATCTGTACATCTTATTGCACAAAAATGTTTTGGATTATTTAATGTTTTTAAGTATTGGAAAGAATGTAATGTATAATAAAATCAGTATGGTATATACTATTTGTTATTAGTCAACTCCCCTCCAAATTAAAGTACCTTTGAGGCAAGTATTAGAATCATGAGATAGGATATTATTTTCCTCTTAGAGAACATTATCAGTTTGTTACATCGAAAAGCAGGCTGTCCCAAGCATCAGTCTGTTATTATAGGAGTATTTAATGAGAAGGGCCGGCCATTTACTTCCAGTGCAGGAGATAAAACAAACAGAACCATTCTTGTACATATGTTGGTGAAGACACTGTACAGTCCAGTCCCTCTACTCCCATACCTTCCTTTAACTTCCACAAGAGTCTACAATGCCAGCATTTAACTGAAACAGGAGCTGTCTTTCCGCCAACATCATCAGCTGCCTGAGGACCTTGAACAGTCAGTGTATGACTCACAAATGGGAGACAGTAGGAGGGAGCATGAGATGCAGTTCTACAACATCATTAATGTAGTGTTCCCCGCTGTGGCCCAGCACGATCTGCACCAGTGACATGCCAGGCAGAAGCCTCAGAACTATGCTAACAGCAACAGAAAGAAGGGGACACCAAGAGGCCCAAGCTGTGCCCAAAGAAACATGAAAGAGTACCCGGTGCTTATGCAACCACCTCTGCATTTGAAAAGTGCACAAATTGGAATTGCCTGCCTGGCCAAGAAGATGCTGGTTTGACGAATAAAAAAAGGGGTTTACATGTAAACAGCCTTTCTTACTGAGCCGTGGTAGCCAGTGGAAGCAGTTTAGTAATGAGACCTTCCCAACTCTGCAGGGTAAACACAGCCCTCAATCCCCCATCCCCTTCCCTTCTCATGATGCTTCGGAATGCAGGATGCTCCAATTCCTATTAATATTATCCTTATGCTTCACTGAGGGTGTTTAGATGTCCTGCCTCACATCCCTTTCCCCAAACCCATTTCTACATTTCGTTGTCTCTCAAACAACCCATGACACGCTCTCTTCCCAAACCCGATGCCTCTGTATTACGGTAAAATCCGATATTTCAAAGGGCGATCCCATTAAAGTAAATGAAGGATAAACTGTTTTATGAGTGATGCAAGTTAGCAAAGCGATTGACCTTACTGACACATATGTAAGCGTGATGACCTTTTTGCAGATGTAATATCCTCAAAAAGAGGGTGACACAGACACTCACCAAACGAGGAGGAGTTGACGATTATCATTTGCTCTTTCTACACCCTAGCAAGACCACAACATCCATCGATAGCTGGCAAGCCCCTCCCAGCAATACCCTCTTGTCATTCGCTGCACAGCGTGGCGGCGACAAGTTCCTCCCTGTCACCCTCCAAGGGTAGCCTCCCTCTTCTCACTCCTCTATGGGATGGCATACGTCACGACTTGCCATCCCTCGCACCTCTCGACAGGATGCCCACTTCCCCTCACCCCTCTATGTGTAGTGGGACGTTTCTCTCACCCTTTCATTGATGCCCTCTCCTCCTCCACCCGTCAGAAGATGCTCGCTCCCTCCGTCCCATATGCCGCTCGATAGTGTGCCCTCCCCGCATACCTTGAAGACATCCCCGTAGGTGCCGCTGCCCACCCTCTGGATGAGCTCGTAGTCCCGCAGCGGGTCCTGCAGGGACACGTCCCGCAGCTGCAGCAAGGGGGGGCCCGGAGGGCCACTCATGGCCCGAAAGCCGCTGGTTCCGTTTCCTCTGGGCCGCTGTCACAGAGCAGCAGGGAGAACAACACAGGGAGGGCGGGGGAGCAGAGATCCGGGAGGCGGGAACCACGAGGCCTGGCCCCCGGGGCCGAGCTTCGGCCCACAGTACAGCCTCAGCACGCCCACTGTGCCGCCCTGCTCGGTCCCAGCCGCTAAGCCGTCCCCCGGCTGCATACACCCGCCCAGGCCCGGTACAGTGCACTACCCCTGGCAACGGCAGGTTGAGACAGAATCTCAAGGCTGTAGCAGAGTGAACTGCTGTTAGATCGCCTGAGTACTCGCCTGCCAGTCATTGACATAGCCATTTATTTTGACTTTTGTATAACAAACATTTTATATCGAGCTTCTAAAATGCAGGCAGCAGCGCTCGTCTCACCCACAGACAGCATTAAAAGTGCACCCCTCACACAAACAAATAGACCCCCCCCCAACTGCAATACAGAGATTTAGCAGAGGAAGCTCTCCTCGCATAAATGCAGTACTGCATAGTAGCGGCGGTACTACTTTGCCTACAAATGCTGTTCCACTGCAGAGACAGAAGCAGAGCAATCTTTGAGCAGCTGGCAACACCTGGTAGATGCAGTACAACATTCCAAGACATACCGAGGCAGTAACTGAGATCAGCTGTTCCCCTCACACACGGGGATCGTCGCATGGGTACAAGACTAGCACCCCACTCCCCTATTACTGTATGACACTACATCATGGGTACTCACAAACTTTCTCTCGGGGGCAAATTTACAGTGTGGTTTGTGGCCGAGGGCCGCACCGGTGGGGGCGGGGTCAGTGGGGGAGGGGGGCGGGGCTAGAGCAACAAAAAAAACTATGACCATGAGGTTGAACACTGAGCCACCAGACCCGGCATATACACATCTCTCTCTCTCTCTATCTATCTCTCTCTCTCTCGCTCTGTCTCCCTCCCTCTCTCTATCTCTCCCTCTCTCTCCCTCCCTCTCTCTCTCCGTCTCTCTCTCTCTCTCCCTCCTTCTCTCCGTCTCCCTCTGTCTCACTCACTCTGTTTGTCTCCCTCTCCCTCTCTCTGTCTCCCTCCCTCTCTCTGTCTCCCTCCCTCTCTCTGTCTCCCTCCCTCTCTCTGTCTCCCTCCCTCTCTCTGTCTCACTCCCTCTCTGTCTCCCTCCCTCTGTCTCCCTCTGTCTGTTTCCCTCCCTCTGTCTCCCTCTATCTGTCTCCCTCCTCCCTCTGTCTGTCTCCCTCTGTCTGTCGCCCTCCTCCCTCTGTCTGTCGCCCTCCTCCCTCTGTCTGTCGCCCTCCTCCCTCTGTCTGTCGCCCTCCTCCCTCCCTCTGTCTCCCTCTCTCTCTGTCTCCCTCTCTCTCTCTCTCCCTCCCTCTCTCCCTCTGTCTGTCTCCCTCTGTCTGTCTCCCTCTGTCTCCCTCCCTCTATCTCCCTCTGTCTGTCTCCCCCTGACTCCCTCCCTGTCTCTCTCTGCCTCCCTGTCTCCCTCTGTCTCCCTCTGCCTCCCTCTGTCTGTCTCCCTCTCCGTCTCCCTCTGTCTGTCTGTCTCCCTCTGTCTGTCTGTCTCCCTCTGTCTGTCTCCCTCTGTCTGTTGCCCTCTGTCTGTTGCCCTCTGTCTGTTGCCCTCTGTCTCCCTCTCTCTGTCTCCCTCTCTCTGTCTCCCTCTCTCTGTCTCCCTCTCCGTCTCCCTCTGTCTCCCTCTGTCTCCCTCTGTCTCCCTCTGTCTGTCTCCCTCTCCCTCCCTCCGTCTACCCCTGACTCCCTCCCTCTGTCTCCCTCTCTCTGTCTCCCTCTCTCTGTCTCCCTCTCTCTGTCTCCCTCTGCCTCTCTCTGTCTCCCTCTGCCTCTCTCTCTCTGTCTCCCTCCCTCTGTCTGTCGCCCTCTGTCTGTCGCCCTCTGTCTGTTGCCCTCTCTCTCCCTCTCTCTGTCTCCCTCCCTCTGTCTCCCTCCCTCTGTCTCCCTCCCTCTGTCTCCCTCCCTCTGTCTCCCTCTCTCTCTCTCCCTCGCTGTCTGTCTCCCTCTCTCTGTCTCCCTCTCTGTCTGTCTCCCTCTGTCTGTCTCCCTCCCTCCCCCTCCCTCTGTCTCCCCCTGACTCCCTCCCTCTGCCTCCCTCCCTCTGTTTCCCTCTCTCTCCGTCTCCCTCTCTCGGTCTCCCTCCCTCTGTCTCCCTCCCTCGGTCTCCCTCTCTGTCACCCTATGTCTCCCCCTCTCTCCCTCCCTCCCTCCCTCCCTCTCCCTCCCTCCCTCTGTCTGTCTCCCTCTCTCTGCCACCCTCTGTCACCTCACCCCGCGTGTGTGTCAGCCCGGGCTGAGACAGCTTCCCAGGCATACACACAGCCGCACCCGAGTACTTCACAGGTCTTTAAAAGACCATTCACTTGCTAATGAGGCTTTGTTGTATTTCACCTCTTCTTAGCGCCCCTGCATCTCCACTCAGAGTGGAGATGCAGGGCGCTAAGAAGAGGTGAAATACAACAAAGCCTCATTAACAAGTGAATGGTATTTTAAAGAATCGCCCGCCCCCATAGAGCGCTGCTGCAACCGGCGGTGTTTGCTGACACTTAAGAAAAAACACAGGTAGGATATCTGCAAGGTCCGCAGGCCGCCAAGGAAGGATCGCCGGGCCGCTGGCGGCCCGCGGGCCGTACTAGGAGTACCCGTGCTCTACATGAATGCGTAAATACCCAACGCCCAAACAGAGCTGCATCTTTGGAAATGAACAGGTGTATTACACACAGGAAAAAAGGGGTACCCAATGCCGGTCTGTAAACCAACATCAGCCCTTGCAAAAATGCTCAAACCAGCGGCACACTGCAGGATGCCAAGATCAGAACAGGGCCTGAGGGGATTGTTGGGTCATGGGAGCCCGTGCTGTTGTTACATAGTGCCAATATCGGCAACACACCCAACCCGCAAACACAGCAATACCATAATAAAGGACACACAAGACACATTGGTTGTTGGAGAAAACATTGCTGCAGGTTTATTTTGCATAAGAAATATGCCAACATGGTTGGTCAACTTACGGGCGATCCAAGGGCAGGCAGCCCCTATGCTGCCTGCCCACCTGATGAGCCAAATTTCACAGTGGCATAACCAATCGGTGCTAACCATTTTGGGGGATTACCCCTTACATCCTGTGGACCACTAGTCCACCCATTTACTCACGCCCCTTGAGGGGGCGGAGCGTATCCAGGCAAGCCCCCGGTTGCTCAGGTTTACAACCGCCCGAAGGACTAACGGGGTGCTGTCGTTCCTCTAGGGTCCTGCCGTAAGAACTTCCTGGGGCTATTTGGCATTTGCACCCTTCTTCTGGTCCTGAAGAGGGTACCCCTATGTACCATTCAGCCTCTGGATCGCCCTGAAAATCTGCCTGCAACACAAAATAACAAGTTAACAGCCTTCCTACCCTAGCCACCCTTCCAGCTGACACGCCGGGTAAGCGGTAGGGAGGGAGACGGCGTGATGCCTCGGCGCGAAAAGGATCGCCAGGTGGGCGGGGGAGGTAGATATACCTGCCCCCCGCCCACTGGCGCGCCGGAAATGACGCAGTAGCGCCGGACCCCCGGGGGTCCAAACACTAGCCCTGTCGGGTTTGTGCCATCATGTGGCACTAAGGTGGCCACCCTCCTATGGGGGCCCCCTGCGTGGGCCACGGGCAGCCTCATAGTGCCAATATCGGCAACACACCCAACCCGCAAACACAGCAATACCATAATAAAGAACACACAAAACACATTGGTTGTTGGAGAAAACATTGCTGCTGGTTTATTTTGCACAAGAAATATGCCAACATGGTGGGTCAACTTACAGGCGATCCAAGGGCAGGCAGCCCCTATGCTGCCTGCCCACCTGATGAGCCAAATTGCACCGTGGCATAACCAATCGGTGCTAACCATTTTGGGGGATTACACCTTACATCCTGTGGACCACCAGTCCAACCATTTACTCACGCCCCTTGAGGGGGCAGAGTGTATCCAGGCAAGCCCCCGGTTGCTCATGTTTACAACCGCCCGAAGGACTAACGGGACGCCGTCGTTCCTCCAGGGTCCTGCCGTAAGAACTTCCTGGGGCTATTTGGCATTTGCACCCTTCTTCTGGTCCTGAAGAGGGTACCCCTATGTATCATTCAGCCTCTGGATCGCCCTGTAACTCCGCCACAGCTCTGGGTGTGGCACCCGTCATCCCCAGGGCCCCCCACCAAGGCAAGAATTCTTACTTACACCCTGCTGATTCTAGGGATTTACCCAGGTCCAACAAAACAGGTCCATGCCCATACTAGACAAATGGACCCCCATCCACATCAAAACATCCTGTGGTCTCGGCATGCAAGAGCCGCGTTTGATAAAGCCAGGAACCCCTCTGTTCAGTGAATTTTGCCCCTGGCACTGTTCACCCTCCTGCGAGAAATTTAAACGGCCTCTCCAGACCCAGATAGTTTCCATTTACCTCTGACATGGTTACCAGTCCTTTTGGCTGGACAATTCACATCTACCTCTGCAGGTGTTTCCGGCCTTATCGGGGAAACTTTGCGATGTAGCACTAAAGAGACCATGCCTAATTCACTGAGCCCTTCAGATTTTATATGATTTTGAATTAGAGTTGAACCAAGCCCTCTAGCCTGGTGAGCTTGCGCATGGCTTATTTACCCATCCGTAGGCAATTTCAATGGCCTTCACTTAACTTGGGAACTACTGTTCTCTGTTTTAACCACAGCTTTATTTACCCCCATGTGCATGTTCAATGGCTTCCCCGGGGTTGCGGCAACTGATCTCTACTTTTACCACTTTTCAGGAAGAAATCCCTATGGTGCCCTTTGCGCCAATAAGGCCCTTCTTGTTAGGTGCTGCCACGTCATGTGTTTACCCATTACCGCCCAGTCCCTAGTATAAGGCTTCGCTGGTAATCATGGTGGAGTTCGCCTCCAAGGCCATCGGTATAATTGTTAACAGTTATTAATTGTGGCCGCACAATACCCTTCTCTCTACCCGCTGACCTCCGTTGTATGGGAGTACAGCGCCGGCCAGAGATATTAGCATAGAAATTAAAACTACTGCTCTCCTCTTGACCAGGCTTCTGCGTGGTATATTCCCTTGTTCACTGTGTACCATTATGTGCAGTTCCATATGGGGGTTGACTAAGCCCTTGGTTACCCCCCTTGCTTGGTAAGTCCACATTTGGGGTTCACTGATGACCCTGTGCGGTACCAAGAGAAATATGGACCCCCTGGAGAGGGTCATCAGGCGGGGACAGGGTGGAGTCTTGTGACAGATGCTGTGTCGCCATGCTGGTGTCCCCACCCGAGTGGTAGCCCATAGACCGCTTAAGCCAACGGTATATCATAGTGCCAAAAAGGTTTGGCAATGCTTTTGGATTTAAGGACATGGGGTAAAACATATGAGCAGGTGTACCTGCACTTTCTTAAATGTGAATGCAAGACGTGCACTGGTAGTTGTCCGAATTTGTGGTCTAACCCAGCTTTTTCAACACTGTTGAGGTAACAGCACCCTTTTAGGAATGACAAACTCACGCCCCACCTGACTGAATAGGGCTTTTCCGTGTGTGGCCCATAACCCTACTTTTGCTAAAGGTATACCAGTGTGCCGAACAGATGCCATTGCTTTTGGATTGTGATAACCTGTAGTGAATCATACGAACCAATTTACCTGTACCTTCACTGAAAATGCACGTGTTCTGGTGGTTGTCAGCATATGTGCTCCAACCCATCTGTCTCCACACTATTGAGGCCACCGCACACTTTTTAGATGGCAACTAACGCAGCCCACCTTGCTGAGAGGCAGCAGGTTGTATTGGCTTAATTGCAGGGACCCTTAGCCCACACTCATCCCAGTATTGTACTTCATGTCCGCCTTGCCTGCAAGCCCGTCACATCTGACTGCGATTTTTAGCTCCTGAGTCGCCCTGCTGATGTTCCCACCCTAGCGTGAGTAGCCCAGTGCAAAACTGCTGCTCTTGTATACCAGGATGCAGACCAGCGATAGAAAAGCTTCTGGATGGTGAGAACAGGAAGACAGTATGTACAACATCCAATCCCCTTCTAACTGCAGGCTCTAGTTGGGTGCTGTGTTGCCGTATTGATGCACCCACCCTACTATGATGTGTAAAGGCTCAACTATCCGAAGAGCCTAGAAATATGTGACCTTAAGCAAGGGAGTCCTCGTGTACTTGCCGTGAAACCCTCCTTTCTTACAGGAATTTTGCCTGTTCAGTTGATCTGTGGTGTTTTCGCCCCCAGACTTCCCAGGCTGCTTACTGCTAACCATGTGAGCAGCTGCTGGCGCTAATGATGGAAATTTCCCAGTTGCCACTTGAACTTATACACCGCCGCCTTAAAGTGCTACGTTGTAAGCGATGAACCTAACTTAATGTCTCCTCACCCAGGAAAGATACAAAAACCGCATTGGTCATGAGAACCGTCAAAAGCACAAAATATTAACATGGACATACCTCTAAGTGAGGATGGCTCTACCCAGCCATAAGCCCAGAGATACACATGCATTAAACCCACAGATACTCCTTTGAGGTATGTTAACCTGACCCAGAATCTGCTTCTCCCTGCTCCTGAAGTGGGAGCCTGTTGCCTGGAGGTACAACCCCTCCACCCCTGAAACTCTCAATAATATCAGCTGGCTGAAGCTGCGACTCAATGCGTTACATTTGTTTGCCCAGGCCTGTTGAGAGTAAATTGTACTCCTTTCATTCGGAGTCTGTGTGAACTTGGGGTGCGGGGTGGGGGGGGGGTACTATCTGCCTTTGCAGTACCAGAGTTATTGTTTTGACCAATTTATGGTACACATGCTGCTGAAACTGGCCCTTCAGATCTCCGACTCTATCCCATTGAAGCATAAACCTGTGTCTTTTGTCTAAGGAACCTGTATTTATGTGCCAAACATGATGCGTATTTGAGCGCGCAGTCACTTGAAAGGTATGTCGGCTCTGAATAACAGATGTCTGTTGATACTTGACTCAATGGTAGTCCTATTATAGACCTCAGGGGGCTGAAAGGCTAGGTGAACCTGCTGGGAGCTGCACCTGTGACCATGTGTAAAAGCAGTCCCCTACCGGGGGTGCAATAGATCTAACGCTTCCATCTTTTTAAAGCAAGGACTGCCCCACACTAGCAGTGCTCAAACCCTCCCGAATCATAATTGTTTGCACTGTCAAGGTTAGCCTAGGTGATTGTTCCCTTGAAGCTTGTATGGGGCCTACTTCACCCTTAAAGAAATGCCTACTCTCTTGAAGGAAAATGATGCACAATTGAACTGGCGGCTACTAATGTTCCTCACGCCTGCATATCCTAGGCTTCGAAAGGGAACACTTACTCTATAATTCCCTAGATTCTTGCCTGGCATTCCTTTATGCCCAGATATACAAAGCGATAATGACTCTACTCGGTCATAATGACCCAAAAGACCCATCAAACCCGCAGAGACAAGATGAGGTATGCTAACCTGCCCCCAAACTCTGCGGAAACAACATGTGCGAGCTTGCAACAAACATCTGGAAAAACATGCCAACCAACAAACCATCTCCAGCACCGGGGGGGTCATGCAGCCACTCCTTGACCTGAATACTAACCAGGTTAAGATTATGGATGGTATCAAAGGACCCATCTCTCGTCGCATGCTTGCAACACTTACCACTGCATCACCCTAGTCAGTCAAAACCAATGCAGGGTAGCATGCAAAGCTAAGCCCACGCAGAAATCGCCTGCCTGTGAGAGCAGACCAAGCATTCATCGCTCCCCAAGCCATCCGAACTGTCGATGCTAACCCTCGGCTGTTGTGCCCCTTTGCCCCACCCAGCTTAAAACAGCTGGACATGACCCGGTTTCAAGATTAAGGATAATAGTCAAGGGCATGTCAGAGGTAAGACATGTCAGAGGTAGGCCAATCCTCCCTTCAGATTGAAACAAAGTATTGATTAACAAGCATGCTCATCTATTGCAGAAGTCGTCCCCATTTGCTGGCCCAAGGTGTACCTTAAGGGGTAATTATCTTGCACCGTTATCCAATGTGCCATATGCACGCTTAAAAGTACCTGTTATAGCAACCCGCTGTGCTACTGATTCTGGCCCGAACCTAGACGCTCTCTTGGCATTGGATTAAAACATATAAACTGGCGTCTGAGCTTAGTATTCCGTGCCGCATGGTCCTGCCTCCTCTGCTATTGTACCCGTCAATTAACTCATCCCGTAACATTGGACCTATAGCCCGCCAGGACAATTGATTTTGCCACTGGTTGGTAATTGCGTAAGGTACATGAGTAACACTCTGGCTAACTCGTACGGATAAAACACCAGATACCACATTGTTAGATGGCATAATTAGCATGCCCTAATCAAATGTGCCACCTGCAGGTTTAAAATTCTTTTGTCGTGCCACCCTGTGGCCTAATGGTTCTGACCCGAACACTTGCTCTGTCTTTGTCATTGGATTACAACATTTAAGCTGAAATCTATGTTTAGCATAGTGTGCCGCATAGTTCACCCTCTTCTGTCATTGCATCCATATATATAATCCACCCATCACCTTACACCTACAGCAAGCCTAGAGGTTGTGAGTTATTCTGCAGGTCTCGTGTTATGTTTTCACTAAACATGTCTCTAATTCACATGCTGATTACAGCAGTGGGCCCTGCCAATGAATGTTTACCTATTTAGAAGGCAAAAAGGACATGTGATATGGCCCAGTTTATCTGTGACCTTCAAACTTGCTAGAAGCTGACTTTCAATGACAAACCAAATCATGATGAACCCATGGTCACTCATTTGTGCAGGATTGTCTTCATAGAACCTTGACGCCTGGTCACCTACAGTTGACAGTGCTAGCCATGTTGCACTGAATTGGTTGCCGACCATCAAGAGCCCTTGCTGAAAAGGGTGCACTTCGCACCGGGCGCCCCCAGGAGCGTGCAGCTCTCCAACCGTGCAGCACTGCTGAAAGGAAGACCCCTAACAACAAAAGTAGAACGAACAATGCATACTTTATTCTCATTTTAGTCCCTTATCGTGCAAGGCTGTCTCCTCCAGAAGTGACTGCCTCAGAAGGCCAAAACCCTGGCCTGAATCACAGCCTTCATGCTGCGCCGCTCACATTATTCCCCCCATAAATCACCAGACCAGTAATGTACCAACACTCAGGGGCATGACCAGTAGGCCCGGCCAGGAAGGCGCTCCACGGGCCCACCTCCCGGCCGAGGGCGCTGTTTAGGGTGCGCAGACCTGCTCAGAAGAGCCTTAGCCATGGAAGCGCTGGCATAGCTCTCGGTCTTAAAAGTTTAAAACAAAATCTGTTAAATAACTAACTCTGTTTGTTTGGGACAGGGGAATGCTGTGTCCACCCGGCCCATAGAGAAAACGTTGGTATGTAAGACCCCACGCCGTCTACCAGCACAGAAAAGGGGAACCCGACGCTCCCTCTGCTCGCCGTAGCGCCGGTACAAAGACCCCATCTGATGAGGGCACCACAAGGATGGGAACACTATTTGGGTCATGGCACACAATTTGAAAGGCATCACATGCTCAAATTATCCCTAAATTTCCCTGTGCAAGTCTACACCAGAAAACATGCTGCTCAAATTGCTCCCCACCCCCGTAACGCCGAGGGGGACTTGCCATGTTTGTGCCTATTTTCAGTGCCCCTTAAATGGAGAGGCAAATATCATTACCTGCGTTGCAGATAGTCACACTTGAAACCGATGCCTCAGAAGGCGCGAGCGAGACTTGGACAGATTTATTCACGTGGAGGGTATGACTGATTTTACCACACTAACTCTTTTCAAAAGGGCACTTTTTGTTAGGCACGGGGAGATTAAGTGATTTGCCCACAATCACAGGATGTTGAACCGACGCCGAGACTTGAACCTGGATTCCCAACTCCAAGTCGGCAGCTCAGTTCTTGCAATTAACATAGACTTGAAGGCATCGAGCCAATATGGCGGCAAGGACAGAGTCACTGGCAAAACTATAATTATTAGAAAAGTATGACGCATCCCCGAAGTGGTCCCGGAGGCCCCTGGGAGTGACCACATTGGGCGGGGGGGCTGATGGCTCTGGTTACCGCTATCCCAGCGAACTCAGAGTACAGAGGCAGGGCCCGCGAACTGTACTGGCAAAAGCCGGAGACCCAGGCACAGTAATCTTCATAAGGAAGAACAAAGAATTTTTGGAAGGAATGTATGCGCCCTGAACATGTATCGCAATTGCAGTGGGAGCCCCCTCTTTGTACATTGAATCGTCCGGTATTATATCTTCCGATGGTGAAAATTATCATGCATGCATGCTTGGGATTCGACTGGAACATAACTACGCCTACGTAAAATTGTGCTATAGAGTCCCGCACTGTGATGCACATCTTTTACAGGACACAGTACTGGAATGGTTTAGTGTTGCCTGGCACCATCTGGTTCGGGCGCCAGCGCCCTCTTCCAACTTAGGAATGCCAACTGCACTGCGACCCAGAAGGACGCAGCGCTCGTACCACTGACCCGATTAGGGTAGGTTGTCCCCCGAGTCTCCCGGGCAAGCATGGGCATCCGCGGCTGCCCTGCGTTTTAGCTAATGGAGACAAACGCCACCAGTACGCTCGCACTGTGCCCGCTCCATTTGGCTTGAGAGGGGGCTGCCTACCAAGGTGACCCCCCCCTTTCCATCACTCGAGACGTGTCGCCCGCCCCACTATGCCCCCGGAAATGATTCACCCTGCAGCTGAGGAGCAGTGGTGAGCCCAACATGGGAGGGGGGGGGGGGGGAGAGCTCCACGGGGGACGCGGACTGGATGGCAGACCCCCGCATGGCCGGGCGATCAGCCAGTGGACTCGCACGCCCTGTGCCGCATGTTGCCACCAGGGCCTCCAGCACAATCCTGGAGGCCCAGACCGCACACTCACCACGCCACCAGCGGTCGTGGCCCGGAGCGGCCTTAGCACCTCAATGTGAGTCCAACCACTTTGCGCATCAGCATCTCTCCACCCTATCGGCTGTTCCCGAACATGGAGGGGGCGGGAAGGGCCCGGACGCCGCAACTGCGGCCGCCCGCCCGCTCCCCCCCCCCCCCCAGGTGCCTCACACGTCACGGCTACAAGCACTCTGGACCGGGGGAGCTACATCAACCTCCCCCTCTAGCGGACACCAGCCATGCAATGGCCGGGCGATGCCGCGGGGTTAGGGGAGGGTGGGGGGCTCAAGGACTCACCGCGCATAACAGCTCCTGACCGACCAGACGGTGTGATGCCTCGGCGCGAAAAAGGATCGCCAGCTGGGCGGGGGAGGTAGATATACCTGCCCCCCACCCACTGGCCCACCAGAAATTATGCCGTAGCGCCAGACCCCCGGGCGGTCCAAACACTAGCCCTGTCGGGTTTGTGCCATCATGTGGCACTAGGGTGGCCACCCTCCTATGGGGGCCCCCTGCATGGGCCACGGGCAGCCTCAGTAGTCCTCTAGCCTGCAGCCCACTGGGAAAAGGTCTTATGTGGCACAGTGGCCAGGACAGGCTCTGAATGCAGCCCATAATTAGAAACCGCACAAGAGACCATAATAGTACGACCCAGATAGATAGGCTACACACCTGCCTAAAAGAGCTGGCAAAGTGTCTTATTATTTCGCGGCTCAGCTGCAACATGCAGTTCATTGGTTTCATCGAGGGAGACAATTAGGAAAAGTCCCTACTGGCAGAGACATACGGAGATAACAAATTGGGGGCGCTCCTGCTGCGAGACAACAGGGTGCCCGAGACTCTGCCACATGTGATCGATCCAACTATTATGCACATTTTGGGAGACAGCAGTACATGAAATGATCCCCAGGGCGCCCTATGTGCCAGAGCTGGAGGTCTGGATGAGCCGACCGTTTGCGCAGATAGCTCAGACTATGACCATAGACCGGTGGGGTGACGGAGGTGTGCTACACGGAATGATCTATATCCAGACGCTCAATTTATTACTATGCTGGACGCTTTCGAGATGTTTGGCCTGGAGCGGGAACAGTTCCTTCAGTACACAAAAATAGCCACTAAGGCCAGAGAAATATGGCCTACATTCCCTGAGTCCCTTGCACCCATGCAAACACTGGTCGTGTTGTTGTCCATGGTGGGAAGACGGGGGCTCATCACACTCTTATACCAGGCCCTGTGGACCGATAAGCCAATGCCACCCTTGAAGAATGAGGAAACTTGGCAACAGGTTATCGAGGGCCCTATTACAGCCAGGGAGTGGGCAAGGGTGCACGGGGAGTGTGTGAGGTGTCCGTTAATACGTGATTTAAGCGAATTCAATTTCATATTGTCCATATCGCTTACCTCTTCCCCAAACAGTTGTACACTATCTATCCCTCTAGAGACCAGGGGTGCGTGCACTGTAGAAGCGCACCAGTGTACTTTCTCCATTTGGTGTAGAGTTGCCCTCAAGTTACACACTATTGAGAGGAGGTGTTGGAACAACTCCATCGGGCCATGGGCTGGGTGATCTCCTTCGGGATAAAGCAATACCTCTTGGGCCTGATACCTAAAAGGAAAAATAGGAAACCCAGCAGGAAATTTGTACTGCTTGGATTAACCTTGGCTAAGTGGAGCATAGCCATTAGATGATTGAGCCCAAGGCCCCTCCCTCCACCCCCAGTGGCAGACTGGCAGAGGGACATGATTGCATGGGCAGGGGCGTAAGAGATCACTGCCCATCCACAGGACCGAGACCGTCCTCCTCGCCGCTACAGATGACATCCGCACCTTTCTCAACTGAGGTGAAACTGCAGTCCTCATCCCCTTGGACCTCTCGGCCGTCTTCGACACCGTCTCTCACGCACCCTATGCGCAAGACTCCACGATGCTGGCATCCGTGACAAAGCCCTGGAATGGATCCGCTCCTTCCTCACTGGCCGAACATAGAGTCAGACTACCACCGTTCCTCTCCGAACCCACAGAGATTAGCTGCTGTGTGCCTCAGGGTTCCTCCCTGAGCCCCACTCTCTTCAACATGTACATGGCCCCGCTCGCAGACATCGTCAAGAACCACGGCCTCAGCATAGTCTCCTACGCCGATGACACCCAGTTGATTCTCTCCCTCACCAACGAACCCACAGTCGCCAAGATCAATTTCCACGACGGGATGAAGGCTGTCGCCACCTGGATGAAGAACAGCTACCTCAAGCTCAACTCAGAGAAGACCAAAGTCCTTATCATGGTCTCCACCCCCTCCACCTGGGATGACTCCTGGTGGCCAGCAGCACTTGGAAACACCCCCACACCGACAGACCACACACAATCCTGGACTCCACGCTCACCATGAACTGCCAGATCAATGCCCTCTCATCATCCTACTTCCACATGCTAAGCCTGCTCTGAAAGATGTTCAAGTGGATCCCCAGAAAGACGGTCACCCACGCACTCAACAGCAGCAGAATCGACACCGGCAACACACTCTACGCCGGCATCACCCAGAAACTCCTTAAGAAACTGCAGAACATTCAGAACGCCTCTGCCAGACTCATACTCAACATCTCCCGCCTCAGCCACATCACCAGCCACCTGAGAAACCTCCACTGGCTCCCAGTCAACCAAAGAATCACCTTAAAGCTCCTCATGCATGCCTACAAAGCTCTACACGACGCGGGACCTGCATACCTTAACCACCGCCTCGCATTCCACACACCCACCAATCAATCAATCAATCACGGCATTTATAGAGCGCGCTACTCACCCGGGAGGGTCTCAAGGCGCTGGGGGAGGGGGTAAGTTACTGCTCGAACAGCCAGGTCTTGAGCTGCTTCCTGAAGGAGAGATGGTCCTGGGTTCGCCGAAGGTGAGTGGGGAGGGAGTTCCAGGTCTTGGCTGCCAGGTAGGAGAAGGATCTTCCTCCGGCGGTGGCTCTGCGGATGCGTGGTACGGTGGCGAGGGCGTGGCTGGTTGATCGTAGCTGGCGGGTGGGCGTGTAGAAGGTCATGCGGTCGTTGAGGTACTTGGGGCCCAGGTCGTGGAGGGCCTTGTGTGCGTGGGTGAGGAGTCTGAACGTGATTCTCTTGCTGACGGGGAGCCAGTGCAGGTCTTTCAGGTGTCCGGTGATGTGGCTGTGCCGGGGGATGTCCAGGATGAGTCGTGCGGAGGCGTTCTGGATGCGCTGGAGTCTTTTTTGAAGTTTGGCTGTGGTTCCGGCGTGAGGGTGTTCCCATAGTCCAGTCGGCTGGTGACGAGTGCCTGGGTGACGGTCTTCCTGGTTTCAGTGGGGATCCATCTGAAGATCTTGCGGAGCATGCGCAGGGTGTTGAAGCACGAAGATGAGACGGCGTTGACTTGTCTGGTCATCGACAGGGAGGAGTCCAGGATGAAGCCCAGGTTGCGTGCGTGGTCCGTTGGCTTGGGCGCGGTGCCCAGGGCCGGGGGCCACCAAGAGTCGTCCCAGGCGGAGGGTGATGAGCCCAGGATGAGGACTTCCGTCTTGTCTGAGTTCAGTTTAAGGCGGCTGTTCCTCATCCAGTCGGCGACGTCTCTCATCCCGTCGTGTAGGTTGGCTCTGGCGGTGGTGGGGTCGTTGGTGAGGGAGAGGATCAGCTGGGTGTCGTCGGCGTAGGAGATGATGTTGAGGTTGTGTTGGCGTGCGATGGCTGCGAGGGGGCTCATGTAGACGTTGAAGAGGGTTGGACTGAGTGAAGATCCTTGTGGAACGCCGCAGATGACTTCGGTGGCCTCGGATCTGAACGGGGGAGGCGGACTCTCTGGGTTCTTCCGGCGAGGAACGAGATGATCCATTCCAGTGCTTTCTCTCGGATTCCGATGTTGCTGAGGCGCTTCACTAGGGTGCGGTGGCAGACGGTGTCGAACGCCGCGGAGAGGTCCAAGAGGATGAGGGCTGCTGTTTCCCCGTTGTCGGTTAGGGTTCTGATGTCGTCGGTGGCTGCGATAAGGGCGGTCTCGGTGCTGTGGTTGGCCCGAAACCCGGACTGCGAGGGGTCGAGGGATCCATTCGTCTCGAGGAAGGCGGCAAGCTGTCTGTTGACGGTCTTCTCGATGACTTTGGCCGGAAACGGAAGGAGCGAGATGGGACGGTAGTTCTTGAGGTCGGTGGGGTCCGCCGTTGGTTTCTTCAGGAGGGCGGTAAGCTCGGCGTGCTTCCAGCTCTCCGGGAAGGTGGCGGTGTGGAAGGAGGAGTTGATGATGTCCCGGAGATGGGGTGCGATGGTGGCGTCGGCTTTGTTGAAGACGTGGTGTGGGCAGGGGTCGGTTGGTGATCCGGAGTGGATGGAGTTCATCGTGCGGGTTGTGTCTTCGGTGCTGATCGGGGTCCAGTTGCAGAGGGTGGTGGTGGCGGGCGTTGGTTCGGCGGTAGGGTGCGTGGTCTGTGCGTCGAAGCTGTTATGTATGTCGGTGATCTTGCGGTGGAAGAACGCGGCGAGTGAGTTGCAGAGGTCTTGCGAGGGGGTGATGTCGTTGTTTCCGGCGCTGGGGTTGGAGAACTCTTTGACGATGCTGAAAAGTTCCTTGCTGTCGTGGGCGTTGTTGTCCAGTCGTTCTTTGAGTGCCGACTTCTTGGTGGCACGGATCATCTGGTGGTGTTTGCGGGTGGCGTGCTTGAGGGCGGTCCTGTTGTCTGTGGTCTGGACGAGTCGCCAGGTTTTCTCGAGAGTGCGGCAGTTCTTCTTGGATTCCTTGAGTTCGTTGGTGAACCAAGGGGTTTTCTTGCTTCCGGGTCTGCTGGGAGGGTTTTTAGTGGTGCGAGGTCGTCGGCGCAGGTGGTCAGCCACTTGGCGAGGTTGCTGGCTGCTTCGTTTGGGTCCGTTGTGTTGGTGGGTGTGTTCTGGCTGAGGAGGCGGTGAGCTGCTCGGCGGTGATCTTGCTCCAGCTCCGGCGGGGAGCCTGTTGCGGGTGGTGGTGGGTCGCAGTCTTTCTGAAGCTGAAGTGGACGCAGCTGTGGTCGGTCCAGTGGAGTCCGGTGGCGTGGCTGAAGGAGATGTGCTTGCTGGAAGAGAAGACGGGGTCAAGCGTGTGGCCGGCGTAGTGGGTGGGCGTGTTCACCAGTTGCTTGAGTCCGAGGTTGGCGAGGTTGTCCAGCAGGGCGGTGGTGTTTCTGTCGTTGTTCTCCAGGTGGAAGTTGAGGTCCCTAGGAGGATGTAGTCGGCGGAGGGCATGGCGTGCGGGCTGATGAAGTCTGCGATGTCTTCGCTGAATAGTGTGCGTGGTCCCGGGGGTCTGTAGATGAGGGTGCCTCGGAGGGTGGTCTTGGGGTCAGTGTGTATCTGGAAGTGTAGGTGTTCGGCGGCGGTGAAGGTCTCGTCGGAGTTAGTCGAGATGCGGATGGTGTTCTTGTGTACGATGGCGATGCCTCCTCCCCGTCTGGTTGACGCGGTCCTTCTGGGTGATCTTGTATCCGTCCGGGATGGCTATGGCGATGTCGGGCGCTGAGGAGGCGTTCATCCAGGTTTCGGTGAGGAAGGCGACGTCCGGTGCTGTTGCGTCGAGCAGGTCCCAGAGTTCCACGGCGTGCCTGTGGACGGAGCGGGTGTTCAACAGGATGCATTTCAGGTGGTTGCTGCTGGTGCTCGACTTGGCGGAGGTGGTGCACGTCTGGGGGCAGGTGAATCGGCAGGCTTGGCAGGTGAAGGGTCCGTGGGTGCGTCTCGGTGAGGCTCGGTAGCAGGCAGGGTTCCGGCCGGCATTGAGTGCGGTGAGGGTGGCGGCGTCGTAGAGTCCGTCGAGTAGTGTTGCATCGGTGGGATCCAGGGGTCCTGGCGCTGGGCGCGGGCCAGGCGCGGACGGGCGCAGACGGGCTTACCTTTGGCGCACCTTCGGCGCTCCGTCGGTGCTCCCACTGCGCGCGGCCGCTGCGCGGTCGCTCAGGGGGCGTCATAAGTAAGGAGCCTGGAGGGAGGAGCAGCTGGGTGGCGGGAGCGGGGCGGCGAATGGAATCACGGGGGGGCGGGGCCGCAGGGAGGCAGTGGCGGGAAGTCCCAGGAGCAGCGGGCAGCGGGAAAGTCCCAGGAGCAGCGGACAGCGGGAAAGTCCCAGGAGCAGCGGGAAAGTCCCAGGAGCAGCGGGCAGCGAGCGAAGGAATCTCCAGGCAGGAGGCGGCAAGGCAGGCAGGAGCGGCAGCAGTGAGTGGGGCGACCAAGCCCTGTGGAGGGCTGAGCGGTCCCCCTAACTGGCCCTGGCTACCATCCCACAAATCCGCAAGACCATGGCCGGAGGAAGATCCTTCTCCTACCTCACAGCAAAGACCTGGAATACCCTGCTTCTCCACCTTAGCCAATCAGTCACAGCCTGAATTCAGGGAGGACCTTAAGATCTGGCTCTTCGACTGAACCGCAGCGCTTCTGGAGGATCAGCTGTTTCCCATTGATTGATTGATTGATTAAGAGATACATATGAGAAGAGTGAGGCGTGATGAGAAACCAGCCAACGACCTTCTCACGTGGGGAGTTGTGATTCATAATCTGACTGTGCCTCATGCCAACGCCTCACTGGCTGGAGTGGATGCTGGAGGTGGGGGGGGGGGGTTGTCTCCTGGATGTACACATCCAGGATGATGAAGGGGAGGCACGGACGAGGACAATGGCACCGTGATGTCCATGACGACTAAGGAAAGGTGTAGCGGTACTCCATATCAACAAAATGAGTCTTCCTGACTGCCATTGAGTAACTGATGGAGCACTGGGGGTAGGAAAGTTCATTTGTTCACTTTCTGTAATCTTAATTCAGTTTGACTCAAATGTGATGTATATTGTATCCTACTGAGACAGGAGTCCTGATCTAGTGCACAATGGTGTTATTTCTATTGTGGGGTATATACCCAATGGACTACAACCTGACTTGTATTAATACCTGTGCTTTGAATAGAATTGTAAATTTAAAAAATGCTGATAAAAGATATTAAAAAAAAATTTGATCGGCCACCCAATGGTCTTTGATGAGATCGATGTAAAAGCTTAAGGTTCCTTTGGGGTCCAACTGATGGAGGGTCTCCTGCTCTTTGAGGGGTAATGCAGGGCAAGGAACTTTGGGAGGGTGATGGGTTGCCCAACATAAGGCGTCACAACGTTTGGTAAAAAGGCCACTCTGGTCCTAAAAACCACTTTGCATGGAAAAAAAAGTTGGTGTAGGGCAGCTGCACCAAGAGAGCCTGGAGCTCACTGACATGACAAACTGAAGAGATCACAATGAGGACGATGGAGCCCCTGGTGATGTGCAGGTTGCCTGCTTGATCCCTGTCTCCAGTTACTAAAGTACTGGGGTGACTGCTGCAGTGGTGGCAGCACTCTGGAGAAGCCTCGAAAAGGTTGGGCTGCTGAGGAAGCTGTCAGGCAGGGGTTGAAAGGTCCAAGAAACCCTCTGTGGCTTTACTATCTTTAAAGCCTTTGAGGACAGAATCAGGCTTTTTGTCAAAGCGGCAGGACCCATCAAAGGGAAAATTATACTAAGGATATGGCATAGAACTGCAAGAAGAGATGTCGGATTAAAGATAGAGGGGGGGGGTGGCTGCACTGCGGAGTGGACTCATTCTTCTCAGCTTTAGCATGAGTTCTGTCATTGAGGGCTTGGAGGCCAGTATGAAAAGCACACTAGGAATTTTGGATATGGTATGGTGGAAGGGCAGTGGCATTACCCTGATGTTAGTATGGTGACAGAAGCAAGGAGCTCCAACTCTCCCAAGTATGAAAATGAAGATGTCGACCTCACATTGAGCAAACAAAGATCACACCACTTCAAGATTCATTTAAGTGGCAGAAGACTTCACACTATGCTGGTCATGCTCTGGGGACGGGAGAAAGGAAAGGTAGTACTCACTTGAACCTGCTCACACTTGCTCCCAGCTGTGAAACAGAGCTGTGGCACCGATGTATCTGGAGAAGATATCCTGGTTGAATCCAAAGCTGTTACGGAGGAAGGGAGATTTTGCGCAGGCTGGTGGTGGAGGGGGAAAGAGTTCAGGGGATAGAGAAGCAGAGTTGTGGTGATCTGGATCCCTCTAGTTTTCCGATTCCGGTGAGGATGAGGTGAACCTAGTTGTATCACTATGCTCTCCAAGGATCAATGAGGGAAAGAAAGTTTTTTTTTTTTTTTGCCTTGAAAGTTGCAGGATGTGACAATGTTGATGGGAACGCAAACATGACTGCTTCTCTTTAATGAGCATCTGTTTATTTGACACATTTTTAAATTATTTGATGTTATTTCAAGACCCACCTTGTTGGTTGGTTGGGGACAGACGTGAAGAAGGCCTCTTGCAAAAGCAGGCATGGCTCTAGGTAGCAGAGTCAAAAGAATTTAAAACATGATAACAAAGGTGATAAGAAACATGGGAAAAAGGAAGGTTGTAATGGTCGTGAGGCAGTTAAGATGGTTGGGGACACATGGAGCAAGGTCAAAACACTGTTTCACGTAGAGTGATTAATGATGCTGTATGATACGCAATGTGCACGAGCAAAGTGCAATTTAATAATTTGCATGCTTTGTTACTTTTTCAGTTTTGTAAAGGGAAATATGAAAATAAAGTAAGGAGGAGGTTGATATAGTGCATGAGCAAGAACTTGGAATGCATTGAGGACATTGTGATAGATAGATATAGACAGATATGGAAAATTTACTTACCCATCTGTTCATGGCATGTAGCGCTGCAGATCCACCTGCACTGCATACTCCTGCCATCTAGGTTTCAGTTCAGACGTTAAAAACCTCTATTTCTTCCAAGAAGTCTTGAGTCACAAGACCTGTTTTGACGTTTCCCTTGGTCTACAATGCCCCAGTAAAAAGGCTCCAGGTCAGATTGTTTGCCCATCTAGCGGGTGAGTAGGATAAGTGGAGTGGAGTATTAAAAACTGTGCATTGTGAACAGTAGGCTGATAGAAACAAATTCATTTGTGATCATTGCTGGATTCTGGGAAGGAGGGTGGGCTCATGTCAATCTCTAGCACTACACATCACAAACAATTAGTTAATGGGTTAGTAACTTTTTATGTTTGTAGCATGTGTGGCTGTCAATACGAATGCTCTGCATAGGCTATAAAGCAGTTTCTCCCCAATGTGTTGCCTAGCGAACAGATAATGCAGATGTTTGCAACAAAGGTTTTGGCCGTATAAATCCTGTTGATGGGCTTGGACGTCCATATAGTAGCATTTTGTAAAGAGTTGCTCAGGTGGCAGGATAATGCATAAAACGGCCATGATGGCACAGTGTTTGCACATGGAGTACATTCTGACAGGCGTAGCTAATCTGACCTTGGCATAACAGGTTTGTATGCCTCTGAAAATCCATCTTGAGATGCTTGCCATACTGTTGATGTAGTACATGAGCATCCTTTTAGCGCCAAGTGTGTGTAAAGCCTTTTCAGCTACAGAGTCAGGATATGGCAAGAAGGCATGTATCTCAATGGTTAGATTAACTTGAAACGGTGACACTTCCTCACGTAGGAAATTGGGATAAGTTCTAAGAACCACTCGGTCCTTGTGAACCTGAAGGAAACATTCCGTTATGGTTAAAGACTGAAGTTCATTGATGCATAGGAGATGTGACTGCTGTTAAGAAGGCACCTTCCACACCAAAAACTGGATCGCTCAGGGGTGTAGAGGTTGAAAGGGCAGACACATGAGCCGTGGGATAGCTAAGTTTAAGTTCCAAATAGGGGCTGGGACGTTTTGGGCGGTGTAATCCTTTTAAGGCCCTTCATGAAAGCTTTCAGCCCAGGGATTTTATAGACGAACATGTGTTGCCTATTTGCATGTGTGCGATGACTGCAGTCAAGTGTAGTTGGATGGAAGTGTATGCTAACCCACTCTTCTGAAGGTCAAGCAGGTAGCAAATAATATCCTGAACTGAGACCTTCTGGGAGTCTAGATGGAAAAGTTATTTACCTTCGGTAACACTGAATCTGGTAGAGACTTGGTCTAGCCGCAGATTCCTTACCTTGTGAATTCTCCCCAGGCGCCAGGCTGGCTCCGGAAAACTTTCTCAGCAATACCTCTGCACGCCGGTGGAGGGCGCCGTGCAACTCCGGACATGAAGTCAACAGAGTCCATATAAGCCACCACCGACGTGTCAGTTTCTTCTGTGAACACTTCCGCGTCAAAACGCAGAGCCACTCCAGAAACTGTCCATCAAAACAGTGTGCCAAAGAAGATAAATATCTTCGAAAGAAATGGGAAAGAAACACATTTGGTGTTAATTATCATGACATTTTTTAAAAAGCCAATAGGCAACCTTTTTCTCGAAACAGAACAGTGAAAAATAATCAGCACTGGTAAAAACCAGGGCCGAAGACCACGCAGCAAAGAACCGCTGGAAGCGGAACACCAAAGAACCATCAGTGCTGGTAAAACCCAGGGCCGTAATTAGACAGCGAAAAACCGCTGGTACGGAAACCAAGTCCATGGAATGGAAAACCTCATACTTGAAGTTCGCTGGTGGGAAAAATGAGAGCCATGAAACTGAGAACCTCATACTTGAGGAGGTTTGCAGAGTGGGAAGGATGGCAGGGGCGGTAAGGAATCTGCAGCTAGACCATGTCTCTACCAGATACAGCGTTACCAAAGGTAAGTAACTTATCCATCTGATCGAGACATATAGCCGCAGATTCCTTACTTGTGAATTAGATACCAAAGCCATAACACACCCGGAGGTGGGTATGCGAACTAAGCCAACAAACGTTCTCAGACAGAACCAGCCGCTGACAAGTAATGAGAGTCGGCCTATGTAGGAACCAACAAAAATGGTCCAATGCATGGTACAGAAACTGTGGCAGACCACAGGGAAAGAAAATAATCCCTGAGAGGAAAGATCTAGGAACCTCAGGGAGAAAAGATAAGGTTATCTGGATATAACTTGCAGCCACTCTGAAGAGAAGGCCGAACACTACAGATGAAGTAAACGGAGACAAAGGCTGCCCAGGGTAAAAAGGGAATGGGACTGTAGTACCAGTCCGGAAAAGAAGACAGAGGAAAAAAAGAAAACGAGAAACAATAGAAAGCTGATCTGGAAAGGAGAGCAGCAAACACCGAAAAGAGATCAGAATGACAGAATGTTTGAAGGAGAAGAAGAAGAAGAGTCTATCCCAGCAATGGGAGGGAGTGTTCCACTCACATGATGAAAATATACCACCTCATAAAACACATTTTCAAGTAAGAAAAGTCCAAACAAAGGGGATAGAACAGGAGATAAGACGTCTGGAGGGACCCAAAGGGGAGCTCCCTAACCCATGCTGTAAAAGCACGGAGGCTAAGAAAAAACCAGCATGGAAATATCAGACAGAAGACAGGAAGAACAAAAACAGCAAGCTAGAAATGTCCTCGGAAAAAACAGAGACCGTTAGAGCGAACCGAGAGGCCCACCTAACATGAAAACCCTGGAAGAGGGAGACCTAAGACGGCAGCATAAGCACAGTGGCAATAGTAGTGCAATCAAGAAGGACGCATCCACCATGCAACCCCAACTGTATAGGAACAGAAGGTGGCGACAACTGAGACACATGTCTACCAAAATGTGCATAACCACACAAATACCAAAAGAAAAACATATGTAAGTGGCATAGATAGAGTACAATGTATATCTGAAATACATACGACCCTAAGCACAGAACCGTAGTGTATGTATATATATATATATAGTTTGGTAGAGTCCAGTAAGCGCGCTCTCAGGAACAGATCAGTCGAGCCACGTATGAAGGTGAAACACTGTTTAATTACATAACGAGTTTCGGCTGCCCTGCAGCCTTGGTCACATGTAATCCATACATCACTCTGGTGCCTTATAAAACCTTGCATGATAGAAAGCGAAAAGAGGCACCAAATCACTCATGGAATTTCGACAGAAGACTCATCACAGGAACAAGGTATCTACCAATCTTACCTTTACTCAAAGACAGGCCCTAATGTCGCTTGCCACTGACATCATCATACGTCCAGCTGACAAGGGAGGCAATGTGGTACTTATGGACAGGGATATGTATATCACTGAGGCACACAGGCAACTCAATGACATCAAGTTTTATACCCCTGTCTCCTGGGACATTTACACCAACAGCATTACCACCATCTGGGACAAACTTAGTGAGTGGAAAGATAAGGGGATACTGCAATGGGAACAATATTGTTTTCTCAAAAGAGACCATCAGAAACTTCCAGTTCTCTACTTACTCCCCAAGATACATAAGGACCCCCTTACACCACCAGGGCGCCCCATTGTATCCTCACAGGGCAGCGTAATAGAACATGTTTCTAAGTATGTGGACCATTTCCTTAGGGAGCATGTGATCAAACTCACGTCCTATATAAGGGATACGAAGGACTTTTTGGGGGAACTACAATCCATAGAGTGGGAGGATGACTTCCTCCTTATAACCCTTGATGTCAACTCCCTCTACACCATCATAGATCACAAACAGGGCCTGGAGGCATGCCAGCACTTTGAGTAATACACCAGTCAGGTTCAGGGACCATACCCTTATGATTATTGACAGGATTGATTTTTGCCTCAGGAATAACATCTTCCTGTTTGATGGTGTCCTATACCAACAAACCACTGGGACTGCGATGGGTTCATGCTTCGCTCCTAGTTTTGCTAACTTATTTATGGGCCTGTGGGAGGGTGAAGTATTTGACAGCCCTGACTTCTCCCCGCACGTCGAGCGGGTCGCCGTATGGCTCAGGTACATCGATGACCTGTTCGTCGTGTGGCGGGGAACTGGTGATGAGGTCATTGACTTTATCAACAAATTGAACACCAATAACCGCAACATACATCTGACTAGTAACATCAGCAAAACAACAGTCGAATACCTCAATGTCAAGATAGAGATCAAACAGAATAAGATACATACTGCTCTCTTCCGGAAAGCAACGGCTGGCAACAGCCTTCTCCATGCCCTCAGTGGCCACCCAGACTCGCTTAAATGGAGCATCCCCTTTGGGGAGCTATTGAGAGCAAAACGTAATTGCAACATGGAGGAGGCCTACCAACATGAACGTAAGATCATGCTTGGTAGATTCAGGGAGAGGCTACCCCAATTGGGTCCTCAACAAAGCCAGTGCTAGAGCTGATGGCATTAGCAGACTAGAGACACTCTCAGACGAAGTTAGCACTGAGGCAGACCAGACTGAAGACAACACCAGAATTATCCTTGCACACAACAACATCCGAGATATCTAGGGGATTCTAGCCAAAAACTGGGGTATCCTTAAGAGTGACACCGTCATCAGCAAAGGCATCAGAGGCAGACCCAATATCACCTTCAGGAGAGGGCGCAGTATTAGGGATATGCTTGTCCACAGTGACATTACTGTTACACCATCGAGGGACTCACACAATCTTCAGGGCTTCTACCCGAGTGGCCACTGCAAGGCCTGCAGAAATAGCCTCATGCGTAAGGAGCTGTTGAGAGGTAAATCCAGCAAAATCATTTCTCAGTTCCTGACGTGCAGTACCACATTTGTGATTTATATTATCGAATGTCCCTGTAAACTGTGGTACATAGGGAGCACCACACTGGCAGTCAAAAAGAGAATACTGGAACATATGAGGGCCATTACTAAATGCGACCCCAAGTGTCCAGTAGCCCGACATTTTCAGGAAAAATTTTTTTCAGATGCCTCTAAACTCACCTACTTTGCCCTGGAACAAATCACGAAAGATCTGAGGGGAGGGGATAGAGTCCTCAAACTCAGAAAGAAGGAATCTAAGTACATCATAGAGTTTCAAACTAAAATCCCTGGGGGTCTAAATCAAGACGAAGAACTAGCAATACACCTTAGAGAAGAATAGAGACTGCCTCTGTAAGGGATTTTCTCTGACATCCTGTGCATTGGAAACATTGTAAATAATTGTATCTGTATGTAGTATATTATGCTGTAGACACACTTGGCTAATTTTCTTTTGTTTTTGTTTCTTTTACAGGAGGAAAGGAAGGGACACAACCTCACGTCAAGCACTTGCACGGGTTCCCTACCCTTTTCTTCGTTCTTTCACCGTTGGGTCGTCATGTCAGATAAGACATACCTTGCATGTATTTTGTTCAAGTTATTGTATGCACATGAAGGGGTCTGATTGTGTATTTTAGCCATGTACATGTTTAGCTATCATTGCTATCAACCTATGCTAATTGTATGATCTGCCCACGAAGGCTGATCCATGTTGGGGCATCTCTTTGGTTTTAGGTGACTCCTTAGGCACTAGGCCAGTATTAAGTATTCTTCACATATCTTAGGTTGCTTCACAGTATTTACTGTTAATAGCATAATTAGCAGGGCAGGCTATGCACACTAGTGAATAGTATGGCTACTGAGCCTATGCAGCGGCGCGTGCATTAAGTCGACGTATAGATTATGTTGTGACTGCCTAAGCAATTTTTTCCTACTCTGTACAAAGGAAATTATTTGTCTATTATTTGTGTATTTGACGGGAGTATGTAGTAATACTCTTTATGTACTGGCTTACTATTAGACATTCCAATACGGCCGACATTTGCAGACCTTTTGGTGCCCCTTTTCGCTTTCTATCATGCAAGGTTTTATAAGGCACCAGAGTGATGTATGGATTACATGTGACCAAGGCTGCTGGGCAGCCGAAACGCGTTTTGTAATTAAACAGTGTTTCACCTTCACACGTGGCTCGACTGATCTGTTCCTGAGCGCGCGCTTACTGGACTCTTTACCAAACCATTGACAGCCGGTACGCTCTGCCGGCATGCGCGCCACTCCCCGTAGGGTCCATCCGTTCCGGAAGGAGCAAACAGGAAGGAAGGAATATATATATATATATATATATATATATATATATATATATATATATATATATATATATCAATCCAAGTATCTCGATAGTTCTCCTGCCACAGTCGGCGGCAGGCTCACGGCGAGGTAGCGAACCTCCAAACATAACCCATCGTTTCTTTTACAAAAAACAAATGCCGAGCCCAATTCAATACAGCGTGAAATTAGTTTATTTCATACTGCGAAAACGGCAGGAGCGTTTCGGAGCAGCCGCTCCTTGATGCAGAAGTATATATATAATTATATATATGAATACAAATATAGAAAGAAGAGTGAGTACCCAGAATGCAAAGGGCAAGGAGAAACCACAATCCACAAGAGGAGAGTGGTAAAAGAAAACCATAAACCTGTGTCCCCAAAAAGGAGGAAGACACCCAATATAAGAAATCAGGAGCTATTTGCAGAGAATAGGATACACCGTCAATATAAAGGAAGGGAGGGGTATCCCACCATAAGGGCAGAAAAAACAAGATGCAGAAGGAAAAGAACAAAAAAGCTCATCTTTCAAGTCACAAAAGAGAGAAATGCAACAAAAACGATGCAAAAGATGTCAAGGAGAGAAACCTTGAGAAGAAGGTTGAACAATGGAGACCAGGTAAAAAAAACAGGCTCCAAAGTTGGGCAAAGAAAAAGTCCAATCAATCGAGGAAAGTTGGCTACGCATTAGAATTGAACGCAGTGCAATAGGAATGAGAATGCAACATGCAACTAAAGGTAACACCATGAAGCAGAGAATTCCTGACAAGAAATCATCGAAATAAACAGAAAATGATTAGTGCCAAAGGCATCCGCACAGACTAACACAGGATCAATCCCACAGGGGGAAACAAGTCACCTGAGAAAAACAAGGGGGCAATTTAAAGCTGTATAAGAAGAAACCAAGAAGAAGAAGAAAAAGCATCACAAAGAAAACGTTTGGGAAGAAAACCCTCCGGGGAAAGAATATTCCCAGAACAAAAGGGGGGAATAGAACTCGTACCAGCACATGAAAGAAGCAAGAGCAGTAAATAGTGAAAACAAAAGAGGGACCAAAGGAACCGAAGCCTCAAGCAATGAGAAGGCTAGCCCTCTGTAAGGCAGGACCACAGGCAGTGGCATAGCAAGGGGAGGGGGGGGGGGTTCACTCCGGGCGGCACGAGTTTAGTGGGCAGCGGCCTCCCACAGCTTTTACCTGCCATTTTGTGGGCGGCAATCTCACCCCCGCTCTTTAGTGCGGCCATCGAGGAGGTGGCAAGAAGCTGAGAAAACCACCAGCACCCCTCTCCGCTCATAAATGCGGCCGCCACGGGGCGGTAAACGCAGGGGCGGTCTAAGGGCTAGCTACGCCACTGACTACGGGTCCGCCACTGTCAGGTAGAAGGTATTCTGGAAAAAACATAGAACAAGTCACCTGAACCCAAGAGTAGAACATATGGCTGTAAGAAGGTGTCCAAGAAGAACACCGCACAAAATCTCTAATAATAGCATAACAGGGGAAAGAAGGCAAAAAGCCTAGCACAATCCCTCCACGAGCAAGGAACAAAGGGAAACCGTCTCATACGAGAAGGAAATCTCAAGATAACAACTGAAGGACAAGCATTTGCAATGCAATAGGTCTCGCATTTACGTGAGTTTAAGCTATTGGCATTGTAAATGACAATGCGTTTTATTTAATTTTTTAAAAACCAAAACCTAAAAAAAGGCATTGTCATTTTCAATGCCAATAGCTCAAACTCGTGTGAATGCAAGACCCATTACATTGCAAATGGTAGGCATCACGGACAACTGGAGGGCGGTGGGGGGGGAGGGAGAAGGCCCAGACAACAGGAGGGAGGGCAGGGGGGTAAACAAGGCACAACAACGGGAGGGGGGGGGGGGGTAAAGGAGGCACCAAGGCACGTCGTGCCTGCAGTAAGAGAAACTGAAGAAAATAGTGCTCACAGTCTAAATAACACGTACCGTAACAACCGAAGTAAAGGGGCCAGTCGCCATGGGAGGTGACAAATGAAGAGGAGGAGGGACTAACAAGCCTATTTACAAATCAGAAGCCAACATTTAGGACAGACAATGACACAAGCCAATGGCAAATATGGGCAGAGAGGGGGCGGGGCTTCTATTCGCTACTCAACCACAACAAGTCTCGCAGAGCAGCGCATGCACTCTGGCTCTAGGCTCGACCTAAAAAAACACCTCAGCATAGTCAACAGACTATCTGCCCAACGAATAGATAACCCACAAGGTAGTAAAAGAAGAAAGATTAAGACCTGCAACCGCAGGACCACCCATCCGGGCGACAAAGGACAGAACCAAACGTGATAAAAACAGTTGCGAATCAAAGCACAAATATGAAGACAGTCAGACTATAAACAAGTCCTCCCCATGAAAAGTAGAAAAGAAAGGGAAAGAATCAAGGGTCTGAACAACCCCTACTGTCCCGAAATCTACACAGTGCAGAATCTGCGTGGGCACCAAACAAAAGAGTACAGTCAAGAGGAATGTCATGTAGTGCCGACTGGACTGTCGCAGAAAAGGCAAAGGAGCGAAGCCAAGCATGTCTGCGCAACGCCACCACAGACGCCATGGCACGACCAACTGAGTCGGTGGAGTACAAACTACATCCAATGAGCAATTTGGCCCGTTTGAAACAACCCTGTCCGCAGGGGCATCAGAGACAGGCCAAGCCCATGCCCAAAGCAAAACATCATACAAAGCCTCACAGAAAGGCAGCACTGGCTCAAGACTCGACTATTTGAAGTGGGGCAACGTCTTGCCCCCAACCAGACGCACAGCTGAACACCGCCCACTTTGGCGATCATGTGTACCTTATTTCCATCCATGTAATCAATTTTAACCCATTTTAATCTTCTTTAAACCTCCATTTCTCTTCTTTTTTAATTCGAATCCACGCTCGGAAAGTATTGCCTTTTTTCAAGTTTCTAATATTCAAACTGTGTCCGTCCGGACCTCTTGAAAGAATACGAATAGTGCAAAGTTCATCACAAGCAGTATTTTATTCAATAAAAATCCCAATGCATTTCGGGCCACGAAGCGCCCTTCGTCAGGGGTCACTATAAAAGATAAATGTAATTACCACTTCATATTCTTAACACGAATGCACATTTTACATCATCTAACTATACAAGTAAAAATTGTAATCAAACACGGTATCGAATTTGCATTGCAACTCATTATTTCCCCACCGTGCAACCTTTTATCAGCACTAATATCCATGTCAGGCTGTTTGCATAATGTGTCATCCCTCCACCCAACCGTGTCACAAGCTCTTTACCAGTCACCCTCCCTTCGTATACAAATGTCGCTTCGTTCCCAATATTCCCTCGTTCCCCTTTATCTTTCTTGATGCTTTCCTCTCTACCCCTCCACCCCAATCCTTCTGACACATTAAGGTCACCATCTGTTTTTTTATATACAACATCACAAAACATCATAAACCCTTCGTTTTCCTTCCACTCTGACCCTTATCCTTTCAACTCATTTCTCCCATGTCACTGTGACTTCTACGTTCACTCACTTTTCCCAGATCTTATTTCTCCTCGTCCCTACAACAGACATCCTAACTCATCCCATACCTGCCGTGAAAGTTAAAAGCCTTCCGTTCTCGCCATCGTCACCAACCATAGTAATCACCACATTCTTCCTCCCTCTTGTCAACACTCTGACCCTCCCTCCTTTCTCCCGATTGGCCCAATGTGCAACATCTCCCGCCATTACACCTGCATGTTAATTAGACAAACTGCGTTGCTCCTGCATGTAGATCAGACAAACTATGTGTCCCATAATGCAATTCACTGGTGTTCCAATTAACCGTAAACTTTCCTTACAAGTATTAAAATCGTGTACTGAATACCCATGGTACTTTATTAATCATAAGTCATCTGACCGCTGACGGTCTAAAACAGTCAATTTTTTCGCTCCAACCTCAATATTTGTGATGAACTTGATGCATCGCCGACCTCGTGGATTATTGAAGCTCCTCTCTTATTCTCCTCAATTGTCCATGTTTTAACAGCGGGTGCAATCCCTGAGTAGGGCAAAGTATGAATCATTCAATCATGAGGGGTGGTATGCACACCAAGTATTCAATGTCTTACGATGTTTATCCAAGTATTCCAAGAATGCGTGCAGAATGGTGATGTGGCATGCCCAAATGCCACTGGAACTAACAACAACTGTTTGAAGTGGGGCAACGTCTTACTTTGCCCTACTCAGGGATTGCACCCGCTGTTAAAACATGGACAATCGAGGAGAATAAGAGAGGAGCTTCAATAATCCACGAGGTCGGCGATACATCAAGTTCATCACAAATATTGAGGTTAGCGAAAAAAATTGACTGTTTTAGACCGTCAGCGGTCAGATGACTTATGATTAATAAAGTACTATGGGTATTCAGTACACGATTTTAATACTTGTAAGGAAAGTTTACGGTTAATTGGATCACCAGTGAATTGCATTATGGGATACGTAGTTTGTCTGATCTACATGCAGGAGAAACGCAGTTTGTCTAATTAACATGCAGGTGTAATGGCGGGAGATGTTGCACATTGGGCCAATCGGGAGAAAGGAGGGAGGGTCAGAGTGTTGACAAGAGGGAGGAAGAATGTGGTGATTACTATGGTTGGTGACGATGGCGAGAACAGAAGGTTTTTAACTTTCACGGCAGGTATGGGAGGAGTTAGGATGTCTGTTGTAGGGACGAGGAGAAATAAGATCTGGGAAAAGTGAGTGAACGTAGAAGTCACAGTGACATGGGAGAAATGAGTTGAAAGGATAAGGGTCAGAGTGGAAGTAAAACGAAGGGTTTATGATGTTTTGTGATGTTGTATATAAAAAAACAGATGGTGACCTTAATGTGTCAGAAGGATTGGGGTGGAGGGGTAGAGAGGAAAGCATCAAGAAAGATAAAGGGGAACGAGGGAATATTGGGAACGAAGCGACATTTGTATACGAAGGGAGGGTGACTGGTAAAGAGCTTGTGACACGGTTGGGTGGAGGGATTGACACATTATGCAAACAGCCTGACATGGATATTAGTGCTGATAAAAGGTTGCACGGTGGGGGAAATAATGAGTTGCAATGCAAATTCGATACCGTGTTTGATTACAATTTTTTACTTGTATAGTTAGATGATGTAAAATGTGCATTTGTGTTAAGAATATGAAGTGGTAATTACATTTATCTTTTATAGTGACCCCTGACGAAGGGCGCTTCGTGGCTCGAAATGCATTGGGATTTTTATTGAATAAAATACTGCTTGTGATGAACTTTGCACTATTCGTATTCTTTCAAGAGGATCGGACGGACACAGTTTGAATATTAGAAACTTGAAAAAAGGCAATACTTTCCGAGCGTGGATTCGAATTAAAAAAAGGAGAAATGGAGGTTTAAAGAAGATTAAAATGGGTTAAAATTGATTACATGGATGGAAATAAGGTACACATGATCGCCAAAGTGGGCGGTGTTCAGCTGTGCGTCTGGTTGGGGGCAAGACGTTGCCCCACTTCAAACAGTTGTTGTTAGTTCCAGTGGCATTTGGGCATGCCACATCACCATTCTGCACGCATTCTTGGAATACTTGGATAAACATCGTAAAACATTGAATACTTGGTGTGCATCCCACCCCTCATGATTGAATGATTCAAGACTCGACTGACCAGGATGGAGAACCCCAAGGAGTGGGTCTGTGGACTTGGACACGGAGGGGAGGGACAAATCCAACACAACAGCTACCTGTCGCAAAATGTCTGTCAGGGAAGAGCTGGCTTCAATGGCCAGACCCGGAGGAGACAGAAGACTGGAAGCAAGAGAGGAATTCAGCCCGCAGGCTGCAGCCAATTCAGCAATCCATGCATAAAGAGGTGGATTTGAGGACACTGGATGTCCAGGACATGGAAGAGAAACTTCTGCTGCAGTTTTGTCGACCAAAAGACACACTGCAGAAAAAGGGGGGACGGGATCCAGACACGATTCCGACGTGGCGCTGCACCGACGTCGGAGTACGAAGCCGGTAGGGCTTAGGACAGCACCACCCCGGGAGCAGCAGCATGGATGTGCACCGACTCCGGCTCGAAGCCGACTGGCGACGTTCCAACAACCCCCAGGGGAGGAAGCGGCACCGCGGCGGAGTCAATTGGCGTCAAAGGTGGAGACCCCGAACGGCCGTGCACCAGTGTCGATGTGCCCGAGGACCTAACTGCCGCCGAGGGAGAACCCGCCGGCATGGGCGCAGTCAAGGAACCGATCACCTCCTTGGGGCCCGAAGGTGCTCCAGGGGAAGGTGGAGACTCAAAAATGGCAGGAAGAGTCAAGTAAAATTCCTTCATTTGGGACATTGTTGCTCCGGCTCCCAGAAAGGTAGGGATGCACGGGACAGAATCCGTGACAGATTTCTGAGCCCGAGGGCAGAAGGAATCGCCCAACCCAACTCCGGAATTGAGTCCTGAGTCGGAGGAATTGCCGACCCCCGCGCTGGAAGCGCTCAACCCCGCATTGCAAGACGGCAAGGCCGTGGAGGGCCATGACCCCCAACCACCTACGACGACACTTACCACGGGAAGAGGACTGCAACGCCGTCGCCTGCTGCCGGTCACAACAAGAAGAAGAACGTCCACTGGATCAGCCCCTGGAATGAGTAGGCTTTGAGGAAGAGGAGCGGGGCCGGCGAGACTCAGAAGGACGTGACAACTGCGCCACCAGGAGCTTCATACGACGCTCCCACAGCGCCTTCGGCCGCAGCAGCTGACAGGTGTTGCAGTCCTCGGAGTCGTGGTGAGTGCCCAAGCACCACATACAAACCAAATGTGGGTCCGTGACCGACATCTGCCGAGTACACGACCCACAGGTTTTAAAGCCAGAAGGCACAGATGGCACACCGTTCATGATGACAAGTCGAGGAAAGAGGCTGAAAAAGGCCATAAGTACGCTTCACCAGATCCGCGTTGAGCGCGGAAAAAGAAGAAATGGACGTCAGCGCGTCAGGGGTGACTTATATGGACTCCGTTGACATCATGTCCGGAGACGAAGTCAGTGCGGAGTCACACGGCACCCTCCACCGGCGCGCAGGCGTATTGCTGAGAAAGTTTTCCAGATCCAGTCTGGCGCCTGGGGAGAATTCACAAGGTAAAGAGTCTGCAGCTAGAAGTCTCTATCAGATGCTTGTCAATACAACAGTGGACAAACCTTTTCCACTTTGCCACATAACAGGCATGTATAGTGGCCCTGGGTGCCTCAAGGAGAATGAGCATGCACTCCTGTGGGAGACTGAGACACTCTAATTTTAGGTTCTCAGGTACTAGATTGTGAGGTTGAGTTGTTTAAGGTCTGGGTGCCTGAGTGTGCCTGGATGCTGAGTGAGAAGGTCCAGCCTGAGGGGCAGGTTTTTATGAGGGATGACACACATACCCAGGAGCATGGACTAACAGGGTTGCCAGTCCCAGCTTGGAGCCATAGGATTAGGGTCGGAGATAACTGCCTCATTTTCGTGACCTTGTACGGAATGAGTGGGAGAGGCGGGAAAGAGGTGATAGCGACAAGGAAGGCAGTCTTCAGAGTGAGGAGTCTGAGAGGGCAGTTATGTAGAGGCTCAAAGGGAGCACACATAAGGAATGTCAAGACAAGGTTCAAGTCCCACTGGGGCATTACGAAAGGAGAAGGGGGAAGAGATGAGTAATTCCCTTCAGAAATCTATTTACAATAGGGGACTTGAAAAGAGAAGACTGATCAGGAAGGCGAAGAAAGGCGGAAATGGCCGAAAGGTAGCCTTTAAGAGTGCCCAGGGCAGAGCTCTGCTGGGCTAAAGAGAGGATGAACAAGAGTACCTCCGAAAGGGGGGCAGAAAGGGGATCTACAGCCTTTGTTGTGCACCATGCCACAAACTCGTTCCATCTACAGGCGTATACAGACTTGGTGGGGGGACGCCTGGCTGCCAAGATGACATTACAGGCTTCGGGCGGAAGGTCAAAAGCTGTCAACTGCCGCCGCTCAATCTCCACGCAAGGAGGTGGAGGCTGGACAGGTTCGGGTGGAGGACCGTCCTCTGCAGCTGCGACAGAAGATCCTCCCGAAGAGGCAGTCTGATCGGAGGATCGAAGGCCATGCTCAAGAGCTCAGGGTACCAGGCTCTTCGTGCCCAGTCCGGAGCCACAAGAATGACTTGGGCCTGGTCGCGCTTGATCTTCTTCAGCACTCGGGCCAGAAGTGGTACCGGCGGAAAGGCATACAGGAGGTCGCAAGTCCACTCGCGACGAAAACGTCACTGAGCGAGTGCCGTCTTGGAAATTCCAGCGCGCAGAACTGCTGACATTGCGCGTTCTCTTCGGTGGCGAACAGATCTAACCAAGGCTCTCTACACTGCTGAAAGAGACCTTGCACCACCTCCGTGTGAAGACGCCATTCGTGATCCATCATGCACCGACAGCTGAGCTAGTCTGCACTGGCGTTCATAGAACCTGCCAGGTGTTGAACCACCAGGGACATGCCCTGATGTTCCAGCCATGTCCAAAGGCGAAGAGCCTCTTGACATAGGGTCCACGACCCCACACCGCCCTGTTTGTTGCAGTACCACACGGCCGTGGTGTTGTCTGTGAACACCTGCACTACACTTCCTTTGATAGAGGGAAGGAATGCCTTCAGTGCCAGACGAATCGCACCGGAGCTTCAGAAGGTTGATGTGGAGGCCGGACTCCGCCGGAGACCAGAGTCCTCTGATCTCCGCCTCTCCAATGTGGCTGCCCCATCCCAGGAGTGACGCATCGGTCACCACTGTTAGCTCTGGCTGGGGAAGGGAGAGGGATCTGCCGCTGACCCAATCCTGGTTCGTGAGCCACCACTGCAAATGACGTGCAGTCCCCTCCGAGTCTGGACGACGTCGGAAAGATTCCCCTGATCCACCAGTAGGATGCAGGAGGCCATGAGGTCGAGCAGCCTCAGGGTCAATCTCACCGAAATCCGGAATAGAGGCTGAAACATCTGTATCATAGCCGGAATATCCCGGAATCGCTGCTCTGGAGGATAAGCATGAAACTGCGCTGTATCCAGAACCGCTCTGATGAAAAGGAGCTTCTGAGAGGAAGTCAAGTGTGACTTCGGCACATTGATAGTGAACTCCAGGGAGTGCAGGAGGACCGCCGTAGTCTGGAGGTGGGAGACGACAGCCTAGGGAGAGACCGCCTTCAACAGCCAGTCGTCGAGATAGGGAAAGACTAGAACCCCTAATCTGCGCAGATGAGCTGCGACCACCACCATCACTTTCGTGAACACCTGAGGGGTGCTGGTAAGGCCAAAGGGGAGCACAGTAAACTGAAAATGCTCATGGCCTACCGTGAACCGTAGGTAACACCTGTGGGCTGGCAGGATGGGGATATGGAGATATGCGTCCTGCAAGTCCAACGCTACCATCCAGTCTCCGAGGTCGAGGGCAGACAGGACCTGAGCCAACGTTAGCATCTTGAACTTCTCCTTCTGGAGGAAGCGGTTGAGGGCCCTGAGGTCTAAGATAGGACGCAGGCCTTTGTCCTTCTTGGGTACCAGAAAGTAGTGGGAATAGCAACCACGACCTACTTCTGGCACAGGGACCATTTCGATAGCTCCCTTGGTCAAGAGAGCTGCAACTTCCTGGTGGAGAAGGGCCAAGTGATCCTCCGACATGCGATGGAAGGATGGTGGCAGGGAGGGGTAGTCTCAAAGGGGAGGGAGTAGCCCCTTCGGACTATCTGCAAAACCCACCTGTCCGACGTGATGGTCTGCCAGTGGGGGAGGTGATGGTGAATCCTGCCGCCCACTGGCTTCTGGTGGCCCTGAAAGGTCGTACTAGGATTTGGAGGCTGCTGCAGGGGGGTTTATGGGTGGACTGGCCCTCCCGCTGGACCCCAGACCCACGTCGCTGGGTCCCACGTCCGCGGCCACGCACAGGCTGGGCAGCTTGGGTAAACTGGTGGCTAGACTGGGTCGAATGTGGCGGGGCACCCCTTCCATAGCCACGAAAGCAGACTGTGTGGGACGAGTGGTCGCCGCGAGGCCCAAGGATCTGGCCGTAGCCCTAGAATCCTTGAAGCACTCGAGCGCCGAGTCTCCCTTGTCACCGAAAAGGCGACGGCCATCAAAGGGCATGTCCAGTAAGGTGGATTGGACATCCCCAGAAAAAACAGACATCCTCAGCCAGGCGTAGCGCCTCAGGGCTACTGACGTGGAAACCGTTCTGCCGAGTGAGTCGGCGGTATCCAGCCCACATCTGATGGTGAATTTGGCTGCGTCTCTACCCTCTGCCACTGCGTGGGTGAGAACAGCCTGGGCCTCCTTCGGGCACTGTGGCAGCACTTGCGCAACCGTATCCCACACTGTATGGGTACAACAGCCCAAGAGGCATGCAGTATTTACTGACCGCAGCGCTAAGCTGGGGGAAGAAAACATCTTATTCCCAAGGTGGTCCAGCTTCTTGTATTCCCTATCTGGGGGAGCAGTAGGGAATGCGCCCTTAGAGGACGAGGCTTGGACTACCAATCTCTCGGGGCTTGGGTGTTGGGAGAGAAAAAGTGGGTCGCCCGGGGCCGGGCAATCACCCTGTACACAGGAGCCCCTGTGCTGGGCTTGGACCAAGGGCCCACAAGGACGTCCGTGAGGGCTTCATTAAAAGGCAGTAGGGGCTCAGGAGAGGCCGCCGCCGGTTGAAGCACCTCTGTCAGGAGGTTAGTCCTGACTGCCACTGTAGGAAGCTCCAGGCCCAAGGCCTCAGCCGCCCTACGCAACACCACTGCATATGACGCGCCCTCCTCCGTAGCCACAGTAGGGAGAGAAAGCATGCCAAGGTCTGGGGAGGTTTTCAGACAACTGGAGTCACCCAGGTCCTCTCCCCAGTCCTGCTCATCAAGTTGGTCAGCTAAATGGTCCACAGACCCCTCCCAGTGCTCCTCAACCTACTCTGGTTGCCAGTCAGGCCTGAAAGGAACACCAGGGATGAACAGAGGCACAAAAGTGCCCTCTGGCTCCAGTGTCGACCGAAGTCGGTCCAGCGCCGTGTCCAAGTCGGGGCTGAGGCTGGGGTCGGCGCCGGTTGGGGGCAAGACCGGCACCAAGGGCGTCGTTGTCAGGATCGCCGCATGGGAAGGTACCGTGAGGTCGACCAGTTTCGATCTGGATCCAGGCCTGGATCCTCGGGGGCCCTCCAGGGCCGGAGCCGCCGGCATCGAAGTCCCAGGGCCCCCAGATGAGTCCGCAGGGCCCCGAAGGCGCACCGGCGGAGTCGGGCTGCCCAAAGATGCCATGAAGCGCTTCGTAGAAAGCTCAAAGCTGGGCAGGGGACGCTCCGGCACCGGGAAAAGGAGGGAAGCTCGGAGCCATCCCTGGAGCAGGCTCCAAAGACAGAGCTGGAGGACGACGATGCTCCGGGTCCCGCGTCGCGTCGGCCAACCTACGGGGAGTAGCCGAAGAGCAACGCTGCTTCTTCACCTTCTTCTTGTGCTTCGACTTAACCGAAGATCTCGAAGACTTGGATGACGAATGATGGTGGTGGCTCCGCGACTGGTCCCGAGACCTTCCTTTCGACCGGGATCTCGAGCGGCGCGGAGCTGACTGCCGGGCCTCCAACAACTTTTCCGCAAAGATTTTGGATTCATGGCCCGGCAGTCGGAGCATAACTTAAGGTCGTGGTCGCGCTCCAGGCACAAGAGGCACACGAGGTGATGGTCCGAAACAGACATCAGGCGGTCACAGGCCTCACACGGCTTGAACCCGGTCCATCAATGGGACATCCCTCGTACACAGGAGTCGGAAGACTCAAAAAGAAATCGACAAAAGTAGAGAAAAAAGTTAGTCAAAAAGTGACTAAGGGGTAGCTCTCTCCGGATCTACGCAAGGCTGGCGCAGAAAAAGAAATAACTGACGTCAGCGCGCAGGGGCAGCGTCTAAGTAGACACCGCAACGTCATTCCGGCGACCACAACCCCAATGACAGACGTGGAGTCGACCGACGCCACCTACCGACATGCAGGGGTACTGCTAAGAAAAATCTCCGGATCCAGTCTGACGCCTGGGGGTAATTCTAAAGGTAAGGAATCTAGAACTACAGTTTCTTTCAGATCCACCTGACACTTGGTTGCCTTGATAGTTAGTTTTACCTCCTGTATCAGCCAGCACCTGTCCTCGGTGGCTCAGGTGGTCTGCCATGAACTGCTGAACACTGCAATGTCATCCAGGTAGGCCACACAGAACTCCTCCAGCCCTGCTAGAAAATGGTTCACCAGGCGCAGAAAAGTGGCAGGAGCATTCTTTAATTCAAAGGGCATCAACTTAAATTGATATAACCCCTCTGGCATAGAAAATGTGGTCTTCTCCTTGGCATCTGGTGCTAACGCAATCTGCTAGTACCCATTGGTTAGATCCAAGGTACTCAAGTACTTTGCAGCACCTAACCGATTCACAAGTTCATCCGCATTAGGGACTGGATGAGTATTGTTTTTGGTTACCTCACTGAGGGCTCGGTAGTCCATACAGTACCACAAGTCAGTACACCCTTGCTTTGGTACTAGCACCATAGGACTAGACCAAGGACTATAAGATCTCTCAATGACCCCCATGTCCAACATCTTGGCACTTTCCGCCTAAAGGCATACCTCAGCGCTGGGAGGCCTTCTGGTAGCCATGCGCTCTATAAATGTAAATTCATTAATTCATTCAACCTGGTCAGACATTCTGTATATCCTGCCCTTCGCTGGCAGGCTGTTTCTTGTATTAATGTCATGCACACAGATACGTGTCAACCCTGAAGCCAGAGAGAAGAGGTTGGCAAACCATACCAACACCTCTTTACTGCTCAGGTATTAACCCTGGGGCTTGCTGTACCCTTTCCACAGTGCCATCCCTCCTGTCACTATGCAGCAACTTAGGAAGGGGCTCACTGTCTTCCTCCACTTCCTCTACCATAGCCATGACATTCACTGTGTAATCTCTTAGAAGGTAAAGCTTCAGCCTGTTCACATGGAAGACCCACTTGTATTCCCCTGTGATACCAGAGTCCACCAAATAGATAACCTTAGAAACATTCTGAACTACCTTGTACAGCCCACACCATTTGTCCTCCAAAGCCCTGGGACAAATAGGCTTTAGCACCAACATCTCCTGACCTTCTTGATACCCAGTCAGCATAGCTTTCAGGTTGTGCCACTCTCAGCACTTGGCTAGCCTGAAGGTTTTCCTTTGCCTGACTGATTTATTGTGCCATCAACTTCCTGAGGCAAATCAAATCGTCCATCACATCTTTCTGTGGAGACTATGAGGTTCCTTACCACACTTCTCTGACTAAGGTGAGTGGACTCCACACCAGGTGTACATACAGAAGCTCAAATGGACTGAACCATAGCCCCTTCTGTGGAATCTCTCAGTAGGCAAACAAAAGACAAGCAGGAGAAGATCCCACTTCCTCCTGAGGTTCTCTGGCAGAGTTCACATCATGCTCTTAGGGTTTAGTTGTGGTATTCTGTAGATTAGTATTATGTCACACTAACTTGCTCCCATATAAGACGAGATTAAATTTGTTCCCCAGTTGGAAATTACTGTTCTCAGAAATCTGACCCTAGAAAAGATCCATAGGATAGCTCTTGCTCCACCCATGCAGTCATGCTCCTCAGAGATACATCTTCTGGGTACTTGGTGGTATGACTCACCACAACAAAAGATATACTTGTTGCCCGACTGTGAAGGGAAGGAGTCAAATAAACCAACTACGTATATTCCCACTCACTTAAATGAAATGGAACACCTACAACTGGTAGAGGCACTAACAGTGCTTTTGTCCTCCCTCCTGACTTTCCACTCATCTGGCAAGCAGGACAGATTCTACAGAAGCTCCCTGTCTCTCCGCGCATCCCTGGTCTAGTGTTTAGATCAGTGGGCCCCTGCCACCCCCACCACCCCAATCAAAGATCAACACCGGGGATTCTGACATCATTGCAGCTAAGGCACTCAGGGCATGGGTACATGTCAGTCACCACAAGAGGGACTTTTCCATCCCAAGAATCCAGAAGTTCTGCAGATAGGGGATGTGCTTCCGATTTTAGAGATCTAGAATTGGATAAAACTGTCTACCCTTTTTCCATGTAAGGGATGTGTGAGTGTATTATCACTTCCACTGCTCTATTGCTTAAATAAACACATCTCTTTCCCTTAGTTTAAGCTGAGGCCTGGGTCAAAGAAGTAGTTTGTTCTCTAGAGCACCTCCTCGCAGCCTTTAATGCCATGCCGGAGGAAGAGGCAGCTGCCGGAGGTTTGGAATCAAAAAAGGCTCTGTCCTTGAAAAACGGAGAAGAATTTGGGAGCTTGAAAGAGAACCGAGGTATGGACAGACACGCACAGATGGCACCTTATGTTTTGGCAGCAATAAAGAAGTTACTTACCTGTGGTACTGATGTATCTCGTGGATACTCTATCTACCTGCAGATTCCTCACCTATTGAACCTCCCCAGCCGTTAGACTGGATCAGAAAACGTCAAAGCTCTCCTATCGCCAGCAGTGGGCGCTGGCCTTGTTAGGACACCGGAAGTGGCATCAGGTGACGTCACCAAAGGCATATAGCGCCAGCCCCGGTGCAATGTCAGTTTCCATCCATTTTTTCCGAGTCTTCGTGGCGATGGATGGACTGACCGACAAAGTAGTGCAGTACCACAAAATAAACTAGGATCTTATTAACTTTCCATGTAACACATCCATTAAATGGGGAGGCGGGCGGGTCGGTGAGGAATCTGCAGTTAGAGTATCCACCAGAAAGATCATTATCACCGGTAAGTAACTTTTTCTTCTGTTGGATACTTCTACCTGCAGATTCCTCACTTGCAGAACAGATTCCAGAGCAATACCCTGACCTCGGAGGAGGGTTGATGAATGGTTAGACAAGTAAATCCTGCACAACAGATCTAGCAAAGTAACCATCCCTATGCCCTTCAGAATCAAGGTAATCATGCTTAGCAAAGGTGTGTAGGGACGTCCATGTCACTGCCCTGCAAATATCCGCAATGGTAATGCCTCTGGCTAGGGCAGAACTTGTGGCTTTAATTCTGGTAGATTGGGCTCTGATCCCTCCCCGACTGGCTCATTGTTGGCCAGAGCGTGGTAGGTCCTGATGCAGAGGATGATCCATCTTGAAAGGGTTCATTTTTGCACCACTTTGCCTTTCTTGACACCAGAGTATCCGACCAAGAGCTGGTCATCCAGTGGCATTTCCTTCATGTGGGCCACCTAATAGTTGATCCCAAGCCTAGGATCCAACCTATTCAACCACTCCTCCTCCTTAGTGGGATGGAGAATGGGGTTAAAAAGTTCGAAGGGTGATGAATTGACTCAGATGGAAAGATCACCACTTTTGGCAGGAAAGCAGCCTTGGTTTGCAACACCAATTTGTCCGGGTATAAAGAGGTAAAAGGGGAACAGGAACTAAGTGCCTGCAACTCACTCACCCATCTGACTGAAGTGATAGTCACCAACAATACAGTTTTGAGAGTCAACATCCTTAAGCGACAACTATGCAGAGGCTCGAACAGGCCCCATTAGAAAAAGTGAAAACCTACTAAAGGTCTCACCAGGGCAGAACAAACAAAAAAAAAAAGGAGTTGGAGGGTACACGTTTGTTAATGCATAACAATGAGGGATTTAAAAAGGGATGGCTGATCTGGCAGACAGGGGAATGCTGACAATGCAGCTAAATAGCCTTCAACAGTACCTATCGCACAAACTCACTGAGCAAGAGAAAGGGCATTTTGCAGGACTGGCGACAGCCTGGCCTGCAAGGGGTCTACATTGTTGTCCACACACCATGCAACCAAGTTGTTCCATCTACAAGCAGATTTGGTGGAGGTACGATGCATCGACAAGATGTTGCCGACTACCTCTGGTGGCAGCTGAAGGAAACTCAGATTCTCCGCTCAATATCAAGGCATGTAGGTGGAGGCCCTGAAGATTGGGGTGGAGCACCACCCACCTCTCCCACTCAGAGAGAAGGTCCAACCGGAATGGAAGTCTCAGTGGAGTAAATGTGGAGAAGTTCTGCATTTCACACTCTCCTTGGCCAATCTGTGATGAGAATGACTTGGGCCCAGTCTTGGCGAAATGTCCCCAGAAATGGAGGAAGCAAAAGGTATGGAGGTAAACGTGTAATGCAATGGAAAGTTCCACCTCAACTGAAAAACACCCCCCAACACTACCCTCAATGGATACTAGAGAGCAGAGAACCGCTGATATTGAATATTTCCCAAGGAGGCATACAAGTCCACCTGGGGAATACCCCCCAGAGGGAAGATGTAGAGGACTACCTCCGTTAGAAGTTGTCAATTGTGATTGGCAAGATAACACTGGCTCAGGCTGTCTGTTCTAGCATTCAGAGAACATGCCAGATGATTAGCGGTGAGCCAGATCCTTTGGTGGTCAGCCCAAGGCCATAATCTCAACTCTTCCAGGCAAAGGAGGTGAGACCCTACACCCCCTTAGTTGTTGACTCACTTATTTTCTGTTTGCCTGCCGCCTGCTGCTACAGCCTGCCACCGGATTTCTTCCCGGTCTCAGTCCCGCGAGGGGGGCCAAAAACTACAAACCCCAGCAGCCCAAGCGGCGCACACGCCGCCGTCACGGGCAGCGCCAGGAGGCGCTCAAATTGAGGCCAGGGCTCCCGCAGTGCGGGACGCGCGCGGGCGTGCCCGGGCCAAGAGCGGGCCCGTCTGCGCCAGAAGGAGGCCGGGCTGGGCCACACTATTGATAATCCGTGAATCAGGACATAAGTACTGACCAGTGCGAACAAGGTACGTGGGCACAGCAACTTACTGTTACACCGGGGCTAAATTAAACCTGTACTAAATCATGAGCAAACATAAATCGCTGTCAGGGCAGGGTGTGGTAGGAACCCTAGATGCCTTCTTATTAAGGGCTGAGTCGGCATTGATTCATGAAATCGCACTTACCGAGCGTAGATTGTCATTAGAACCTCACTTCCCTCCAAATCGAATGCCCTCGACTGCCCCTGCAGATAACATTGACCCAGCAGATAATTCCAATGAAATAAATACGTTGCATCCTCAGATAACTGATCTGGAAATTATTGCTGTCCCGGAGGCTTCTGAGGCAAGTAACAACCTGCCAAAGCCAAATATAACCACAAGGGGTCAGAAAGCAAAAGCCTGTCAAGGGAGTAGCCTTGCCCCGCCACCTAAAAAGAGGAAAGGTCAAGGCCCTAATAAGCAAACTAATCCCCCTTCAAAGCCGTTGGGACGGAAACACAAATCTGCAGAGAGAGAGCCTACTCAAGGACATACTGCAACCCCAAAGGATACTGCGTTATCAAGTTCAGCCCTAATTCAGGAGCAGGAGGACTTCTGGAATAAATTAAAATTGACTGTCTCAGGTCTTCTGAACCCGCTGATGCAAAAGTTAACTCAGTTGGAGGAGAGGCTAGTTAACATGGAACTAGTAAACAGTGCTTCCTCAGCTTCGTCCAGCTCGTCAATGCAGAATGAGGTCTGTACCCTCTAGTAGTAATGGAGACTCATTTCCCATTCAATCGTAAGGCAACCCTGCGAACGGGAGTGTTACTCAACAACGAGCACTGTACTCTTCTAATGACTTTAACAACTTGGCCCGGACAAGGTTGCCAGGGAAAAGAGCTGCGTCCCCTTCATCAAATCAAGCGGAACCACCCCACCCGCAACAGGGTAGGCCCACAGGGCAAGATGATCCAAAGGGGGCCGTCCCCGGTAGGGAAGGTCATTTGCCCAGAGCCGGAGGACAGTCTATAAGTAACCCCAGACGTCCAGACTTGGCTAGGGGAAATGTGTCAGGTCCAAGGAAGCTGCATCTTCCCCCTGAAGCAACACCATACACAGTTGTTTTGGCCAACGTTCCTCCTTTGCCGTTCGGTGACGTAGAACATTGGTCAACATTGAGGAACAAGTCTTTACATTTATTAAGAGCAAAGACAGGCATATCTAATGAGCTATTTACAGAATTTAAGATGGTACGGCGCATTGGTTGGGTGGGAAGTTCTACCAAGTCATTATCTGGTGATTGTATTGTATTAACATTCAGGTCCCCAGGTTTGGTCCAAACCATACTAGATAGGGTAGGCAACTGGCCCGTTAGAGCTAATGGGATAAGCATCTTACCTCTGGGTTTCTTCTATAAACCTCATAGACCCCCACGGTATTTCCCAGAGGAAGAGAATCTTTTTGGACCAAGACAGCCCAGGTATACAGTCCCAGTCAGTAATTATTTTGATGTCTTCAATACTTTAGAAGACATTGACTGACTGGCTCCCAAGAACCAGCATTTAAATCATGATAGTAGGTTTGCCGGGTGTTGCGCTGATGGATTATCAAAGCAGGGAGCCAGAACAGACTCTTTTGAAATAGTGGGTGGGACAATCCAGAGTGTCAGTGTAAAGGAAGTTATAGAGTGGGGAGCTAGTACGTTGAGCGTGGCTCCCTCCTTTAGACTTCGTGAGCACTTAAGTCAATCACTCGGGCCACCTTGCACTGATAACCTTAATATTTCCAACCTTGTCCCCTCCACCTCCCTGATCAACCCAGAGTATCTCCCCTGGAATGTCATCTCTTGGAACATCCCAGGGCTGCGCACAAAGTTACATAATCAAGAGTGGTGCGATTACATTCTGAATTACGAGATACTTTGTCTGCAGGAAACCTGGTCTATAGAGGCAATTCACATAAATGGTTTTAAAACATTTCACACGCAGGCTGTGAAGGGCTTAGGGGGGAGGCCAAAGGGCGGGCTCTGCACATACATTTCCAATAAGTTAGCAGTAGATAAAACTGATTCATATTTGGGGGATAGTTATTACCAGATAGTTAAAATGTCTAAGTGTAACACAATGTATTGTTCTGGTTAACTTTTACAACAACATCCCACCAGTTGAACTAAGCAATGTGATAAAAAAAACTAAATTCTATCTGTAATACTGGCTCTAAAGATATAATATTAATCTTGGCAGGCGATTTTAATTGTGCTCTGTGTCCCTTCGAGGACAGCAGAATTTGTGGTTTTATTAATGAAGAAGGTTTGTGCAATACCCACTTCTGTCACTCAACGGCGGGGGAACTGTTTAATGAGTTGCTTTTTAGCACTGAACTGGGCTTTGTAAATGAATTATTGGATATGCCTGTTCCTATGCCTTATACTTTTAATGGAAGAGGCTTAGCATCAATTATAGATTATATGTTGGTCTCGTGTGATCATGCCTCTAGGCTGCGCTCTTTTAAGGTTGGCGATAACTCTTTAAGTGACCATTTTCCCCTATGTTTAACGATTAATATTCCATCATATGGGCCTAAAAGGGTCGACAATGCCGCACATACCACAGGAAAGATAAAAATCGACAAAACCAATGGATATAGCCTACGGTGGTCGAAAGTGGATCCTGTTACGGTGACAAAGCAATTGGTATTGACTCGTAAAACACTTACTTGTTTAAGTGAAATCAGCCTCTTATGATAGCATCCTAGCGTCTTTCCTTGAAATATCGGACGAGGTTAGGAATTTACTAACTGTCCAACACCGTAATAGAATCAAAGAGCCGGGGTGGTTCAACACGAAATGCACGCAAGCATATTCAAATCTAAAGCGTGAGCTCCATAGGCAGCCCCGAAGTCCTAATGATGTTAGGCAGGCGAGACTGGTCTATAGGCAGGCCATTAAGGAAAGAAAGAGTGCTATGAGGAATGATGCTTGGGAAGCACTCCACAGTGCGGCGCAACAGAAAGATAGCGCCGCGTTCTGGAGAGCAGTGAAGATCCCATTTTTACTTCCTGGAGATGGCCCTTCATACGAAATTGCAATATCCGAGGATTCTTGGATTAAGCATTTCTCAAGGGTATATAACGGACAAGGAAACCCTGCTAGGCAATCTAGTGATCTAGTAACAGAAATAAACGACAACATAGACCTGCAGTTCACTCTGGAGGAAGTGAACAGAGCCCTTGCACTTAGCATGGGAGGAGAGGCCCCCGGCCCTGACGGTGTCCCAGTGGACCTGTTCAAGTCTAATACTACTCTGTGTGGCCTATAACTCACGTCATTAATGCTAGTTGCCAAGCTTCACTACCAAAGACCTGGGTAGAGTATATTATTGTCCCAATCTTTAAAAAAGGGGACCGTCATGACCTCGGCTGTTATAGACCAATATCTTTACTTGACTCTTTGGTAAAAGTGGCAGGGCGAGTTATTCTGGAACGCCTGCAAGATTGGGCAGAGGAAAGACAGGTTCTATCCGATATACAGTACGGTTTCCAGGTAGGGTTGGGAACAATCGAACAAAGTTTAAATTTGTCCATCTTGATGGGAAAATACATAAGAGCGAAAAAAGGAAGATTGTTCTTGGCATTTGTGGACCTCACCGCGGCTTTTGATTCTGTAAGACATGATAAACTGTGGGAGGTCCTTGAGGCTGTGGGGGTTGACGCGGACATCATCCTTTTCCTCAGGCGTCTTTATACCGGTGCTTCAGCCAGCGTGCGCTTTGGTTTGCATGGGGAGCGTACAGCTGCATTTTCCATTAGAAGGGGGGTCAGGCAAGGCTGTGTCCTGGCCCCCTTTCTTTTTAACCTTTACATCAACGGATTGGAAGATGCTCTACTTAGGAGGGGACAAGATTTCCCTGAAGCCGGTGGCCGACCCATTCCCGCTCTCTTATACGCGGATGACGCGGTCTTAATGGCCCGAACACAAATCGGCCTTCAGAAGGTCCTAAACAGTTTTACTAACTATATGAAGGAACTTGGTCTTAGTATTAACATATTAAAGACCTTCGTTATGAGATGTGGCCTGGGGAGCCAGAGGTCACGAGACATGTTTGTAGATAACCAGAAGCTAGCCTCAACGAAGAGTTTTACATATCTTTTACTTAGCCATAATGATTTAAGGGCCCACACTATCTACTAAAAGGCTGGCGTTTATAAGGACAACAGCTGCCCTTGCATCCTTTTCAAAGAAATTAGGCAGGAAACAACCAGCTGAGCTTACCCAAATTTACAGAGCCAAGTGCATCTCTACCGCGATGTATGGGGCGGGGGTGTGGGGTTTCGCCAACACCGCCCCGCTACAACTTGTGGAAAATTCCTTTTTAAAGGTATATTTTATCTGTCCCACCAAGCACACCTTCTTATGTCTGCCATGATGAGCTGGGCCTTCCTTTTATCTCCGACCTTATAAAAATGGAACCCATACTTTTGTGGCACAGGATCTGGTCGAAAGAACAGACTAAGCTAAATAGGGAGATCCTGCAGGATAGCCTCAAACTGGAAGGGGCTTTAAAAATTCCCTGGGTGAGGTTCATACGTGATTTTATGAAGGATCTAGGTCACCTAGAATATTTCACGGACCCAGGGTCCATGCAGGGGATCTCCAGGAAAGCATTAAAAAAAGAGGGTCTCCAGTTATTAGACACAATAAGAATGTCAGGGGAAATTTTAAATCCCAGTGTTAAACAACATCAGCTGATAACTACGATAGGGATGGAACCATATTTAACTTTTGTACCTGGTGGCTTTGATAGATTGCTTTTAACTAGATTCAGGTTGGGCACTGTTCATAGACTCGTGACCTTTCCAAAAGATTGGTCACGAACATTGCATCTATGCCCGTGTGATAAACGCTCCGACCAATCTACCATTCATTTAGTTTTATTCTGTAAATTTTTTATAGAGTCAGGGGTTGAGGCAATGTCGCCCGGCTTTTATTAAACTTCAGTTTTTGGAGAACCAACACATAGCTTGGAGGGTAGCTATGTTTCTGAAGAAGGCGCTCCACCTAAGGAAAGATATTATTGAGGTTGTATTATAAATATTAGGGGCACTCATCCCCTTTTTAGATAGCTTATATCACTGCTGTGTTATTCATTCTTCTCGTTTTAACTTGTTTTATTGTCACTGGACTATTGTATTTATTCTGTGTAATTTAATGGTGAATATGGTATATTTTGTATGTGCGTTTATGATTGTTAAAAAAGCAGTCGAATAAAGCTTTCCTTGACTTGACATATCAAATCGTTGTGTTGTACGTCAAGATCTGGACTGACTAACCTCGAATGGAGGGGAGAAGGCCTTCAGCGCAAGTCGAATCACCCACTGTTCCAACAGGTTGATGTGAAGAACCTGCTCTACCGGAGACCTCAGATCTCCAGATGCTCCAGGTGAGCTCCCCACCCTAAGGTGGAGGCATCCATCACTACTGTAGTCACGGTTGGAGGGAGAGTGAAGGCTATTCTGTAATTCAGGTTGGCCTCTCCTCATTTCCAAACCATTCCTGCTGCATTGCTGGGGGAGAGGAGAGTCTGACAGATCTACCTAGAACTGTAACCACTGCGTTCAAAGGCACAAATGCAAGGCCCTCAATGTGCCAACGTGCGTGCATGACCAGGAGAATGCAGGGAACTAGCAGACCTAGGAATCTTAAGACCCTAAGGACTGGAACTTGCGTGCCTTGCTGAAAGAAAGGGACAATTTCCTGAATGTTGGTAATCCTCTGAGGTGAAGGGAAGGCGCAGAGAAGGGCGGTGTCCAGTACTGACCCTCTGAACTGGATTAGTTTGAAGGGTCACAGGTGAGGTTTGGCTAGTCTTCTAAGTATGGGAAAATGCGGTCCTCGACCATCTGAGATGGGCCACAACCAACCACTGCCATCACCATCGTGAAAACTTAAGGCGCTCATGTCAAGCCAAAGGGTAGAACTGGAAATTGGTAGTGCGTGAAACCCACCACAAATGACAAATACTTCCGGTTTTAACACAGGATACTGATGTAGAAATATGCATCCTGCAGGTCGAGTGACATCATCCAGTCTCCAATGTCAGCAAATCTTGAGCATCTTGAACTTTTCCTTGTTGAGGTGGATGTTCAATTTCCTAAGGTCCAGGATTGGACTTAGACCGTTGTCCTTCTTGGGCACAATGAAGTAACGTGCGTAATATCCTTGTCCATTTCCTGCTCAGGTACTAACTCCACTGCTCTTTTCCACAGGAGTACTGCTACCTCCAGCTGTAGTATAGCCAGGTGGTGGTGGTGGAGGAGGGAGGTTAAGAAGGTAGAGGCGGGTTGGGGGCATCGCAGCCTGAAGGAAAGGAAGGGTGTAACCCCTTTCAACAATCTAGAGGACCCACTTGTCCAAAGTAGCGGGCTTCCGGACTGGAAGAAAGAGGGACACCCCTCTCCTGGGGAAGCAAACTGGGCCTGCTTTCCTGGTTGTGCAGCGGTGGAGGAGAAATGATGGGCAGGGCCAAGGATCTTTTCTCTGCCTGTACTGTCTGACCAAAAGGGTGTGGTTGCTTCTGGCATTGGAAACTTGGTAGGATGGAGCCGTGCAGAGGAATTCGGGAAAGAAGGAAGATGCCAGCCAGCGGAGAGTGACGTCAATCTTTGGCTGGGTCCAGTGGGGTCACCGGAGTGGGGCCGCCAGAAGCGGGAGGTATTGCCTCCATTTCAACCAACTCTGGCTCCGAGAATGAAGATCCAGTGGGAGTCGGAGGGCGAGACTTAACTTTGGAATGCTTCTTATGTTTCTTTCATTTTCTCCTCAAGAATGTGAGGATGGAGAGATTGTGGTTAATGAGCAAGATGGCGCTTGTGTAATCTCCAACCACATCGCCGCCCACGCTACGAGGAGGAATCGGCCCTCGATTATGCCACCTGGGGGATGTATGCAGATACACACAGATACAGAACGGAGGACGCGGGCAGACGCGGGCGGAGGACGCTGTTGGTGTTTTCCCGATCGTTTAGCTATCGGTAATTTCAGACGCGGGACGCAAACACGATCATCGCGCCAGAGAGCTCGAGAGGTACTTTGGTTGGCATCTATTTTCCTAACTCGCTGCACACTACTGGCTGCAACTTTGGTGATTTCGGGTCGTGCTGCGATTCGATCGCAACAAAAAGCGAAGATGACCTCTCGTGGAACGAGAGGAGCTAGAGGGAAGACTATGGGTTGTAACACCAATACCCCCTTAACATCATTCATGGAGGCGCAGAAGTAACTGTACAGGAGGCTGCCCCAAAAGGTAAAAAGGAGACGGTCAATATTAAGAAAAACATGGGGAAACCAGGAGGAGGTGCTACCCATAAAGAGAGTGCAAAGATACAACCCTCAGTCGCTCAATTATTTTCAATAACCAGACCCCCTGCACTTAAAAATCAATCTATAACTACAGCAGGGGGCAAGACGAGACTACGGGGGAGGGCACTTTGATACAACTAGAAATGCAAAACGCACAAGGGTCCCAAGGGACTACCCCCAGGGAGCAAACGGCGGATCTGAAGGAGGTCGAGACGGCTACTAAAATCAGGAATTTTGAATCCTCCTCTCAGACTCTAGAAGGCAACCTGATGGTCACTCCAGCTACAATATCAGGAGATATGGATCCCGATAACCCAGTGGGAGGGGCCATTAGTTTAATAAACCCTGAATTAGATATCGACTTTGATCCAACAGTACTTCCCCATTCTCCGGATTCTATTGGGGACCCCTTTTTTTCAGTCTCAGATGGTTCAAACTCAGAGGAGGAAGCTAATTCCTCCAGCTCTACTGATGGGGCATCCTTAGACCTTAATGGTAAGACTCTCTCTAAAGAAACCGGGACAGTACAGCGGTCGAAAGGGGGACGTAGCAACGCCAAACGGCGTAGCCAACTTAAATGGGACTATTCCGACTCTCATGCTGCGCTGTCCTTCGGGGAGGAACCAATCTCAAATCCTGATCACCCGAGAACCCCCGCACTTTCCATCGGTAACCCCATTACAGATCCCTCTCTCACAGACATATTAGCCTCCATCAAACAGTTTCAGGAGGAGGTTAGATCTGAAAACCTGCTTGCTAAGGGGGCTGCCAAGAAGCTACAGGGGGGCATGAGGAAGCTTAACAAAATTTGCTCAGATATTGGCGATCGGGTTACCCAGATTGAAACTCGTACTGAAAGCCTGGAAACTGACGTCACTGCCCTGAAAGATCTTGGCTCAGTACAAAGCAGTCTTATGACGGACGTAATGTGGAAACTGGAAGACCAGGAGAACCGCCAGCGGCGGAATAATCTCCGCCTCCTTGGGATCCCTGAAGGGGCTGAAGGGGAAGACCCGCGATGCTATATCGTGAAGTTACTCCGGGGGCCTTTCCAAATCACTCTGAATGGAACTGGGATCAAGAAATTCAACGCGCCCACCGTTTCCCTCTTAACTTGAAAAAGCGCTGGGAGGGCAGTAATAACAGTGGAGAAAAACCACGGGCTTTCCTTGTCTTTTTTGGCAATTTTTTGTTGAGACAGTTAGTTTACGACCAGGCTAGGCCTAACTCCTTAAAATGCTTTGATGGGGTGTCTTTTTTTGCGAAGCCCGACTTCTGCCATTCCACGGTGGAGCGGAGGTGGCGTCTCCGTCAGCTTTTTGCACCTTTTCAGCAGTTGGGAGCTCAGGTTTTCTTGATGAACCCGGCCAGGCTGAAAATTATAGTAAACGGGTTTACTCGCACTTTCACTTCAGAAATTAAGGCCCAAGAATACTTAGATGAGATAAAGTCTAGAAAATAATCACATGAAATGTCTTAAAAGCTGTAGGCTGCAGTCTAGATTTTTTTGCTTGTTTTCTTTTTTGTTTTTTTTTGTTTGTTTATTAGATAGGGCATGTGGTGTTTCTACGGGCCAAAACTTGTGTCTCGAGGCTTCATATGGTGTGGGTGGGTGGCGGGGACCATAGCGAGCTGTCATCACTCAGGGGTTCCCTGATTGCTCTAAGAATGGGGGTGAGGGGGGAGAGGGTGGCTGGGATGGAAGGGGGGTAGAATGTTTTTTTTAGCCACATAGATTCTTGTGCACGGATAAAAGGGGGAGAAATGAAAGCGGGAAAAAGGGGAAAAAAAAAAAAAAGGGGGAAAAAAGGCATAAAGGGACTACGAAATTACTGGAAAAGAAATTAGAAGGCATATATTTGGCCGAGAGGCTCAATCATAGAGATAGTCAAGGGCTATTGTCGATTAATGCAGTTAGGAATAGATAAGTTTAAAACATCTATATAACCATGACATCTCATTTTAGATGTATTAGTGTTAATATCTGTGGCCTCAATGACTTCCGAAAGAGGCAGAAGGTGGCTCATGGGCTGCGTCTGCTGGGGGCCGACATAGTCTGCCTCCAGGAAACTCACATTGAGGGCTCACAGTTACATCTTTTGAACACACTTGGATATAAATTAGTTGGGGGACCTCACAAGGGGCACGGGTGAAAGGGGTGGGGATTTTGGTACAACCTAGATCATCACTACAACCTATCCGTATTAAGGCTGATCCACGCGGCAGATGGGTTTTGGTTGAATGCCGGCTAGCTTCGGGGTTTTCATTCACTCTTTGCTCCGTTTATGGAAGCACTTCCGATGATCCTGAAGTATTTCACTGGCTTAACAATGAACTAGTCCATTGGCCCCTTCCTGTGATCTTGAATGGAGATCTGAATATCAACTTACCCAGTGACTGGGGGAGTAAGCAATGGAAGTACACTGGCCGGAAACCTAAGGTATTTCAAGCCATTAGGAGCCTAATGGTTACACATGGCCTTATTGATGTTTGGACTTCTCTCAAACCATCCCAGCCAGGATATACTTACTACTCGGCCCCTCATCTTTCTTTAGCTAGGCTGGATTATTTCTTTGTTTCATCCTCTTTGATTGCCCAATGTAATATTGATATGGCACCTCGCTTTCTGTCGGATCATAATCCTTTAATTTTAAATATAACAGGGTCATTCTCTCATAAGGAAATGCCTTCCTGGAGCTTTGAGCGAGCACTCCTGAAGGACGAAGGGTATCAGATCTATATGAGAGGTTGGATTGAGAAATTTCTAGCCGAAAATATTGGGTCTGCCCCTGTAATGATTGTCTGGGATACACTGAAAGCATGTGTCAGAGGGGAAACCCTACAATTTTCTGCAAGGAAAAATAAAGGGGAAAAAAAACTCTTAGAGCTCCAGGGTAAACTTGCAAAGGCTGAGGACAAACTAACTGAGGCGTTCCAAAAGGGGGATGACACGTCATTAGCACAATTAGAAGCACTGGGCATTAGAGCTAAAATAGGCATGATCTTGGCCGAGAAAACTGCGTCCAAGTGGGCTGCTTCAAGAGAAAAAATTTATGAATGTAGTGAGCTTATCGGCCATCAGTTGGCCGTGAGAACAAGACAACAAGTAACTCACAACACAATACAGGCCATACAAATGCCCACCGGGGAAATTACGAGGGATCCCACAAAAATTCGATCAACTTTTCACGAGTTTTACCAGAACTTATATTTGGAAAAAGATGTTGGGACGCAAGAACAGATGAGGGGTAAAATAGATAAATATTTAGATCTGGTCTCTTTAAAACAGCTGAGTCCTGAGGATCATGATATGCTAGAAGCAGTCCCGGCATTAGAGGAAGTTACTATGGCTCTCTTCAAATTGCCAGACAGCAAAGCGGCGGGGCCTGATTGTATCCCCGTGGAATTTTATAAGCTTTTTTTTACACAACTGAAAGGTCTTTTTTTTGCTTTAGTCGAGCTAATTTATAATGGCTTTTCTCCACCGGTGTCTTGGGCTAATGCGAAGATTGTCATCTTTCCTAAAAAGATAAATCACCACTAAAAATGGGCTCTTATCGTCCAATTACCCTTATTAATGGGGATTCTAAAATTTATGCCAAGATCATATCGTCTAGACTATCTTCTATTATTAAACATCTAGTGTCTAAATGGCAACATGGTTTTATTCCCGGGAGAGGCACTACCGATCATATCCGTCGAACTATCACCTTAATAGACATTGCCCAGACCGCAGGTAACCCGTTCGCGTTAATACTGCTGGACGCTGAGAAAGCATTTGATCGGGTCTCCTGGGAGTTTTTGTGGAGTGTTATGGGAAGGATGCATTTTGGGGTTAAAGCTATACAAACAATAAAAGCCCTTTATTATAAACCTACAGCGTGTTTATCGATCAATGGGCAAACAACCAAGGAGATAGTAATTTCCCGAGGGACGAGACAGGGATGTCCCTGTTCCCCGTTACTTTTTGCTCTATATATCGATCCTTTAATAAGGCGGCTACAAAATAATTTAGACATTGGGGCTATTACTAGATTTGGCTTTGACACTAAAATTATGGCATATGCAGATGATTTGGCCCTGGTTACTTCTGACCCGGAAAAGGCTATAGTTGCCATTGAATCAGAAGCTCAAGAGTTTGGGAAATTATCTGGCTATGCCTTAAATAGTGATAAAACCCAGATTATAATTAATGAGAAAATAAGATGGTCTGATAAAAGAATTGTGACCAGTGCTAAATATCTGGGAGTAAGCATAGCTGCAGATTTGGACTCTATTGTCTCAGGAAATTTGACTCCTCTGGCTGCTGAAACTAAAGGAGCTTTGAATAGATTGAACAACTTGCATCTGACCATAGTGGGACGCTGCAATGTGGTAAAAATGATTTTTTTCCAAAGCTACTTTATTTTTTTAGATCCATTCCTTTGGAGTTTAATAATGCATTGCTGTTGAAATTTGAACGTCTCTATTCTCAATTCATCTGGGCATATTCACAACCTAGAAGAGCGTTTAGATACCTATCTCTCCCACGGGATAGAGGGGGTTGGGCACTCCCTAATATAAGGTTATATTATTGGGCTACGGTTTTACAAAACTGCTCTATATTACTACAACAACAACTCTTGACTCCAACAACGCTGCTTCCGTCACCATTTGAATTGCTGCTCGGGCCTGAGGCTTGGGGCTGTCTGTGGCGCCAAGTGGAGTATGGGTATTATAAGAAGGTGAGATTCAAGTCTTTGTTAGGTACATTTAAAGTTTTTTCTTCGGTACGGAAACTTTTGGGCTTGGGAAGGTTAAATTTCTATACCCCAATCAATCATAATCCCTATCTACCTATTATATTTGGGAGATCTTATTTTCAAAACTGGCTTACTTCCGGTATTTCTAAATTAGGGGCCTTTTTTTCAACAGAAGGTATTCTCTCCTTTGAGGCTCTCAAAACACAATATAATTTGAGTCCTAAAGAGGCTTTTAATTATTTTGCAATTAAGGATTTCTTGTCCCGCAAGACCGGTGGGCCCTCCGGGTTTATCCCCAATGATCTAATTAATAAACTATGTGGATGTCCCGTCCCTCGCATTGGCTATATTTATTCTACTTTGAACAATCTTATGCCGGATGATTTAACTAGAGTTTCTCTCAAATGGCGACAAAAATTGGATATCACCGATAATGACTTTAATATGGCATTATGTGCCGCCCAGAGTGATCTTCTCACAGCTAAACTCCAGGCACAGTTTTTTAAAACGGCATTTTTTCTCTATCTGACACTGAGTAGAATCGCAAAATGGGGGACAGGCCGAGGAACACTATGCCCCAGGTGTGCAGAGTCGGAAGCAGACTCTATACATATGTTTGCCTCTTGTGCTCTATTAGGGCCTTTAATTAAACAAATGCAGGACTTTTTTAAGAAGATCTTAAAGCAAGATGTTTTATTAACACCTACAACTATCTTGCTGGGCATCCAGGACACCGTTGACAGAAAGAATGGAGGGGCTCTGGTATTCGTTGCTATGACAATATACAGGCTATGTATTACATCAGCATGGATTGATCCAAACCCTCCATTATTCTCTCAATGGTTAAACCGTCTTATTGCGATTGGTAATCTAGAGAAATCCATATACTCCAAAAAAGGTAGGCGGGCAAAAAGAAAGGGATTAATAATTTGGGAACCTTTATCAAAGTGGCTGGCTCAAATTGATGGTTAAAGAAAAGGCCGGTATCATATACTTTCTGCCAGAGAATCTCAAGAATGTTTAAAAAAAAAAATAATAATAATCCGGAAGGTTAGGGTGTGTGATCCACATTGGCTAATATTGCATTAGAGTATATGTCACTTTATACTGTTTTTATCTTGGGATTTATAATTGATGTACTGTAAAGCATTTGCACTTTTCTTCGATATATTCCTTATATACACAAGAATGAACTTTTGCCATACGTGGAGAAACAATGTTAGGTATTACGATGTATAGAAATTATTTTTTCCACTTATTCTTTAATTTTTTTTTTTTTTTTTTTTTATGTGGCTAATCTTTTTCGCTTTGTTGTTTAAGTTTGGAGATATTAGGAGGGTTAGGGGGTGGTCGTGTTGTCTCACACTGCTAAGTTGTTTATATGGTGTTTGAATTTCGAATAAAAAAAATTTTAAAAAAAAAAAAATAAAAAAAAAAAAAAAGAATGTGAGGATGGAGACCTGGAACAAGGTCTCGAACATCAGGCAAGGGAGAAGTGGTCCGATCTGAGGCCTCAAAGACAGATAGATTTGGGATCCGTAAGGGACATCTGTCCCTCACAGTCCCTACAGGGTTTAAACCAAAATTTCCTAGGGAGAGATATGGTACTGCACATGTAAATTTGTTCTGTGAAGAAAATTTCTAAAAGTGTGAACTCAGGATCCCCGTATAATGTGCAGAGAAAAGAAAACTGAGGCTGCAGTGCCAGGATGGGCACCATATGGTTTCGGGGATGTCACCGGACGCCACTTCCAGCATCCTAACAAAGCCAGTGATAGAAGAGCTTCGACGTTTTTCGGATCAAGTCTGACGCCTGGGGTTGTTCTAGAGGAGAGGAATCTACAGAGAAGTATTCATCAAAATATTGCTTGTATTATGCTGCAGGACCTCTTTAGTAGAGGAATCAAATAGGTTCTTGCCATCAAAAGGCAGGTAGATCTGTTTCTACTGTCATTTTAGCGTCATGCCCCATTACGCTACTGTATGGAGATACTAGTGTTCATGGTCTTGGTGGCGGTGTCTATATGGTTCAGAGACATCAATGTTTCTGTCCAGCCACTTCTTTGACTAGATTGCACTTAAACCTGGGTGAAATTTAGTGTAGCTATCAAACATATGCCACAGGTAACAGCACTGGTTTGCCCAAACCAGAGAACTTTGTCTTTCATGTGGACCGCTATGGCCACTACAGACTGAGCCGAGGGGATTCCAGAGAGGATAGTGGGGATGTCCTTTATTGCCTTCATTTGCTCTCAATAAATTTTGAAACAGCCAATTTAGAGAGGCGTCTTCCAGCCCTACTGAGCTGGCTTGTGGTTGTGGAGCTCCATTATGAGCACTGCTTCACTGGGGGAAGCCAGTGGTAGATAAGGCCACCACCAGGGCATAGATGCCCTAATTCTCTGGGAGGACATTGGTGTCTCAATAGACAATGCACCGGCAGCATAGCAGCATTTGTGAGCACAGAGGCATGCTGATTAATTGGGTGCGATTCTCCGGATCCGTTAGGCCAGGCACTATTCTGGAAATGGAAAGTGGCTCCCTACGCACTGCAATATCACCAGCTAACAATCTCAATACAAATCTTTACAATAATATATTATGCCTAGCTTAACAGTTATTGTACCTCGACCCACAACTTGGGTTGTTTTCCCAGGGAATCAAGGAGAGGGAGAAACGGGCTATTCTTTATCCAGGTCCAGCATACATGTCCGTTAGTTAAACTCTACAAAAGTGGTATGCAGTTTCTAATGTTAAAAGCAGGAGATAGTGTGTTTTCATGGGCTCCACATGGAGGTGTGGAGTCACAGAAGTGGGGAGAAGAATCCTCTCCTCTTGGAAAAAGACCCTCACACACCCAGCCAGCTAGGTGTCTTGCTTCATCATCGGGTCTGCTCCTTATCGGGTCGGCGCTGCAATACCCGATCGGCACCCGAGATGGGGCCTTCTTGGCGGATATCTTTATTCCATATGCCGGTTGGTGAGGTGCGTGTGAGGGCCCTAGCTCAATGTAGGTGATGGTGATGTGTAGGGAAGTGGAGTAAAAATGGGGAGGTGGTCCACTCAAGATCATTTTAATGAATGTGGACCCTACCCTAGTTAAAAATAAAACAAGGCGCGTATCTCCACTCTAAGGATGTGAAGTTTATGCGCTTGTAGAAAAGGTCAACATGTTTCTTGCCCATTAATCTATTAGATGGCAATTCATCAGAACCAAATAGGATCTACCGACACTTTTTGGTGGTGGTCAGCAATGAAGTGAAGTGAGAAAGTAACCACCATTACAGCACCCTAAAAAGTGGTACCTGTAGATCTAAAAACACAACCTGCAAAGCAAAACAGAATAACAACATTAACGTTACATGTCACGGTATTCTGGTTGAGATGGAGACAAGGGCATCAGATAGTGTTCATGATGCAGCTCAAGCATGCTAAACACAAGTGACTCGTGGCATGCGTGATGTGAGCACTCCGTATCACTTGAAACGGTAAAACATTAAAACTAGGCAGCTAAGGAGAGCAATCATCATAAAAAACTCACCCCATTAGGGTCAAGGTTGCACGGCATCAGTACCGGCTGGTGTAGACACTAATGTGTAGTGTCCTAGTAAGTAAGGAGAGACATGAATAGAATGTAAAAAATGGAAAGGAACAACATGTCCCAGGTTCAATAGCCTGGAGGTGAAGAAAGCCATACAATGCACAAGGGCACCCAGAAGGACTACCCTGTATGCATCTCTCCAAGCAACTGTGCTTATGCTCCAATAGGAGACACACCAATTGTTTATACTGCCCAGAGACTGTGCAACGTCGCGGGAACCCCAGTCAGCGCGCCGGCCAGCACACCCGACACTCCCCGAGGTGAGGACGGGTCTGCATCCAGCGAACATGACGGGACCCCACAGCTGACGCTAAAACAGGCATCTAGACAGTATGTAAACTAACCCCGTGTTGTAAGGTGGAAACACGGTGTCAAATGCGAGGGAAACAGGAGCCAGTGCTGACTCCAACGCCTGTACTCCAAGGTGTGCTGACCGGGATAGGAGCGCTGTGGCCAGCAAATATCACCGCATCAACCAAGCTCCACCCCACAGGAACGGGAAGGTGCCGGTAGTGTAAGGAGCCCGAGTAAGGGTGACGTGCTCAGAGACGCGGAATCACGCTACTCACAGTTCCTCTGGAATACGGGCGGCGGTTGTCCTACCCTCACGCAGCCGGTCCGGGCAGTGTACCCAAATGCCAGGTACTCGCGTCTAAGTACCCGCGCACAGCCGGCGGCGGGACTTCCGGTGAATCTTACCGATGCTCAAAGACACAACTAGAGCGCGAGCCAGATGGCGGGCGCCATCTTGGGTGACCCTCATGCACCGCGGACTTCCTGAACCGCGTCTAATGCAACCAAAGGATCGCCGCATTCCCCATAGCAGTGATGGCGGTGAGTGCATGATAAAGGAATTTGATATTGCTGCTCTTGGCCCCCAAAGCCATCTAATGACACACTGACGGTGCTAATGTAGCCAGGAATATCTAATATGTTGTAAATTCGGTCAGATGGGAGCTAAATAGAACCCACGATGGGGTGTGTGTATTAAGTGTGCTAGTGTCTTAGAAGTATATCTATACCTGCTAGGGTTTGATAAATTAAAGGTGCAAACCTGCAAACACGATGTGGTTTTTGTTTGTGTTACACAGGTGGTCAGACCAGGGGAAGTCCCCTGTGTATGATATATGCCGTATTGCATACTGCGGCCAACAGCGGTTGTTCATATATTACTGGGATGTCTCACTGTAGGTGTAGGTATGCTGAGTCCATGATATCGATCAGGTCAGGAGACTCCAAGGGATATTTTCGTTGAGTCCTGACCGGTCAGTTGCTAGTCGTAGGACCCACCGTTGTTCCATGCGAAACAGTGCGTTTTTGGATATCCCCGGGTGTGTCTCTAATACGCCCCATTCAAATGAGTCAGGCGAGTGTTGTGCCTCTTTGAAATGGGTGGTCATTTTGGTGTTGTTCTTCTGGCACCTAAAGTTGCTTCTATGTTCCATTATACGGATTTTAACCGGCCTTGAGGTCATACCGATGTACAGCAGATCACACTTGCACTTCAGTATATAAATGCAGTTAGAGGTGTTGCAATTGGTATGTGCGGTCATTTTCCAACTAACCCCATTGGGGAACCTCAGTTCTTTAGTGACTTTAGTGAGGTGGCAAACAGAGCATGAACCGCACGGGTAATGCCCCATGACGGGGGGTAAATCCCACAATGTTCTTTGCCCATTGCTCTGTTTCTTGGGTCTTGTGTGGATTAACATATCCTTGATGTTATTAGTTCGTTTGAACGCAAACCTTGGTAAGGGTAAGTTAAGTGTTCCTGTGTTGAGGATATTCCAATGTTTGCGGATTATTTTCTTTATTCTGTTGGAGTCGGGAGTATATGTGGTGACACACGTGATAGTCGTGTCAGGTTCTCGAATTTTGTCTTCCATCAGGTTCTCGCGGTTGTTGTTTTGAGCTCTTTTGCATGTGGTGTCAACAATCAATCAATCAAGTCACTTATAAAGCGCACTACATACCCGCGAGGGTCTCAAGGCGCTGGGGGAAGAGGGGGGTGGTGCTGCTACTGATCGAAGAGCCAGGTCTTGAGGAGTCTTCTGAAGGCCAGTAGGTCTTGGGTCTGTCGGAGGTTGGTGGGGAGGGTGTTCCAGGTCTTGGCGGCGAGGTGGGAGAAGGATCTGCCGCCGGCGGTCGTTTTCCGGATGCGGGGGACTGTGGCGAGGGCGAGGCTGGTCGAGCGGAGCTGGCGGGTGGGGGTGTAGAAGCGGAGTCGTCTGTTGAGGTAGGCTGGTCCGGAGTTGTGGAGTGCTTTGTGTGCGTGGGTGAGGAGCTTGAAGGTTATCCTCTTGTTGACAGGGAGCCAGTGCAGGTCTCTCAGGTGGGGTGTGATGTGGCTGCGTCGGGGGATGTCGAGGATAAGACGTGCAGAGGCGTTCTGGATGCGTTGCAGCCGTCTCAGGAGCTTAGCCGTCGTTCCTGCGTAGAGGGCGTTTCCGTAGTCCAGCCTGCTGGTGACGAGGGCCTGGGTGACTGTTTTTCTTGTTTCGGTGGGGATCCACTTGAAGATCCTGCGGAGCATTCGGAGGATGTTGAAGCAGGATGAGGAAACGGCGTTGACCTGCTTAGTCATGGAGAGAGTGGGGTCGAGGATGACCCCTAGGTTGCGTACGTGGTCGGTGGGTGGCGGGGCTGTTCCCAGTGATGTTGGCCACCAGGAGTCGTCCCAGGCTGAAGGGTTGGAACCAAGGATGAGGACCTCCGTCTTGTCCGAGTTCAGCTTCAGGCGGCTGGTCCTCATCCATTCGGCGACGGCCTTCATTCCTTCGTGGAGGTGGGCTTTGGCGGTGTGAGGGTCTTTGGTGAGGGAGAGGATCAGCTGGGTGTCGTCGGCGTAGGAGATGATGTTGAGGTTGTGCTGTCGGGTGACGTGGGCGAGGGGTGCCATGTAGATGTTGAACAGCGTTGGGCTGAGGGAGGAGCCTTGGGGTACGCCGCAGATGATCTTGGTGGCCTTGGATCGGAAGGGGGCGAGGCGGACGCTTTGTGTTCTGCCGGAAAGGAAGGATGTGGTCCAGTCCAGGGCCTTCTCTTGGATCCCGGCGTCGTGAAGGCGTGTTCGTAGTGTGTGGTGGCAGACCGTGTCGAAGGCGGCTGATAGGTCCAGGAGGATGAGGGCTGCTGTTTCTCCGTTGTCTAGCAGGGTCCTGATGTCATCGGTGGCAGCGATGAGGGCGGTTTCGGTGCTGTGGTTGCTGCGGAAGCCGGACTGGGAAGGGTCCAGGATGTTGTTCTCCTCGAGGTAGCGGGTCAGTTGTTTGTTGACGATTTTCTCGGTGACCTTCGCGGGGAACGGGAGCAGAGAGATGGGTCGGAAGTTCTTGAGGTCCTTGGGGTCTGCCTTGGGTTTCTTGAGTAAGGCGGTGATCTCGGCATGCTTCCAGCTTTCCGGGAAGGTTGCTGTCTCGAAGGAGATGTTGATTATTTTCCGGAGATGGGGCGCGATGGCTGTACTGGCTTTGTTGAAGATGTGGTGAGGGCACGGGTCTAGCGGTGAACCGGAGTGGATGGTGTTCATGATCTCGCTGGTGTCCTCGTCGTTGATGTTGGTCCAGGAGAGCAGGCGGTTGGTGGTTGTGGGGGCAGTGGTCTCGGTGGTTGCCGGGGCGGTCGTGGTGTTGAAGCTGTCGTGGATGTCGGCGATTTTGCGGTGGAAGAAGGTGGCCAGTGAGTCGCACAGGTCTCGCGATGGCTGGATGTCATTGGTGTTGGAGCTGGGGTTGGAGAGTTCCTTCACGATGTTGAAGAGCTCTTTGCTGTTGTGTGCGTTGTTGTCTAGGCGGTCTTTGAGTGAGGCCCTTTTGGCGGATCTGATGAGGTGATGGTGACTGCGGGTGGCGTTCTTGTGGGCGGCGTAGCTGTCCGCTGTCCGTTCGTGGAGCCAGATCTTCTCCAGTTTTCGGCATGTTCGTTTGGAGGCCTGGAGGTCTTCGGTGAACCAGGTGGCTTTCTTGCTGGTGTGGCTGTTGGGCGGATTCTTGAGCGGGGCGAGGGTGTTGGCGCAGTCGTCGATCCACTGTCTGAGGTTGCGGGCGGCGGTGTCGGGGTCGGAGGGTTCGGCGGGTGGGCTCAGGGCGAGGGTTGTGGTTAGCTGGTCTTCCGTGACTCTGCTCCAGCAGCTGCGAGGCATTTGTTCGGTGCGGTGGTGCGTGGTGGGCTTCCTGTAGGTGAAGTGGATGCAGTGGTGGTCAGTCCAGTGGGGTTCGGAGGTGTGGTTGAAGGAGACGTGTGGGCTTGCGGAAAAGATGGAGTCTAGCGTGTGGCCGGCGGCGTGGGTGGGTGTAGTCACGAGCTGTCTGAGTCAGAGGGTGGCGAGGTTGTCGATCAGGGTGGTGGAGTTGGTGTCCTTGTTGTTCTCGAGGTGGAAGTTCAGGTCCCCAAGGAGGATGTAGTCCGTGGAGGCGATGGCGTGTGTGCTGACGAAGTCAGCGATGGAATCGCTGAACTGTGGTCAGGGTCCGGGGGTCTGTAGATGAGGGTTCCTCTGAGGGTGGTGTTGGGATCGGTGTGGATCTGAAAGTGCATGTGTTCGGCGGTGCTGAGGGTGTCGTCGGTGTTGGTTGAGACTCTGAGGGTGTTCCTGTGGACGATGGCGATGCCTCCTCCGACTCCGTTGGTGCGGTCCCTGCGGGTGATCTTGTATCCGTCCGGGATGGCAATGGCGATGTCGGGGGCTGAAGCGGGATTCAGCCAGGTCTCCGTCAGGAATGCGACGTCTGGGGAGGTTGAGTCGAGAAGGTCCCAGAGTTCGATGGCGTGTTTGCGGGCGGAGCGGGTGTTGAGGAGGATGCATCTGAGGTAGTTGGGTTCTTTCCTGGGCGGTGGTTTGGCGGGGCGGGTGCTGGCGAAGCTGCAGTTCCGGCAGGTGAAGGGCCCTTGGGTGCGCTTCGGGGTGGCCTGGTAGCAGGCGTGATCTTTTCCGGGGTTGAGTGCGTGGAGGGTGCTGGCGTCGTATAGGCGTCTGTTGTGGCGGGCGCGGGGGATGCCCGGACCAGGGGGTCTGGCGCTGGGCGCGGTCACTGCGCGGAAGGGCGCAGACGGGCTTGCCTTAGGCGCGCCTTTGGCGCGCCAGCGGCCGCCATAAATGGGGAGGTGGGAGGGAGGAGCAGGGAATGGGGCAGCGAATGGGCAGTGAGGGGGCGGGGCCGCAGAGGCGCAGCGGCGGGAAACAAGCACAGAAGGGAAAACGAGCACAATCAGGGCATCAAGGGGGCACAGAAAGGAAAAAAATGAGCACAATCAGGGGCAGCAAGGGGGCACAGAAAGGAAAAAAAATGAGCACAATCAGGGGCAGCAAGGGGGCACAGAAAGGAAAAAAAACGAGCACAATCAGGGGCAGCAAGGGGGCACAGAAAGGAAAAACATGAGCACAATCAGGGGCAGCAAGGGGGCACAGAAAGGAAAAAAAAACTAGCACAATCAGGGGCAGCAAGGGGTCACAGAAAGGAAAAAACGAGCACAATCAGGGGCAGCAAGGGGGCACAGAAAGGAAAAACGAGCACAATCAGGGCCAGCAAGGGGGCACAGAAAGGAAAAAAACGAGCACAATCAGGGGCAGCAGCAGGGCACACAGACGGAGCTGTGTGGTGGGGGAGCGACCTACCAGTCAAGGTCAGGGGTCAACAACCTGTCTGGGGTATTCCCGCTGGAGAAGGTCTTTCTTCAGTGTGTTGGACTCCTTTTTGTAGTCAGTTAACGTACTGCAGTTCCTTCTGATACGAAGGAACTGACCAAAGGGTAAGTTCTGTCTCAGGGCCCTAGGATGGTGGCTACTAAAAAGTAAGAGGCTGTTCCTATTGGTCGGCTTTCGATAGAGGGTGGTGGAGATTTTATCACCCTCTAATCTGACCAATAAATCAAGAAAAGGAATCTCTGTCTCTGAGATGGTGCTAGTAAATCTCAGATAAGGGTTCAAGGTGTTGATCCATGTGCAAAACTCAACGCATTTGGTTCGTTCTCCTTTCCAAAGGATCAAAATATCATCGATAAATCTTTTCCACATGAGCACATTTGTCATATATGGATTTCTGGGGTTAAAGATCTCTTTCCTCAAACGCTGACATGTACATACATGCCAGGCTCGGCGCAAATGTGCTGCCCATCGATGTGCCCTGTGTTTGATGGTAGAGTTGGGTGTCGTATTCAAAGACATTTTCTGTAAGCGCTAAAGTGGCACATTCCAATATGAAGGCCACTGGTGTCGGTGAGTTCCACTCACTACTGACCAATGCATCTTCAATCACCTCGAGTGTTGCCCTTTGAGGGATATTGGTATAAAGGGCCTCAACATCCAGCGTGACCAGTAGGTCTACTGATTCTGGATGTTGAGTGCCCTCGAGCAAACGTAGGACATCTGTGGTGTCCCTGATGAAGGAGGGAGTTGCCCTGACCAATGGTTGTATGAAGTGGTCAACAAACTTGGACAGAGGTTCTAGAATGGAACCGATCCCTGACACGATGGGGCGCCCCGGGACCGGGGTGGTTCTCTTGTGGATTTTTGGAAGGCAGTAGAAATAGGGTGTTATGGGTTCTTTTGTTACCAGGAAATCAGCTTCCTTCTTGGTGATCCACCCTTGTGTTTCTGCAGTGAAAACCATAGTAGAAATAATTCTACTCAATCTCGGAGTAGGGTCTTCTTTTATAGGAGTGTAATATCTCCCATCACTCAGTTGTCTGTGGCATTCCATGTCGTAGTCCAATGTGGACATAATCACTGTTGCCCCGCCTTTATCTGCCTGTTTGATGGTGATATTGGCATCACTCGCTAAGGTCTTGATGTCAGCAGTTTCGTCACAGGACAAGTTATGGAATGGAGCAGTGGTTGTCATGCTATTCAGATCTTTCAGCACCGCTTGCTCGAAAGTCAGCACTTCGTTAGGAATCATGCTGCTATTTGGTGTAAAAGTAGAAGGTTTGTGTAGACCAGAGTCGTTAATGGGTGGTGGTGATTTGTCTTGAAAGAAGGCTTGTAAGCGAATTTTGCGGAAGAAACCCTGTACTTCGCATATGTCTCCCCAGGGAACACACAACAGAAAGTAACCCACTGTTGTATTCTTTAAACTGTGATATTTTTCATCATGCATTATTTTCCAATCTTTTTATATTTCCTCCCTTAACGCCCTATTTTTCCCCTAGTCTCTTCTACCCAATCCCTTCCTTCACCCTTTTAGTATTTTCTATCACTCTTCTGTAGCATTCCCAACATCCTATGACAGCTGGAAGGTGCAGGCCCGCCAATATGTTGGTGATGAACTGATTGGAATAATCGCCTTCTACACCTGATTGGGTTGTCACATTTGTGCAATTTCAACACCCAAACCACGTGGCTTAATGAGAGCGTGCAGCTTAGAGTGCCTTATCTATTAATATAACTTCAGGGTCTTTCAATCACAGCCATTTGGTGAGGAGGGGGGCTTAGTGGATAGGTTAGCTGGTGCCTGTCCCTGGCGGTCCTGCTAGGGATCCATGAGTATGGCATGAATTGTAGCTGAGGCAAATAAGGGCCTGAGTTTTACATAATGTAACACCAAAGATACAATTATCCAACCTTCCACTGCATGCATGAATTACGCTTTTGCTGGTTAATCCTAATAGAGGGCGGTGAAATCCAGATCAATTTTACATGTCCTACTACCACATGCAAGAACGCCGGGCCATGACACTGAAGTGATCACCTACACTACACCTTCAAAGGCATCACAAATCTGCAGAAGAGTATTGTATGGTTAGTGTCACCTGAAACTCCTGTTCACCTGTTCAACAGATACTAAACCCAATTACTACTGGTTTACTCTACGCAACAATTTTATCCAAGATTGACAACTAAAATGGGCTTTATATTAATTTTTAGCAGACTTCATTGGGAGTACAAACTGCTGCTTGGCCACACCTGCAAAAAACACAGCAGCATTGCTCTGTGTTGTATTGCTCTTGTCTGCCAGGGGCTGTCAACCTCAGGAAACAACACCCTGGGCTGCCTGCCTTGCACTTGTCTGTTGATAGGTCATTCTTACATTACGATGCAGAGTGCACTGAAACCATTATCAAAACAGGCCCCAGCTATCTGGCAGCCATATTTACTCATTGACACAAGATGTGCACACCGGCTGCACCCATTACAGAAATCTGCGCAAAGTGGGTTTACCTTTTATAGAACAATTGGGACAAGTCAGGACTTTAAACGAGACTGCATCTGCAAAGTGAAAGTATCAGAAGTTTGTGGACAGTATTTCCAGTTTCAGGAAGGTGCAGACATTTATTATTCAAATCTGAAGTTCTGCTGGAGAAAGTGCATCACTCACAGCAAGCTAATATTACAAAAGAAAACCTTGGTAGTAGTAGGCCTCTACAGTACTTCTCTGAGCTACCTCTTGTAGTAGTAAGCCCCAACAGTACTTCTCTGAGCCACCCCATGGATAACACAGGTTCACGTATTGTGAGCAACCAGCTGCAGACAGTGGAATACTTCTCTATAATATATGGCTTGCTCATGCCGTTCCTCCTTCTGAATGAGATTGTAGTTGCAGGAATTATAAAAGGTTCCCTCCTCGCCCATTGGCCAGAGCTCATTAACAATCCACATACTGTGAGAGGTAGAGACACGCAGGAGCGGTTATTTCCTCATCTATTCACAGAAAGTTTCTTCCCACCATCTCTGTCTCGCCTCCAATCTCCCAGAATGTCGCAACGAGACACAAGGCTGTAAGTCTAAGCCTAGGGTCATTCATATTTCCTGAATTTCATTCATAGGTTGTTTTTCAATAGCTGATAGCTAAAAGTGATTCTTAATAACTTCACGTATGAGTACTTTCTGTACACTGAAATCTCTGGAATGCCCACCTAAAAGAGGCTACATACGAGGTGAAATTCAGCCTCCGTGTATGCTTCAGTTTGGCAAGACGAAATCGTAAGAAAGTGAACGAACAATTGACATTAACATTTTTATTTAGAATTGGGAGTACTAAAATTGTACTTCTACATGTAAAAATAGATTGTTTTTCATTTCTGTGCTGTTACAACCAAATCCAATTTTCATACTTCACTGGTGAAAAAGGCCCTAGTCCGCTCCTCGCCAACGTCTTCGCCTTCTATCAGTGAAGCAAGTACAAATGCAGTTATGCTCTGCCAGTGTAAATCAGTCAGGTTAAAAGAGCCAACCACAATTTCCCTGCATCCGGAGCAGGACTACAATTTTAACAATGGGAACAGTGGAAGTCGGAAAGAAAAAACATGAGCAGTTATGGTCAACGTGACAGGTGTTTCCTGTGCGATAAAAAAACCCACAAAGTCATGTTTAAGCATTTTTCTTTCAGCTATGAATGCATCACAGAGATTGATCCGAAGAAAGAAATTGAACTTTTAACAGTAGTTTTGATAGTCTAGAATCTTTCAAATGAAAGTGTAGAAGAGGTTCAACCCAGTGCTGTAAATTCTTACGTAGAAATTCTAGGGCCCTCGCCTCTCTGTGTCCAAACAGCACCAAAATGGTATGTGAGGTTATGGGAGAGTCCTTTTGTGGTGACTTGGGTAGAAGGGTAAAGCTGGTGAAAAAAAAATAGAAATGTTTTTACTGTAAACGTTTTGGAGGGGCATCAGTTGGGCTATTGTGGCCATTTTAGAGGGCACAACTTAGAAAAATAAGGAAATAATGGAGACAGCCTGGAAAGGTGACCCAAATTCTGCGTGGTTTAGAGTCCAGAGACCACAAGTGAAGGTGTCAGACTTTTAATTATGTAAAGACTACAGGAAAGGTGTGAGGCGTATAGGAGATCTCTTTGGATTTCAGAAGTGAATTAACACAGGGGAAAAGACATTCCTTTCCAGAATTGGCCAGCACAAGCACAATCTGATACTATGCACAGGGAAGGTCTGGTTAAAGTGCAGAAGTAACCCAGAGTTCCTCAAACGAAAGGTTGTTGGAATTTGAACTATTACCACTTGGGATATCAATAAACAATACTTACATAAAATTAATAAGGTCTGCCACAAAAAGGGATGCAACTATAAAGTTGAGAAGAAAACAGGAGAGAAAGCAAACCGTGCTATGCCATCAAGGACTTCAAGTCGTTGTGAACAGAAAGTTGTTGGGAGGACATGGATGGGGGCAAGCGCGGGTAAATTTGGTGGATCCAGTTGGGTCTTGGGTGTAAATTCTATGTTTCTATGGACTAGTTAGTGAAGTTTGATGGAATAATGCCCCACCCTGCTCAAAGGGTCATATACCATTGGACACACCTCAAGGTATCACTCTCCCTCCATGCCCTGATTACTAAGCTGCACATTGGGAGTTATCACAGCTATCTAGTGAACAAATGCTCGCTCCAAAGGTGTCATCTCAAATTAGTTTCCTTTTGCTGTCTGATTCTCCAATACATACAACTTTCTCCACTAGGAAGTGGAATGCTTCTTATTTTTGCTACTCAACATCAGAAACAGAAGCTGTTTAACACAGCTATCAGGCAGAAACCTCTTCCACAATGAGAAACATACGTAGATCAGGTAAAAGAGAATCAGACGCTGCTGCAGTTGATAGTCATCTCCATCCCAACTCTGAAATTTACACTTAAATTGTGGCACTGATACCTGCTGTGTACCTGCTTCTTGCGGCTTTCTTTTAACTAAACCAAACAAGTTATTTTTTCCATGGAAAAACTGATGACCACACCCGCTCTACATCTTAAAAGAATGCCATCACTCAGCACTTTCGGGTGTGAGCAACAGAGCGGATTGTGACCAACTCTAGACAAGATGTTTTGCCCATTATATTGAGAACTGTTAGAGATAAATAAGCTACACCCTACAGAAAAGGTGGTATCTGTAGCTCTTAGACCTTACCCACACATGTAAAAGCTGCTTAAGACAAATCAGCACTATCTTCCAGGTCCGTCATTGACTGTGGCCAACGGGTCTTTAACACAGGTGGGTTCGGACCTCATAAAATAAGCTAGATAGCCACAGATGCTGCCTGCCTTGCATGTCCTAACAGGCCATTTTGAACAAAACAATAGGCTGATGAAAAACCAGCTATCTGAAAGCAGAGGTGGTGGCAGTGGACAAAGAAAACTCTGTTCCATCTTTGAAAAAGGAAATAATGACAGGCAGCTTTGAGGTCTTCTCCACAGATGCTATGCAGCGCAAAAGAATTTAAAAAAAGTTCAATTTCTGCCCTTTCATCTACCGATTCACTAAATATTCGTATAGCGTCTTCCCATATCAGTTAAGTTGGGTACACAGAACCAAGCAGGCTCAAAGCTTCCCAAAAAACTGGGCAGGTACCAAGTCGACAATTGGATAGAATTTAGGCCACAGTGGTTGCTCAGAGCTCATTTTACTTGCTTCACTCAAGCATTCCAGCATCACAGAGTTTTAACAAAGTCTTAAAATGTTTCTACTGTAGTATCCTACAACCTCTATGCAAAACAGAACGGTGTCTATAGAAATGCTACTTTAGTCAGCTGCCATTGCTTCATTGAAGTAATTACTATGCTAGCAAGATGCTGAATTTTTGTCCTGCAGAAGGCACATAACGAACAACTCATACCAGGAACATTCAAGTTATAGAAGCATCTTCCATCATCAGCCTGCAACCCCTCTACCAGAAGAGTAAAGTGCAGTCTCTGGAAAAGGAGCATCGAGGTGCTGCTGGAGGTATTTGTAAAAATTAAATGCCTATGTCTAAATGTTCCCAGTCTTTGCACCTCAAAAGCTGCCATAGTCTCTTCATGGAAGATTGGTCTTATCTATGAAAATGAACACTGGTATGGGTGACATTATTAGCAAACATGTTAACTGAAAGGTTTTTCCAGAGTTGATCTGATTGGAAACACCTTCACACATTTGGTTCCGTATCGCCATCAGGAAACGGATGGTCGCGTCTGGAAAAGTAAGGTTGGTCATTAGAATTTCCATAGGAGGCTGGGATAGGGACAAGAATTCCTTCCAGGATCCCACTTCTTCATCAAATCCCATACGGCTCAAGTCAGCATTCTTCACGGAGGAAGGTGCAGTTCTTGGATTTGGAAGCATTCCTGGGATGACTATGTAGTCCCCTTTGAAGAGAGTTCAAACCTATGTAGCCACCCTCTCCCCAAGTGATCACATCAGTTTTCGTTGCCTCTTCATGAAAGAAAGGGCATAGTCCCTGGATGTGGACACCTTCTGCTTCTTCAGCTGTACTTGGGACTGGGCCGTTAGCTGCAGTTTTATGGCGCTCGAGTTCACCTTGGCCGCAGCTAGTAGCTCCTTCATACCTTTCATTTTCTCACTCTGGAAGACTACCACTGGCCCATCAGGTGGGGCAGGCACTATGGATGGTGCTGTGGGAGGCCCCTCTTTTTGCTGAACTCCTTCTTCCTCCTTCTCCAATGGTCGTTCCACAACTGCCTTCTGGCTGGAGCGCCGCCGGTCAACAACTTTCTCGCTGGCGGCCTTCTTAGGCAAGGGTGGTTCCTCTTGCTTGGACTCACGGCGCGGGCCCCGTCGACGGCCTTCCCGCATGTCCTCACTAGATTGATCATCATCTTCATTAGCTTCAGGTTCCTTGCTTACAATCCGGACTTTCTGACGAACCTGAAGAGAGAGAGAGAGGGACTCCCATTAGGCACAATAACGTCAACTACTTCTCTAATTCATATCCTCACAAACTATTCCCAGACCCACAATGAGCATCCACTTAGGAGTTTGGCACCCACCCTTTTCAAATAGAATGTGCCCTACAAGTCTTGCCGCTGTTGCTCCAACTCCTCTTTCCTGTAGCAACAATATAAACCACATCTTCACTTTGTCCCATCAACCCAGAGACTCACCTGTCCATCGAATCTGCCCAGTGACTGTACCAGGAAGGTGGCCCATCCAACATGCAGGACAGGTGTTGGGCTGCCCTCCTCCCACTTGCAGATGCCGTCATAGAAGCGCAGCAGGTGAGCAAAGCATTCCTCATCCTGTAAAGCGGTGCTTGGCGCATGTGTTGGTGAGCCCTGCAAGAGAGAAACATATTATGTAAATACCATTGATTGGTGTGTGTGTGTGTGTGTGTATGTATGTATATCACTGCACCAGAGAGCAATCGTTTTAAAGTGGGTTAAAACACTCTTTTCATACAGTTTTCTACAGTAATGAAACATGCATTTTCAATTTATGCTGTTATCCTCCAAAGCCACCAATGTTTAATTCTATTTTTGATCTGCTTTTTGACTTAATTAAATTTCTCAGTAAAAGGAGTTGTCTCTCTAGTAATGGCATCAAATCAAGATATTTTAGGTTACATAAAAAGAACCTCCACTGTAACCACACACCTTTCTAGGCATCTTCTTAATATTTTCATCCAGAGCACATATTTCAGGAGGTACACAATGAGCACAAAATGCCATTCATGCTAAGGTGCTGCATTGGCAGCAAGGAGTTGTATTGTGCACAGCCAGATGCACCACTCTCAGAACATGTTCCCTGCCACTCACAAGTAGGTTGGAGACTCCTTTGTGTTGCTCCAAAGACAGGAAGGAAGGAAGAAAGGTGCAAGTTAAAGGAAAATAACAGACCTCTCAAAGCGGTGAGCAGTATAAGGACACAGGGCAAGGGAAGCAGTACTTGGGCCATGCTCCAGGATGGCGGCAAACAAAGAGCAAGTGAAGCTGGCACTTGTTGACCAAACAGAAGCAAGGAAATGAGTGACATGATGAAGCCAACCAATGGTAAGCAATTTGCGGGCTCTAAGCCCCCTGTAAGTAAACAAAATGTCTCTCAAAAGACAGTGAGTATGCTGTCTCAAAGGAGAGCTAAAGTAAAGAGTTGGGTGGGGGGAGGGGCAAACTCCAATTATATCGAAGGGCATAAAACAACCAACAGCATCCCCAAAACATTTCGGGACACTAGGGTAAAGGCACTAGAGTGTTTAAGAAGAGGGCTAGTATGTGTGCTGCTTGAGGGGGAAACAGCCTTTACCATGTAGCACATTTATAACAGTTAAGTCCCACACAGGTAAGTATTAGTATCTTTCCCATGCAGCACTTTACCACACAGTATTTATTTTCTAAATACCATACTTTTTATGTTATTTATTATTTTAAGGGATTTTAGGGTTTAGGAGTGGGTAAAGTGAGGAAGGGTAATATTAAGGTTCTGGGGTGGGTACAGGTAAAGGGAGGCAAGGGTGAATTTAGGGTTTGGGGGTGAGTAGATGCAGAGGGAGGGAAGGGTGATTTTAGGTTTGGGGTTGGGTACCAAGAGAAGAGTGACGCTACAAATTTCTCACCAACCAGTGAGCATGCTGTCTTGCAAGCAGAATAAAATTAATCATGCTGTCTTGCAAGCAAAAACAAAAAAAAAAGAACCACAATCCACACGCAAGCAGCGTGGAAGAAGAGTAATCAAGAAATCAATCAGTAGTTGGTCTGTGAAACAAACATCGAGACAAACAAATCTGATATACGCTCACTAATTAAAAGCAGGAAAATAAGAGTGACAATGAAGCCTATCAATGGGAGGGCCCAAAGCCGTTTTTAGGGTTTTTAATTAACAAAAGACCTTTGGAATGTGGGAGCATTCCGGTTGGAGCATGCACGTCTCAGAGCCCTAAAAACTATTGGCAAAAAAAAAATCTCGTCCTCAAGGAGGCAGTGGTGATAGTAGAAAGAATTAAACACACTTCAGAGAGGCACAAAGAAATATGGAACTAAGATGATGGGATTGCAAATGAAGCAAAAACGGACAAGAGAATTAAGTACCCAAACCATAGAGAGGCAAAAGTGTAGAAACCAAGGTCAAATATTTCCATCTTGGCTATACAAGTCGCTCATTAAATAGTGTACCTAGTTTTGAAAGAAAAGCTAAATGTAGAAGGTGTGGCAAACCAGTGCATTATGCCACAGTGGCAAAGGATGAAAAAAATCACCAGGTTGAAGACATTGAACTTGGTGTGAAGAATAAAGTCCTGCAAGTAAGTGAAAAGGATGAGGAAGGAAAGATGAGGCCTGTGTGAGACGGTGCATGGGAAGAGTGTGGTGATGCTGGCTGATTTGGGTTCACCCTACACCTTGAGTGGCGATACGGTGTAGGAAAGGGTGTGTACTGTTGACAGAAAAAAACATGGAGGAGCCAGACATTAATCTGGGCGGCTATGCGAAGTCCAAGATTGACCTAATAGGTTTAGAACCTATGAAAATTAAATTGAAGTGTATGGTCACTGTGTATCAAGTTTACATGGCGAAAAGGAGGAAATGTATTAGGTGGGCAACATCAGAAAGATTTAGGTATAAACCTTGATCCGAACTCTTCAGAGCAAGGGATGGTTGTGTAGCATTTGCAAGAGAATATAAATTTGGTCAATAAGTTTCCCCAGGCTTTTGAGGATAAACTAGGTTTTTGGAGAGTTTTGAGCACAGGATCGTATGTAATAAAGGGCCAACTCAGTTGTGTACAAGACCAAAAAAACAGCTGAAAAACAAACTGGAAACTTTAAAATTTAATGTGGTTGTAGGGGCAGATAGAAGCCTCAGAGCGGTTAGTGTCAGTGGTCTTGATGGCCAGACTGGGAGGCAAAGGTTTATGGATGTGGGTGAACATTCGAGATCTCAACATAAATATAAGGATTGATATAAAACCATTGCCCAACATCTACAAGGCCATGGAAGCTTAGAGAGGCAAAGTTATTCAATGTAATGGACTTATCGTCTGTATATCATCAAGCGGTATTGTTTGAGGGGGTCAAGGCATTTAACCTATTTCATAAACCGTGGGGGAGCACTCCAGTTCAGGAAGATGCATTTTGGCCTGGGTCGGCTTGCTTCCAGAGGGTCATGAAGAGAGATTTGGAAGGGGTAAAACAGATTAGGTTTTTCCAAGATAATTTTCAGGTGTATGGGAGAAACAGAGAAGATGATGTGTAGGGCACTGAAAGGCTTTAGAAAGGTTGGGAAAAACTCAGTTTGACAATCAGCTGGGCAATGCGCCAGTTCGGGTTGTGTACAGGTACCCATTTGAGGCGTAGCAGAGTGATTTAGGGGAGCTCCTATTTCCAAATATAAGGAATAAATCAGGTCTTGGGTCTTGCAGATTACTAATCCATATTTATCCAGAATATTACTAATGTGGTTCACTCATTAAGAGCAATAATGAATAAAGGGAATAATTATACTTGGAGAGAGAAGTGCCAGGCAGCTTTTGACAAAGTAAAAAGTGAGGCAGGGTGGATGCCCAAAATGGGGCATTTCGATGATTTAAAAAAAAAAAAAAAAAAAAAGAAATTATATATTTATTAAGAATGGATGCTAAGCTGAGAGGGTTGGGTGGGGTACTTACCCACACTGAAAACAGAAAAGACAGTGAATGTATTTGCCTCTAGTGCCCTAAAGGATGCAGAGTACAATTACTCAGCAACTGATAAGAAGGCATTGGCCTCCGCTTGGGCAATCAGTCACTTTAAGTTGCTCTTGCGGGAGGGGTGGTGGGATTGCAGATGTTTTCAAACAAAAGCGTGGAATGAGCGACCCCTCGATTTGCCATGGGTGGAAGGGCTGCAAGAGTTTAACTTCATGGTGGAGTATTTGCTGGGATTGAGGGATGGTTGTTTATCTCAAATGTCACTGGAGTCAGCAAAAGAGGAAGAGGTGTAGTCTGAGGAAGTTAAGCAGATGCCGTTTGTGTGTCAAATGCAGGACGCAACAGTTGCACCTTCTTGTCTTGTTCAGGATGCCAGAAGCAAGGATTACTTGTTCCTATAGCAATTATATTGCTTAAACACTCAATAGGTGCTTCTCTGTAGGGCCACTAAATAGATGAAAAAAAACACGCGGCATAAAAACCTCCTGGCAAACAGGCAAAAGTACGCAAAATCAATATTATGGACAATGGAGTACAGCTTTTGTCCAGTGACATGAGGAACTTTTTAAAGAATTTCAGGGTGGAACAGCAGAAGACAACATTGTATTTACCACAGGCCAATGGCTTGGCAGAGAGGGTGGATACCCTGGTGAAGGCTTGTGTGCCACGAGCAGGAGGGGATGAGAGATCTTAGAAAGAGAAGCTACAAGTGATGAACGGAGCCCACTGCATAACCTCTAACAGCGTAAGGGGAGTCTCACCTTTTGCTTGTTTGAAAGGTAGAGTTCAATAATCAAAACTGAATTCACTTTGGCTGAAGAGTGTAAGGAGGGTGAAGGGTAGTGTGGGAGTATTAAAATGTACCAGGAAGCATACTAAAGACGGTATGGACAAGGAAGCGGGCCAAGGGAGTTTGGGAATTGCAGCTTCTCCTTCGAGCTCTTTTCACAAGGGCCACAATCCAGCATTACAGCAGTGACAAGACTGAGCGACTGCAGATCCTAGTGGTGTTAGAGGCAGTCCACTGAGCATCCAACTTCTGGTGCCCAGGTCCACACTATACCTGTAACTCAAAGGCTGCCACTCACCACCAAGGATGTTGCGCAAGTGCAAACATGGTGGTGGCAGACTGTGAGGAAGGATAAGTTACTTACCTGTAATCCTAGTTCTCTTCCAGGGGTATACTCATCAAAGTCATAAGCATTGAATTATCTCCGCCCACGTGCGGGAATCCGGAGCGTATACAAAAATACATATATATGTGTATGTAGTAGAAAAAGAGTACATAGTACGAAATAAAAACACACATTTACATGTATAACATAAAAAATATGCAGCCCCAAACATATCCAATAGGCTAAGAAGCCAGAATTACATGCATTTCTCTAGTATGAAAATAACATATAAACATATAATGTAAGAGAAGGACATGTACAGTAAGAGCATTCCGCAAAAAACCTTTTATTTTCATCAAAGAAAACAGTTAATGCCAGGCAATTAGCCTAAAGAAGGCTGCATAAATAAATAACATCCCTGTATAGAAAAGGAAACTGGCACCTCGCCTGTAAGGCCTCAGAGACCCTGAGCACTTTGCCTTTAAGGCCTCCAGGAGACCCCTGCTCCCATCATGCACCACAGGTGACAGTTAGGTCAGTTCTTTTGTACGGTATAAGAAACCTGTAGGAACCTGCATCAAAGATGCAAGAATACAGAGTAGACTGTTAATGCTCGTCCGGGGAGGCGGGAGGGTTGCTTATGACTTTGATGAGTATACCCCTGGAAGAGAACTAGGATTACAGGTAAGTAACTTATCCTTCTCTTCCAGGGGATACTCATCAATAGTCATAAGCATTGAATAGAGTAGCAAGCCCATACCCACTTCCGTGCGGACGAGCAAAAAACAGCGAAATAAATTGACATACACATATTAAACAGTATTAGCAAACAAGTTTCTCAGCGAGGCTTGCCCAACCTGGGCATCTGCCTGCGTGTCAGCATCTAAACAGTAGTGGCGAGTAAAGGTATGAACTGATCGCCATGTAGCTGCTTTACAAATCTCTGCCATGGGGACATTCCTCAGGAGAGCCGTGGTAGAAGCTTTCCCCCTGGTGGAATGGGCCTTCGGCTTCCCCGGAAGGGATTTGTTGGCCAATTGGTATGACAGTAGAATACAAGAAACTATCCATCTAGAAATGGATCTCTTGGAAGCTGCAGAACCTGTGTTAACAGGACCATAGTTAATAAACAAACATTCTGAGTTCCTCAGTGTCTTTGTTCTGTCCAAATAAAACTTCAGAACCCTCTTGAGATCTAGGGAGTGAAGAGATCTTTCCGGAGGATTCGGAAAAAAGGTAGGTAAAGTGATAGTCTGGTTAATATGGAAGTCCGAGACTACTTTAGGCAAAAAGCTAGGATGTGTTCTGAGAACTACTCTGTTAGCGTGAAACACAGTATAAGGTTCCTTACAGCAAAGAGCCTGGATCTCACTGACCCTGCGAGCAGATGTAATGGCCACCAGGAACGCAGCTTTCCATGTTAAATGCTGTAAGGAAGCTTTATGAATAGGCTCGAAAGGAGACCCCCATCAACTTTGTTAACACAATGTTAAGCTCCCATGGAGGAGAGGGAGACCTGACTGGTGGGTAAACCTTTTTCAAGCCCTCAAGAAAGTCCTTTACCACCGGAATTCTAAACAAAGAAGTCTGGTTGGGGGACTTCCTATAGGCTGTGATTGCTGCAAGGTGGACTTTTATAGACGAGAACTGAAGACCAGATCTAGCCAAATGCAGCAAAGAGGGTAAAATCACCTGTTCCTGACCCCGGATGGGATCATGTCCATTGTCCACACACCATAGGAAGAACCGCTTCCACTTGAAGGCATATGATTTCCTCGTGGAAGGTCTTTTCGCTTCTTTGAGAATAGCCATACAGTCTGGATTCAATTGTAGGTGTCCATATTGTATGACTTCAGGAGCCATGCTGTCAACCGGAGGGAGGACAGGTTGGGGTGGAATACTCTCCCTGCCTGTTTGGATAGGAGTTCCGGGCGGCATGGCAACCTCTTGTGTGGCACTTCCGATAGTTGAAGGAGGTCCGGAAACCACCACTGGCGAGGCCACTCCGGGGCTATTAGGATCATCCTGGAGATGGTCCTGTACAGCTTGTTGATTACAACTGGTATCAACGGAATCCGTGGAAAAGCGTACAGTAAGCTCTGAGACCATTCGATCAAAAGGGCATTCCCTTGAGATCCTTGTTGGGGAAACCTGGATGCGAAGACGGGGCATTTTGCGTTTACCGCGTCTGCAAACAGGTCGATGTCTGGCGTTCCCCATTCTCGAAAGATGCTGTGAGCGACTTCGTTGTTGAGAACCCAATCGTGGGCTTCGACGAAGTCTCTGCTGAGGAAATCCGCCTGGGAGTTGAGAGAGCCCGGTAGATGAATGGCTACTATTGACAGGTCTCTCGCTAGAAGCCAGTTCCATATGGTTTGAGACTCTATGGAGAGTGTTCTTGATCGGGTACCTCCCTGTTTGTTCAAATAATACATCGTCGTTGTATTGTCCGTTTGGATTAGAATGGAGCGAGACTTGAACGACGGAAACAGGGACTTGAGAGCTAGATGTACGGCTCTCAGCTCTAGCAGGTTGATGTGGTAGCTCTTTTCGGAGTCGGAGCATAGACCTTGTACTTGCAGAGGGCCCATATGAGCACCCCAACCCTGGAGAGAAGCGTCTGTGACTAAAGTCTGGGTTGGAGGGTCCTGGTGGAAAGGGACTCCCTTCATCAGGTGCGATCGCTTCATCCACCACCAGATGGAGTCTTTGGATGATTGATGGAGAATTACATGATCCTCCCAGCGCCCTGATACTTGCATCCACTGGTCCTCCAAACATTGTTGTAGTGGACGCATGTGTAATCGTGCGTTTGGTACTATAAAGATGCACGACGCCATCGATCCCAGTAGTGATGACACCTGTCGAACTGTGGGGAGATGCGTGTGAAGAAGGGTCAGGCATTTTCCTTGGATTGATGACAACCTCTCCTCCGAAGGACACACGCTTGCTTTTTCGGTGTCCAGGAAGGAGCCTAGGTAATGGATCTTTTGCGTTGGATTTAGTATGGATTTCTTGAAATTGACGTGAAGGCCCAAGTTTTGGAGAAGCTGAAGGCAGCACAAGAGATGATCCTGCAGCAGAGTTGGAGATGAGCTCTTCAGGAGCCAGTCGTCCAGGTAAGGATATATGAATATTTTCTGCTTGCGGAGAAAAGCGGCCATTACAGCCATACATTTGGAGAATGTTCGGGGAGCTGATTTGAGCCCGAACGGGAGAACTGAGTACTGGTAATGTTGAAAAGACACTCGAAAGCATAGAAATTTGCGATGTTTCTTTGAGATTGGTACGTGGAAGTATGCGTCCTGTAAGTCGATGGAGCACATCCAATCCCCTTGATGAAGCTGTGGGAAAATTTGATGGAGTGCTAACATTCGAAATTTCTCTCTGCGAATGTATTTGTTCAACAGTCTCAAGTCCAGAATAGGTCTGTATTCTGTGGTGGTGCCTCTTTTTTGCACAAGGAAATAACGAGAGTAGGCTCCTTGATTTCTTTGAGGAGCGGGGAATTTTTCTATAGCTCCTTTCTTCAATAAGGTGTTTACCTCCCTTTGCAACAATCGTTGGTCGCGGTGAGAAATGCCTCTCGGAGGTATAGATGGAGGAGTTTTGAACTTGAGAAGATAGCCATTTTGAACAATGTTGATGACCCATTTGTCTTTTGTTATACGTTTCCACTCCTCCAGATGTAATGAAACACTTCCTCCCACCAGAGTGGACAACAGCTTTGGAGGAAGACACACCTCATTGTTTTTGTGGCTGCTTTGGTGCTGTTGACTGCTGTTTGTTTCCACCTCTGCCACGTCCCGGTCTACATTGTTGGAACTGGGACCTTTGTTGCGTCTGACCTTGGTTCTGCGATGACCAGTTAGATGATTGACCTCGCTGTTGAAAAGAGCGTTTGTCATAGGGACGAAAGCGACGACGAAATTCCTTCTTCTTCTCAAAGCCTACAGCCTTGAGAGTATCCAACTCAGTTTTCATTTTTGCCATTTCGTCGTCCGCATGTGAACCAAACAACGATGATCCATTAAAGGGCAGATTAACTATCTTTCTTTGAGCACCGGGCTTGAGACCCGTGAGTCGAAGCCACGCTGATCTTCGTGAACAAATGCCATGTGCGTATCCATGAGCTGCCAAATCTGCAGAATCGGCCGCTGTACTAATGATCTGGTTAGCTACCAGGCCACCTTCCTGCACGATCTCTAGAAAATCCTTTTGATCTTCTTTGGGTAATTTCTCTGTGAATCTTGTTAGAGAGTCCCATAAAGACCGGTCATATCGTCCCAGTAGAGCGGCTGCACTAGCCACGCTCATAACAAATCCTGACGTATTGCACATTCTCCGTCCCAAAGAATCCATGTTTTTGCTGTCCTTCTCTGGAGGAGCAGATGACAGAGGTATTGGAATGTGCTTTCCTGGCAGCGGCGACTATAAGGGAATCCGGTGGAGGATCAGACCGCAGAAACAAAGGATCTTGGTCCTTATACTTTTTTGAAATTCTTGCGGGACCCGAGCCCACTGTGGCAGGTGTCAAAAAAGTCTTCATCGCAGGCTCTAACAATCCTGGCACCAAAGGTAGAAGGGGTTTGGCCGAAGCTCGATGGTGCAAAGTTTCAAATATGATGGATGTAGTCACCTGAGGCACAGTCATGGTTATGTTCAACTTGCTGGCACCTCTACAGAGCACCTCGTTGAATGTCCCAATATCATCAACAGGGGAAACCCTGGATGGTGGGGTTGAAGAGATAGTATGGGAATAGTCTCTATACGATGACCTTGTTGATGAGGTCGTTGTAGGAGATCTCTGTCTTCTCCTTGGCGTATGTGATCGGCAGGACCTTGAGCGCTCTTTTGAGCGTGAGCGCCGTCTTAATGGAGATCTGGAACGCCTCGGGGACCTACCAGCGGACGGTCTTGCGGATTCCGCGGGAGGAGGTCTCTCAGTAGGTCTGGGTTGGATCTTCCAGTGCCTAATGTCCTCCAACCATCTGGGCGACATGTTGGTGGGAGGAGATTTGTTCCCACTCGGAGAGCCCTCCGGTGTAACTTGTATGATAGTTATACCAGGCGAGGAAGAAGCTTCCCTCGACGTCGAGCGCCGTGATCTCGACGTCGGTCTTTCTACACCTTCAGCAGGAATAACTTGCCTGTCCCTTGACGTCGAACGCCTCGACGTCGAACCAGAATGAGCCACCATCGACGACGACCGTGGAGGTGACACTCTTGACGGTGGAGATCTATGGAACGAAGCCCTCGACGTCGGTCTCTTCGACGTCGACCGCTGGTGTTCATGCGGTATCTTCGACGTCGACCCTGCCCTCGACGTAGACCGCTGACTGGTCCGAGAGGGTGATCTGGAATGTCTCGACTCCGACCTTCGAGAAGGGGGCGGAGATCTCGACGTCGACCTCTGTATTGATGTCGACAGGCTTTTCGACGCCGACTGAGGTTTATCATGCTTCGAGCCCGAAGCATGTCTCGACGTCGACTTACTTCTCGACGGCGATCTTGTCCTCGACGTCGATCTCACTTGCTTTGTAGGTCTCGACGTCGACTTACTCCTCGATGGCGATCTGGTCACCGGCGTCGACCTCACTTGTGTTGACGTCGATCTCGCTTGCGTTGTAGGTCTCGACGTCGACTTACTTCTCGACGGCGATCTTGTCTTCGACTTAGACCTTACTTGTTTAGTTGGTCTCGACGTCGACGACATGCGGTGATGTTTTTTTTTTTTTTTTTTTTACTTCTAGCATCTGGTGATGTAGATCTTCGCCGTTTTCTCGGAGAGGAGGGCCCTCCAGATGAATGACGACTCTCTGGGCCACTTTTCTGATGTTTTCCTCTCACCATCAAGCCTAGAAGTCTGATCTTCTCCCTTTCTTTCAATGGTCTTCTTGAAAGTTGACGACAGTGATAGCATGTCTCTGTGTCGTGAGAAGAAGGTAGACACACGACGCAGACCGAATGAGGATCGGATTTGGCCATCTTCCCACAGGAAGGACATTTATAAAATAAAGGTGGCATATCTGACTAAAAAGAGTGCCCAATTAGTCAGAAAAATACTGGTAAATACAACCAGTAACAAGAAATATCGAAAAAAGTAGTTAGAATATAAATTCTGACTGGAAAAAGTCAAAATCAGTTAAGCTCAAGCTCCAGGTTCCTCACAGAAGGAGACGGAAAAAAGAACTGACCTAACTGTCACCTGTGGTGCATGATGGGAGCAGGGGTCTCCTGGAGGCCTTAAAGGCAAAGTGCTCAGGGTCTCTGAGGCCTTAAAGGCGAGGTGCCAGTTTCCTTTTCTATACAGGGATGTTATTTATTTATGCAGCCTTCTTTAGGCTAATTGCCTGGCATTAACTGTTTTCTTTGATGAAAATAAAAGGTTTTTTGCGGAATGCTCTTACTGTACATGTCCTTCTCTTACATTATATGTTTATATGTTATTTTCATACTAGAGAAATACATGTAATTCTGGCTTCTTCGCCTATTGGATATGTTTGGGGCTGCATATTTTTTATGTTATACATGTATATGTGTGTGTTTATTTCGTACTATGTACTCTTTTTCTACTACATACACATATATATGTATTTTTGTATATGCTCCGGGTTCCCGCACGTGGGCGGAGATAATTCAATGCTTATGACGTTGAGGAGTATCCCCTGGAAGAGAAACAGGCATATTGTAGGGTTCATCCCACTTTTTGCCCCATTTTGACTACTAGGCACTGCTGCATTGGTTAGAAATGTCTGAACCCTGCTAAACAGGACTCAGTGCATGTGCTCTGACCCTTAAAAAGGGACATGGTTGATTGGCTTATACCCAATTGGCATAGTCTAGCTTGCAAGTCCATGGTATATTGTACCGGGGGCACACAGGGCATGTAAGTTAGTGTGTCGCCTCAGGAACTGCAGCACTTGTTGTGCCACCCTGAGTGGGATAAGGTAAAACATGGCTCCCAGTCTGCCACTGCAGACCTGAAGGGCAGTTTTAAGCTGATAACTCGACTTTGTCATTTAAAGCGATAGCAAAGCCCAAACTCCCTTTCTAATATGTATATGTCACCCCTACACTAGGCCCATTGAGTAGTAAGGCAGAAAAGGTGCACCATTTTAGTAAAGTAGAACGTGTGTTTGACATGTTCCAGCAGTAAAAACCTGCAACTGTCATTTTTACTGGGATAGAGACTAGTAGCCCCAGTTACATGCTGACACCTCAGCTGCGCTAACTTCTGAATGGGATAAGGGCTCGCCCAGCCATGTTTTGGATGTCAATTTGGAAGAACCCAGCAGCAACCCTCAGTCGAGACATAATAACTGACTGCCTCCACTGTGACAGGGGTATGGATATACCCTGGTTGGCTGCCGTTCAGGAGAGCGTGAACAGCGTAAAACTTGAACATATTTTCTCCAACCCAACTGACTTAGAGCACATTAATAAAAAATCACTCCAGGAGGACTTATATAATAATTATAGAATTGAAAGATACAGGAAAGAGGCAATGAAAACGTCTGTAGCCAGGTATATGTCCTTGGCGTCCGCATCTTATCCGTTATTACACTTACCATCGCAGTATCTTTGAAAATCTATAAGCCTTTGGGAGAGGGGGTTGCTTTTTCGCTTGAGGGCAGGAACCCTAAAATCTTTACTCTGCTTTCCTTTGGGATTCAATGTGAACCTTGATCAATTACCCTGTCCCTGTGATAATCACAGTAAGCAAAGTATGTTACATTTTTTATTTTTTTTGTAAATTTTATCAAAAATACACCAAATGGTTTTTAATCCCATTTTTTAAGAAATCAACTATTATCAATTACAAGATAGCCTACGCAAATCCTTGAACTGAAAGAGGATGAACTGATCTTTCGCGTGGGATCATTTTTAAAGCTGGCAGTCCGCGCACGCATCTCAATGTGTACCATCTGGTCTTTCATTAAATATACTGACTGCTAGCAATGTTTTGATGGCATGATGTTTGGACTGCTGGGCTTGTTAGAACTCATTTTAACTGATATGAACTAGAACTTTTATCTGATTTTGGTAATCTTATACAAAGAAGGATGGCCCAAGGCTAGATGCACTTTTATTACAATGTTTTGTATCGCCTTGCAATTTAACCTCGTTTTCATCCTATTTGTCCACTATGCTGCTATTTGATTTGTAATAATACTGTTTTATTCAAACAAAACAAAAAATGTATATATTTTTTTTTTAAGTTTTATATTTAGTTTTATGTGTTTAAATGCTGCTAATGACCTGTGCTTTTATGGATACATTTGTACTCCGAATAAAGATAATTGAATTGAATGGGATTATCAAAGTTGATACTTCAAGGTATCAAACAACTTGTTACATTAAGCCCAACTTTATGCCCAAGTCGAAACTAATGTAACTTGTTGCTACATACAACTGTTAGAAATTTGCAACTCTGTTGTCCAAGTTCTCCGGTGGCCATTTGCTGAGGCTGGCCATGAGATAGCCTTCTACCCACTTGGGAAGAGTGTGAACGACTCCCAGGAAAGTTAACAATAGAGGCCTGCCAATGGAGGTCGTGTTACCTTCTCCAGACAGGAAGCCACACAGGGTGTTGGTGTGAAAGGCGAGATTCAAATGAGAAGTGACATTTGAAGGGCAAGTAGCAAGCAAACGTGGGAGGGGCTACCCTATTGTGTAGATAAGACAGGCTGGCAGCTGGAACAGAGGGGAAAAACAGTTATCAAACAGTTTTTTCTGTGGGCATGTAGCCCAGGGGTAGGAACACCCCTGGGGTGGGCTACCAAGCTCTGAGACTGAGCGATGGGTTCTGCATCTTGAGAGTGGGCAGAATAGAGCACTCTGGGATAGCTAGATGCCACACTTCACAGGATGTTGTCATCAGCTGAGAGGGACCTTGGTAGCCCATTGGCTAGTGTCCACAACCTCCCTTAAGGGCACTTTCTGGGCATAAAAGGGGCATTCTAGGCACCCGGAACTCAGATCTTGGACTGGAGAAGAGGACAGAATGACTGCACTGCTACACCAAGGACCCAGCGAAGAGAGGTGGCACCGGCGTAAACAGCACTTGCGGGAACTGGAAGCTAGCAAAAGAGAAGGGACTCTGCCTGCTGTGTCCTGCTCATGGACAAGTCAACTCCTGAGGCCAGCTGAAGCAAGAGGCTCCAAGAGTCATTTATTTGGCTGACACCCCTGTTCGCAGCACAGGTGCACAACACCTAAAGAAGCCTGCTGGGTTGAGTTGGTAGCCCAGTTTCCTGAATCGCCAATCCTCACTGCAGTCCAGCACAAGGGACCAAGATCTGATGCTCAAAAGTGTCAGATGAAGGGAACGTCTAAGAGGGAGTCAGGTGTGACTTTGGCACACTGATAGAGAACCCCAGCGAATGCAGGCCCTCCATAGTCTGGAGGTGGATGACGACTGCCTGGCTGGGGTGAGCCCGCCTTCAACTGCCAGTCGTCGAGGTAGGGGGGAAGACTGGAACCTCTGACCTCCACAGATGGGCTGCAACCACTTCATTACTTTCGAGGCCAAAGGAGAGCACAGCAAACTGAAAGTGCTTGTGGCATACCGTGAACCAAGGGTAATGTCTGTGGGCTGGCAAGACGGGTATATGGAAATATGCGTTCTTCAAGTCCAACACTACCATCCAGTCTCCAGGGCAGACAGGACCCAAGCCAACATGAGCATTTTGAATTTCTCTTTTTCAAGAAGTAACTGAGCGGGCGCAGGTTGAGTATAGGGCGGCGGCCCCAATCCTCCTTCGGCACCAAAAGGTTGCTGGAATACAAACCACAACCTATTTCTGATGTCGGCACCCTCTCAAGAGCTCCTTTAGCCATAAGAGCCTGCACTTCCTGAAGCAGCAGGGAGAGGTGGTCTTCTGTCAGCCAATCTCAGGATGGTGGCATGAGCAGCGGGGTTTCAGTGAATGTAAGGGCATAACCCCACTAAACAATTTGGAGCACCCATTTACCCGAAGTGATGGACTGCCAACTGAACAGGTGGTGCTTGATCCTGCCGCCGATCGGCTGCCCGTGATGGTGGGAGGGCTATTAAAAGGAGGCAGATGCTACTACTGGGGGTTTGGAATGGGTTGGCAGATCTCTGGCTTTGGGTCCCACAAGGCTTGGGGGGGGGGGGGGCACATCCACAGCCACAAAAGGATTGAGGACACTGCTCGATGTGATGACTGGGTAGAGAGGGAGGCAGCTGGTAGTCCCTACCGTAGCCACAAGAGAGCAAGGCATAATGGGACTGGCGTGCGGCCATTCACGGAGAACCGGGCGGTGGCCCTACTGTCCTTTAAGTGCTCAAGCACTGAATCTGCTTTGTTGCCAAACAGGCGAGTGCCATTGAAGGGCATGTCCATAAGGGATAGCTGGGCATCCCCTGAGAAGTCAGTTGACCTCAGCCAGGCGCGGAGACAAAGCACCACCTTAGAAGCAATTGCTCTACCATTGTTTGGGATTCAATGAAAGCAAGTCTGTTGTGTCCAGTCCGAAGCGCATTGTGAACTTTGCTGCATCCCAATCATTGGCAATAGCCTGGGTCAGGATGGCCCAGGCCTCCTCCGAGACCATGGGAATCACTTGCACAACAGAGTCCCATACTAAGTGGAATACTGGCCCAAGAGGCATGCGGTGTTCACTGACCACAGTGCAAGGCTGGTGGAAGAGAAAATCCTCTTGCCAAAGGTGTCCAGTCTCTTAGATTCCCCTATCTGGTGGTGTGGAAGGAAATGCACCAGGGTTACCTTTGAACATGGAGGCCTGGATGAACAGGCTCTCAGGGGTGAGGAGCTGGGTAGGGTATGCTGAATCCCCAGTAGTGGGGTGCCGACGGTGGCCAACTACCTATGCACAGATGTGCTTGTACAGGGCTTGGCCACGGCCGCAAGCAGGACATCAATGAGGCCTTCATTAGAGGGAAGAAGAGGTTCCGTGAGGGTTACCCCATATTGAAGCACCTCTTTCAAGACGTTGGTCCCGACTGCCACAGAGGGCAGCGTAAGGACCAGGACCTCAGCTGTCCTCCACACCACCACAGTAAACAATGCCTCGTCCGATGACTTGGACCGGCGCGGTGGAAGAGTGTTTCGACTTTGTGGCCTTCTTTCTTTTGGCTTTACCTGGCCAAGACCAACAGGGAGCGTCTCAGAGAGCTGAAGCAGTAAGGAGTAGTACAGTGCCAAGCGACCAGGAGATTCAAGGCATGCTCCCGGATCGACTTGGAGTTCGGAGCACAGTAGTATTCTCATGGCCCAGCTCCAGCCACCCGACATGTTTGCAGAAAGAGAGTGGGCAGTGATAAAAGATCCAAGACAAATGCGTAGTCAGGCTTGCAACTGAGGGACCCCGTTGATCAGAGAGAGAGAGAGAAGGGGGGGGGGGGGGTGTGTCTGTCTGTCTAGGATCTTCACTGGAAGGGAGCAAGAAGACAGGTACTCCCAGACTAGAGTCAGGCCATGCTTCAGAAGAGACAGAACCTTCAGTAATTCGAGGAGAAATTAATTGTGAAGGTTACTGAAGGCTACCTATTGTTACAGGAGAACCGGAGTGAAGAGGAAGAGATAAGGCAGATAACATATATACAGATTGCTGCCAGCTATAATCTGGCATTAAAAGCCACACAAATGTAACTACTTGACTCAAAACAAGGAATTGTCAGTCTTGTGAAGTTATAGACCACATAATTAACAGGTCTATTCCTTTTCTTCACTTTGTCTTGCAACAAGAAAGCCCCCAAATCTATTTGCCAAACTGCCTCACCCCCTTTTTGTCGCCATCAGCTGGATCCGCCTGGCTGCTTATTTCCTTCAGCAGGTTGGGGATCATGTCATTGGCAATGTCAAAGAACTCCTTGTAGATCTCCTCATCCTCCTTGCAATAGTTGTAGCTGTGGAGACAGACAGACCAGTAAAGGCAACTAAGGTTATAGTGATGGAAGAGTCTTCAAGAAAAAAATGTCGGAAATAAGAATGAGATGGGATTCAATAGGGGACAATCACAGCGGAAAAAGAAAAGTAAAAAGGAAGCTCATAGAGACTATGAGGGACAGTAAGACATTATGTTGCAAAGTGAGAAAGTAAAATGACACATAGAAGATAAGATAACGGAAAGAGTAAGTAACCTGATGGGGACATACTGGTGGAGCACCAGCAAATATTGCAGAGACATTAGGGTAGAAGGGAGAGCAAGAGTAAAACAGAAAGAACGTGGGAAGGAGTAATATAGATGTGGAGCGGAGTAAAAGAGGTGGAGCAGATCAAAAAGGGAGAGGGGAACAATATGGAGTGGATAATAATGTAATACAGTAGAGAAACTGAGAAGATGAGAAGGAGAAGACAGGAAAGAGAGAAATAAAGAGTGAAAGGGCAAAGAGGAGAAGGCCAAGGTGAGAAAGAATCAGAGTGGAAAGAAGCATGTAGCATGTAGTCCTTTCCCTCCCAGTCCCAGGATAATGTAGTAGCCAGAGTAGCTAATACAACAACTCATAATAGCGAGATAAATGCCCTACGTCTGGGGTTTAAAAAAATAAATAAAACTATTGCATTCAGGTAAAGCGAAGTCACTTATTTGTCAGATTAGGTTTATTTTATTTTTTGTCCTTCTAGATGCCCTATCATTGGCAGACATCTGAACACCACAGACTGCTCCTGTTACCACTAGCAACCATGCAAAACACACAAGATGATGGACGGAATGCTGCACATTGGCAAACATTCACCCCCAGTCACAGATCTGGGTTTAATCCATCGTTATTTTGCTTCACCACGCCACCCCAGTTCAGACATGGCCATATGCAAATCAGTCTTGACCCTGTGCCTCATGGGAACAGTCCAGACCGAACTGCCAAGCCATGTCTTCCCTGGACCAGAATCAAGCATCCTAGGACCGGTTTCAGGCTTTCAGCCTTCATCAGCCAGGATAGCTTGACTCCAGTGGCGTAGTGAGCACGGGACCCACGTCTGGGCATACCCTTCCCACTTAGGGCAAAATGCAAAACACACAAGATGATGGACGGAATGCTGCACATTGGCAAACATTCACCCCCAGTCACAGATCTGGGTTTAATCCATCGTTATTTTGCTTCACCACACCACCCCAGTTCAGCAACCAACCAAAAGGTATGGATGGCAGGGCAACAGAGTACCTTTGGAGGGAGTATTTGATTGCATTAATAGGATTGTGAACTTATTTGTTGTGCATGCTTTATGGTTAATAATGGGCTGCAGTCATGTTCCTTTACATCTGCATAGAAAAGTGTTTATCAATTATTTGGTATCTTGGTCCTATAAAGAGACTATTGTCGACAGCTCTTCAGAAGACACTGAGCGACGGCAAGAACCATTGAGGTTTCCTACCTTAAAAGGCTCTGGTAAATTCTATTCATTCATGATCTTATGCAATCCAAGAGCTAATTACACAGATATTGCTTTTGATGTGAAGATAGCCTGTGGTGCCTTGACTGTGTGATTTGTTTCACAGAATTGGTCCCCTCCAGCACCACTTAAGGGTGTCTCCACTAGTTTTATCCCCATGAAGACCCGGTTCATTACAAATATTTCTTCACATGTCGGAATGTCGACACTACCTTTTAGATAATAGCTAGATGTAATATCTTGTGATGTGGCGAAATGTCACAGGTTGCCGGATCTCTAGCTGAATACTCACTGGGCATTTTGCTATTTTGCTCTTTATTACTTCTGTTCATTGCTTTTGTATTCACTCTATGCTCACTCATCACGAGGACTGTACCACTTTCTTGTATTGGGGAACACCAAACGTATCACTAAATCTGGTTCCAAGTGCACCATTTAAATGTGTGTGTGGATTGTATTTTCATTAATTGAACTTGAGGAGGATCTCTTTTTTATGTCTCTTCCACACCTGCAAAGATTTCCTTAAGAAACTATCCGACTATCACCGTTTGCTCACAATTACTGTGAATCATCCAGCAGAAGTTTTGCTAAGGTATCTGGTGGGAGGGTGGTTATTCCTGAACCGTTTATTTTATTTTTATAAGTGTGTAGTTGGGGGGGGGAGGTAGTATCCTTATGTAGGTGTTCCATAAGGGCGGGCTACATTTTGCACCTTTCCATCGTAATCCCCCCCATGGGTCTATGGTGAATCACTTCTACACAAAAAAACACAGGGTCTTTAAGCCCTCTGCCTAACCAGTTTCAGCTGATATTTGTCTGTCACAAGTTCAGTCCAGGAGCACCTCTTGTGGCAAGTAGGTGTTTTATGGATGGAACTATGTGACACTGTGGTAGCACTATTGGATGATTTAGTCCAGGAAGCAAGTATCCTGGAGAAGGTTAGCATCTAGTCATGCTGATTTTTGTCCCTTATGCTGGGTGTGATGTTATCATTGTCAGGCGTTGCACTAGTGAAAGTGGGTTGAATCACTTGTCCAGAGTTTTACGGTTTATGATGTTCTTAATTCCCCATGAAGGGAACCCCTATATCCTTTTAAGATATTTGGCTTTTAAGACCTACACATCTTGTGTGTCTGGAGTTCTTGAATTTGGAGGTAGAATTCAAAGGGTGGTCACACAACCTGATGTACGTCCGGTCATTTGTCTAGGAGTCAAGCCATTGATTGTGCAGAAGAGGAATTAAAGAATTCAAAGTCCTGTTCCAAATTGTACCGTCATAATATAAGTAGAGGGTACTCAAGTCAATCACTGGATTTGTTGATTTATTAAATGAAGTCCTTTTCAGTATTATTTATTATGGATTATTAATACTTACCAAAGGCTGAAGCTGTATAGACTCTAGGTTTACAGAAGGCTGCATCATTTGCTCGATAGCGTATGCAGGCTCATTGTGGTCTTGTGTGTTGGTGAATGGGTGGATGTCTTGTGTGTCTCAGTGTATGAGAGATGGCAAGAGCAATAGGGGAGTTCTGCTAAAATAAGTATTTTTTTTTATGGTGTTGTGTATTAGTTACTTGGAGAACCAGAGAATGCTCTAGAATGGTTTGGGGGGGGGGGGGGGTGAAGGGAAAGGTATGGTGTTTTATTGGGTATAATAAAGGGTTGTGAATAGTTGTGTACTGGGGAATATAAAGCAGGTGGGATTGTTCTGGTAGCTAGTATGTTAATATGGCAATTTCAAGCGTCTGGGAACTTGGGTTTGTGGGCATGTGATGATGGACATGTGCAGTGGGTGATTAGGTATGTAGCACACTGGTATATCTTGTTTACTGCATTAAATAGGAGTACTGTGGTGTCGTGTGCTGAAGCTGATGGTGTTTGCAGCGTGGAACGATAAGATGGTACGGTTTTATAACCAAAGTGCAGTGGTGTTACTTTTTGTTCTGTACTGGTGAAGTGTGCTCCAGGATGGAAAGGGTTGCTATCTAGTATGTGGATCAGTCAAGTCTGGGCTTCTGGATGTATTGTGTGGTGGGTAGCTCCGAGGTGTGTATGAAGTGGGTTAGTATTGTTTGGAATGTTGAAGGAAGTATTGTTTTAGAAAGTACAGTGGCCTCTTGTGATGGAGTGCAGTGAGTGTGGATCAGAATAGTTTGACACTGCATATTTTACAGTGGCAGCATAGCTGTGGTGGTGGATCGTTGAAGTGGTAGTAAGGCAAGGTGTCCAAAAGAAGGGGTATAGAGAAAGTGGGCTAATGGATAAGGTAGGGAAGAGAGGTGATGGAAGATAAATGGATAAGGCGAAGGAGAATAGGGGGGAGGGAAGTCTGTGTATGGAGGGTGCACAGAGAATTGGTGGGAAGAGGTGGGAGTATGCCAAAACAAGGGAGGTGACAGAACGGTATAGGTCAATTTGTGACTGCTCATGTGCGAAGGGAAAGATTGGCTACAAAAGATATGGGTCTGTTTAAATCAAGAGACAATGATTGGTAGGTCAGGGACAAAGGACCAAGCTTGGTGGAGGAGAGAAAGGGCTGAGAGAGAAAAAAAAGGCGGACATGGGTCAAAAGGTGCTGTAGGGAGAGAGTGAATGAAGGGGCAGGAGAAATAGGATGTAGAGAGAGGGTTATGAAGGTCAGGGAAGTGGGGAGAGAAAATAGTTGGAGGTTGGAAGGCAGAAGACAAAATAGTAAGAAAGATAGGTGAAAAAGGGTGATAAGGAAGAGTGAGGAAGGGTTGAGAGGGTAAATTACAATAGGAAGTTAAGTTGGTTTAGATCAGATGTTATGTCGCTTGAGACTAATGGATGGTTATTGTGACCCTATACAGGAGTCAAGATTAGTAGGTGTGTGTAGGGGAATAGTGTGTAGTTGGAAAGAAAGGAGGGTGAGCAGGAAACTGTGAACAATGAAAGGGTTGGGAAGGTAGAGAGGGCAGAAAGAACAGGAGGATGAGAGAGGGTATGTTAATAGAGTTGAGATGTATGCCTGATGTTAGGTTGTTTGAGTTTGGGGGGGGGTTGCAATAAGAGTATGAGAGATTTATGGTGTGTGTGTGAGTGCAGAGGTGTATTACTCTAGTTGCTCAAGGGTAGTGTGGATGGGTGGTGAGAGATAAGAAAAAAGAAGCAGAATAACCTAGTCACCGTTTCTTCATACAGACTACATAAAAAGCTTTTCAGCTTTATCTTCACTAAGCCAGTCAGGAAATAACAAATTTGCCTGGCGGCTTAGGGCAATGCATTTTGGAGAATTAGGATTCTTAGATAATAAAAAATGTACAAAAGTTTACCGGTTACCTTCTTGGAACTTTGTATTGTATTTGCAATTACTTAATTTGTTCTAATGGTTAATATGCATTTCAACTAGAACACGTGCATTTTATATACAGATATTTTAATGATGTAATGATCTATGACAAGAATTTCAAGAAGAATCATTATTACTTTATATGAAGTCTGACAGACATTTGAAGTCTACGTTTTAAGTAGAGAATTTTGTCTTCTTTTGTACCTTATTGTAAAGACTCTTTAATTGAACTGATTGGTTTATGTAGAGGAGAAAGTCAGAGACAAGTGTAAAAAGATGAATAGGATAACTTACCGGACAAAAGGGAGGAAAACAAAGCAAGGGGGGAAGCAGTTGTATGTATTTTCTGGCATTTAACCTTACACTATGCAATTCCTGTAAACGACCAACTGTTAAAACTCTCCTGCAAAAATAGAACTAATTCCACTAAACTGCAACACTCACAATGATGGTATGTGTCCTTTTTTCTGGTGTTTTGTATCACACTTAAGCTCCTTGCAATCACTACATATATGAAAACATAAAACTTTGTCAAATTAATGTGTGTCTTCTGGGAGTAGGTTAAAATCCTGAGGTGGAGACGGTTATCAATGTTGAGAATGAAACCGCCAGAACCCTCTTGACACCATCAAAAATAGGTGGGAGCAAGATTTTAGCATACTATAGTAGGAAGAATCGGGGAAGGTATGCAAATACCCAAGAGAAGCAGCCATCAGGGCAGGGTTTGGGCTAGTACAACTCAAAATACTGCACCATGCATATTACACCACAACCAGATTGTTTAAAATGGGAAAGGACGAAAATGATGGATGCCTTAGGGTATATAAGCAAGTATGGGACTGCCTGCAACTAGAGCAATTCTGGTCAACAGTAGGCCTAGAAAGCCATACATGGAAAAATAACTGCACAGCTAGTGAGTGACAATCTACTTTTATATCTAGTTCAACACCTTTCCCGTAACAGGTCCAGATTTATTCCCACCCCTCCCAGGCCCACTCTGGGTTTCACCTACCAATCAGTAGGCCAGGGAGGAAGGAGTCTCAATAGAATCCATATTCAGTGGACTATTTGCAGCCTGTCCCTAGATTCCACTAAAACCCAAGAACACAGCACGAAGCCTGAAACAATTAGGTCCAGATAGGAAAAGCATTAAAAACTCAAAGAATGCAAAAGTTTTGGTTCCTTTGGCTTCCCACCAAAGCCACTAAACTAGGATAAATACTGGCTGCTTCATGCCAGTAGTTGTGTTCCATCTGGAATGTGGACGTGTTGCATGTCAACGGGTTAATCCCGACCACATCCAGTGTATTTCCCTTGGTCCTACGGCAAACAGAGGCATACCAACTTGCTATTCAGAGAAGGGAAAACAGACTGGTGGTGTTCCATGAATCTCTATGAATCTCTACTGATCTTACTAAGAGAAGGTTTGTATTTGGAACGAAACAATAATACCCGTCATAAACACTTGAATTTTGAAGAATATGGGCCCTCAAGATTAATTTTATAAAGCTTTATTTGCAGTCAATCTAATGCAAAGAATATGTAAAATTATTATAGCCAATATTAAAATAAATTTAGCATCTGAAAAAAGCGACAAAAGCAGACTGTGGCTCAGACTAGAGAAAGGTTTGCCAGGGTACTCATTTTGATCTGATTTGCACTAAATGAACAAGTTACTTCCCTTTGGTAGCGCCTTATCTGGTAGAGACAATATCTAGCCGCAGACTCCTTACCTTTGAATGTCCCCAGGCATCAGACTGGATCCGGAAGACTTTTCATGAGCAGTAACCCTGCGCGCTGGTAGATGGCGTCGATTGGCTCCATGCGGCGGCGTCCGCGCTGGAAGTGCCATCCACGTCACCTATATAGGCGCCACCTCGGCGCTCTGACGTCAGTTACTTTTCACGACTTTCCACGCCAAAAGCACAGAGCCATGAAATGCACTGACACTGGTGTGTCCAAACACAAACTAGGGCCCTGAAAGGGATCATCCCTGACCCTAGAAATCTGAATGCAGAACGGGGAGAATGGGTTAGTCAGGATGAATCTGCGGCTAGATATGGTCTCTACCAGATAAGGCATTACCGAAAGTAAGTAACTGGTTCATCTGATAGAGACTTCTAGCTGCAGATTCCTTATCTTTGAATAGATACCCAAGCAATACCATCCCCGGTGGTGGGTCTGCAGACAAATTTAAACTAGGAAATCCTGCAGGACCGAACAAGTGAAATGCCCGTACCTGCAGACCTGACTGTTCAGGCAGTAATGCTTGGTAAAAGTGGGCAGGAAAGCTTACGTTGCTGCCTGGCAGATGTCCAGAACTGGGACTCCAAGTGCTAATGCATTGGTCGCAGCTTTAGGTGGAATGAGCCCGTAAGCCTTCAGGTGGCTGTTTCTTTACCAGTGTAGCAGATCTTATGTGTATAATATACTTACTTAGAGACTTTCAGCCAGTCCTTTACATCCATTGGTCCTTATTGTGTCATTCTCATTTTTCTTCTGCCCACTACAGCATACAGCCTTGGGGCACATGGTCAATTCACTTCAGCCATTGGCTAATTTCACTGTCATTGACAGCGTTTAGTTTAGTTTGCCATTTGTAGAGCGCATGGTTACACCACCGGTGTGTCCCCGCGCTAAAACGGTTCCTCAAAGGATTCAGGCGACAATTACATACCTTGCCCGGCAACTGTCTTTTAGTGTGTAGTTGTGAAAAGCCATGTCTTCAGTTGTTTGCGAAATCTAGTTTCGCATTGTTCCGTTCTTAGTTCCATAGGTAGTGTTCTCCACGCCTTTTCCGCAAGATATCTGAAGGAGCGTGCGCCCATTCTAGCTTTAAAGATTCTAGGTACTGTCACCAATGCCCTACCCTGGGATCTTAAAAACCGGCCTGGTGTATACTGTGTTAACAGTGGTTGCAGGTACCGTGGGCCTTTTCTTCATAGGATGCAGTGGCAGTGGCACATTGCCTTAAAAACAATTCTTTTTTCCACTGGCAACCAATGTAGTTTGGCCAGAGCTTTCTTCGCAGAGGCTCTTCTCGGGAGGCTTAGTACCAGGCGGGTCGCCGCATTTTGTACAGTTTGTAATTTGGACAGCCCTTTTTTTGAAGCCCCTAGGTATAATACATTGCCATAGTCCATTTGCGAGGTTACCACGGCGTGAACTATGGTTTTCCTCGCATTCGGTGGTAGGAGGTCAAGGATCTTTCTTAGGATTTTCATGGTCCCGTAGCATTTGCCTGCTACTTTACGAATTTGGCTGTCGAATGTTAAATCGGAGTCAAACCAAACTCCAAGGTTTTTAACTTCCGCTTTTGGGGTGGGTATTTGGCCCAGTGTCCCCGGCCACCAGGCTGATGACCAGATGGTGGGGGTTTTACCCACGATCATTACCTCCGTTTTATTCCCACTGAGCCTTAGGCAATGGTTTGACATCCATGCAGCTACATCTTCTAGACACTTAGAGAAGCGAGTTGCTGCCTGTTCCCTGTCTTGAGACAGCATCACAATTAGCTGTGTGTCATCAGCATATGACACAATAGACACCTTGTGCTCATCCACTCGCTCAGCCAGTGGTCCCACATACAAGTTAAATAGGGTCGGACTCAAAATCGATCCCTGTGGGACGCCCTGGGATAGGGGAATGCTCTTTGATCGATAGGATTGTTGAGCGACTTGGAAGCTACGTGCAGATAGAAAGGATGTCATCCATCGCAGTGCATTCCCCCCGATGCCGTATTCCTCTAATCTTTGGAGAAGTAGCTTATGGGAAACGGTGTCAAACGCCGCGCTGAGGTCCAGCAGGATCAGCGCGACTGTCTGCCCCTCGTCGGCATATTTTCTCATAGTTTCTGTTGCCATGAGTAGTGCTGTCTCAGTCGAGTGTGCTGCTCTAAAACCCGATTGAGAGGGGTGCAGCAGGTCATTCTTATTGATATGGTCTACTAATTGTTTGTTTGTTACCTTCTCTGCAATCTTTGCACGAACGGTAGCAATGAAATAGGGCGCAGATTTTCTAGTACTGCCTGGTCGACTGACGGCTTTTTTTTTTGTGGCCGGACTATCGCTTGCTTCCATTTAGTTGGAACCTCTCCTGCTTGAAAAGAGCATTTGATGAGTTCTGAAATTTGTGGCATAATGAGGTTCTCTCCCTGCATTAGTATCTCTGGGCGCGGGGGATCCAATGGGGAGCCTGACTTGATCCCCTTGGCTGTAGATGTGAGATCTTCAAGCTCCTGGATTTTGAATTCATCAAGAGTCTCCCCTAAAAAAGTGGTACCTTGCCTGCTAATTGTATTCATCCCTAGCCGTGCTTCCATAGGGAAGGTATCATAGATTTTAGTCACTTTGTCAGCGAAGAATTCTGCCACTTTGTTGCAGCTCTCAATGGAGGCTGCTGCATCATGGTTAGTGTTTTTGCGCGTTTTAAGAGACTTTAGTATGGCGAACATTTCTTTCGAGGAGTTACTGGCCCTTTCAATTTTTTCTGTGTAGAAATTGCCTCGTGTTTTCTTAATTAGTGCATGGTATTTTTTTAATTCCTTTTTATAGTTCTCTTTGGCCTTATTACCATAATCTTTGCGCCAAACTCGTTCTTGTTGCTTGCATTCTGACAGCGTTCCGCCCATTCACAAGGAACACACCAACCCACAAAGTAGTTCTCTTCCCTAGTGCTTTTTGAGATCAAAAATATTTTTTGTTTTTAGCCAATGCTTATTTAGATGAATTTAAAGCAGTAAAGATTTGCAAAAAGCATGACAAAACCAGTAACTGGAAAGCTAAAAAGTGAGCAGCCAACGATGGACCTATTGGCTTTGCCAATGCTCATTTTTAAAGGGGAGAATCTGAATATTCACCCTTTCCTTCAATTAGCTCCCCTTTCCTTGAATGGTGTTTGCCTATTAGAATTCCCCTCTATATTATTTTTCTTTTTTAACTTCCAGTGTGACTACCTCATGTTCTCCACTCCTTCAGTTTTATATTTCCTTAGCAATTGAGGGCAGTTAAAGCACCAAAATAAAAACAATTAACTACAAACATTATCTGGGTGTGGCTGTCAGTGTTTAGCCACTTGATGTTTTTCAGTGTTTTGAATGTATACTGGAAAGTTCTGATTAGAGACCACAAGGAAGACATCAAGGAAAATGGAAAGCAACTCACTCTTGAATGACAGTGGCGGTGCCAGCCCAGGCCTCCAGCGCCTCCTTCACACTCTTGTTGCGGCAGTGGTATCCTGCCAAGTAGATGTACGGATAGATGTGCTCATTGTTGTAATATCTCTTTGCGGCGTCGACTGCCTGCAATCGAGAGGCAAGGCAATAGTACAGTCGAATGAGAGACAGAAGAGACTGTTAATGGGTCAAAATACAAGGACAAGGCCCAAGTGTGGCGTATATGGAAAGAGGTATGAGCAGTCAGGACTCCAACAGAGAGAAGTACGAACAAGCATACAGCAGAATGTGTGTGAGAAACAGTCAAGACTGGGGCAAGGAGTTGGCAGCCATCAGTAATAGGGATGACAAGCACGAGGAGACCAGACTACAGGAAGGCTTTAGAAGTTAGTCCTCGTGATGAGAAACCAGTGACAGGACCTGCAAAGAGGAAAATCAGGCAGGACTGATAGGTATGGAGAAGCCGCCAGGCTTGGGATCAATAGGCTAGATAAGTTCGGTTTAAAGGAGAGAGCAGAGTGGCCACGGATGGGGATACAAGAATACCAAGCGGTCAGGAGTGAAAGACAAATCTGTGCAAACATCAGCACGGGTAGCTGGAGGCATACAATAGAGAAATCAGGAGTAGAGAAGTGGGGGCGGCCATATATTGGGTGAAGATGAGGGTCTGTGGGATACAAGGAAACAGCAATCAGAGTTGTGGGGCAACTGCAGGAAACATCTTTAAAGCCAGATGCTCATAGATAGGGCATATCTCCTACTCCAGACACTCAAGTTGTTAGCTCTATCCCCCACCCCCAGAAAATCACATTACTTTATAACATTCAGTACCTTGTGGTAGATTACAAGAGGCTCTGGTCGACCTGGTGTGGGCTCCATCTCCTCCAAATCTGCCAGATTTCCAAGTGCCATTGGGTACCTGTTAAACAAACGACCCATAAAACAAGGGAACATGCAAGGCAACTGTAGAAAACACAATAGTGTGAGAATTCAATTAACACACAATTAGCCTACATAAAATTAAAATATTTACCTTTCCAAATGATTCCGATCATACAGAACCCACAGCAGTTTCTATACGGAAGAAAAGGAGCAGGGTTAGGTCAGCTAAGACTTCCAAGAACAACAGAAAGGAATGGTCTTCAGTCATGTGTGGCTTGTAGTCCAGGGATGGGTGCAAGCTCTCCATATCTCACCTGCTGAAGCTGCAAAAGTTCCAGGCTGTCCGTATGCACATCAATTGAGGGGTTAATGGCACAGACCATGAAGGCCATCTCCATCTTTCGATCACACCTCAGGTAAGAACCCTTCAGATACAGCCAGCTCTAAGGAAGAGAGTGAAGAGTCTCAGAGAAAGACTGCTCAACAACACACAGCAAATCAGACAGCACATGGAGGACAGAGGCTTTGGCCATATGCACTGTATAGAAAACTTTTTAAAGTATTATAGATAGCTAGAAAGGTGGGTCTGAAACAAGTCCAGCCAGTTCCAATTTGGAAGAGAGAAGAGGATTTTTTTTTGAGGTGTGGAGGGAAGGGCTAAAGCATTGCTGGACTGTACAGCAAGCTCTTCATTAGATAATAGAGACAAACCACCTCTGTGTGCCCACTGTACAGCCACCTCATAACCAGACACGAAAAAGACTTGACTGACCAGCACACAAGCAATAATTCTGATCTCGTGAGAGTGGAATTGAGTGTCTTTGTACTCTCAGGTCAGTTCAGAAACCGCGACCAGTTACTCAGAACACTTGATCAGAACTAAGTCAGAAAGGAGAGTGGTAATACAATTTGTGTACTGTAGATCGACACTAATCTAAGAAGAGTCGAGAAAAATAAAATCTCTAGAGCTTGTGCACTGTACTACTGTGGCCAACGACTAGAGAGATAGAGGCTGGACTGTGAAATACTAGGATAATGGTTGAGAAATGTGTAGGACTGCGAGAGAGCGAGAGAGAGCGAGCGAGAGCGAGCGAGCGAGACAAGGGCCCAGTGACTGTGGAACATTTCAGTCAACTATGACCCTTAGAAAGAGAGCAGCGATCATACTTGCGGCTGTATCAGCCAATGTTGGGCAGGAGAGAACAGGTCCATGAGCTCCTGGACCAGAGAGAAAACATGTTTTTCACACAATTAATATGTTAAATACACTGTAATAAACTGAAAGTTTTTTTGAATGTTTGGACCTCATCTTGTATACAGTCAAAGTTTTGCAAATGTAGTGAACTGTTGTACTGCCTTTGATTCCGGCGTGCAGAGGCACGACAGGTTAAACCAGGCATTATCCTGCCCAAATGAGCCAAGACTGCTCTGGGTACATGCAAAGTTCATAAATTAAAGATAGTTTGGGGTCCATGATAAGTCTGCAGAAAAGGCAGCATTGCCCGGCGTGTCAGTCACACACACTGAAGCAAAATCAAATATAAACGTAACAATGCTGGCTGTTACAAAAAAAGGTGTAGCAAAAGATCTGCATGGAGCTTTCAAAGTACATAATCCTACATATTCATTTATTTTATGTCCAGGTAACCTCCACAGGGTAGCCACCTTGCTGTCTCCATCTGAAAAATAGTATGAAAAGTGTGGACCACACAGGCAACCCTGGATCAGAACTACTTTTAGAATGAATGAACCCCAAAGGAGCTCATTTGAGAAAGGAGGGACCAGACAAGCAAATCAGGACTAGAGAATGGATGTCAGAAGGTCCGACTGAGTATGCAGCCATGGGTCTCAAAACAGGTCTCAATTCATAATCTGAGGAAGCACATCTTTAGCCTACAAACCCAACATAACATAGCACTCTCCCAATCTATACCAGGTGTCTCCAACCAGTCGATCACGTGTCAGCAGTAGCTTGCAGACACCTTCAGAGTAGCTCACAGTCTTGAGTTCAGTTTTAAATAAGCACAGGGACACATTTTCCTTTCAAAGTTAAGGGAAGGCTGTGTTTATTTTACATCATCATCATTAGGCTGCAGATAGCAGGGCATGATAATGAGCAGTGCTCAGTTAGATTTATGACCCAGGCTGGGGCACAGAGGTGAATAACTGAAGCACTGAGGTATTCAATATTGGAGCATGAGAGCAAAATTATGTTTCTGAATGCTTTTGAATGGGAGAAATTTAAAATGAAAAGTTACCTTAATGATTACGTTAACTCTTCATTTAAATTTTCTCCCATTTCAAAGTGTTGCATTTACAAATGGCAGGCCTCATGCTCTCAGTGACCAGTAGAGACAGTGCCATATTTATAACTGAAAAATAGTCCTTTTTTTTTTAAATGGGAATAATTTAAAGTGCTGAAAATGAAGTTTTCTATGAAACATTAAGTCTTAATGTTTTTCTCCACTTTCAATTAAGCCAATTACATCCTAATGTTTTATTAAGCATGTTTCTTCACTTTAAATTCCTCCCATTTAAACAAATGGCTGTATGTTTCTGTTATAAATATGGCACTGTATCTACAGGCCACTGGGAGCAAGATGCCTGGTGTTTCTAAATGAGACACTTGGAAATGGGAGAAAATGTAAATGACTTTTATGAAATCCATATAAAGATAAAGTAAACTCTCCAGTTTAATTTTCTCCCATTTCACAGTGTCGCCTTTGTACACAGCCAACATCTTGCTCCCAGTGGCTGGTACGCACAGTACCATATTTATAACTGAAAAATGCAACCAATACTTTAAGAGGGAGAAATTTAAAGTGCTCATATGGCGAAAGGTATGTCCTGTGCCACAAGTACATATGAGACAGGCTCTCAGTCACCCATGCACATATATCCCATACATGTTCATACATCCCTAAAGACCACACTTTCACTGACACATCTGGCAGCCCTGTCATCGTGCCCCTGGTCAAAGTGTTTTGTTCAAACCATAGTATCTGGCTTTATGGACATTAGGCTTAAAGTAAAGGAAGATGGGTGTGGGGGTGTCCGGTAACAATGTGCGAGTTGCTTGGCCTTCAGTAGCTCACAACGATTTTAACTGATCAGAAGTAGCTCTCACTACATAAACGTTTGGAGACCCCTGATCTATACCATACACTGGTCTGATCCGACAAGAGTATAGAAATATTTTGACTATACAACCAACTATCTTCGTATTATGATCCGCAATGTATGTGGTAAGAGATGAAGACGAAATGAAGTTGTAACCTCTGGGAGAAGGTAAGTGCATTTCGCCTCCACTACCTTTCAGGGAGGGAAGTCTGTGAAAAAACCCACTTTCTTTTCTAAATGCAGACCTAAATTAAAAAACACATTGCTAAAAAATAAATAAATAAAAACAACTTTTAAAAAGTTGAGTTAATATTGGTTTGCTCTCCCTATACTATGCAACAAGTTGGGATCATATTTTCAAGCACATCTGCTCTCCCAATGTGTTGTTTTCATTATTCCTCCTCTTGTTCTCGAGTATCAGGAGAGCTTTTCTTTCACAATTTTCCCCCCACATTTGCACTGAGAAAAAAAACGCTGTATCTAGTGCACCCTTTTTTTTTTAAACTATTCGTATTTTTTCAATATAAAAAATGTATACATGACAGCATTATATATATATATATATATATATATATATATATATATATATATATATATTCCGTCACACATAAGTGATACAGCCGGACCAACTTCGTCTTGACTCAATATGGCGTTTGACAGGGGTTCACAGATGTGTATTCCTGGCCTCTTGTCAGTCACTCGATGCCCCTGTGGGATGGCCACGTGTGGAAGTCTCGCTATCGGATGGGTCAACTGCCCCCCACCCCCCTAACTCTTCAGTTCCCACACACCTTCTCGAATTTCCTGGGACAGCTCCTCCCCTTGTATACCACCCTTTCGGCTTCCATACACATGTTCATGCCTGCTTGCCACATCGAATTCGATGGAACCTGCTCCTGCCCCCAGTTTGGCTTTATCCCGCTTGACGAAGATGAATCCCAGCATGCAGAACAGCAGCTTAGTGCCCAGTATCACCTATTGGGGACATGCAGTATCTTGGTTCCCACACCACACTTCAGCTTCCTGATCACTTACCCCTGGTATTCCCATATTGTATAGATAAAAGTGCCCTCTGCTGTTTTGCGTTTCATACAACTCATGTGCACAGTTTTAAGCTGGTGTACAATATTATTTTTAAGTTAGAACAGCTAATTTCGTGTTTCCCCATCCTTTGATCTCTTACCATCTTAATGTATGTGATCAATGCAGAGGACAGAGATGTGATTGCCTTCAGAAGGGTTAAAAAGTTCGAGAACATAAGCAAAATATATCCAATCAGAAGGCTTCTTTAGACTTCCTTTTACTTTTGCATTTTCTCAATGCTCTCAAGCAGAGCACCTGAATATCTTTACTCATGCGTGTGTACTAGACAGCTACGTAACAGGGCTTTCCTCAAACAAACCTGTATAAAAATTCACCACACAATGAAAAGGCACTGAATGGGGCCGAGCCTTGTGCATCCTTCAAATATGGTCGATTTACCTTGGTCTATTTTCAGTATGAGACTGGGACTGTTTCCTCTGGTACTTCTTAAGGTGTTCATGAAAACCACTTTAGGACTCCCCCCAACAGCCCCCCCAACTACTCTTACAACTTTGCCTCCCCACTTGTATTTGCAAACTGCATTTTAAACGTTGTAATGTTAAGCTTACAAGGGTTTACAATATAAGCAAGTCAGTTAAGTATATTAAAATTTAAACCCAGCAATGACATTAATAGCTTACAAATACAAGTTTATAAAAATCACTAAAACAATTTATTTGGGATGTTTGAAAGTTACTTAAATACATCATTTCAAAATCATGTAATCTAGGAGATTTCAAGGTAATATGTAAAAGAGTATCCAAAGCCTCTCCACAAATATAAAAGCTTTTAATATGAGATTACTATATTATAAATACCTCTACAAAACAGAGTTGCAACCATTCCCAGTTTCAGCTTAATACACAGTTTTCGTTAATCAATATCAAGAAGGTGAAACAGATTATGGTTGTGTGCCTAAAGTTTTTCCATGTTTAAGTAATAGGCCACTAATTTTAGCCCGAAGGGAATTAGAGAGGTTTCAAAATCATTCGAGCTGTTCAGCAAAAACATTTTTAAATTAGGAAGGCAATCAGAGAGGAAGAGTTGAAATGGGTTTTACAGTTGATTCAGTGTTTTCTTCAAATGATCAAAGATCGTATAACCGATCCAATTTTTCTTGCCGATTTTCTCATCCCGAGAAGCTTTCCGGACAAAATTTCGTTCTCTTTAACATAAACTGGCCTTGTATATTGTATACACTATAAAACTTTATTAGTAATGCATTTTATTCAAATGAGTTTGCATTAAACATAAAAAAAACCTTTAAAAGTTACAGGGTTGCAAATGCCAAATTTGCAATGGCATTGGTAAAGTCAATAGGTTTCACATTGTACAGTAGACACACAGAATTAAAGATCATCCATGTATGTACAAAGGCATACTGGCAACGAGGCACACAGATCAAACATGCACCTGCTTCTGCCCATGGTGGTGCTCCGAGGCGAAGGCACTATTAGTGGGTGACTAACGGGTCAGTGATGGGACCTTCAACGGTGATACTGCTGCAGCTGCTTTTTAGGTCGAGCCTAGAGCAGCGCATGCGCTGCATGCGAGACTTTTAGTAAGGGGGTTTCGAAAGCTGACCAGACGCTCGTGCGTCATGGCCTTTTCCCTGCGGTTACGCGCGCAGGGCCGACATCTGTTTCCCATTATCGTGCCCAGACGCGTGCGCGATAATTGGACACACATGCCGGCCATGCGGGGAAAAGGCCATGACGCACGAGCGTCTGGTCAGCTTTCAAAAGCCCAGGCTGCCGCGCTTGCTCGCCCCCGCTCCTCTTTTGTCATTATAGCTCTGCTGCACACAATACAAAAGGTATACCCTTTATTACAATACGCGTTTACATGTACACTTGTTGAATCAGCCTCGATCTCTGAGATCCGATTCCGTCTCCTGGGTTAGCATGTATAGACCCAGTGTGTGTACTCGTAAATCAGTTTATTTATATGTGCGGCGGAGGCCCGCAGCAATTGAGAAAACCTTTAAGGATAAGAAGCGTTAGCGCGCCTCGTCAGGGGCAGTATGCGCTATATAAATATACTGGGGCATCTTTTTTAAGAAATCACGCAGCTAATGGTGGCTGCATGTCCCACATTTTTTCGTGAGTTCACTCCCCGGAGGGTGCGAGCAGGGACGCGCACGCCGCTGCCTGCGTGCGGCCGCTCCCTCCCCTTCTTTTTGGTTGGCACTGGCGTCTGCTTTCTCCTCAGTACTGTCATCAGGCACCGGGCCCGGCGCTAAACTGTCGGCAATAGCAACAAGGGCGCCATGCTTATTTCTTCTTGGTGTCCATGACCATGGTGCCCATGCTTCAGAAATAATTCATGCTTTCCCAGCCGCTTATGAACCTGCGGGTCCGGGGAGAGGAGAGGATTTTACTCTCTGCTGGCTCCTTGCCCTTGAAGGGAACAGGGAAGGAGGGGCGCGCGATAAACTTCCCCCGAACTCCGGCCAACGCAGGTGAGCTCCTGTTGCAGCTTCGCGCAGTCAATAAAGGCTGTGTCAGGTGGAGGTTAACAATTTCAACTCCATTCCTGCTGAATGCACAAGTCGCTACGGCAGTTCCCGCAGCATCGTGACACGCAGTATCCGAGGAAATCTGGCACTGGATGCCGGAGACGGTCCTTCAGCCGCGGGGTATGCAATGCTCAGGTAGAGGTGGGCAGTGGCGGTTCGCATAGGCCGTGCTGCGGGGCGGTGAGGCGGGGGAGGGGCAGGGTGGGGGGTAGTAAACTCGGACATACGACGGAACGGAGGAACGTAATAATTACTTTCCTCCGTTCCGTCGTATGTCCGAGTTTACTACCCTCTCACCCTGGCCCTCCCCCGCGTCACCGCCCTGCAACACGCCCTATGCGAGTCACCGCTGGAGGTGAGGTGGGGGCTCACGATACCACAGCAGGTCCTGCCCTGTCCAGGAAATGGCTTCAAGCCACAGCAGCTCGTGCAGTGTGTTCAGACAGGCAGGCTGTGAAATTCCACAACAGCCCCTAATGTGTCCGGGCGAGATGTCGGGGGCACTGGGTAATGTCAAAGCAGATGCACCCTGGCACAGCAGTTCCTGCAGGTCTAGCGCATGCAGTGTCCAGGTGGGGATGTGGGGGGCACACTGTCAAAGTGGTTTCTGCACTGTCGATCAAGGGGTCACAGTGCAGCATCAGGTACCAGCCCCTGCAGCCTCGGCGCTTGTAGTGCGCAGTTAAGACACGGGGGGCTTGGTACAAAAATAGTTACTGCAGTGTCTAAGCTTGGTGGGGGGAGAGGGGGTCACAGTGCAGTGCCCAAGCAGAGGGCGCAGCTGTGCACCAGCACCTGCAGCACCGGAACATGCGGTATCGAAAGCAGGCGGTGCGCGGCTGTCACTCTCCCCTGCTCTCCCACACTGGCGACTTGTTGTTTTTAAAGCTCTCCAGGAGGAACTCAACCCGAGAGTCGTTCCCTTCCCCTCCGAAAAGGGGTGGTGCCGCCGCCTGCGTTTTTCTCCCTTCATAACACAGCTGTGGCTGATAACAGGAGGGAACAAAACATCCCCCTCATTACACCCAAACAGACCGCCTGCCCGGGAAACAGAGGATCCCTACACGCTAAGGGGCGCCCCTTTTGTGATTCTGCATCTTATGACGGGGCAGCATTGCTTCAGCAGTGCCAAGCATTCTACGGGGCTTCTGGAAAATAAACGAAGAGCTTTCAAGGAGGGCACTGCAGGCATGCCTGAACCTTACTACGCATGTTGCTTCCGGGTAGAACATAGAGCCCCTTCGCTATTTATACGGCTGTCGATTCGATGCGTACTACTGTGAGGAATGCCTTTAGGCGGCCCGTGGCTTTGCAGAAAACAGAATCCCCCCCCCTGTCCACCCACCCCCAGTGGCCCGAGGACCTGCGCTTCTCTTAGGTTTGCATTCAGCCATCAACAGTTGTGCAATTTGCACTCCAAATTGTTCGCAGAAGTGAGTTGCGCAGCCGAGGGTGGCAGCGGCGTTGCCGCGTCCCTTGGCAGCACATGCACTGCTGGGGCACGGCATCCCCTCCACCCCTCCGGCTGCCTGCCATACTTAGTGATACGGTCAAAGCAGAGCTCGCAGGGAGCTGAGCCTCGCCTGGCACAGAAACTCGAGGGTGGCATACACCCACCCCCATCTAACGACAAACCAACTGAGCTTTGGACTACACCATTTCCCGCTGAAAGGCAGTCATTTTCCCCATGTGTTCCCATACCTGGCGTGTCACGCAATTTGGGGCTTACCTTCCCTTCATGTTAAAGAACAGTAGATGTTTCAGCACCCAGGCTAATGTGCTGCATAGCTAAATTCATATAAGGTCCCAAAGGCGAGACCAATTGCATTGCAAATGCTTGTTCTGTTAGAAGTGGGGATTATTTTACTGACTGACTTACTTTTCTTTCAGAAAAGGGTATGAAACCGGGGTTGGTCTTAAACCTTAGGTCTTCAGATGCAATCTTTGGAATTCCCTTCGCTTTATTTCAAGTAAACTGTTTTGAATATTTCTGCAAGTCTTCTTTTTCTGTAACTCGAAATGTACGCCGAACAAAGAAGATTTTGAAAATAGGGGCTTTATGATCTTTTGCGGTTGAGGGAATTTAGTTTGGTCCTTTTAACTCCACAAGGTAATGGTAACAATGATGCATTGGCAAATCTGCCTTATCCTTACTGATATGCAGATATGGTCTGAGGCCGCCATTCCCTTCTTCAGTATCTCTTGTAAATCTGCTCATCAATCCACCAAAACAAGGTCTTTCAAACTGCACTAACAACTCTTATAATATTGTGTTGCCCAGCAAAGCATGTTAACTAACCGAGTGGGCAGATGGGGTGATGAAGTTAGGCCGATCCCCTTTCCTACAAAGTTCATAATTCGGCTCCATGGGGGTGCTAATGAAGGAAACAAAGGTATATTAAACTTCCTCTGCACTGCTGGGAAAATTTAATGATTTGGAGGCGACTGTCCCCATACAAAGATAGGGTCTTGATCAGAAAGTCAAAAGTTCTGTTGTCTCCTTTCTCAACACATTGACCTAAGTGTGAAAGCTGTCCATTGCCGTTTGAATAAGGCCTGCACTAGAGAAACTAAAGGCCTTGCAAGGCACCATGAGCTGTAGTGTTTCAAAGATTATTATTGCTTCTTCCTAAGGCCTGGCTGTGCAGATTTCTCGCTGCTCTGTTAAAACCTTCATGAAATGCCACAATATTTCCCAATGTTAAAATTCTGGTGTGCATAATGTTGCACCTTTTGGAGGAATACTGTCAGGAGGCAGTCTCCAGATCTGGATTGCTGATAACTAGGACCTATAACGCAGGGGGCGGCAAGGGGAGTCATGGTGCCTTAATCTCAACCTACCCCTTGGCCTTCTCATTACTTGATCGTTTTCTGCTGGCAGGGTGAACAAAATTTGCCTCGGTACTAATAGACATTACCACCACCAGTAGTGGTGGTCACTGTTGCACGTCTGCTGGAGGCTGCTCCACCTCTTCCCCTGGAGAAGCAGGTTTCTGAGGTTCTTTATGAGGAGAATTATCTTGCAAGGACATTTATTTGTAAGGTTTTATATAGCGCTGGCTAGACTCAGAGGCATCAGAGCGCTTTACATGTGCAGGAGCAAAACCGGAAAAAGAAAGCAGTAGTTCAGAGCAAAAAATAACAATCAAGGGAAGCACAACAATCCATAAGTCAAGGGCGGCAGAGTTCAGAGTGATTCATAGGTTAAAAACATCTGAATAATGTAATGGTGGAGAACGACAGAGCACAAAAAAGAGAATCAACTGGAAAGAACAAATTAAAGAGGTAGGTGGCAGGGGTAGGAAAAGGTAGGGTGAAGACAAGTGAGAGTGCCCAACAAACAGCTAAACAGCGTGGAAGAATGGAGCTGGTAGGGTAGCTGCGAGCCAGGGCGAGCTAAGGTCAGGATACATAAAAGGAAGAGTGAACAGTAGAGCGAAAAGAGGGCCAGGTATGTGGAAGGATAACCAATGCGGGGGGAACGCAAAGCCAAGGACAGCAGGGCAAATTAAAGACTCCAATATTTGTTGAGAAGGTGATATTTTAGGTCTTTTTTAAAGCTAAGGTAGGAGGGGTTGCAGCGCAGGTCCCTCGGCAGGGCATTCCAGATGTTCGGAGCATTCCCAGAAAAGGAGCGATATTGGGTGGATTTCTTTTTTAGTAACGGGGGGACGAGGAGGAGCGCAGTGTAGCTTCTCATCAGTCTGGAGCAGCCCACTTTTTTGAGTTTTTGTTAGGTATGAAGGGGATTGTTGGTGGAGAGCTTTGTGCGTGATGCAGGCAATCTTATAAAGGCATCTCCCTTCGATGGGCAGCCAATTGAGGGCAGGCGTGATGTGGTCGAAACGTTTACAATCTGTAATGAGCCTGGCCGCCAAGTTGAGCACAGCTAGGCGGACTTTAGGGGTTCCAGTGAGGATAGCATTGCTGTAATCATATTTGGAGAGGACTAGTGATTGTACGACCCATTTGAAGTCATCTTGAGGGATAAAGGGTTTGATTTTCTTGAGGTGCCTGAGAGTGAACAGTGCTCCTTGGGCAGCGTTATTTATATGGTCCTTCCGAGTCAAATTTTTGTCAAGAATGAAGCCTAGGGATTTCACCGAGCTAGATAAGGTGAGCGGAAAATTGAGGGAATTGAGGTCAGAGATCCAGCCTTGGACGGGGAGATGGTTGCTTTGAGGAGAGAAAAGAATAATTTCCGTTTTGTTAGGGTTCAGTTTAAGATGGTTGGAGTAGAACCAGGATTGAATCTTGCTCAGAGTGTTGTTTAAATGAAGTACATCAGAATGGGATTTGATCTTATAGTAGAGTTGGGTGTCATCAGCATAGAGGTGATAGTTGATTCCGGCTTGTTTCAAAATGAGAGTAAGGGGTTCCATAAAGAGGTTTAAGAGAGAGGGGGAGAGAATTGATCCCTGGGGGAGAGAATTGATCCCTGGGGGAGAGAATTGATCCCTGGGGGAGAGAATTGATCCCTGGGGGACACCCAGGGAGACGGGGGTAGGATTGGATAGGCAGGATAATATTTTTATTTGTTGTGTTCTGTGCTGGAGGTAGGAAGTGAACCATTTAAGGACCAAGCCATTAAGGCCAGAGAGAGCTTTAAGTGATTCCAGTAAGGAAGGATGATTGACTATCGAATGCTGCAGAGAGGTCAAGGAGGATAAGAAGGCAAGCCTCTCCATTGTCTAGGGAGCAGTGAATGTCATCAACAATGTTGAGCATGGCGGTTTCTGGGCTACAGCCTTTCCTGAAACCAGATTGAAGGGAGTCCAGTAAGTTGAATTTGCTTATATGGTTATCCAATTGAAGTAACACACATTTCGCTAGGGTTTTAGCTAGTAGTGGGAGGTTGGAGATGAGGCGGAGGTTGTTAAGATCGTTAGGGTCAGCTGTAGGGTTTTTAAGGGTGGGAGTGGTTTGCACTAGTTGGAGGGAGTCAGGGACGCAACCAGTGGCAAAAGAGGTGTTAATGATTTTAGTCCAACATGGGGCGATAATGTGGTTAAGGTTATGAACTAGGATAGATGGGAGAGGATCTTTGGTATGCGAGGTCGGCTTTAATTTCGAAATGATATTAAAGACTTCGAGCTCAGTCATAGGATGGAAATTAGACCAGGAGGCGTTATTTTTCAGTTGCAAGTTGGAAAGGATGTCAACAGAAATAGAAGGAGTGGGTGGTTGAGTGGGAGGATTAGGCGGGAGGGACGGTGTTGCGAACGGAGGAACATCTATGTCCATTTGTGGGCTGGGCAGGGCCAGAGTTGGAAGGAAGGATTGATCAATTTTGATAATTTTTTCCAAAAAGAAATTGGCAATTTCCTCACATCTTTCAATTGAGGCTGTCAGCTTTGGAGGGGCAGATGATGTTTATTTTCTGACATTATTGAAGAGTTCTCTGGGACTGTTTTTGGCACGATCAAGTTGTGCGCGAAAGAAAGAAGCCTTTTCATTGAAAATGTGCTTCTTATAAGTTGCTCTAGCCGATCTGAGGAGGGCAAGATGAGAGGGTGAGGGGTGTTGCCTCCATGTTCTTTCAGATAGTCGGAGTTGTCTTCTTTCATTATTAAGTTCAGGATTGAACCAAGATTTAAATTGGATTTTTCTTTGTGGTTTAAGTTTGAGTGGGGCGACTTGATCAAGGGCATCGCAAATGGCCTTATTGAAATGTTCAGTGAGCTCATTAGCGTTTTGGGAGAGAGGGATGAGTTGAAGTTGAGCTTGAAGTTTAAACTCTAGTTCACTTTGAGGGACTTGCTTAAGGTTTCTGGACCATATCTTGGGTTTGTTGTTAACTGTTGGGGGGAGTGGGGCACTGGTAGCGATTTTGAACAGAATGAGATGGTGGTCGGACCAGTCGATGGGGACGATGTTGGTCAGGGAGACCAAGTCAGTGTTAGAGATGATAGCGTCAAGTGTGGCTCCTTTGATAGGAGTGGGATTGTGGCATAGTTGCTTAAGGTCATTCATCTCCAAAAGGTTAGTGAGGCGTCTAACCATGGGATCAACTGAGTTATTCCAGTGGGTGTTGAAATCTCCTAATAACAGATTTTGAGAGGCAGTAAGGGAGAAGTGGGTGAGGAGGTCGGATAATTCCTCAGCAAAGAGGAGAGGTTCACCCGGAGGGTGGTAGATATTATGTAGTCTAATCGGGGGAGAGCCTTTGACAGCGAGTTCAACGCCAAGGTATTCAAATGTCATGTGGTCAATGTTCTTAATAAGGGTGAGTTGAAATTCCGTTTTATAGATTATGGCTAGTCCACCTCCTATTCTGCCGGGTCTGTCCTTCCTAATGATAGAGTAACCTGGTGGGGTGAGAAAGTCAAGAATGGCTGTCGAGTGGTCATTGAGCCAGGTTTCGGTGAGAAAGGCAATGTCTATAGTCTCACTAAGAATGGTTTCTGCAATTTCAGTAGCGTGAAGAACTGCAGATCTGCAGTTAACAAGCATGCAAGAAAGGGGATTAGGGTAATCCTTAGCAGGTTTAAGAGTGTGAATGGTGGGGAGTTGGTCTGGAGGTCTAGGTGAGATGGGAGTAGAAGGGACTCTGTTTACGCCCACAATTACTGGGATGCAGGAGTGAGGGAGGTGATTCGTCATCGGAGGCTTAGGTAGATAGGAGTTGCACAGATCATTTAGGTCAGCAGTAGAGAGGTAGCAGGCAGCGCGGTGAGGCCTGTGTGCTCGACTGCTAAGGGGTGTGGTCGGCCATCTGTAATGTAGGGAGAAGATACGAGAATCCGAATGAGAGGTATCATAGAAATTGGGGCAAGCCCTGGAGTTAAGAATGGAGAAATCCCTTCTGAGCCTTGTTAATTCAGTGGTCATAGCAGTGAGTTTGCGTTCAATGCTGATAAGTGTCTGTGCAAAAAAGTTAGGGGGGAGATCCGCAGAGAAGGAGGAAGGGAATGAAGTGGGGTCAATGATGCCAGGGGAAGGCAATCAAACGAGTGGAGGGTGAGAAAGGACAAGGGAGGGAGTCAGAACAGTGTTCGGACAGGTATTACGCGGATTCTGCGTGGAGTGCTTCAGGTTACGTTTCGGTTCAGTCAAAAAGTCAGGGGAAGCGTAGGGAGAGCGCGAGAGGGAGGGACGGATGCAGGGGTAAACCACATCGAATTGCTTGGGAAGGATGTCATTAGGTGTCGGAGAATTATACAAAGAGGAGAGTGCAGAGAGTGACCCCAGGGGAGGCGAGTGCATAGGAAAAGAGTAGGAGGGAGCATCTGGGAAGAAGGAAGGGAGAGGAGGGGATTGGTCGTTGATAAGAATAGGCGTCGGAGAATTAGACCAAGAGGAGAGTGTAGTAGGAGACTCAAGAGGAGGCAATTGAGTAAGAAAGGAGTGCGAGGGAGAATCTGGGATAATGGAGGGGACAGGCGGGGTTCGGTCGATGGGAAGAGTCGGAGAATTAGACATGGAGGCGAGTGCAGAGGGAGTCCCAAGGGGAGGCAAGTGAGTAGTAGAAGAGATAAGGGGACGAGTCAGGGAAGATGGTAGGGGCAGGAGGGGTGATAGATGGAAAGAGTAGGAGAGAGATCAAACGGATTAGGGAGAGCGGGTCCACCGAGGAGGAGAGGGGCCCCGTTCGAGACTATGAGTGAGGTCGGGAGGGGCAGGGGCAGGGGAAGGAGGGCCTGAACGGAGGTAGAGGGTGAAGACACATGGGCGCAAGGCAGTTGAGTTATTGACGGATTATGAATCAGTTGGGATATTTGATATGCCAAGGTGCTGAAATGTCTGTCAAAAATGTTGAGGTGGATATCAGATGCTTGAATGAGGATGTTACCAGTTCTGAATATGGAAATATCGATTTCCCCGTTGAAGGCAAGGGATGGGGTAGTCGACAGTTTGATTCCGTAAGGGATTTTGATAGATTTGGTGATAGGAAGGTGGAGAAGGAAAGTGTTTTTCCCATTAGTGGGGCGTTTGGAGTGGAAAATAAAATCAGTTTTCATTGGGCCAGACAGGCTGCAGTAGGTATCAGCTATTAGCGTTTCAGGGTGAAGTTTCAATAATTTGTGTTTGAAATTTCTCTTGGAGTTTTTAGAAAGGTTAGACGGATATGAAATGCTCCACGAGTTAGGGCCATGTCTAGAGAGGGCAGGATCCGGGGATAAGAGGGGGGGGCTTGGGAGAAGACATGGTAAGCAGCACAATAAGAATGGAGGCAAGGGCAGGGATGGATGCAGAAGAAAAGCGCAATATAGGGCGAGGTTCTGGAATTAGGAAATATTAGAGGTGGGGAGTGACCACGCTGGGTAATGGGAGAAAGGTAAAGTCAGAGTATTAAAAACATCCAATGTAGGAACATAGGTATTGAGAACTGGAGACAATAAACATTCAAAAATAGCGATTTTGGAAGGGCGCTGTAAAGGGAGAAATTAGGATTAGGGAAATAATCAAAAATGGGGGTCATCAACACAGAGTAAAGGAAAAACAGGTAATGGAATAGTATTCAAAAACATTAGCATAAAAAACATCAAAAAGGGGATCATCAACACAGAGTAAAGGAAAAACAGGTAATGGAATAGTATTCAAAAACATTAGCATAAAAAACATCAAAAAGGGGATCATCAACACAGAGTAAAGGAAAAACAGGTAATAGGATAGTACTAAAAAAAAAAAAAAAACACACAATTAACATAACATCAAGACCAATTTGAGAAGGAATATATATATATATATATATATATATATATATATATATATATATTCACTGAAAAAACCATAGGTTTTAGGGACAGTTATAGTTAGTTAGACATTTTACTCGTACAAAACCCGTGAAATTCCCCCGTTATAGTTAGTTCAGCTAACTATAACTCGCGCCCCCGCAATGCACTGCTGATGACGTCACATATTACATCACTCATGACATGGTCAGTGACATCACTGATGACATCATCCAGTGACTGTGTTTCTGTAAAGTTTAAATATTTTTAATATATATAGGAAAAGACGTATTGAAGAATGAGTGGGTGTGTAAGTGTCTGTATGGATGATTTAGTAGGTGCGTGACTGACTCTATAAGTGAGTGATTTAACGTATCTTACTGAATGCATGGGTTAGTGACTAAACTGGGTGAATGTCTGTATCCGTCTGTCTGTTGCTGTGTAAGTGACTGCATGGGTTTGTGAATAGCTACATGAGTGTCTATAAGAGTTATTGATTTGTTGTCTGAGTATCTGTATGGGTGCCTGAGTGTTTGTGTGGATGGGGTGTGTGCGACTGTGCATAGATGTGTGAGTGGGTGATTCACTGGGTGGATGGTTTCAAGAGTGCATCTGTGATAGACTGTATGGGTGGGTAAGTGTGTGTAAGAGTGTGTTAGTGAGTGAATGTATGTCCCAGTGGTACATGTGTGAGTAACTACATATGTGAAAGGCAGTATATATGTGTGTTGGAGTATATAAATAGCTATAAGCGAAAGTGAGTGATTGTGATAGTGGCTGAATGGATGAGTGTGTGCTTGTATCAGTGATTATATAAGAGCGTAACAATGTGCTAGTATTTGTATGATTAAGTGAGCTGGTGTGTGTATAACTGTATAGGTGAGTAAATGGCAGTGTGTTTAATTATTTGCATGACTGACTAGGTGTGTGAGTACCTCTATGGATGAGTGGCGGTGTTTGAGTGTCTATATAGGAGTAAGAGTGCATATGATAGTCCTGTACTGAGTGACCATAAGTATGAGTGACTGTACGGGTGAGTGAGTGGATGTGTGTGTGTAGACCTAAGAATCAGTGAGTGGGTATGTAGTTATTGGTGTTGGAGTGTCTATGGTTTTGCGAATGGCAGTCTGTAATTTAGATTGGGTGTATCAAAGGTTATATTAGGGTGTGAAGAGCTGCATCAGATTATCACGTGGATGATGTCATCAGTGATGTCACTGACCATGTCATGAGTGATGTAATATGTGACGTCATCAGCAGTGCATTGCGGGGGCGCGAGTTATAGTTAGCTGAACTAACTATAACGGGGGAATTTCACGGGTTTTGTACGAGTAAAATGTCCAACTAACTATAACTGTCCCTAAAACCTATGGTTTTTTCAGTGAATTTCAAAGGTTTTTTAAATGCTAATTTCTAACTATAACATATCTGAAACCTATGGTTTTTTCAGTGAATTTCAAAGGTTTTTTAAATGCTAATTCCTAACTATAACATGTCTGAAACCTACGGTTTTTTCAGTGAATTTCAAAGGTTTTGTAAATGACAATGTATTAATTGTTATATTAATTTTTTTCATACTGATTTACTACATTTTTAGAAACAATTTTTTTTAACATATTTTATTTTTTAAATTACATTGTAATTACATTATACATTACAAAAAATACTTTCTCAGAATTAATTACTTTAGTTTAAATACTTTGCACATAGGCAATAGACTTAAGTACAGTAGTTACAGTTGTTGCAATGGTGTGAGAAGTTGGCCTGGTATATGCTGTTCACTAATTAAAGTGGACACCTTGCACCGGGGCAAATCGACTCTTATGGTAGATAGGTTTAAGACAACCTTTTAAAGAAAGCTATCCTAGTGGTAGCTGTGAGAGCAGCCTTCAGGCTAAGTCTCGGAGGAATGTAAAGCAGCTTGTTTTACCATATAATCTCTTGAATCACCAAATGAAAAGACACCACACAGGTATATATATCAAATATATATGTATTTATTTCTAAATAACTCTCTACTAATCTCTTTATGAGATTAGAAGACAAACATATGCACAAATCAACGTTTCACAATAAGTTAAGCACAAAATATGGCTGGGGCCCTAGGGGCGTACCAGACCATATACTAAGTAAGAGACTTAGACACAACGACTTGCAGGGAGACAAGGCCTAGGGCCTTCAGAAGTGCTGGGGCCTCACGAAACCACCCAAGGCAGGTAAGTAAAGGACCCACGGGGGACGCGTGCAGTGTGGATACACAGGCGCGAATCGCCGTTAACTTCAATGGGGCAAGTCGCGGTTGGAAATAAAGAGTTTTAGGATACTTCGGGAGAACCTACAAGCAAGTCACTTACAGGGTAAGTAGTTCTAGGGCCCACACCCACAGGAGCACCGTAGTGCTGGAGTTACCTCACCCAGGGAAGCCGGGTGCACAGGTGTCCTTTGGTGTCGGGTCGCGGCGTCGTTTTCAATGGCGAACAAAGAAGACTTGCTGCTTGCGGGAGCTGGAGAAGTGTCCGGTGGAATCCAAGCCTGGATTCTGAAGAAGGATGACCTGAAAGCAGAGGGGACAGTGTTCAAAGTCACTTGGCAGTGACCCGGGGCAAGGAAGATGGATGCCCACCGTCGTCGGTCGCTTCAGGTCGGTTGCAGGTGCCTTGACTCTTCAGCCACGTGGTCCAGGAGGCGTCGACGACGACCAGGAGCTGGATTCGGTGTGTCCCTCGACGTCTGCAGCTGACTGCGGTGTCGGCAACTCGATCGGAGCCAACAAGCCTTGGCAGCCGCAAGTCTCGGGGAGATGAAGAAAAGTCGATGGCGCAGACCAGCAAGGTCTGTGGAACTCACCCAGCGAGGGTAAGTCAGGGCAGGCCTGGAGCAACCAGGGGAGCCCTTCGGTTTCTTTAAGAAGTCTTCTGGGGACCCACAAGCCAGCGGGCAAGGGATCGCGAAGACACCTCGGGCGGAATCACTCAACAGGGGCCCACGGTCACTCGGGACGGTGTAGGCCTCTGATCTTCGGAGGGATTCCTGCTGGAGGTCGGGACCACACGTGGTCCAAAGCACAAGTTCGTAGAACGTTGTGAAGGGGTTGCACTCGACAATAGTGCACGGTACCCAGGGGTCGCGGTTCCTCGTTACTCGTGGGGTCCACTTGCCTCAGCTTCGCTGGGGACTCACGATGGCCTGGGAGAGGTCAGGAAATCCACTTCTTGGGCTGCAGGGACCTCGGACTCCGGCGGGAGCGGCGTAGTTTGCGACCGTCGTTGTCGTTTTGGTGCCTGCCAAGCAGGGGAGTCACTCCTTGACTCCAAGGAGATTCTTCTGTCTTCCAAAGGTAGTGGAACGTCGAAGGGCCAGGATTCTTCTGTAGAGCGTCGTCCAGGGGTTATCTGCTTTGCAATGGCAAGGTTCCCCCTCTTATACTAAAAAGAGGGGATGGACTAGCTCTATGACCCCACCTATGGGAGGGTCAAGGGAGGGGTGGCTACACCCACTTCCCTTTGTCCAGTTTCGCGCCAGAGCAGGGGCAGGTAGCCCCTGAGCTGGTTTGAACTGGCATATGCACAGAGGAGCCTTCTGCTCCCCCAGTGCAGGACTTCAAAGCACTCTAAGAGTGCACCCACCCAGCCCCAATACACTAAACCCTGTCTGGGAGGTGGTTACACCTCCCTGTGACAGGATGCCTATTGTTGGGCTTCCTCCACTGTGAGTTTCGGTCATCAGCAGGAGGGCAGCCCAGTGTCTGTGACTGGTGGCATCCATTTTGTGATGCCAGGGCTCTTTAGGATTCTACCGCGTTTCCACAGCAGGTACATGTCTTATCCCTCTAGAAGGGTGGAATGCTACCCCCGCCGCCAAGATTGGCGGGGGGTAGTATTCCAAGATGTTTGACACCAAACACGACATGTTTTGATGCAGCCATTCCAAAGTTAGCATTTACCGCGAGGATATAATGCACTTAAGAGTATATGGTTTAACCGCATCCACAAACAGCACCAGAGAATGGACTCTGAGAACTGCAGAGGGCCCTGCTCATGCAGAGGCACCCCCTCACATAGAAGCCAAGCACCCTGCCCTCAGGATTGATAGGGCCTGCCATAGGGGTGACTGATAGGTTTATATGTGTGTGCAGGAGAGATATAGGAAACCTATATCTCAGTGAGGAGTGCTAGCACCACCTCACCCAGGCTGCAGTAGCAGGCCTGTGGTGTCAGATTTAGTCTGCTTCCCAGGGGTGGCATAATACATGCTGCAGCCCCTGGTAGGCCTGTGAAGTACCTATGCCCTTGGCACCTAAGGTACCATATACTAGGGACTCATAAGGCACCACAGTAACCAATCACTAGTGCACCTAGAGTGCACTCCATGTCATTTAGAGAGAGCAGATAGACTGGGGCCCTGAATAGCAGGATCCCAGTCCAACTAAGTCATAAACCAGCAAAACACCATAAAAAAAGTGGGGGCAACCATATAGTCAGATTCCACCTTCCTACAAATGGGCAACACATTTTCAAACACAATGCAACATTCAGCTCAATGTGAATTTCTAGTTAAATGCAATTAGTTACTTTATGGATTACTTTTCTAACCACAGGACTGGATCCTAGATTCAGTCCTGGTACATCTCCTGTAAACAGTTGAGTAAAAGCGTTTTGGTTACAGTCGTGATTTTTAAGGAATATTATTGCATTTTAAAAGTTGACACTTAGAAACTTTTTCTCATAGAATCACCAATGTTATCCTATGGAAGGAAATTCACTTAGCAGGTAAAAACTGTTATCGTTACTTTTTCTTACTCAGTGTTGGATCCTGGATCCAGCACTGGTGCATCTCCTGTAAACAGTTGAAAGAATGCGTTTAAGTCATACAGGCGATTTTTAAGGAATATTTGTAGTTTGTGAAAATCGACACTTTGAAACTTTTCTGCTGAAAACCAGACAATGGATTCCTATGGAAGAAAATATAAGTTACTGGTAAGTACGGTTAAAATTACTTTTCAGGGTCAGTGCTGGGCTAAAAGATGCAGCACTGGGTTCTCTCCTGATAACAGGTGAGTAAATTGGAATTCGTACTTTGGTTGATTTTAGAGGAATATTATAAAGTTCCAAAACTCCACACTTAGAAGAATTTCCAAGTGAAACCAGTCAATGTTAGCCTATGAAGGAAATTCAAGTTACCGGTAAGTACGGTTAAAATTACTTTTCAGGACCAGTACAGGGCTGAAAGATGCAGCACTGAGGTCTCTCCTGATAACAGGTGAGTAAATCAGAATTCGGATTTCGGCTGATTTTAGAGGAATATTTGTATGTTTCAAAAATCAACACTTAGAAACTTTTTCAGCAAAAAGCAGGCAATGATATCCTATGGAAGGAAATTCAAGTTACTGCTAAGTACGGTTAAAATTACTTTTCAGGACCAGTACTGGGCTGAAAGATACAGCACTGAGGTCTCTCCTGATAACAGGTGAGTAAATCGGAATTCGTATTTCGGCTGATTTTAGAGGAATATTTTAAAGTTCCAAAACTCCACACTTAGAAGAATTTCCAAGTGAAACCAGTCAATGTTAGCCTATGGAAGGAAATTCAAGTTACTGGTAAGTACGGTTAAAATTACTTTTCAGGACCAGTACTGGGCTGAAAGATACAGCACTGAGGTCTCTCCTGATAACAGGTGAGTAAATCGGAATTCGTAGTAAGGCAGATTTTAGAGGAATATTTGCACAATGGTGAAGGGAGGGGCGGGGCCTGAGGTGACATCTGTGCAAACGCGCCCCGTGGCGCGTTTTTAAGTTGGGGGATTAAGTCCCCTTGAATCATGAGGTTCCCTAGGGGTCAACTAGCCCACCATGAACCTCCAGTATGCGCCAGGGGCTGCGTTGCAGAGACGTGTAGAGAGGCCACACCTTTTACACCTCTCTGCAACGCAGCTCTGTGGCGCTTTCTGGATGTACCTGTTGGGCTAGTTGGCCCCCAGAGACCCTCAGGATTGAAGGGGATTTAATCCCCATCTTAAAACGCGCCACGGGGCCTGTTTGCACACATGTCACATGAAGCCCCGCCCCCTCCCTTCACCACTGTGCAAACGCGCCCTGTGGCGCGTTTTAAGTTGGGGGATTAAGTCCCCTTGAATCCTGAGGGTCCCTGGAGTCCAACTAGCCCACCATATACCTCCAAAAGCGCCACAGAGCTGCGTTGCAGAGAGGTGTAAAAAGGGCGTGGCCTATGTACACGTCTCTGCAAGGCAGCCCCTGGCGCATACTGGAGGTTCCTGGTGGGCTAGTTGGCCCCCAGGGACCGCCAGTATTCAAGGGGAATTTGTTCCCCCTCTGCAAACGCGCCAGGGCGCGTTTGCAGAGTACTGCAGGGAGTGGGCGGGGCCTCCGGCACGATGCCGGTCGTTTTTTTTTTTTAATGGGAGGGGGCTGCGTGGCCCCCTTCCCTTGCCCACTTTTGGCCCCGGGGACCCCATCCCCGGGGCCTGAGCATTTTTTTTTTTTAAATTAAAAAAAAAAAAAACGGGAAGGGGCCGCGTGGCCCCCTTCCCTGGGCCTGTATTGGCCCCGGGGACCCCATCCCCCGGGGCATGGCCTCGATTTTTATTTTTTTCTTTGGAGGGGGCTGCGTGGCCCCCTCCTCAGGCCATTTAAGGCCCCGGGGACCCCATACCCCGGGGCCGGCCTTTCCCTTATTTAAAAAAAAAAAAAATTAACTTTGGGGAGGGGGCTGTGTGGCCCCCTCCCGAGCCCTTATGGCCCCGGGGACCCCATCCCCGGGGCCTGGCCTCACGTTGGAGACTGTGGGGGGGTCCCCAATCCCCCCACAGTCCCAGCCGGCTCCCTGTCATAGCAAACAGCAGTGTCCCGGGGGTAGGCACCCCGGGACACTGCAGGAGCCGGCCCTGGGGGGTGGTGGTCCCCAGGGCCATCAAGGGCTCCAGGAGGGGGCCGCGCGGCCCCCTCCCATTCAGTGCACAGCCCCGGGGAGGTGGTGGTCCCGGGGCTTGGGGGTCCGTAACGGACCCCCATATTTAAATGTTTAGTGCCCCGGGAGGTGGCGGTCCCCGGGGCATGTGGGGGGCTGGAGCCCCCACACAGGTTTAAAAAAAAAAAAAAAAAAAAGAAGCCCCGGGGAGGTGGCGGTCCCCGGGGCTGCGGGAGGGCTCAGAGCCCTCCAGCCATCATTTTTAAATAAAGCCCCGGCCGGTGGCGGTCCTTAGAGGCCCCCCCTACATACATTAAAACCCCCCCACCATGCCCCCGGGACTTGGGCCACCCGAGGGCCAATTAACATCGAAGCGCGGGAGACCGCGCTTCGATTCTTCGGCAGGATCCGCGCTCCCTGAGCGCATCCTGCCGATTTAAAAAAAAAAAAAAAATTTGCCCAGGGGTCCTTGTGGGACCCCTGAGCAGACCTAGGGGTCAGGGTGTTTCTACCCTGCCCCCTTTGTGCGTTTTGCGCACTTGTTTCTGTCCCTCGGTTCTACCGAGGGACAAAATAACTGCCAACACTTCCTGATTTGGAGTGTTGACAGCCAATCAGCATGCAGCTCGTGATCGGGAGGGTGCGCGAATCCGACGCGGCCATAGATATACATGTACTTTTACTTTTGATTTTCTCAGCAACTACTGAACGGATTTACACCATTTAACAAAAAGGGTTCTTTCTGAACCAAGAACTACCTCTTTGCCAAATTTGGTGTAATTCCGTTCAGCAGTTCGGGCTGTAGCCGTGTCTAAAGTTTCCTATGGAAAAATTAATGGGGAAAACGCGTTTTGGGACCCCCTTTTTCTCGGCCCCGCTTGACGAATCACCCGAGACTTTCAGGGTAGGAGCGGACCGGAGCGCCCCACAAAGTTTGAAAATTTTGCGAAGATACGTCAACCGGCAAGAGAGTTATTTCAAATAGAATGTCGCGGATTTCCTATGGAAAATAGGTTCTAACTATAACTATCTACTGGCGACCGCCAGTAGAATATATATATATATAATTTTTTTTTTTATTGGACCAAATGGTAGTCCTTTATCACAGTAGCAGCAAAGGCAGTCCAACTTCTGTTTCCTTACAGGTTAGTATTAGGAGTGTCTTGTGTACATGACTACTGTGGGATTTAAGAGGCCATCTTGTGAAACCACCAGTGAAAAATGGAGAGAGAGAGAGAGAGAGAGAGAGAGAGAGAGAGAGGGGCACATAAAATGGAGGGGAGCCCACGGTCAAAGAGAGATAAAGGCAGTCCAACCTCCGTTTCCGTAGAGATTAGTATTAGGAGTGTCTTGAGAACATGTCTACTGTGGGATTTACGAGGCCATCTTGTGAACCCACCAGTGAAAAGTAGAGAGAGAGAGGGGGGCACACAAAATGGAGGGGAGCCCACGGTCACACAGAAAATGAACCGCAGAAACGAGGAGGCCGGAACCAACCAGGTGCGGGAACAGAGCGAACCCAGCAGCACACCGGGGGCAGAGGCGGCAGCAAAAGAGCAGGTCACCCTCCCTGTGCAGGACGAAGGGCGAAGTACAAAGGCAGCCTAGAGGGGGGTACAAACAAAAGGACCCACTCCGAGTCGGCGCCAAGCGAAGAACCCTGGGACAGGGCCAGGACGCAGGCCAGCACCCAGGGGGAGACGAGGACCCACTAGGAGTCGGCGCCAAGCGAAGGACCCTGGGACAGGGCCAGGACGCAGGCCAGCAATCAAGGGAGGAGAGGACCCACTAGGAGTCGGCGCCAAGCAAAGGACCCTGGGACAGGGCCAGGACGCAGGCCAGCACCCAGGGGAGGCGAGGACCCACTAGGAGTCGGCGCCAAGCAAAGGACCCACGGACAGGGCCAGGATGCAGGCCAGCACCCAGGGGAGGCGAGGGAAAACGGACACCAAGCCCACTCCTGTCCCGCTAGAGGGGGCACGAAATGTGAGCACCAGCAGGAAAGGAGCAGCACTGCGAACACGCAGGTGTGCCGAGACTCCGCTAGGAACGAGGCTCAAGGTCCGCATTTGGGAGGGGGGCGACTGCGAGAGACCCAAGAGTAGCAGAAGAGGCAGGGTTGGCGCGGCCCCGCCAGCAAGCGAGCAGACCCCCAGCACTCACCCAAACCAGAGGCCCGAGACGAGAACAAACCCCAGGGGGGCGCACCAACCTCAGAAGCAAGCCAACAAAGTGGAGAAGGGCTCAAGACGTGGCAACCTCAGAAACCGGGCAGCCAAGTGTATGTAAGAGTAAGACATTGAGATTTGATTCTCCTCCTCCACAAATGAAAACTCTGACAACATTGGTCGGTCTTGTGGAGAGGTACTCAAATGGCTATATTTGACAGAGGCTGGTGCTGAGATGACCAACCCAGGACTAATGGCGACAACGGATGCAGAAGCGACCTGAATATTGTATTGTATGAGGCCTCGATATCGATCAGGGCTTTGCTGAAGCCCTTGGCATCAAATACTTTGACATTAACATTTCCACAACTTTGTATGCGTCTCAACCATACATAGGAATCTTGGAGAAGGCACAAACTACTCTGATCTCTTCAATGTAAAGGGATCCCACATTTGTGGAATCTCAACTCGCCCTTGGGCTGGAACCCAGAGTTAGATGATTCTGGTTGCTTTCCAAAAAGTCTGAGGTTAGTCCTCAGGCAAGTTCCTGGTATCCTTCCGCCTGCGGTCTGGCATTTCCTAACACACAGCACAACCATCAACTGAACACGAGCCCTAGAGACATACCACACAAACTGTTTTGGTTTCTTAGCAAATGTTTCTTTTAAGAACAGTACTTGATTAAAAGAACTGTGGCTGAGGTGACAAATTAACAGATTCAGTCTGACAGGGAAAAAGAAACATTCAGCAGAAAAAAAGGAAGGAAGGGAAAGAAAAACAAAAGGAAGTAAACTATAAAGATATTGAGTGATGCCAGGGGCAGCAGGGCATGGTGCTCAGGGATCCTTTCGCCATTGAGTGGAATAAAACCACGGAAAGCATGATGGGAAAGGGCAGCTCTGAACCGGTTAAAGAAGTTGGGGAAAATTTTTTCTCCATCTTAAAAGCAACGACTATGGCATACGTTTCCCGCTTGTTTTATTTGCAGGAAAGATTGGAAAGTGTTTTTTTTTTTTTTTCAATCAGTCAAATGTAATTTATAGTACTAGTTGGCAATTTATAATTAGTTAAAACATTGCAGAAAATATGGCTTTTTATAGACCATTTTTCTTTAAAAATAAAATAAAAATGTGTTACTGGATCCCATTCACTGGCAGAGATATTGGTTCTACAGTTGATATAATCCAAACAAAATCCCATGATGGAAAAGATCTGTACAGCTGCAGCACTAATTATGAAATCGTAAAACTATAAAACTTTCCATGTTCCAATTGAGACCATTAGTACGATATGGAACACTTTCCAATCTAACTCCTAGAAGAGGCAAGAAGAGAGAGTGAAAGGAGGACACATTATCACTAAAAACTGCATTAAGGAATGTCAAGGATTGGTGAACACTGCCAATGAAGAGGAAGCCACAAGAGTAGGTGCAAGAAGACATTCCTTCAACCCTAAGAAGGGGTTCTGGGTGAAACGTGTGAGAATGTATTGTTTTATAATTGCTTCAGATTCGCTGTTTATCAGCAATAGTTTAATAAATGGATGAGGAAGGAGGCTGTGGAGAACCCAACATAACCTCATTTAATACGCACAACGTTTCTGCCCTTGCAGCTTGGTTAACTTATCTTCTTGTAAGTTCACTATTCTCTATAGAAATTACAGCATGCGTTCATGTGTTTCAATTGCTAAACCACCCTCTCACAGCCCTTTGCCACGCCCCCCAAACAATGTACAATTTTAACCATTCATTAGTTGGAGTGGAAAAGCACTCCAAAACATTCCTGAGATTCAGAGTTGTGCAAAAAAGTGAGAAGGGCACGATGACAGTGCTGCATATCATGTTTCTGCTATACCAGGATGCAAGACTAACAGGCAATGGCAAAGCCAATAGGTCTCGCCTATGCAAGAGATATTGGCGTTGACAATGTATTCTAGCCATGTTGTTCAGCAGCAGGGCTGAAAGTAAAGAAAACGAGCACTGGCAAAACCAATAGGTTTGGCCTATGTGAAATCTATTGGCTTTGTCAATTTCTTTTTTTTAATTTTTTTTACATGCTGCGCAACATGGCTTAAAGTATAAAAAAAAAAAAGCGTCATAGCGCTTTTTTTTACCGCCTCAGAGCTTTTTTGTTTACTTTAAGCCATGATGCTTGCTTATCTATCGTAGCGAGCTCCTGTGGGCCATGACCCAGCATCGGAAGAGAAAGTATGGCACATGATCTACTAGCCTTCCTGATCCTCGTGCTACCCCTGACCTCCCCCAGAGCTAAGCACCGCTTCTTACGCCAACAGGACATCAAGAGATGGTAGGAGTGATGGGAGTGAAACATTGGCCTCAGCACAGTGCTCCCGTAAAGCGCTCCAATACCATCACGTAGAGTTTGCGCTATATAAACAAAAAGAGAATGTGTTAAAGAGATAGGGGGGGGGGCAGTGAAGGAGAGGAACTGCAGAGCCATACACTCAATAAGAGTGCTTGTTGAAAAGTAAAATAAAGAGAAGGGGGCAGAAAGTAAAACGTGGGGTGAAGGGACTGCAGAGACAAACTCAATATCAGTGCTTATCGAAATGTAAAAAAAAAAAAAAAGTGCCTGCAGTGGAAGGACACTGGAAGCAATATTTGGTCCAGGCTCCATGGCAGAAATAAGACTCTCAGCCCGGGAGGAAGACGGAGGCGAAGAGGAGGCACTGCCCAACTGGAGAGCAAGGTAAGTAAAGTGACGTGTTAACCTTGTGGGAGCCAGTCAATGGTAAGTAAAGGTGATGTGGGAGCCACATGGGAGCTAGACAATGGTAAGTAATGGGCAGGCTCTAATACCCTTTTTAGATTTATTTATGTTTTTAAATCCAAGAGATTCGCAAGCACGGGCAAGCGAAAGAAAATTAGTTACTTACCTGAAACTGTAGTTCTCCAGTATTGGAATCTTTCATAGATTCAAATGCTTGAATCATTCCCCATCGTTGAGATGGGAGACCCACGGTACATTATAATAGGATGCAATCTCTGACAGACTGAAAAAGGCCCCAGGCCCCTTAGTTTTGTAACATATAGTCAAAAAAGAGACTAAACATAGGATTCAAGCAATCAGGTTGTCCTGCCCTCTAGAACACTTCTGGGAGAAACTCCAGTCCCTCAGATTTTCAAAGCACAGGTGTAGGGGCTACACCCAGAGAAAGAGAGAGGTGAGCTTCTCAGGGGAGGAGGGTGGGTCACATGTGAATCTATGAAAGATTCCAATACTGGAGAACTAGTTACAGGTAAGTAACTTATTTTCTTACTCAGTATTGCAACTTTTATAGATTCACATGCTTGAATCAGATTAAATAGCAGATAAGAAGCACACGATATGTTACTTTTTTTTTTTAATCTAGAGCATGAATCCATAGATATGTCATATCCGTAAAACAGATACAAAGCTACATACCTATATAAATATACAAATACATGTAATAGGAAAAGAGTAGAAAGACAAAACGTGCATAGCCAGAAAAAAGGATGGAGAGGTGAAGAAGAAAGCTCACTGTCACTGGTGGGGAGGGGGCTCACAAAAAGATAGAGACTCGGGCCCCACTGGAGGAAGACGCTGTTGAGATTGCCCTCATCCAGTTCACATTTGTGACACAACAACTTTAGTCTGCTTAGAGTGTTTGCTGTGGTGTTCTGGTTGCCGGGAAGATGTTCTGCCCTTGGGGACAATTGGTTGCGAATTGTCCATTCACAGATGCACTGCGCCTCTTGGGAGAAGAGGCATGATCTTGTGCCGCCCTGCTTGTTGATGTAGTGCATCATGGTGGCGTTGTCCGTCCGAACGTGCACCGCTGAGTTCTTTATTCTTGGAAGGAAGTCTTGTAAGGCCAGATGGACTGCCTTGAGCTCCAACAAGTTGATGTGAAGGCGACGATGGGGCTTTGCCACTGACTTGCAAGTCTTGAAGGAAAGCTCCCCATCCATCGAGTCAGGCGTCTGTAGTGATGACCAAAGAAGACCGTGGGATTAGAAAGGAGAGACCGACTGAAATATTCTTTCATTGTGTTCACCATGGGATGGCTTTGACCATGGCCAGTTTGATGGTGAGTAGCTCGTAGAAAGATCCCTTTGCTTGTAGCCACTGCTTGTCTAGTTTCTCTTTGAGGACGCATCCTTAGCAGGTAGAATGGAACTAGAGGGATGCAGGAGGACATCATCCCTAAAAGGGATTTGTAACGGTGAACTGAAAGAGAACTTACACAAAGAAGGTCTGCTAGCGAGATTAGTTTTAATTGTCTCTCGACAGATGGAAATGCTCTGTTAAGCGTTGTGTCAAGCGTTGATCCTGGGAAGGTAATATAGTCTTTGAAGGATGCAAGACTGACTTTTCTGGATTCAGGGTAAGGCCTAATTCCCTGAACAGTCTTGTGCACGCTGCTGTGGATGTCTGAGCTGTGCACATGGACGATGCCTTGACCAACTAATTGTCCAGATATGGGAACACTTGGTGTCTTCGTTTTCTGGGACAAGCTGCCACAGGAGCCAAGCACTTTGTGAATATCAGAGGGGCAGATTTGAGGCCAAAAGAGATGACTCTGAATTGATAATGACTCCTGGATACTGTGAGTCGAAGGAACTTCCTGGGAGATGGATGGATGGACATATGGAAATACGTGTCCTGCAGGTCGAGGGTGGACATGTAGTCCCCCTGGGTTCAAGAGCAACAGAATCTCCTGCAAGGAGACCATGGGGAAGGACTGTTTCTTCAGGTAGGTGTTGAGATTCCGCAAGTCCAGAATAGGTTGCCATTGCCTGAACATTTTGCGGACCAATAAGAAACGGGAATAGAATACTCTCCCTCTTTGTGATACAGGAACTGGTTCAATTGCTCCTTTCTCCAGCATTGCAAGGACCTGTAAACGGAGAAGGTGTAGATGTTTTGTAACAGATAGTTGAGGAGGAGTGGGAGGAGGAATTTGAAGAAATTCTAAAGTATGGCCAAATTGAATAAGGTTGAGAACCCATTGGTCCGTACGTATAGCCTGCCAGCAATGAAGGTATGCAGATATTTTGTCCCCTATCTTGATTGATGAGGAATGAGCAATAGTCGGAGCCTGTAGGTGGTCATTGGCGACAAGTTGAATCCTTGGTCTGACGTCCTCCTCTACCTCTTGCAGTAGACCAGTTGTAAGCCGATGGTGGTGGTTGCTGCTGGGCATACTGGGGACGACAGAGCTGAGATGAAGAGGAGTAAGTGGGGTACCGATATTGCTGGTAACTTCCCCTGCAACATGGAAGGCTTCTCCCTCGGGCGCCTCGAAAGGGCACCATACGAAACTGAAGCATTCCCAATGACTTAGCTGTGTTGGTATCCGCCTTGATACCTTGAAGTGCCTCATCGACCTCTTTTCCAAAAAGGGCTTCTCCGTCGAAAGGAAGGTCGAGAATTTTGTTTTGGACCACAGGGCAGAAGGTTGTAGCCCTAAGCCAGCCCTGGCAGTGTAAAACAACGGCACCTGCCATCAGTCTTAAGGCAGTTGTGGCAATGCCCATCGCACAGTCTATCACCTCCGACGATATGCGCTCTCCTTCCTGGAAGATCTTTTGGCCTCTGATTTACTATCGTCAGGTAGTTGATCCAGAAATAGGGCCTGATCGGACCACATCTGGCAGTCATATCTCCCAAGAACCGAGAGAGAATTTGCTGTCCTAACAGTGTGCGCCGACAGAGGAGAACCTTTTCCCAACATGGTCAAGGCGCCTGCCTTCTCTGTCTGGAGGTGCTGTGATTGATGCCGACTGGTTCTTCGACCTGCGTTGTGCTGCCTGTGAGATGACTGAGTCAGGCTTCAGGTGACCGGTCAGACAGCCAGAAGCGTCCGCTGGAGCCTTGTACTTTTTCTCAAGACGGGGAAGGACCGCAGTTACAATGGCCGGAGTCTTCATGACTTTCAAGCCCTCCTCCCAGATGTAACTCACAATCGGTATAGCTCTTACGGTTTTCGTAAATGGTTCCTTAAAATCATAAATGGAGCAGTCTGTTTGCGTAAAATGCATGGGTAAGTCAAACCACTTTGCTGCTCGTTTTAGTAAATTGTGGAACCTACCAATATCCTCGGGTGGAGAATCAACAGGGGTTGGAGAGGGAAATGATGGTGTGGGAATGAGAATCATCCCATTCTTGGTGGGTCACGGAGCGCTCCCTCCTCGTGGTCGTCATCAGAAGTCACAGGATCTTGAAGCAAAGCAGCCTGCGGTGAATGGTGTACAGAAGTAGGAAGCAAGAGTAGATTTTGCTGTGGAGTAGATGGGGGGATGGACACTGTTGGCACTGGTTGAGTGTCTGGCGCTGTGGGAGCAGAAGATGGAGGAAAACGCTACTATAGTCGACAACATAAATTGCAATTCAGTGAGTAGTGTGGAGGGCATGCAAATCATTTCCTCCTGATACTGCTGTTGATATTGGTCTGGAGGGAAATAGTAGCTTTGACCTTCATACTCCCTCTCATTATAATTGTAGTCTTGGCACTTTACGTGCAGCTCTGATGGGCTGCGCGCATATCCGTAAGGCCCATCATCAGAGGCCTGTTCCTCCAACAGCTGTGATGGAAGCAATGGTGACACCTTACTAGGAGAGGTGTGCTCAAGGGTCAAATGCCCCAGTCTGTCTGTTTTAAAAAAAAAAAAAATCAGCTTTTTCCCTCGTTGACAGGATCGTAGTCAGCGGAGCCGTCGATGGAGACGAGACCAACGCCGTCGAAACCATGGTGGTCGGCAATGGAGGTGAAGTTGTCTAAGACTTTGTCATCGTTGTCGTCGACGGAAGTGGAGTCGTCGATGGAGCCAGTACCTTCGACAACAATACTGATGCCACCTTTATTTTTATTTATTTTATAAAGTTTTGTATAGCGCGTACAAGACCTAAGAGGGTATCAGAGCGCTTCACAGTTGAGGTATGTAGGATAACAAAGTGTGCCAAGAGCAAGCATTACAAATAGGTTAAAAATAAATGTTACCAATAGGTCCAAAACGAGAGCATGACAAACAAAATGATTCAGAGCATTTGAGAACAAGAGCAGACAGTTCCAATAATAGAGAGGAAAGGCAATGTCCACAGTACCAGTGGTAGCCTGCCAATCCTATTAAACACCGGATTACACAAAAGTAAAGGATAGCGATCAAGCAATGGGAGAGAGACATTCCATAAATAGCATACAGAGTTGTGGAGTGGCCTGTTCACACTGTTAAACCCAGAAGTGTAACTGTGAACTGGACAGTCAAATCATCAGAGAGGAAAGCAGTATTGAGGCAGCTGAACCAGGACTTTATGGCAGGAATTTCAGCATTAGGATTTTTTCACTTCTTTTTGAAGGAAGCGGTGGATGGGATTCGACGAACTTCCGGTGGAAGGAATTCCAAATCTTCGGGGCCATGCCAGAGAATGCTCTGTTACTCGTTTTCTTTTGTGGAAGATTTGAGGTTTCAGGAGAAGTGAGTTTGCACTTCGAGACGGATGACCACCCCCTGATAATTCAAGTTTGTGAGCCAGATAGATGGGGGTCTTGAAGTGCAGTGCTTTGTGAGTCAGGCAAGCGATCTTTAGTTGTATTCTAGCTTCGTAAGGTAACCAATTTAGGGATTTTAAGGCTGGGGAAATGTGCTCATTTCTTTTTGTACCAGTAATCAATGTGGCTGCGGCATTAATGGAAGCCGTAAGTGGAACCTTTGGCATCAACGGTTGAGTTAGATGGCTCGTCGACGAGGATCTTCTGGAATCTGGCATGGAAGGAATGCCGACGGCAGCAAGCGTCAATGGGGGTGAGGATTTCTTCGCAAACGATGAGGATTTCGTCGACGATAAGCCTCTCGTCAGCGGTCTGTCAGGATGCGGAACTGAAGAGGGCTTCAAAAAAGAATGTCTCACCTGAGGAGGTGGTGTAGGCGGTTAAGACCTCGTTTTTTGTGGTCTGCTTGTATGAATAGGCCGCTCTTTTATCTCCTTTTGCTCTCTGTGAGGTTTTGACGGGCTGCGCCTGTAAGACACGAGAGGTCTTTTTTTTTTTAGGCTTTCTGAGGTTGTTCAAGGGAAGAGTGCGATTGTGCAGATCCCTCCCTCATAGAGGCCTTTTAGAGAATGAAGATGACGCCTCCTCACGGTCATCCAGTGATACAGGGTACTTCTTTGCTTTAAGCTTTTGCAGCCATAAAAGCAGACACCCCTCACGGTCTTTCAAAGTCTTATTAGAGAAAGTGCGACATGCCTTGCATTCTTTGGCCTTCTGGTCAGACTAAAGGCAATAAATGCAGTCTTTGTGAGGGTCATCAGTGTGGAGCCATTTCTTAGAAAGGGTACCACAGGCCCTGAATAGGCTCTTCCTCTCCTTGTCTGACATTCTGAGTAAAGAACAAATACAGACTAAAAATGAAGAGATTAGCAGTCTGTAACTATATATCAGCAAAAAAAGGCGTTCAGGTGCTTAACCAAGCTTTGAAATTAAGTAACTGAGCAGAGCTCAGTGGAGACTCCCTAGCACAACGTGTAGTAGAAAATCTAAGTGACTGGAGCTTCTCACAGAAGTGTTTAGAAGGCAGGACAACCCGATTTGTTGAAATCTAGGTTTAGTTTCTTTTTTGACAATGACTATGAGATATTACAAAACTAAGGGGCCTTTTTTAGCCTATGTGTGACATTGCATTGCTATTATAATGTACCGTGGGACTCCCATCTCGACGACAGGGAATGATTCAAGCATGTGACTCTATGAAAGTCATAATACTGGAGTAACCTAAAAAGCGCTATGATGCGGGCAGCGCTGGTTGCGTCATTGTTCTTTTTTTTCCCTTTCATTTTACCTATGCTGCATAGCAGCCGCGTTACTGTACAACATGGCTATACAAAACACTGACAGAGCCAATGGTTCTTGGGTAGGCAACACATCCTGGCTTTGCCAATAATTGTATTCTGTAGTATCCACAACAAACGAGGGGCATGTATCCAACTTATTTTTAAGCACTCAGCACGGACATAAAACACTTCTACAAGCCGGGATAAACCGATGGCCCACTGAAGGAGGGCACATACTTTATATCCACTCTACCTCGCCGGACACATGATGGTAAAAATATACAAAACAACAAAAAGGCAAGAATGGTGGCAGAGGGACTACAGAGTTCAGTACTGGCAGAGGATGCCAAAGTCTAGCTTCTTCGTGTGTCAATCAGAAACAATCAGTTTCAGGATGATGGCATGGACAAGAATTATAAACTGCCCTTTCCGAGATAATGGTCTGTCCAGAGCATTCTATTGGAGAGTGCCAATCCAGTAAGAAACAGCATTTTTTCCTGTCCTGTCAGTTCCTTCTTAAATCGGGCTGTTATGCATTCATTGCCTTTTTTGTTGCATTCTTCACTAAGGTTTTCCTCCCCTATTTTTCCTTCTTGCAGTTGGAATTTCTACTAGATCTCCTGGATAGTTTTGCTTGGCTCTATCCTGAGGTCAGGGGGAATCTGTTGCCTTGCTATTAAGCCCTGAACTAATTTTCATTTTCAATCAAGAGCTACAAAAATTGCAAAGGAGGTTTTATCTCCTCGTGCGGCTACTCCTCTTAAACAAATCCCTGTTAAGGGGACATTGTACACCCTTCAAGTGTAGTATAAAGTTAGCGTGGTGACTGGGCAGAGTGGCCCTTTCCTCAACAATCAAGCGGACTAAACAAACAGAGTCCAGTCCTTGACATCATGCCTATCTGACATATAATGCATATAGAAACCTGGCTGCTGAAGTGGTATGATTAATTATATTGTTTGGTTACCTTGACAGAAATCAGCTTAGGCAGAAAGGAGAGACTGCTTTTCTGATACCTTAAGATTAAAACACTATACATGGCTAGTCTGTGCATAAAGCTTCCAGTCACCCACCTAGTAGGAGAGACAGCCAACAAGAACATAGCTTTCAATGGCAAGTGCTGGAGATTAGTAATAGGCTGGGGCGAAAGAACTTTGTCAATCATCCTGGACATAAACTCTGACCTGCACAAAAGCCTCCACTATGGCCAGAGGAAAAGGTACAGCAGGTGCATCTACCACCAATGACGAAGGAAGAATGAGCAACGTTGCTCACTGATGAGCACTGCCTCAGTTTGTGAGGGGGCAATGCTGACCATTGCTTTGCATTTACTGTTTGGCAATCACCTTCAATATTAGTGAGGAAAAGGACAAAGAAATGTCCTCGAACTGTTCAGCAAAAGGGCATTCCATTTGGAATGAGGACCTGGGGATTTGGATGCCTTTCTATTTTGAGGCTAGATCGAAAATCAGTTTACTCCAAGTATCCAACAAATCAGAAAGAACTTGTTTAGCAACCACTTATACTTTTCAAATAGGTGACATTTGGGTAGATTTGTCAATCTGCAGCAGGATGAAATCTAAAGAGTTCGCCGGCAAGACAGGGGACATTCTATACATATATATATACATATCTTAGTGGCCATCACCTCTGCTAGCAGAGTGAGTGAGATTCAAGTTCTGTGCTGCAAAGAGCCTTATATTATTTTTCATGCAAACAGGGTGGTCCTTAGAAATCATCCGAATTTTCTACCTAAAGTGGTCTCGGATTTTCACATTAACCAGTCCATCAGTCTGCCTACATTTTTTCCTAAACCTTCGATTACTCTGGAGAGGTCCTTGCATTCACTAGACCTTAAGAGGGTTCTGAAATTCTACCTAGACAAGACCAAGGCGTTGAGGAAATCAGACCGCCTGTTTGTAAACTATGGTTCCATAAATACTGGTTGTGCAGCTTCCAAACAGTCCATCTCTAGATGGATAGTCTCATGTATCACTTTGTCTTAACAGTTAGCCAACAAGCCCCTCCCTGGCAAACCAAAGGCTCATTCTACCAGGGGAAAGGCTTCCACCACTGCTCTCCTTAGAAATTTACCTATTGCAGAGATTTGTAAAGCTGCCACGTGGGGATCAGTGCACACTTTTACTCGCCATTACGGTTTAGACTGACACGCAGGCGGATGCTCAGTTTGGGCAAGCCTCGTTAAGGAATCTGTTTGGATAATTTATCCTTAGAGTGTTTTCTTTGCTGGATCTATACTGTTATTAGTCTGCGGGAAAGTGGTATGGGCTTGCTATTCTATTCAGTGCTTATGACTATTGATGAGTATCCCCTGGAAGAGAAGGATAAGTTACTTACCTGTAATCCTAGTTCTCTTCCAGGGGTATACTCATCAAAGTCATAAGCAACCCTCCCGCCTCCACGGACGAATATGGACCGTATAGTGGCTTTTCGCACCTTATTTCCTGATTCCGACATGTTAGTACACCGTAAAAAAGACCTGACCTAACTGTCACCTGTGGTGCATGATGGGAGCAGGGGGCTCCTGGAGGTCTTAAAGGCACGGTTTCCAGGTTCTTGGAATTCTTAAAGGTAGGGTACCAGTTTTTATTACTGTGATGTTTTTTCATCTATGTAGCCTTTGGGCTAATTGCCTACTATTACTTGCCTTTTTCTCTGAAAATAAAGAGCTGTGTTGGAACATTAATGGAGTGCATGTTCTCGGTTACAGAAATGATATAAGGAATTGTTTTCAGTTTAATGAAAAACCCAATTAATATTGACATATTAGCCTATTTGAGTTATGATAGGCTGCATGTTTCTATATGTATACATGTATATATGTATGTTTGAAGGTACTCTGTACTTTTTTAGCTTAACATACACATATATATGTATTTTTGTATATGCTTCGGGGTCCCTGCACGTGGGTGGGGATTATTCAGTGCTTATGACTATTGATGAGTATCCCCTGGAAGAGAATTGCCGAGCACTGGGAGCGAATGTACCAATGGTGGACAAAGAATATAACAAATTGGCCCATCATGTCCTTGTGATATTTGAGGAGGCACATGAACAGGAAATTTCCCTACCGCCCCTTTAAGAATAGATTGTTGTCAATTTCCTAAATGGGAGAAAACCTGGGAACTCCTGTGTGTCCTACAGGCTTCTGTCACTTCTTAATACAAACACTAATATATCAGCCAAAATTATCGCCAGGTGTCTCATACCATATATGCCAGGGTTGGTTCGGCATGACCAAGTGGGATTCATAAGTGGCCGTTCAACAATATACAACTTACGCATGTTCTTTGCATTCATGGATGGAGTGCATCCAGATATTAGTGCAGCTACCATCTTTTTAGATGCAGAAAAGGCTTTCGACTCCCTTTAATGGGGTACACAAGACATACTAACAAGAATAGGAAGTAAGCTACTGTCCTCAGGGTGAATAGGGCACTGACTAAACCATACAACATCAAAAGGAGCTCCTGCCAGGGGTGCTCGCTTCCCCAGTTCTTATATCACTGGCTGCAGACCCGCTGGCATGTCCTCTGGGGATCATCATTTGCAGAGAGGCAGAATATTCGCAGGGAATCTTAAAACGATATCCCTGTATGTAGACAAGGTTTTACTGATGGTTGAGATTCTAAAGCCAGTATTTTTCTCCCCTAGCACCCTAGATGCCAAGCTTCAGGGGATTATCAGGTCTCAAAATTAACTGGAGAAAGTCCTTAATTTTCACATCTACTATCAGCACAACATGATTTGGAAAGACCTTTCCTCTAATGCCTAGGTAGAAGCTCCTTTGTGCATTGCAGAGTGCACCAGGATTATTTATTTGTCCTCATGGACCACTGTGTAGCAGAAATGGACAGATTACCGGAACATGCAGAGCGCTGAATTAGACTTCAACTCTCCCTAGCCAGGCATATAGTCTTTATGAAGATGGTGGTTCTGCATAGGCTTTTAGATTAGTTTAATAATATATCTAATAACCCCCAACACAATCCTTCTTTACTTTGAAATTACTCATGCTATAATTAGCATGGGCAGGCAAGTAGCCATGAGTGAAATGGAGACCCTTCCACTACCTTACGAGGCTGACTGTTTTTCAGCTCCTGACCTCAAATTATATTTTTATACAGCCCAGGCACAGTTTGCTCAATTCTGGTTCTACGGTCTGCTGGAACTGCCCCATATTGCAGCAGAGGTAGAGGCAGTAACACCTTGTCCCTTGAGGACTGTTGAGGTATGCCCGGTCGAAAGACCTGGAGTGGGAATGTACCCAGTGAAGAGTTTCACCAACACTTGCAACTGGATCGCATCGAGACTAGACCTACTGGTGCTCTATTTTCTCCCCGCAACCCCACTGCATACCAATAGAGGTCAACACTTGAATCACCTACCTTCAAAATCAGAGGCCAAGCATTGGCTAACCAGACTGGGGGTGACATCTTTATGGAAGAGGCTATTTAATAATCTGGATACCATCCAGTATTATAGAAAGTGAGGCATTCCTAAATCATGCACTCACTCTAGTGATAGAGACAGTGTGCTCAAGACATAATATATATCTATGACCTAGGTGAGTTCCTATTGAAACAAAGGTGAAAATGTTGCTTTGTGCAAATAGCAAGTATTTCTCTAAATAGTAAAAATGGGCTCCTTCAATTCTCTTTTCTTCACCGCTTCTAATACACACCTGCAAGGCTACAGGTTATCTGCTTGACAGCGGATGCTACATGCGCTAGACATTCATTTGATAGAGCAGACTGTATACACCTGGTCTTGCTGTGCCAGAATGGTGGCCCACGGAGGGATGTAAGGGGGAGGAAGATACTGGCTGAAAAAGAAAGAGGACAATGCAGGGCTCTGTTAAGGATGTAACTCCTGCCCAACAAGTTGGGGAAAGCCCTCCTTCCTAGGGTTATGGGATATATCAAGGATCTGATCGTTTTTAACAACGAATCGGACACACACATGCAACATTACTTTTGACAACATCGAGGCCCACAGACATTTGGACCCACTAAGACAATATCTGCAATCTGAAACACTCTGCACATAAAGTCACATGATCACTGCTCTTGATAAGGGCGACTGTGTACAGAAGATTATTTGCGGATAGCTTGCTGGTGTGCTGCCCTATTTTATATTCACGTGTTATCTTCCATATAAATAATTTCTTTTCATTGGGACAGAAAAGTCTTCTGCATGGTAAAAGACGTGCACCCCTGCCCTGAGTGCTCAACTGTACTGTTGTTAGGATCCCTAATGCTGATTTTTTGTATTCATAGGGAAACACAGATCATGCGTGTGCAACATGACATAGGCCTGTCTCACGGATTGCAGTCTTGTTGAACTGGGAGGGGCACCCAAAGTGTTACCCTTATAGTGGTGGAAGGCTACCACCTTCACCAACAAATGAGCAGCATGAGCGTGGTGGTGGCAGCATACCGGGTAGTGACGAGTGACACAGGATAAAAATGACCCATTCACTCCTACTAGAATGAGGCCTACAGGCTTACTCATCTTTTTTAAAGTTCCACTGCTGTGTGCTCAACTTATCCTTGGCCTACATCAGTTAGATGTAGAGTGCTGCACAGCGCAGGAGTGGTGACTGCGCTGGATGTGTGTGCGCCTGGGAAGGGTACAGTACAGCAATACAGTAGCGCTATGCAGTACAAGCATGTTTTGTGCATGTACTGAATATATGTACGCCTGCAAGGAATACATTACATAAGAGATGTAGTTCTGTGCATTGCGTGTGTAATGAAGGCATGTACTGGGGTGTACGTGTGCTTCCGAGAAGTACAATGCATGAAGGGCGTAGTGTGTGTGCGAGCAGGTTGTGTGTTTGCAAATAGCACACCATGGCACAATACAGAGATGATACAGTACTGAGCAGTGTGCACAGAACAATTGTGTGTGCTGGATGTATGTGTGCCTAGAGTGGCACAATACATGGAGGGGACAGTACTGGACAGTATGTCGGATGTGTATGCACACAGAGTGCAAGCATGCTTGCAATGGTACATTACATGGAGGACCCTGGGTTAAATTTTGAGAAGACCAGGCTTGCCTGGTCAAAACAGGAGGAGCAGAGGAATCGACCAGACAGATGTGTATTGCTGCATTCCTGTAAGCTGGGTGGGACACACTGGAGGAAGGGAGAGAGACTCCCACTGTACACTTTAAAATGGTGCTCTTTGATTCAGTGACAGATCACAAGGAAGGGGCCTGGACACATGGCCACCAGTGAATGGGGAATAACCCTGAGCACATTACTAGGAGGGTGGGACAGGGATTTGCTAGATTAACACTAGAGTCTCAAGGGGAATTGTGTTGCTTATGAAAGTCGTTATTTCTTTGAATGTACAGAAATAAAATACTTTTTTCATATAAAAGAAAGTATTTGACTCGGCATTAATTTATTGAAATTAATGAGTGCACTTTGAGTTATGAGTCGTGTTCTCTTGTTCACTAACCCCGCCTCCCATCCTCCTTCCCCCTCCCCCCAGGGAGCCTTTGATTGCGGTTACACAGCTATCACAGAGTCAAGTGCAGTTGCTCAGGATCCATAGTAGGTCGGGCCTTGTGACATCAGGAGTGAAAGACCTCAATCACCATGGTTGGGCGCAGCAGCCCCTGCCTTGCCCCCTGCCCCTCTGAAAGGGGTTTTGACACTTTATTGTTAATGTAGAATGCAATTCGTCTATACCTCGAGACTGCCTCAGAGCAGCTTCTACTTAAGACCACTCATTGTATGTAACTGTGTTGAAAAAATAAGTACATTTTAATAATAATGGTCTCTATCCAGCTGCATGAAGTATTAAAACCATGACACAGAGAATCCGATCACAAGGAAGATGAATTCGTTTGAAGGTAAGTATACTGCAGTTATTATAAGTTCCATTACATAAAATAGCTCAAGTATGTGCTCAGTAAGGCGAGCACAAAAACCGAAAGTGAAGGAGAAGTAGAAAAGTGAGACACACAGGGGTCTGGAACAGTCAAAGAGGAAAAAGAGAAGCATGGGAGCCTGATAAAAATAGGAAAAATCAAAGCCCTGACAGTTAACATCCCATTAAACAGAAATAAGAAGTATTTCCCATAATCTACCACATTGTGCAGACACAGGACTCTTCAGTTACCCGTTCAGCTACACCAGAATTCACAGTTTGCCCACGGCGGTCCTCATTGCCTTTGCCATGCCACGTCACCTCAGCAGTCTCTTGCCCATCTTTGCCGAAAACTACCCAGGCATGGTCCTCCGACAACGCCAAGTGAACGTCTGGGAGGCCCAGGGCCTGGCAAGCCCCCACTACTGAAAAAGCCACTCCGGAACTGTCTAGTTTGGTGCCTGAATAAAAAGAAAACAACATTAAAAACACAAAGCAAGAACATAAACAGCAAAAGCTTTAATCTGACAGTGAATACTTTTTGTTAGTACAGAGCTTAGTGTACATAGTCGAAAAGTGAAGAGCTGAAGCCTAGACGTCTAAATTCTAGTGCTCTGACCAAGCTGTTCAGTTCCACTCCTGATTCCTATACTAAAATACCTCATTCACGGTGCACAATCTTTTGCCTTCTTGAGTAGAGCTGTCTCTGAAACAGCAGCATCAAAACAATACCAGTATGACAGCAGCTGAAATTCACTGCACCCAATGGCAAGAATTTTTCACTTTAAAGACCAAAAGTAGGAAAAGCAGAGGATAGGAAGTGAGATTTAAAGGGCTGATCTTGGAATTTTCAAAATTAAGAACATACAAGCAGGCATGCCCTGTAAAAAAGAATGGGAAGTACTGGCAAAAGCATGGATACACAGAAAGGAGAAAACCAGCAGAACAAGAATTCTCTGCTGAAAGAGGGCCAGCCCATTGTGAGAAGACATGGACACTGCATGTCCTGCTAAACAATTCAAGTCTTGAGACAAACCAGTGCAACCATAAACAACCAAGTGGGCTTGCGAGATATTGCAATGTTGGTAGCGACTGGATAGCTTATGTTTAACTTTATACTGAGGGGGAAAATGTACAAATACAGAGGAGTTTATTGAGGACCACAAAAGCATTCAGATAAGCATTTGCCTTTGGACTATTCTGCTGTTCAAGTGCATTATTACATTCTTGGTTACTAATCTTTCTCAAAAGAAATCCATGAACAATGAAGTGCAAGATTCCAAAAATAGCCCCTATGTTGTTCTTCTGTGTGACATTTTAATCAAGCCTGCCCAATCGTATAGATCCATGCAGAGTTCAGCCAAACACAGTATACTTACCCGTCCATTTTCAAATTAAAGGCACAGTCTCTGTAATGAAGCTTGTGTGACATGACTCTCACAGGACATCATATACTGTGGCTTTTCTCATAAAGAAATATAAAACATTACCTACACTGCTCAATGGCTAATCCTTTCTTAAGCACACACTTGCAATAATTCAAGGACAAGACTCTTAGGGAGTTCGGACACATTCAATGTAAGCATCTGGGTCACTGCGATTAATTTCAAACTATTACACAGGAAAATGCATACACGTTCTTAAACAGTTGAAAAGAAGTGACATAGAACCCATATTCTCTACACACTTCAGGCACAGCCAACGCATCCTCCAAACGGATTATGGGCATGAGGTCTCCCTACACCAGAGCAACTAAGCCGTTTCCATGTTGTCAACCACAGTACTCAGATGATGGAAGCCAGTATTGCAATGGATCACTCTAGGAAGGGATTACTCTATTCTGGGATTATGGCTCTTCCCACATGCACATGTGCTTAATGATGAGACAGAAGCAACAGGAGTTGAACCTGCTTGTCCAATTTTGGAATGTTGTTAAGCTTGATTACCTTTCAGCTAAACCCCTTAGATACTGGAAAGCATTTAAGATGGTACAGATGGTCGTATCTGGGGGCATTATGAGCAATTTATGCTTAGCACCTAGCTTTATCTATTATCTGTGCTGTTAGCATCAGAATCCAATGACCTGTCTATGTCTTTACTCTACCTTCACTGAAGCAATCTGGATACAAACTGGGTTCCTCTCTCTCATTGTTCTTTTGACATGTCAATTCCCCGAATCCAGACTTCCCTTCACACCCAGACATGCTTTATCATGCCTCAAACCACTCAAATGTCCAAGCAACTACCACCGCCCTTTACCTCTTCCGCTCTCCTCCTCCTTCCAATACTTTCATATTGCCAACTAAACCATCATCCACCATTATATTTGAACGCCGTTGATCTTTGCCCTGTGTCCATAGAACAGGAAAGAACGTTACTGGTTCATTATTTCACCAACTTTCCACCTCCCTCCCTCCCTCCCAAAAATATCCTCTAACTTCATTTACTCCAACCCCACAGATCTTCACACAGTCTGAAATATTAACAACTATTTAAACTGCATGGTCACTAACATGCTCTCCAAAATAGAAATTCTTTACCCTCTACATCCTCATAAACCCTATCCACCCACTTCCAATTTCACTCTGGTTCCATTCCTACTTGTTAGCATGCTGTCTGTGGTCACACATTGTTGACCAACTCGACATCCTGGATTAACAAAAATCTTTCTTTAGGACAACAGCCAGAGGCAAAGTCATCACTCTAGTCTACAAGTTCACCCTCCACTTCCCAAGAGTTGAACTTGTAATAGGCAACCTCGCTTAACACCTACAAGTCTAATGCAGCCTTACCGATGGATGCAGACATTACATAATCTATCTGTATACTCCTTCATAAGGGAATAATATTCCACCTCCTATCAATCAAGTGCTTGGTCACCAATCACATTTTTGCCAACTACTTGCCTCAACTCCTGATCTCTGAAGGCAACCTCATCCTGCTTGGAGATCTTAATATTTGGGCTCGCCAACCTAACTACTGAAGCACCAAATCAGCAAAGTGGAGGTGCTGGACCTTAAGTAGCTTGCCTGTGGCCCAAATCGCAGGTAAAGCCACACCATAGGCCTCTTATTCTCAGCTGGTTCCAATGCTGCCCACTGCCTTTAGCACATACCATTCCCCAAGTCAGATCCCCCGAGTATTCCCTTCCTATTCATTCCCCTCAAAATATGCCCCAACCTACAACCACCATGTTGATCTCAAAGAGAGTTTGGAAAAGAACTATCTGCTCTGTCCATGGCCTCCTCCATCTCAGATGTAAGGTGCTACCACTGCCGCTATTCCCCACTGTACCATTGTAGGGAACTGGAATTTTGTTGCAGCTGTCCCCCCCACTTTTTGCCCCCTTTAGAACTACTAGATGCTGGTTTTCGCCTGACAGTGCACTGAGGCCTTCTAACTAGACCTCAGTGCCAATGCTCTTTCTCTAAAACAAGGAAACTGCTCAATTGTTCCCCAATTGGCAAGACCTTTTGCACCTTCGTAAGTCCCTAGTAAATGGTACCTCTGGTACCTAGGGCATGGGTACTAAAGAGGGCCCCTAAGGGCTGCAGCATGTATTGTGCCACCCTAAGGGACCCACCATCAAACTCATGCAGACTGCTATTGCAGGCTGCGTGAAATGGTGCAGACAAACGTAAAAACACGACATGGCACACACCCTGTGTGCCATTCCCCCAGACACTGCATGCAATATGTCAGTTACCCGTACAGCAGGCCTTATAGCCCTAAGGCAGGGCACATTATATTACATGTGAGGACATATCTGCATGAGCAGATATGCCCCTGTGTTGTCTAGTTCAATTGCTAGAGAGAACAAGTGAACAGGGAAGCCATCTTAAGTATATGTACTGGCATTGGTCATGTTCCCCAGCTACATGATGGCTTCACTAAAACCTATGGCATTTGGTATCAACCATCTCGTCTTAATAAATCCCTGCTGATGCCAGTAGGGGATTTATAAAACATGCACCCAAAAGGCGCCTTAGAGGTACCCTCTGAAAACCTACCAGCCTCTTAGTGTGCTGGCTGACTGGTATCGTCCAGCCTGCCACCAAAGACCTGTTTCTGACCCCTTGCAGGTGAGAGCCCACGCTCTCGGAGGCTAGAAACAATGCCTGCTCCAGAGAAAGGTGTTCATACCTCCTCCAGCAGGATGGCTAGTGAATCTGCATACCAAGATCGCGGACTTCAAAGCCCCTGCCGCCTTTGATATGTAACCCCGGCTTTCCCAGCCCTGGGTGATGCCACTCCCTGCCCTGAGGCCCATTTGGCAGCAGGCCAGGCAGGGAATGAGCTATGCAAGGAGGCGTGGTGCACTACCAGGCCAGTCACACCCCTAATGTGGGCTGCCTGATGTGCCCCACAAATATAAAAATACCTGTTATTTTCCTAAAATTGGTATCAAGTTTCTTGAGTGCGTCTCATTTATTGACTTTGTGTTCAACAAAAGCTTAACACTATCCTCTGATAAGCCTACACTGCTCAACCACACTACCACAAAGAGAGCATTTGTGATTATTAATTTAAGCCCTGTAAGCCAATAAGGGTCGTCTGGACTTTCTACATAGTGTACCTCGTTTTGGTACACTACATAAAAAGCCAGCCTTTTACAGCCATTATATGCTCAAAGCTAAGCAACCTCATCACATCTGTGATAAAGTTGCACCAACAAAGTAGATCAACTACACACCCAAAGAAACTTTGGAGGGTGTTCTTCAAAGGATGGAAGGGGGTGTTTAAAGCCCCAGCCCAGCCCAGTCCAGCCCAGCCCAGCCCAGCCCAGCACAACCCAGCCCCATGCTGTACTGTGATGCTCCATCCCTTCACCAGCTGCAGCAGGCAAAAAAAAAAAAAAACACCCAAAGAAACTCACCAAATGAATCTCTCGTAATACCCTCTAATAAAAGCACACTCTCTGCTCTCTCAAACAGGCATGTCAGGACTACTGCTCCTCAGACTGACAAGAAAACTCACACAAATAAAAGCTACTTTAATCTCTTGATGTGAACTTTTCCCAAATCAGCAAAAGAGCTCACAAACTGTCCACCCTGCCAGATCAGCTTCCACAACTCCTCTCTCCAATGACCACTGGGAAGAACTCTGAATGTATTATCAGGGGTGTGGAATTTAATAGCATATCTACTTGTCCATGGGGCAGGTTGCTTCATAAATCTACTTGTCCTGTAACAAAATCCACTTGTCCCTTTTGTGCCATGTAATGCGGCGACAAATTATGGCAGCAATCTCATTATATAAGAGCTCTGAAATAGCCTCTCTGATTATGCCAGGGCTCCTTCCATAGTATGGTTTCAATACTAGCAATTTCCTTATGTTGCCACGTTTCCACAGATCTACATACTGGGGCTGAAGGTAATGGTACGCAAGAGTTCCAGGGTTGGAATGCCCTTTTGAGTCTGTGCAAACCTACTAACTTGCATGTTTTTAGGGTTTTCATCAACTCTTCTCTAATCTTTTCACATACTGAGAAAGGTTGGATATTTACTCCTGACAATGGCAGACATAAAACTTCTTCCAGGGTTGGGAAAAAAGTGGTTGGAGGGAAAGTGAACTTGCAAACACTCAGATTTTCGCATGAGCAATTCTACACCTGCATATTTGCTCATGCTAAAATGCAGTTCACATATTTTCTAGGAGTATTATTTCTTGGCCTACTTCTGTAAAGTCTTGTGAATTCACTAAAGTCATATCTGCACTTAATCCAAGGACATGGGTTCACTTAATTTAATAATTGGGCCCTTAATTCGGTCTGGCGTTAACCATGACCTTTTGTGTTTATTAAAATTTTGTCTCTCCCTCTCTCTGTCTATCGGCTAGCTTCACTGTGAGTGACAGCATTCTGTTCTTTCACAAGGAGCATATCGACCCACATTCGTTTTGTTCAGTGCCAGGAACTACTGTGAAATGTGTGCTTTTTCAGACCAAATTTTTTTTGCTTTTGCCAATGCTTGTTATAATGGTGAGGGCCGGGGGGCGTGGCTGACCGCCTAACATGGCGGACGTGTCATGGTGAGGCTCCGGACCCTCGGGGGGGGTGGAGGCCCTGCATAACGCACATCCTGCAGGTCTTCACCGACTCAGACCCCCGGAAGGTGCTTCTGACAACGCGCACCGTGATCCCCGACCGGAGGGGGCCCGAACGGACACCGAAAACCGGAGTGGGGCAGACGGAGAGCGGAGCCGCGCACGGCCTGCAGGGGAGGCGGGGCTCCGAGCGGGACTCGAGTGATCCGAATGCCGAACAGAGCGCGCCGCACCTGAGGGTCCTGGACGAGCCGAGGAATTGAAGCACTGTCCGGCAGGCGACTGACTCGAGGACTGGGCAGTGCCGTGAAAACCCCCAGCACCGCCACAGACGATCATCCCTGATCGCCCAACATCGCCCTGCGGTGGGCCTTGGCGGTGAGTGGGGCATCGTGGACGGGGGCCGGTGGGAACTGTGAGACGGCCCCCCGAATCGCCTAAACAACGGCGCGACGGGCTCTGCACACTGAGCCGGGGAGGAGAGCTGCGGGGAACAGTGGTGGGCGCCGCTACATACTGCGGAGCGGGGGTGCTGGGACCAGATTTGGCGCCTCTCCCCCCTGCATAATACTCACCCAACAGCGCTGCTCTGCGGGGCCCGACGCGGCCTAGACGAAGATCAACCACTGACACAGGCCGCGCGACTGGGACCCCGCGGGTGCTGCCCCCCGAATGCCACGGATCGGACATAAAAGGAGGAAGGGGCCAGAAAGGCCGCAAAAATCCAACACACTGCTTGGCTCCTGGAGGGGCCCAGAACGTAGGGGGGTCTGTTCTGAGTTGCTAGAGAGGGACACAGATTCGTTATGAGAGGGCAGAAACGCTTGAAGAGGGGGCACGATCTACCCGCTGATTTGCTCACTATCGAGACCCGAGGGAGAGAAATCCCTGGCAACGCACTCTGTATAAGCCTCTGGCCTGGCCTACCCGGCGTAGTGTGCGCACAATAGAAGGAGGGTTCTAGACCGGACTGGGGTTCTCTCTGGTCTCCCCTGGTCCCCCTCTAACCTCCCCCCTCAGAGGTGGCAAAGGACAGACCCCACTCAACTTGCCCCCCCGCAGACGGCATGGGCAGGCTCAAGGGGAAACAACTGGACGGACAGCCCCAAACGGGCGGACACACTACCGTGCCTGAGGCCTGCGGCGAGCCCCCGTCTCCAGAAGCAGGCACGTCGGACGAAACAGAGCAAGCCCCAGACAAGCTTGACTTAATCCTACGGGAGATCCGGGACTCTAGATCGGCCCTAGAACAACAAATAGGGTCCCTGGCCTCCAACCTTATGCTGCTCAAGGCTGACCATGGCAAGCTCGCGGACACGGTTCAAGAGCAGGGAAGAGCCCTGGGTGACCTGGAACCCCGTGTCACTACCGGGCAAACGAATTTACAACGCCTACAACAACAAGTTTCTGGCCTCCAAGATAGGGTGGAAGACGCAGAAGACAGGAATAGGCGCAACAATATACGCGTCATTGGCCTACCGGAACGATGCGAAGGTCCTAAAGCGGCGGACTTCATGGAGGCCTGGTTTAAAGAACACGTGGCCCAGGATGGACTCTCGCCTTACTTTTGCATAGAACGGGCCCACCGGATACCGACAGGTGCTCCGAGGGCGGGTGCGCCCCCACGCACACTCATCGTTAAAGTACTCAACTATAGGGACCGCGACGTCCTGCTGCAAAAAGCAAGGGATAGAACACAGATACTGTACGAAAACCACCGTATTTCTCTGTACCCAGACTACACAATCCTGGTACAGCGACAACGTTCAACGTATTATGCTGTGAAGAAAAAGCTCCAGAAGGCTCAACTGAAATACGCCTTATTATTCCCGGCAAGACTGAAGGTCATCTACGATAAAAAGTCCTACTTTTTCGACAGTCCGAGCGATGCCGAGGAATGGTTGGAGGTAATGGACGTAGGGCAGAGCCAGGACGATCGCTCCGGGACACTCCCAGGGCCGCACCAGATCGCAGAAACAAGAACGCAGTCGGCCCCGGTTGACTGAGCAGAGGAAGAACAGCCCCGGCCCGTCCCGGGAGAGACGACAGAGGGACATGGCAGAGGCGGTGTCACTGGTGGGGGCATTCCGAGACGACGGCAACAAGATCCTCACAGACTCTGAGGGCAGTACACTGCAATCGGACTCCGAACATAGTATTACCTTGTTTCCATCGGTCACATCGCAAACTATCGACGACCTTGTGGACAACTGAGTCATAACATAAGCAACCTACAGTTTGCATATAGGAGACAGTTCAGATATACCATGTGACTATCTTCCATATCAAATCACTGAGCTGATATGTAGGGAAATACCCGGGGACACGAACTTACTGTCCGTGGATGTTGTCGAAAAGAAGGGAATAGGGGTACCTGCTACTTACCATGGGGTGTGGCCGCCCATGGACAGGAGGTCAGAATGGGAGGATCCTCTCGGGGTTCGCCTTGTCTCCCCTGGGTCGGGTCTTAAGAGGGCAGCAAAATACTAGACCTGGGCTGATTATCAGATATGGTCCTAATTGGGGTTTCAAACTCCCCCCCGGTCCCGTTGAGCCCTGGAACTCCGTGCACCCGCCGGCTCGATGCAGAAGGCGTCAGCACACCCCCCACAGAGCGTATGCACCGTTATGTTAGAATTGAATGTTAGTTTCGATAGTTGGGCCCAGCACAGTTTCTAAGCTGAGCCATGTATTGTTAGGACAGTTAATGGGGTACCCCTGGTCTACACTGACACACACACACTATATACCACTGAGATCTAACCCTACGTTGTACCTATGCCTAGAGAGTATACCACTGTAGGCTCCTACAATCTAATAACCTGGAATGTGCGAGGGATGGGATCCGTACACAAGCGACACCGGGTCCATGCATACCTCCTCAGACGCAAAGCGCACATTGTCCTCTTACAGGAATCACACCTGACTGACACAGAAGCCCAGAAGACCCGTAAGAAGTGGCGGGGACAGATGTACTCTACTAACTACTCGGCCTTTGCTAGGGGGGCCACCATTTGGATAAGGCATGGAGTTCCATTTGTAGAACTGGATCGTCGCACAGACGACCAAGGACGGTACATTCTTATAAAAGGCACCCTGGATGGTATACCGATGGTTTTGGGGAGTATCTACGCACCAAATTTCGATTAAGAAAAATTCTTCCAGAAGCTGGGTACAGCCTTAGCTGGATGGGACACACTCCCGTGGGTGCTGGGAGGGGATTGTAACACGGTCCTTGATGTTGCCCTAGATAGATCACACACCCCATTACACGGTGCTCTCACCTCTAAACTAGCGGAGATTTTTAACACATGGTTGACAGGCTGGGGGTTATTAGATGTCTGGCGCCGTTTATATCCCACACACAGGGAATACTCCTTCTATTCCCCAGTACACCAACTTCATACTAGGATAGATCGATTCCTCTGCTCCAACACCTTATTGTCCCAGATCCACCACTCCACTTATTTGGCGAAAACCCTATCTGACCACAACCCCCTTGAGATCTCACTTACCTGGGGCAGAGTACCAACCCCAGTGCCCACCTGGAGTCTGAGACCGCAGCTGCTGGATGACGCTCCATTTCGTTCCACCATCTCCGACACCCTCACTAAATACTTGGATGAAAATTGGAACACTGCTTCCTCCCGTCTGATTGAATGGGATGCACTCAAGGTGGTAGTAAGGGGAGCCGCAATTGGCAAGGTAGTGGGGGCCCGTCAGGAACTACACCAGAAATTGTTAAGGGTTGAAAGCCAGCTGAATACCCTAGAACAAGAGGCAGTGACCGACCCTAATAAAAAGAAGGCCCTGCAAAACGCCCATATTGATCACGCTGACACACTTGAGACATTGAGGATCATTGACCATAGAGCCTACATACAACGAACGCATTCAGAAGCAGACAGCGCAGGGACACTCTTGGCCCGTATAGTAGCGACAGACCCGAACCTACGGTTATTACCCAGGTGAATATACCCACTGGCGTGTACGGCACGCACACAACAAGAGATCAATGACACCTTCTGTACGTATCTCAGTGCATTATATTCCAACCCTATAAGAGATACGGATGAGGACGTAGACGATTTTCTGAGAGACCTGCCTATACCCTCCTTAGCTGGTGATATACAGTCTGAACTAAAAGGTCCCATCACACAGCACGAGATACGTGCCGCAATCAAGGGCCTCAATCGGAACAAGGCACCAGGAGCCGACGGTCTGCCCATTGAGTTCTTACACCTACTCCGAGTTACTCGTCCCTAAACTAGAGGAAGTCTATAACGAGGCGTTGAAGGTTGGCTATCTACCCCCTTCCACTATGCAAGCCCTGGTTATATCGCTCCTTAAGCCGGGCCGAGATGGCACAGATATCAAATTACAGACCCCTTTCCCTTTTAGCCACTGAATTTAAAATCCTAAGCAAAACACTTGCAAACCGCATCCAACCACACCTTACTACCCTCATACACCAGGACCAGTGTGGGTTTCTGCCGAACCGCAGCACGTCCCTAAACAATAGACGACTACACTACGTCATGACTACCACCCCGGCGGCCTCACGCAAACGCGGGATGCCTGGCACTAGATTTGCGCCAGGCCTTCGATTCCCTCACATGGGAATATATGTTTGCTGCCCTACAGCGCTTCGGTCTACCGGCCGAATACCTTCGATGGGTCCGTCTATTATATACCTCACCTTCGGCAAGCACGCACGGGTCAGTATATCTCCAGAGAATATACAATACACAGGGGCACCCGGCAGGGAGGCCCGTTATCCCCCTCTTATTTGTCCTGGCGCTCGAACCATTACTGATTACCCTACGGCAGTCAGCAGACCAGCTAGGGATTCCCATAGATGGCGCTATCCACCTCACTTCTGTATACGCGGATGATATCCTTCTTTATCTCCGGGATCTAATGGTGGAGGACACTCCCCTCCCCGCTGTCTTCCATAGATTCGGACGGCTGTCGGGACTACACATTAACTCCGGGAAATCAAATGCCTTTTTCTTCCAAGGGGGACCTCGCCCGACTGAAATACACTTTGGTACATACATCTTACCGGTGGCATGCGATACATTCAGATACCTGGGAATACAAGTGTACAGAACATCGCCGGACATGCTGAGTGGCAACCTGGGAAAAGCCGTGGCATCGCTTACGCTCCAGCGTGGCCTTCTGGTCGTCCCTACCCCTCTCGGTGATGGGACGGATAGCTATTTCAAAGATGATAGTACTCCCACGCCTATTGTACTTTTTACAAATTTGCCCATAGTAGTCCCCCAAGCTGTCTTTAACACGCTCAATACCCTGCTAGTGGAACTCATATGGGGCACAGGACGCCGCAGAGTGAGCTTACAGAAACTACAACTAGATAATCGACACGGGGGGTTGGGGGTCCCAGATCTCAGAGCATACTACTTCGCTTGCCAAATTCAGTGGTTATCTTACTGGGCCGCAGGGAGGAACCTACACGAAATAGGGTTCACACCCAGAGATATTCACAAGGGAAGACTACATTCCCTGATCCTGCCTCGAACTAAAATCCCGCGGGAGCCCTCCTCTGCTGAAGACGGCATTGCAATGCTGGAAGAAGGCACTTAAATATACCCAAGATGTAGTACCGTACTCGGCTAATATCCCTTTATTAGGGATCCCTACCCCTGGAGGCAGTCTTACTATGGATAGAATCAAATCTTGGGTAGAGTCAGGGATGACAACTGTTAGAAATGGGGGTCTCTAGTTGGCAATGGCTGGCCACTGTCCAAGTAGGGACCCTTCTTCCTAAGTCAGAGTGAGAGGGCTACCCTCTTTAATACCCCTGCTCAACCCTGTGGTAACGTAGCACGAGCAGGTAGGCTTATCTCAGAGGCAGGGTGTGAAGCATTTATGATCATACACAGTAACACAGTGAGGAACACTACAAAGGGACACCACACAAGTAGTTATTATAAAAAATAAGTATCTTTATATAAAGGCAGATTTATCACAAGACCAATAACTGTAAAAGCCACAATACTGTCAAAAATAGGATAGCTGTTGAAGGGCTGTCAAAAATAGTTCAAAGGTTGCAAAAATAAGGTTCAAGTTCAAAGCAGTGGTCTCTGCGACCCTTTCTTTCACAAAGTACCTGGGTTTAGTAGCAAAACCAACAAAGTGTCGCAAATAAGCTGTAGCGATGATTCTCGGCACGCGAGGCCGGCGATGCGTTGAAATCCTTGCCGCAAGGGAGGATGATGCGCCGATCTGCGGGATGCGTGCGGAGATGATGCGACAAACTTCTGCACGCTGGACCGCCGATGCGATGACTTTCTTGCCGCGGGGGAGAAGTCGATGCGGTGATCCTGTTGCGCTGTGCGATCGTGTTGCGATGCGACGACAAGACGCTCCGCGAGGGAGCGACGAAATTCGGTGCGATGCGATCAAAGTGGCGAACGCACGGCGTCCGCACTGCGATGTCTCGAAGCGATGATTTCTTTCAGGGTTGCAAGTGCGCGGCGACAGCAGCGCGATGATCTTTCCAGCGCGTCTCGGCTGCAGCGGCTCGCAAAGGGGCGTCAGCGATGGTTTCGGGTTGCGGGCCCTCGGCGGCAGTAGCGCGATGATTTTCCCATCGCTCTCGACTGCAGCGGCCCGCAAAGATGCGTTAGCGTCGATTTCTTACCCTCTTTTCTCTGATGCAGACTAGAGGCCCTGGAACTCACAGGAGCCTCCTCAGCAGATAGCAGTCCTCGCAGGGAGGGAGCAGGAGGTTGGTGGTGGAGTCTGATGTGCCTGAGACTCTAGCAGGACGCTAGCTCTTTTCCTAGCCCTTGGGTGATTGCTGTACAAAAATAAAAGTTCTCTCAAGAGTTCCTTTTCCTCTTCTTCAAGGTCCAGTGGTCACTGCTGCAGGCCAGTGCAAGAAACAACACACAGCACAGGGACAGTCACTTCCTGCAGATTCCTCCAGTGGCACGGACAGAGTTTCCTCTCCAGATCCAAAAGCAATACAAAATGTAGGGGCTTGAGCACAGACATTTATACCCCAAAAGCCTTTGATCCTTGAAGCTACCAGTCACTGAACCTAGCCAGAACCAGTTCTGCTCAGGCCTGGAGCACTTTGTTTACCAGGCTGCATCCTTCCTTTCAGAAAGAGGGGGTCTGCTAGCAGACACACAGTGGGAGGTGGAGCCAGCATTCACCTTGCCAGGCACAGCCCTATTCAGGTCAAGGAACCACCCCTCCCCACACTCTAAATGCAGATCTCTCTATTCAACCCAGGTCCGACTCAGCCTGTCCTGCCCCTCTAAAACCAGACAGCCAATACACATAACGGCAGAGCACACTGGAAGGCTTAGGCAAGAAAATACCTACTTTCTAAAAGTGGTATTTTCAAACACAGAATATAAAAATAAACTTCACTAAAAGATGTATTTTAATATTCTGAGCTCAGGCATACTAAATTCGTTTTTCTACCATGTTCCTGGGGTCAGTTAGGACTATAGCATGTAATAGTCAAACGGCCCATTCTATCCTATGAGGAACAGGTAGCCTTACAGTAGTGAAAAACGAAATGGGGCATAATTCACTACCAGGGCATGCTACACACACCAAGGCATGTCCTGCCTTACACATACAAGGCACCCTACCATAGGGGTGACTTACAGGATGCTAAGGGAAGGTTCAGGGGCTGGGAAGTGAGTGCACTTCACAGCCAAGATGGCAGTTCTGGACTGCACACAGACACTGCAGTGGCAGGTCTGAGACACTTTACAAGCTGCTTCTGTGGGTGGCACACATCAGTGCTGCAGGCCCACCAGCAGCATTTGGTTTACCAGCCCTGGGCACACATAGGCCACACTACTAGGGACTAACAGGTAAACCAAATAAGCCAATCAGGGATATACCAATTCACATAGACATATTTATACAGGGAGCATTCGTGCTGTGACGAATGGCAGTGGCACAGCGCCCAGAGCATCTAACACCAGTAAAACAGAGGAGACAACAGCGAAAAATGGAAGGGAGACCCACGCCAATGGTGCCAGGTCTAATACACGTCCCCTCCAGCTGAAATGTGGGGAGAACTACCCATCCCCTTGGAAGTTCTCATCGCTAAGGCGGAAAAATCTGGACAGACCATCAGCATTGGCGTGTTCTGTACCAGGGCGGTGTTCCACCGTGAAGTCCATACCCTGTAGGGAAATGGACCACCTCAACAACTTGGGATTCTCACCCCTCATCTGCATCAACCATCTGAGGGGCCTGTGGTCTGTCTGAACCCGGAAGTGAGTCCCAAACAGGTATGGTCTCAGCTTCTTCAGTGCCCAGACCACAGCAAATGCCTCACGCTCAATTGCACTCCACCTCTGTTCCCGTGGAAGTAACCTCCTACTGATGAAGGCTACAGGTTGGTCTAGTCCCTCCTCATTTATCTGTGACAGAACGGCCCCCACCCCATGCTCTGAAGCGTCTGTCTGGACAACAAATTCCTTAGCAAAATTGGGCGCCTGGAGTACGGGTGCTGTACACATAGCAGTTTTGAGGGCATCAAAGGCTTTCTGACAGGTGTCAGTCCAGTTCACAATCTTTGGCCGCTTCTTGGAAGTCAGCTCAGTCAAGGGTGCAACAATGTTGCCATACCCCTTGACAAACCTCCTGTAATAACCCGTGAGTCCTAAGAAGGCCCTCACCTGGGTCTGGGTCCTTGGGGCTCCCAAGCCAGGATGGTTTCAATCTTGGGCTGCAGGGGCGCCACCTGGCCGCTCCCCACCTGGTGTCCCAAGTACACCACAGAACCCTGCCCAATCTGGCACTTACTGGCCTTGATTGTGAGGCCTGCTCTGCGCAGCGCCATCAACACTTCCCAGAGGTGGCGCAAGTGGTCCTCCCAGGAGGAACTAAACACTGCAATGTCATCCAGGTAGGCGGCACTGAAAGCCTCCAGCCCAACCAACACCTGGTTGACCAATCTCTGGAAGGTGGCAGGGGCATTCTTCATCCCAAAGGGCATCACACGGAACTGGTAGTGCCCATCTGGTGTGGAGAATGCTGACCTCTCCTTTGCCCCATCAGTTAAGGCGATCTGCCAGTACCCAGACGTCAGATCAAACGTGCTGAGGTACCGGGCAGCCCCTAACCGGTCTATGAGCTCATCAGCTCTGGGGATGGGGTGCGCGTCGGTCTTGGTGACCGAATTGAGACCTCAGTAGTCCACACAGAACCTAAGTTCAGGAGTGGCACCAGGCGTCGCAGCTTTTGGTACCAAGACCACGGGGCTGGACCAGGGGCTGCTAGAGGACTCAACCACCCCTAGGGCGAACATTTTGGAGACCTCCTCCTTAATGCAAGCCCTGACCCTGTCAGTTACCCTGTAAGCCTTGTGCTTGACAGGAGAACTGTCCCCGGTATCCACCTCATAGACGCACCAATCAGTGACACCAGGTACCAGGGAGAACAAATCAGAAAATTGCCCCAACAGGTGGTGACAATCTCTCTGCTGCTCAGGGGTCAGTGTGGTGGAGAGGATCACACCCTCCACTGACCCATCCTTCTCTTCTGCACACAGGAGGTCAGGGAGAGGCTCACTTCTCCTCCTCAACCCCATCATCTGTGGCAAGAAGCATGCCCACTTCAGACCTCTCAAAGTGGGGCTTTAGGCGGTTCACATGCAGGACCCGCAAGGGGTTCCTGGGAGACTGAAAGTCCACCAAGTAGGTAACTGGACTTTTGCGCTCCACCACCTCAAAGGGACCGGTCCACTTATCTTGGAGCGCACAAGGCTCCACTGGGGCCAGTACCCAAACCTTCTGACCAGGTTGAAATTCGACCAGAGTGGCATTCTGGTCGTGCCAACGTTTCATTTCTTCCTGGCTGGCTTCCAGATTTGCCTCAGCAATTTTTCTGAAACGCCGAGTCTGGTTCCTGAAGGCCAACATGTAACTAAATACATCTTGGGGAGGTTTCCTGGGAGATTGCTCCCAGCCTTCCTTGATCAGACTCAGAGGTCCTCTAACCGGGTGGCCATAGAGGAGTTCAAAGGGACTGAACCCCAAGGACTTCTGTGGCACCTCACGGTAGGCAAACAACAGGCATGGCAAGAGGACGTCCCACTTACGCCTCAGGGGCTCTTCTAGGCCCATGATCATGCTCCTTCAAGGTCCGGTTGAACCTTTCAACCAGACCATTACCTTAGGGGTGGTAAGGAGTGGTGAACTTATACGTTACCCCACACTCCTTCCACAGAGACTTCATGTACTGGGAGATGAAGTTGGTCCCCCTGTCAGACACCACCTCTCTGGGGAATCCCACACGGGAGAAAATCCCCATCAGTGCACGTCCCACCACGGGGCCGTCACTGTCCTGAGCGGGATGGCTTCAGGGTACCGGGTGGCATGGTCCACCAAGACCAGGATGAACCTGTTGCCCATGGCTGTCTTGGGGTCCAGAGGTCCCACAATGTCAATGCCCACTCGCTCAAATGGGGTACTTACAACTGGAAAGGGCTGGAGTGGGGCCTTGATCTTCCCCCCACTCTTCCCACTTGCCTGGCAAGTCTCACAGGTCCTGCAATGAGAGTCTGAACTCTTGTGCATCTGGGGCCAATAAAAGTGGGCGGCCAGCCTCTCAAAGGTCTTGGTCTGCCCCAGATGTCCTGCCAATGGAATGTCATGAGCCAACCCCAGTAGGAAGGTTCTGAAGCACTCGGGTACCACCAGCACACGGGCTGACCCTGGCTCAGCAACCTTAGGCTCCCTATACAGGAGACTTTTCTCCCAATAAATCAGATGTGAACCAGACATGTCACCTTCTGCCTGGGCTGCAGCCTGTCGCCGCATACCCTCAAGAGAGGGGCAAACTCTCTGCTGCTCACAAAATTCCTCCCTGGTGGGTCCCCCTTCCTGCTGCCAATGGGTCAGCTCAGGCAGGTCCCCCAGTTCGGTGATCTGCTCCCCGGTAGGCTCCAGGTCATCCCCCTCAGGGTCTGCTCCTTCCTGGGCCGTGGGAACCAAGGGGGCCGGCTTCCCGCGCCCCTGCCCCTTCTCTCTAAGGCAGGGATCTGGGCCCTACTCTCAGGCTCCAGATCCTTTCCAACACCCTCCTTGGCTGCCATGGACCGAGTGGTAGCACACGCCCACTCAGGCAGACCCAACATCTCTAAGTGAGCCTTCCTCTCCACCGTAGCCCACGGGGAGTCCTCTAAATCATTGCCCAGCAGACAGTCTACAGGCATGGCGGGCCTCACAGCTACCTGAAGAGTTCCTGAGACCCCCCCACTCAAAGGGAACCTGAGCCACCTCACATTGGCTCTCTGAGTTGTCTGCGGACACTACTGGGTAGAATGCATGGGGGACAACCTGCTCTTTGGACACCAACCGGGAGCTGACAGCAGTTACACTGGCCCCTGTGTCTCTTAGAGCCTCCACCCTATGGCCATTGATGGTCACCCACTGCCTGTATTTTTTAGTGTTAGCAGGCAGTGCAGGCTTGGGGACCATCTCAAAGTCCACTAATGAGACAAGGGTCAATTCTACGGGATCCCACCCCATCTTGGGCACCCATCTCCTCCTCTCCCAGGGCTACACTAGCAATCTGGCGGGGTGGTGCACGGGGGTGCACTGGCCCCCCTTGGGGGCACTGGGGATCAAAATATCTGTGGCCCACTTGACCACAGTTGTAACACGTGGGGGCCCCCTGGGAACAGGCCTACCTGTTGGGGGCCCGGTCCTCCTTTCTTGGGGGGCTGGGACACCACTGCTTGGTTCCCTGGGGGATTACTTTGGGGCCCTCGGTGGAACTCCCTCTGTTGACCCTTGTCCCCCCCACTCCTCTGCTGGGGACCCTGCACACCTTTGGCGACGTCTCCCACTGGACCCTTGCGGACCCGGGTGCTCACCCAGCGGTCCGCCTCCTCAGCAAGCTTTCTAGGGTTAGTCAGCTTGCAATCAATTAGGTGCTGGCGTAGCTCAGGAAAACAATTACTAGATAAATGCTCCCATGCAATCAAATCATAAAACTGTGCAAAAGTTTCTACTTTGCTACCTTTTACCCAGCGTTCCATGGCTCTGCAAAAAAGGACACATATTCAACCCACGTGGTACCCTCTAGCTTCTTACAGACCCTAAACCTCTGCCTATACATCTCAGGGGTCAAACCATAGCGGGTCATCAACGCTTCCTTCATGTGGGCATAAACCATCCTACTTTCTGGGGGCAGGTCCAACAAGGTATCCCTCCCCTCACTCACAAAGCGTCCCCACAACCCCGCTCCCCAATCCTTCTCAGGGACCCGGTGGGACACCATGGCTAATTCATAAGCGGCAAACCATTGCCCAATATCTTCACTTTTGTGGAAATCTTTAATAACCTCCTTGGGTATATACACCCTACTCTCAGGGTGTACTACAGGTACGCTGCCACCAGAGGGGAGATTTCCATGCTCTTAGCTTTAATCTCCAACTCCCTCAATACTCTCTCATGCTCAAGCTTCATCCTCATAATCGCAATTTCTAACTTCTTGTTCTCTAGGTCCCGGTGACCATCCATTTTAAGCTTAGCCATCTCCATATTATGCCGCCTATCTCTCTCCCTGTCCTCCAGCTCTTCTGGGGACAGACCCTTAAGCGGACACACTAGAGCCCGGGTTGGAAAGGGCTGGATCTCCTACTAAGTCTACTACATCGCCCTACTGCTCTCCTCCCTCCACAAGCTCTCCTAGATCCTTAGGGGCATCCCTGGCTTCTAGCCAGGCCTTCAGCGCCTTGTAATACTCCTCCCTTCTAGTGAGACCTGTGATAGGGACTGTGAATTGCTTGCAAAAATATTTGAGCTGCTTGGCATTGTAGGTTTCTATTTTCTCTTCTTCCCAGGAGAGATCCTCTGAGGCATTGGATCTGGGCTTGCCCATTGTAGAAATAACTGGCAATATTAATAAAGGACAGAAGAAAACTTCTCAAAAAATGTAAGCGGGTGAAAAATCACCGGCAATATCAATCACAATATAGGATCAAAAAACTTTCAATAAATGAGCGCGGGTGAAAAATCACCGGCAATATCAATCACAATATAGGATCCTAAAAACTCTCAGAAATGTGCGTGGGTGAAAAATCACCAGCAATATCAATCACAATAGGGGATCAAAAAACTTTCAATAAATGGGCGCGGGTGAAAAATCACCGGCAATATCAATCACAATATAGGATCCCAAAAACTCTCAGAAATGTGCGCGGGTGAAAAATCACCGGCAATATCAATCACAATATAGGAGCAAAAAAAAAATCTCAAAAAATGTATGCGGTACGTTATGGTCTGCACTCACTAGTAGTGTACACTATAATTACTGTATGCGATCATAAATGCAAGTCCAGATCCTCACCGCTCACCACCAATGTTAGAAATGGGGGTCTCTAGTTGGCAATGGCTGGCCACTGTCCAAGTAGGGACCTTCTTCCTAAGTCAGAGTGAGAGGGCTACCCTCTTTAATACCCCTGCTCAACCCTGTGGTAACGTAGCACGAGCAGGTAGGCTTATCTCAGAGGCAGGGTGTGAAGCATTTATGATCATACACAGTAACACAGTGAGGAACACTACAAAGGGACACCACACAAGTAGTTATTATAAAAAATAATTATCTTTATATAAAGGCAGATTTATCACAAGACCAATAACTGTAAAAGCCACAATACTGTCAAAAATAGGATAGCTGTTGAAGGGCTGTCAAAAATAGTTCATAGGTTGCAAAAATAAGGTTCAACTTCAAAGCAGTGGTCTCTGCGACCCTTTCTTTCACAAAGTACCTGGGTTTAGTAGCAAAACCAACAAAGTGTCGCAAATAAGCTGTAGCGATGATTCTCGGCACGCGAGGCCGGCGATGCGTTGAAATCCTTGCCGCAAGGGAGGATGATGCGCCGATCTGCGGGATGCGTGCGGAGACGATGCGACAAACTTGTGCACGCTGGACCGCCGATGCGATGACTTTCTTGCCGCGGGGGAGAAGTCGATGCGGTGATCCTGTTGCGCTGTGCGATCGTGTTGCGATGCGACGACAAGACGCTCCGCGAGGGAGCGACGAAATTCGGTGCGATGCGATCAAAGTGGCGAACGCACGGCGTCCGCACTGCGATGTCTCGAAGCGATGATTTCTTTCAGGGTTGCGAGTGCGCGGCGACAGCAGCGATGATCTTTCCAGCGCGTCTCGGCTGCAGCGGCTCGCAAAGGGGCGTCAGCGATGGTTTCGGGCCCTCGGCGGCAGTAGCGCGATGATTTTCCCATCGCTCTCGACTGCAGCGGCCCGCAAAGATGCGTTAGCGTCGATTTCTTACCCTCTTTTCTCTGATGCAGACTAGAGGCCCTGGAACTCACAGGAGCCTCCTCAGCAGATAGCAGTCCTCGCAGGGAGGGAGCAGGAGGTTGGTGGTGGAGTCTGATGTGCCTGAGACTCCAGCAGGAGGCTAGCTCTTTTCCTAGCCCTTGGGTGATTGCTGTACAAAAATAAAAGTTCTCTCAAGAGTTCCTTTTCCTCTTCTTCAAGGTCCAGTGGTCACTGCTGCAGGCCAGTGCAAGAAACAACACACAGCACAGGGACAGTCACTTCCTGCAGATTCCTCCAGTGGCACGGACAGAGTTTCCTCTCCAGATCCAAAAGCAATACAAAATGTAGGGGCTTGAGCACAGACATTTATACCCCAAAAGCCTTTGATCCTTGAAGCTACCAGTCACTGAACCTAGCCAGAACCAGTTCTGCTCAGGCCTGGAGCACTTTGTTTACCAGGCTGCATCCTTCCTTTCAGAAAGAGGGGTCTGCTAGCAGACACAGTGGGAGGTGGAGCCAGCATTCACCTTGCCAGGCACAGCCCTATTCAGGTCAAGGAACCACCCCTCCCCACACTCTAAATGCAGATCTCTCTATTCAACCCAGGTCTGACTCAGCCTGTCCTGCCCCTCTAAAACCAGACAGCCAATACACATAACGGCAGAGCACACTGGAAGGCTTAGGCAAGAAAATACCTACTTTCTAAAAGTGGTATTTTTCAAACACAGAATATAAAAATAAACTTCACTAAAAGATGTATTTTAATATTCTGAGCTCAGGCATACTAAATTCGTTTTTCTACCATGTTCCTGGGGTCAGTTAGGACTATAGCATGTAATAGTCAAACGGCCCATTCTATCCTATGAGGAACAGGTATAGCCTTACAGTAGTGAAAAACGAAATGGGGCATAATTCACTACCAGGACATGCTACACACACCAAGGCATGTCCTGCCTTACACATACAAGGCACCCTACCATAGGGGTGACTTACAGGATGCTAAGGGAAGGTTCAGGGGCTGGGAAGTGAGTGCACTTCACAGCCAAGATGGCAGTTCTGGACTGCACACACACTGCAGTGGCAGGTCTGAGAGACACTTTACAAGCTGCTTCTGTGGGTGGCACACATCAGTGCTGCAGTCCCACCAGCAGCATTTGGTTTACCAGCCCTGGGCACACATAGGCCACACTACTAGGGACTAACAGGTAAACCAAATAAGCCAATCAGGGATATACCAATTCACATAGACATATTTATACAGGGAGCATTCGCGCTGTGACACTGAATGGCAGTGGCACAGCGCCCAGAGCATCTAACACCAGTAAAACAGAGGAGACAACAGCGAAAAATGGAAGGGAGACCCACGCCAATGGTGCCAGGTCTAACAACAACGATTGGAGATTTTTTTAGCGGAGGGATTCTAATGGATCATGGCACGTTCGTACACAATACCGGGGCTTCGGACCATCATTACTTGCTACACGCCACTGTTACACGGTATATCAAGCACATCTGGGCACCCCAACGATTGGAACCCTCACAACATAACTTAGTACACCTATTGTACTCTATGGGGACGGGGGGACATCTAATTAAATGGCTCTACACCGGGGTCAGGGCACACGCGGGCATCTCACTCACTCCACTCAGAGAGCGATGGGCTGAAGACACAGGCTTAGAAATTAACAACAAAACGTGGGAACATATGCTGGAATACCCGAAAACGATCCCCCGTAAAGTTAAACTGAAATTTATTCAAAATATGGTCCTGCATAGATCCTATTTAACGCCACAGAGAATACACTGTATGTTCCCTACGGCACAACACTGCTGTCCACGCTGCAAAGGCGACGAGGCAGACCTCCTCCACATGCTATGGAGCTGTCCGCGTATACGGGAATACTGGAACTCGATACGTCACAATTTGGGAGAGGTCACAGGCATGCCCATTCAGGATAATGTACTAGAGTGCCTCCTGGGGACGCGGAAATACAACAAAACACAAAAAGTCCAGCGTCGCTTCACGGACTTAGCCCTAATTCTGGCCATACGAGGCCTTACTATGAGGTGGAAATCCCCTAGGTGTCCGACACTACACAGCTGGCAGGAGGACATGATACGATGGGGAGGGGCAGAAAGTGTAGCAATACACGTAGAAGAAACTAAAGGCCTTAGACAATTGCCCATCGCAATGGAATGGGATACTATGTTAGCAGCCTTTACAGAACTCTACCTTAGTCCGTTGCGTCTTACTCCCACACAATAGGTTAGGTACTGCTCTGATGGAATTATGATCAGGTACGACCCCCAGCTCGCATAACACAACCTACAGACGGAGCAGAACTCACAACACAATGACACTGACCCTGCAAGGCAACATTGGGACCTGTACGTAGTAGACCAGGGGGAGAGGGTGGGGACTAGATTGTATATAGTGTTAGCCATCTCCTGGAGTTGTGAGAAATTATTGATTTTAACTGTACACCGCAGAACACTACTGCGATAGGTTATCCTATATGGCTATGATGTACTACACGTTCCTGGCGTATGTATAACAAAGTAAATGTATGGTTTAACAATATGGACTGTTACAATCAGAAACAACAAAAGTAAAACGCCTAACTTGTCAAATTACTAAGATGATGATACGAATATCACGGCTTAATAAAGTTTGTTAAAAAAATAAATAAATAATGGTGAGGGCCGGGCAGCTCCCACACCAATAAGGTTTTACAAAAACCATGCCAAAACAAGGCATGCATTGACAAAACCAAATGACTGACCAACAATTTCAGACCTACTGGCTTTACCAATGCTGGTTTATTTTTATGTTTCCCATAATCTTATTAAAACTGGTTACACTGATTTTCCATTATGAATATTTTTGGGAAATATTAGCCTACATCAACACATTTTACTAAATGATGCTGCAAAGAAATGGTACCTAAAGTTTTTCAGTAGTTTAGCGAAATGTTTTTGCATTTTTTTCTGAACATTTTATTTTGAAAGCAAAGAATCATCAATCTTGCTTTCAAGCTTCAGCAAATATTTGCATCTAATCAGAGAGCATTCTGGGAGCATTATACATAGCCTCATCTTGCTAAACATTGAAAACTTGTGCACACATTTTTATACACTAACCACTGTTAGTAGTGCAGTCTGAGCTTACAAAATTTAACTAGAACGCTCACCCTAATAATAAAGCTTTTGTATTAATGAACCACAAATACAAGTTTGAACAGCATTAACACATGGACACAAATATTAACCTAACTGCAGGCAATGCCTTTCCCTGAGCCATAATGTAGTAGTGTAAATTGGCAGCCAAAGGCTTTGTACTGTAGGGGGTTAGGCCTACTTGTCCCAAGGACATAATGCACATGAAAACTTGTTGCCCTTGACCCCAAACAATATGTCTCGGGCTATAGGAATTCCACATCCCTGACTGTATTGCATTAAATAAAGTGCAACAAGCCAGAATGACATTGCCAGTTGAGGCCCCACCACATACACTCCAAGCCACTTCAAAAAGACTGGATCTGGATTCTAGCTCCACTTCGGACCTCACTAATATCCTTCCCACAACCAACAATTCTGTGTACCCACTGCGCGCCCTGTCCGACTCACTTTTCAAGGCTCTGGCAAGTTGCTTGCCAAAGAACTTGAAGCCACTCCTCTAAGTCTACTGTGCATTATGAACCCTATAAGCACCTTTAAAACTAGTGGTATCTCACCTACAGAGACAGCACTCATCCTGAACCATCAAGTCCCCTAAAAACCAAACAAAACAAAGAAACACTACTGCCCAAACAACACATAGTATTTCTTGGGAAAAAAATCTGGGGTTACATTATAGCCCAACAGTTCTAATCCTACTTCAAGGTTAATAAGCTTCTAAAAAAAAAACAGGTAGGATTCTGCCATCTTCTAGGCACAGATTCAGTTTTCATCAACGCCATTTTCTTATGAGCTACACATGCTCGCTGATGATGGCGGAGTTGAGGGGCTTAGCCTCCTGACTGGTCAGCTGTGTTCCTTACTATTAACTATGACATCCGATCCTGCGCTTTTAAGTCAGCAGCAGTACAGACCACTTCCATGGTCTGGATCGACAGCTTTGTACCCAGTCCAAGACCAAAAGAACCTGCTGAATTTCGAACTGCTCTCCACTCTCCTCTATTCTTCAGCATTCACCAAAGACACACAAACTATTCAGTACTTTAGGTCTTGCTAATGCCTTCGATGTGGATGATTTCTAGATTCTGGGTCCAGGGACAACATCTCCTCTAACATGCACCAATGCCTTAAGGCAGATCACTAAGGCAAGGCAATACGCAATGCTGTAAAGGTGACTAAAAAGCTGTGTTCCTCACATACAAAAGCATTCACCACTCGCTACCTCAAAATGACATTCAAGCTGGGCAAATGCTCCCTCACCATATAAAGGTGTTTACCTGGCCTTTTCATTCTTCCTTAAATGACATCTCGGAGAACACAACATCTACAATTCCTATTGGATCTAAAAGGAAGTGATCACATCTCACCTAAACACTGTCTTGGCAATGGCTACCATTCACCAAAGCGGTCCACTTCAAATCCTTCTGTTACCCACCAATATTACGACAACAATGGAATGCAACTGATTGCACAAAGTAACACAATTTATAATGGGAACCTCCTTCCCCACACATATTAAGAACACGCACGCAGGAATTCACTGTCCAAGGTGCCCAACAGTAAAACCTCCTCTTGCCTTCGATCCAGAGCAATCCTGGTTGCATGCCTTTATGCTAAGAACAAACAATAAGGATGTTTCAACAGTGCTCTGATGACGCTGTTCTATCTCCTCTCTTGAGTACATTGCTAAGAAACTCTCCCCCCACCCCAAACCCCCCCCATGGCGCAGTTACATCCAAATTACATAAATAAAGAATTGAGTTATCAACACTTTGTTCACCCATCATGGTTAGGTTAGTCACATATGCATATCACGAGCAACCATTTCCTTGGCACTGTAGCGCATTCTCACTGTGCGCTTTCGTACAGAATTGGGAAGGCCATCAATGAATTATGTCTTATGTTTGACTGTGAAAGATTAGTAGAGAGGATGTTCAATGTTTAGTCTAGAAGTGGTTTGTGTTAAATTAGTGTGAAGGTGAACTGCATTCGGTCTTGGAGATCTTACTCCTTCCTTCACTCCCTGTCCTCAGCTTTGTACTACACCAATTTCTTATACTCTTACGCAACAGTTTGCGTTTTGGACAGATTTTTTTGCCTTATATAGATACTGGTGCTTACATTGAGCAATAACAGTTACTACTAACATTTGTTCAACAGATACCCTAAGTAGCAAGACAGGGGTGTGGAATTTTCCAAATAATCTAGTTGTCCAAGGGACAAAATGCCACTGAGATCTACATGTCCTGTAAAATCCACTTGTCCCACCTACTCCCATCCCACATCAAACATAAGGGCTCCGGCTGACAAACATTAACCCAATTTCCGTTTTTATACACATTTAAAAATAAATACAGATAAGAAAATAAATGGTTTTCTGACTGTATGCATCTGTAAAAATCAGTAAAAACGGAAAACAGGGAGCCTTAATTATGAAGAAAAAGTTAGCTTTGGTGAAATAAAACATTTGCCTAAGATCACACAATTTAAGCATGGAAGCCATTTTTTTTAATTTATCAAGCAAGGTTCTCTTTCACAAAGAATCTAAATAGTTCCAGACCATCAAGAATTCTGCAACATCACAAATAGCAGATAACTACTGTAAATAAACTCTGCACTCAAGAAGGATGTTGCACAATGTCACAACTAATGCACAACTAATTGCAACCAGTACTTACTTAACTCACTGCTTAAAAAAAAAAAAGATCATGATCACTAATAATGAACATCTGTCGCCAACAAGCCACACCTATCCAGAATACTGGACTATCCCAGAGCATGCAGACATATCACAAATAACGGACAGACAAACAATATCCACCTGCTTCAAGTAAGACTGTAGCTACAATGACCAAAAGAATCCAGGACTATGATTAAATAATATAACGTGAACGTGCATTTGCAGAGCTATTTGAGGCAGAACTGAAGTGCATTAAAGAGCTATTCATAGAGGCCCGGCCCCCCTGTTTCACACAAGTCAGAGTGATCTAGTTGTGTGTTCATTGGCAGAGGCTCTGCATATGTGTATTGATACAGCGGATACAATGAAAACTATTTCTCCTAGGTCACTTCTCGGTCATCCAGGCGCGACTTATATTTCTCACATCCACATGACGATGGGGCCCATGACATCGCCTAACAAACACACACCTGGATTTCGCTACACCTTTTTGTTAGGGGTTACATTTTTTCATTTACTCTGCTCCATCAGTATAAACTAGTGCATACCAAATTAACACAACACCAGATTTGATGTACTGCTGCCAAGTGAATTCAGCATTTTCTCTTCTTCTTTAATGATAGTACCCTTCATATCTTCCTCACCACCTCCTGATTTCACTTGTTTCTAAATATCCTAGCCCGAGTTATTTTAACACTTGACTACACTTGCATATGACCTTGAGACTGAGAGTGCATTTCTAATGAAAGAATGACATTTTTTTGCAGTTTAATAGCGCAAACTCGACCTGAACGTATTGGAGTGCTTTACATGAGCGCCAGTTATATTACACAACTTGGACACGTTCATTTATTTCTAACTGTAGCACTATTTGCAGCTGCACGAGAAATCATATTAAATGATATGTGAACTTATGCAGAGTCTGCAGAGGGGACATTATTCTGGCAGACGCCGATACAATAATAAGACGATCATTGTAGTTTTCAGCATGAAAACCAAGGTTTCTGCTAGAGGTAAATCTGGTGCCTCCCTGTGACCCCGTCACCCGCCTTAGGCATTCTCTGCTATGCTCGGAGCGCGGCGCGGCTGAAGTTGCAAAGTAAAACGATGTGTGGCTCACTGTGACAGTGCTCCTTGCACTCAGTTAGGCAGCGCCCTTCCGTACCACATAAGCACACGCCCGCAGTTAACTTTATGCCAATGTAGATCACTCAATGTCACTGCATGCGCTTTCCTTTCCTCGCGCCTCCACCTTCGCGTTCTACGTCTGAGGTTTTTAAACAGCTACTGTAGGCGCTCTTCCTTCTCCCTTCAGTGCAGCGCTGCCTCACTTTATCGCGCCGGTACATACAAAGCTGATTGCAGCCAAAACACAAGCACCCCTAGAGATGCCTCCTTGGTGGTGGAATTGGAGAGCCTTTCGTGACCATCATCAGCAGAAATACGGACTTCTAACGTGACATCTAATCCCGGTCACAAAGAGCTTTTTGCCTTCAGCATCAGCACAGCGAGGCGGCAAATTTCACTTTCGCTTTTCAAAAACAAATGTATTTTTAACCCCGCATTCAGAGGAGTCTGAAGTCCTGGCATTGATGTGGTGCAAGATATGTGCCTTGCCCATGCCGCCCGCAATGAACTTTGAAGGGAACAGTTCTCCTGAGGCGCCGCAGCAGCTTAAAAGAAAATGCGCACAACGGGCTAAATTAAGCCCGAAAAATAGGCACTGGCCAACTGAGCATTTTCTCACACAAATGGGAAAGATATCGCCCTTTTGTGAGGGAAATTGCCCAATCTGTGTCACACGTCTGGTGTGAAAGGGAGTTTTAATCCACTCTGCACACCAATGGAAAAGTGCGGTCGGCAATTAGCAGCAATGAGAGCCCGCGCTTTCTGCAGCCACACTGACGCCGCATTAGACACGGTCCATCAGCAGGCAGACAAGTTCTATTTCAATATTTCAGAGCAATCTGCATGCAAGCTCAGCAAAATAACACTCTAGCAGTGCTATGGCGGGCGCTATAGTGCTTATTTTACCTGAATCTATAATTGCCTCACTCGCGGCAGTCCGGCAGTCCCGAAGTTCAACTGCTTGCGGAGACTGGGGTGACGTTTCACTCCCCAGCCAATCACTGGCTAGAGCCCAGTGAAGTCATGGGCTGCTGGCCAATCAGAGGCCTCCAAAGGCTCTCGGCAAGCTTTTATGATTGGCTGTGAGCCCCAGAGTGCTCACAGCCTGTTTTATTTCCGTGATTTAATGTCTACTTGTCCGTCGGACAAAATCGACATTAAATCTTCTTGCCCGATGATAAAAACAACATGGTTCGGGCGTCGGTCGATATGATTCCCCCACCCCTGAGCAAGAGCTTGGTTGCATAGACAACCTACAAATCATGAAAGCTAGCACTCAAACGTCCTATTACTTATGAATGACGGATTTTTTCATGTGTAGGACCTCTGTGATAATTTTGGAGCATTTGAAGTAAGGTTTCAGCATTCATGTGTACCCTTCAAAATTGGCTAATTTGTTATGAGTGTTTTTAAACACGCATTACTCTTTTTTTTTACACCTATCACATTTCTAGAATTTGCACTTTATTGCTTACTTTTTTTTTAACCACTCGGGTATATGAATAAAATAAATATAAAAAATAAATTGGAAAACAATACACATACTGTCATTGGAGACCTCACATGCTGCCCCCAGGGTTATGCAAACTAAAAGTAATTCTGCAAATACAAAATCTCATATGAAGGTATTACAGAGGACTCTTGCTCTGGATAAACCTCTAGATAAGGTTGAAACTCACCAAGATGCGTAGTACGATATGTGGACACTGTACAAAACAACTCGTTCATTACGGTGATCTATGTTTAATTCTATGCAAAGCTATTTTTAGTGCACACTCTCCTGCAGGTTTGGTTCATGGAAAAGCACAGCGGGACAAAGAACCAATGGCGGCCGGCCATATTTGGCATTGGCGGGGCATAAAACTTATCCTGAACTCAGAGCAATGAAAGCTCGACTTACCCGAGATGGAAGACGAAGCCCAGGCAGTCTTTCTACAGGGCCAGTTCTCTGAAGCCATGGTCGTGTCCCTTCAAGAGGGCGGATTCACCGGTAAGACCTGCAAAAGTCAGGACTTTCCTGTCCCAGAGCCAACGTGACCGAGGCTCCATTCATCATAGCGGATGGAGGTGCGTTCGCACCTATGGCAAATTGTCAAGGACAGATGGGTCACGTTGTCTGACTATTGCAGGTCTTACCGGTGAATCCGCCCTCTTGATTTCCCAGGATCACTGGTTTTGTATTCCAACTACAAACAACCGATGCATTGTTTTTCTACACGTTTCATGGCAGTAGCTAATTAGAGATCCTGAAGAAAGCCACGACACTGGCAAGGTCACTGGCTGAAACAGGTCGATCACTACCTAGTACGACTGAATCTAATGGTTTCAACCGCAGTCCTTTGGTTTTAGTCCTAGCACAAGGTAGCCAGAATAAAGGTTAGAAGGTGAACCTTGTAGTTAGTTTTAATTCGCTCACTCACTTGCACTGCACCCCTCACGACACCCTGTCAACTCACGTTGGTTTTAGTAATAACCCCTCCACACAAAACATCCCTGAGTTCCTCCCTCGCAGCGAGGGGGTTGTAGCCTGTACCATGACTAGGATTGATGGTGCGAGGAGGATTCCCAATGATGAAGCATGCCACCATGGGTGGGTGAGGGAAACCGTCCTTAAAAAGGGACTTCCCCCTCTAAGCAAGCCCCTGTTTTCTGTTTTTCTTTCTTGCGTATCACTAGACCGAGGGCCTCGTGTGTATTGAGTACCTAGATAGGCAGCCTAAAGGACTGATAGGGAGCCCAGGGCTGAAAGATAAGATGGCTACATTAAAAAGTGACGCTTGCTGAGCGTCATCTATGGGTGAGGCAAGGAGGCCCTAAAGAATGGCAGACCAGGGCTGGATTAAAGTAAGCCCTGGTTTAGCCTGCAAAGTACAAAGGATGGCACATGTGCACTAGCACATATGCCAGTGAAAGTATCGGGCTGTCTGACACTCGCTCAAATTTTCTAATTAGTATTATAACAGTGTGTTTATGATGCAGGAAACTGGGTGGGCTCCGCCTCATAACCCAAAAAAACAAGCATTTGCAATGTAATAGGTCTCTCATTTGCGAGAGTTTAAGCTATTGGCATCGTAAATGACAATGCCTTTTGTTTGTGTTTTTAAAAACGATAAATAAAAGGCATTGCCATTAACAATGCCAATAGCTCACACTCTTGTAACTGCGAGACATATTGCATTTCAAAGAAGCGGCCGCCATTGTCCTGGGCTGCTTGGAAAGTGAAAGCGCGCATGGAGCGCTGAATATTGCAGGAAAGCATGTCGTGCCTGCAGTAGGAGAAACTCGTTAAAGAAAGACTAAATAAGACATACCAAGTAACAACAGAAGTAAAAGGGCCAGTCCTCATGGGAGGTTACAAATGAAGACAAGGGGGTCAAGGCGGTACTAACAAGCCTATTAACGAATCAGAAGCCAGCATTTACAAAGGACAATGAGACAAGCCAATTAAAAATATGGGCGGAGAGTGGGCGGGGCTTCAAGTCCATACTCTAATACAGCATGCCTACCAGAGCAGCGCATGCCCTGCCCAGGCTCGATCTAAAAAACAACCACCCCGGATACATGTTCTCTCTTGCTTCTGTCTATCCAGCACCACCCCGACAAGTCACATAAGTCAGAGGAACTCAGCAGGTAGCAATTGATATTCACATCGTATTTAGTTCACTGAAATCCTTAAGTGGGGGAGCCATTCTGAAGTGATGCAAAGGCCAACATCCATCTAAGAACACCTGCATGGAGACGCTGACTACCACAGAACAATAAATTCCAGTATTGTTCCTGTACCATTTCAGACAGACACAAGCACTTTATTTTCATTATTGGATGGTTTCAGGAGTGGGCCTCACCAGTGATGAAGCTGAAGAGGGACTGGATGTGTGCCCTGTCCTTGAAGTATGAGCGGCTCAGGCTGTTCCAGATGACGTCAGAAACCTTCTTCACTAGCTCACGGCTGCAAACCCCATTTGGCCGGGGGTAAAGTGACAAGTCCACTGCTCCACGGATCTGTGCTGTGAAGCGGGCGTATAAGGCAGTGGCGATCGTCAGGTCCACTACCGGGAAATAGACTGGGTGCTCTGGGTCTGAGCCAGGCACAGGCTGAAAGGTTATCTCGGGCACATTTGTTGGCAGGACACGGTTGACGGCCAAAAAGTGTTCCACGAAGCCCAGCACCAGTGACAGGAGGATCAAGTCAGGCTCGTCCCGCTGTACCTCCCATTCGAAGAGGCTCACCACACCGTCAATGGAGCGGATAGGGAAGAACGCCTTCTGCGCCTCCTTAAGACCCATGGTGTAAAATCTGTAGGAGATGAGAGTAGTGTGAGTATAAAAAAGGTAAAATGACAAAACAAAATAGGAGGAGAAAGTCACTAGGAAAGAAGAAGTTGTAGAAAGACTAAAAAGGGAAAGGCAAGGAGGAGAGAGCATGGTAGCAATTTTGGCAGAAAGGAGCTTGCGGGAGATTGAAGGGTAATAGATGTTAAGAATGAATGTGATGAAAAGATCGTAAAGGAGCCAGGGGAAAAAGCAAGGCCATGACTGTCACAGGAGGGTGTGTAACATTAAGAAAATGCACTGAGAGTTTAAAGGATTCCTCTAACTACCAAAGCTGACAGCCTTGGCATACATTTCCATCTGGGACAAAGGAAATCGAAATTTAGAATATTTGACAGAGTGCCATGTGAAACACTTTTTCTGTTTTCCTCAACATTTTCCCTTGGTCATCAGTTTATTGCATCACCCCCCACCAACTCCAAATCTAGCTACCAGTAATTTTGTACCTTCAACATTAAAGTACAATTATTCAATGTTGGGCTATGAAGGCGACAGCGATGTTGCACTTAACATACTTTCAGGCTATACCATTACCCTAAATAGGAATCAGTTAAATTTTTTGCGTTTATCCCGAAAGTCTGACATGGCTTCCACCCTCATGGTCCAACAATGGATAATCCAACGTTTAAGGTTCTTTCAGCTTAGCATCCCTTCAGGCAGCATAACTGCATGTCACTGCCGCACGTTTCTGCACCAACAGAACAAACCATAAATCTGGTCTACACCAACTAGAACAAAATCCCTCAAACTTTACAAGTGTCCTTGTTTTCATAGTTACGATGTAGGGTTTTACAATTGAGAACATGGGTCTATGAGAACTGCTTTAGAATCCAGGGAAAAATAGTTATTTTCTGTATAAACAGATATATATTCTGCTCGAAATAACCAATTGTTGGAGTGTTATTATTGATTTCAATAAGCCTTCGTTAAACCATATTCTTCTGGCCACTAAGGGGACGTTTAAACTCAGTCAAAACTTTAGGAGGCGTGAGAAGGCTTTTATATGGGTGGGCCCTCTACTTCCCAAACTGTAAACTCTAACCAACAAAGGGAGGGTGCACCCAATTAATCCTCTATACCACCTATTGTATCATGGTGTGTGTGGATGTTTCAAATATCACAAGTGAGTGGGCGAATGACACCCAGGTAAATTAGTACCTAGGTCACATTTCTTGGATATATATCTATAAATGTTTTTGGGTCCTCACCCACAGGTACCACCTGTGGCTTGCTTCATCATTGGACCCACACCCAGATCACCTAATGCCACTGGGCGGGCTTTACACGTTTGTAAGCGGAGCTCTTTAGGAGGTATGTGCAGTGAATTAGCTTTGTTAAAATGCCTATAGATCCTCTGTTACTATTTTAATGTACAAGGCCTAGGGCAAGATTAAAAAACAGTGAGATGTCTGTCAGGATACTATGGTCCTTAACATCTACAGGTCGACATGTTTCAGCCATCAGATTGCCCGTGAAGGGTCAGGCGGCTTTCTTCAGGCCCCAAATTGGTATTTTTACCCTGCGTCAAAAATGTTTATTCACCTATTTATATGCTTTCATCTAAATCTTTTATAAAGAATGCATGCAACATACAGACTATACTACTCTGACTCTTTCCGGTATGGCCATTGATGGCTTAATTAGTATTAAGGCATCATGGGGTTTAAAGGGGAGGATGGTCCCTATACTCACACTTTTGTCAAGGGAGCGTGTCCGCGTATTGATGTCTCTCTCTCTCCAGGAGACCCTCCCTTTGACATTTAAACTCAGCCAGATGTAAGGCTATGGGTTTCTCCATTTACAATGAAAAGTGCAGTGGCAAAAGAGATATTAGGGAGCAACTAGCATAAGCAACAGCTGCATTAACAAATTAAAAAGGAAATGCCTTTAGAAAGAATTATAGTAAACAGCTGTAGTTGTAGTAGAAGTACCCGTAACCTGGAATGCTATACTTGAAGGAAATCAGCAAGAGTCCACTCCAGGAAATACCTGGTCTGAAATTAGTAAATGAGGTAGCAAGTGTAATAAAAATAAAAAAAATAGAATAGCAAACAGCAATGTACTTACGGTTGCATGGGATGGGCAAAACTGCTGTCAACTCAAAACACAAGAAAGGCAATTAAGCCAAACTCTTGAAAGTTGAACACTGTAACAGATAAAGAAACATGAATGAATACAAGGTACATTAGACTCAGAACCTAACTCTGAGACAAGAAAACTATTTGAGCCATAAGTAGAAGGCAGTTGTAGACATACACACAACACCAGGAGACAATTCAAATTTAGGTCCAAAACCATAATCAAACACTTATAAAGCACTAAAACCCAAAAGTACCCAAGTGACTGCATCACATCAATTTCAAACTACCCATAGGTAAAACATGCATCTTTAAGTATTTTGATAAAGTGGTTGGGGATCGCTTCAATCTTGCGATGCTCATTCAATAGATTATGCCCCAGGCGCCTTAACTCCCAGAAGCTGAAAATGGAACAGTATGTATTTTATTAATTTTTAGGTCTCGCCTACGCAGCGCGCATGTGCTGCATAGGAGGGCCTTTAGCCGTCGCTCTTCACTTTTTCAAGCACTGCCACTTGTGCTTGTGGCGGCATCCACCTTGCGGGCGCGAGCAGCGGCGCGCCACAAGCACGAGTGCAGTGCTTGAAAAGTAAAGACTGCGCGCGCACGCACCACTCCCGGGCTTGTTTTTTTTTCTATTTCCCGTCGCTGTGTAGATCAGTAGACAGGCGTTTTTAAAGCGTGCCTATCGCTGATAATTATGCAGAAAAGTACGGTTGCTGTAGCGATTTTGGTTGGTAGCCCCTCGAGAACACGAGAACAAAGCGTCCCTTTTCCAGTCAGTTATCCGATTGAAAAAAAACCGATTTTTCTAAACATAAAGGGGGCATTGCTTTAAGTTGTGCGCTTAACAGTCTGAAGAAGACATTAAGCCTGTGTAAAATAGTTATTTTAAATATACACTTTGTTGCAGGAACAGCTGGCCGCGTCTGCCCGCCAATTTGTTTGCGCGACATGTGCAGTCCAACGGAGCTTGCTGCCTCTCGTTTAATAAGGTCTTTGTGGCTCAAACTCTGCACATCTGTTCCCGCTTTACTCCAATTAATTGGCGCGCTCGGCGCCGGGGCTGCCAAGGCGTCCCTGCGCTGTGCATGGTGTTGTCAAGTTAGCGCAGCTCCAGCGCGAGCCGTGCCGCTTTCATGCTTCCCTTCCAGCACGCGCGCACTAACACACCTGCGTCTTTTTTGGAGGAAAGCGTAAAGCGAAGGCCCCTTTCAAAAGCTGCTCATGTAACTCTTCTGCTCATTTCTGGCTTCAGTAGGGGCCTCGCTAGTGTCTGATAAAAATGTTTCTTACATAATAGGCCGGTGGTTCTTCTGACGCGGATCATGCTGCACCAGTCATGCGTGAAGTAATTGTTATGTAAGTTTATGGTCTTCTGTGAAATTTGGTTTTTAACATTGCACGTTATGTTTCATAGCAAGTTAGCAAAACCTGTTTTATTCTAAGTGTAGTTAGTGCAGACAGGTGTGCAAGCTTGAACTTTAGTTCAGTGATTCTGACGGTGCATGTGTTTTTCCACCAGAGGACGGGGCATTGGTGAGCGGACTGGAGGTGCTCAGTGGGTTTTATGTTGCTGCATCTCTAGGCTCTGCTGGCATTGGATAAAACCTAACCCCTAGTAGAGGGTAGCACCTGCTCATTCCCTAATCTATGGAGATACCCTGATGGTTGTGGTAGTTGAAAATCTAATGAGCCGAGGACCCTCTTGCCTATACTCCTGGGAGAGTAGTTTATTGATCCTCGATGTAGAATCTCCTCTGCTCCTAAATGATGTTCCTTTATTAGCTGCCTTCTGTGCATGTGGTGGAGTGTTGTGTACATGCCTTCTTTTTTTACATGGATGTGCATAATTTGGTGACTCCCACTAGGGAGTTCATGTGCTGATTGAATGATGTCCGCCGTGAGGACTTGATGATTGTCCCACAAGATGGAGCATCCTCTTGAGGTTGCCTTAGTTGTAAAGTCTACATCTTGCTCCGGCCTGCAAGTTCTGTGGCCTGTTAGGATAGCTAGGTGAACACACTTACATGGGCGAGTCAGCATGTAGTTTCCTTTCCTTTGAAAAATTCCATTTTCGAAACCGACCACTGTGTGGAGTTTACAAGATTATTAGTCGTGGAATGACATTAGTATTGTAAGGTTCTTTATTCAGGACTTCCAAAACAACTCACTGGGTGGTTAGGAAGATTTCAGAACCAGGCTTGCCCGCACCCCTGCAGTGGCGCCCAAATTAAACCATCACTGAAAACTCCTCACTGACTCCCGGTAGATTCAAAGATCAAGTCCTCTGCACTGTCTTCAAAACCTTATAGGGAAATTAATCAAAATGTTATGTTCTTTAGCGCTCCACTAAGCACCAGCCTTTGCTGGTTGACTTCAGTCCACATTTCCGAATGAACCTTGAGCTGGCTGAAGTATGAGGGCATAACCTTGGGAGTCCAGGGCCCAATGTTGTGGGAAATGGGTCTTCCTCTGTCCTCTGTCAACTTGCACTGTGAGCTGTGGTATCTATTAACAGCATCATTGATGGAGGGGGCATTTAAGCGCAATAAACTAATACAAATGCACAACCCTTATCCAGAGAACCTGCAGCTCCTGTTGTGTTCCCACCAATCAGGTTGTGCTTGTTGGACACCGGACTGCTGTATTCCACCGATAACACTGGAATCTCAGTTCAGGCAGTAATTCCAGTTACTTGTGATCAGCCCTTTGCCATCATGCAGGGGTGCGCATACCTCGGGATAGAGACCAGGCCCTAAAGATTGAGCTACGGGCACATGTACCAGCTAGTGGAATCATTTGGAGATTATTGTATGCCACTGTTATATATGCTTTGCTCCACAAAATACATTCCCTTTCAGGAAGTTTACCACAAATTGTGCACTTACCGTTAGAGATCTATTCAAACTGGTAATTGAGAAATGAATTCATTACTTACCTGTAACAGTAGTGCAGTTTAAGGCAAGTCTATATGTATATACTGTGCATTGATCAGGAAAACAATGCTTCTGTAAAATGTTTATGTTTGGGCGCCAACTATTGATGATGTTGCCCATAAGCTCTCAATGTTTCAGCATGTGACCTCAATTTTCAGACTTTATCTGGTGCCCCACTTACTTTATAGTCACTAAACTACTAACAACTAAACAACTATAACTAAACACTTATAAGGTCCCAAAGGCGAGACCTATTGGCTATGCCAATGCTTGTTATATTGTGCAACAATACTAGACACAATTAAGTTTCAAGGCGACATCATAGCAAACAAAAAATGCAAGCAAATCTTAATAGATGTCTCATAATAACTATAAATACCTTAGAGCAGTGAAAACAGGGAAAACAAAAATCCTCAAAAATACACTGTTAAACGCTGCTCAGTTTAGCATATTAAGCTCCACAGACGCTTTTTAAATGTAATATCTTAGAGCCCAGTTAGGAGGCTCAGATGTGTGGAGGGAGCTGGATCCATAGTTTCACATAACGTACAGCCAGACGCTTCCCTCTAGATTTCTGATGAAGTCATCTGGGCAGCACCAGCTAGGGTCATGTGAGGAACTTAGGAGGGGGCGTGGCTTGGCAGCCAACAATGGCGGACGCGTGAGCGTGTAGCTCCGCGCCCACCGGCTAATTATCCGTGGGAAAACGCTGTTTCCTGCCATCGGCCGCGCTTGCTAGTGTGACCGGAGGGTTCCTGGCGTCCCGCTGCCTCTGGCAGGGGCGCTCTGGTGCCGGCGGGACCAGGCCTTGGAGGGGTTTCCGGGACCTGCGTAGTTGTGAGACGGGGCCGGCGGAGACAACAAGCAGCCGACCCGGGGGGCCGGACCGAGGCTGGGCCGCGATGCCTGCGAGAACTGCATCCTAGATGGGACGCGACCAGGTCGGAGGAGTGTAGCACGGAGGCGAACCCTGTGGCGCATACTGCGCACCGGCAGGGACCGGGTGCGACTTGAGGCGACGCGGGCGGCCGGCGGAGCAGTGCCAGGAGCTGTGAGCGGCTAGAGACCCCCCCCCTTGGGGACAGATCACTGGTTGGCGGCCGAGAGGACCTGTGGGACAGCCCGCTCGGAGACCAGAGTGGGGCTTCCTCGGCGCCTTACCCGCAGTGTGTAGCTGCCTACGGTGCAGACGCTCGCACCCTTCCGTCCTCTGCGTCCCTCTGCTGCCGCGGCCGGCGCTGGTGGACGGTGAGGGGTTGCGCGAGGCGTGCTGGGACTAGTCGGGCCCCCTTCCCCTTGGCATCGAACTGGTTGGCTGTATCGGGGGCAGATCGTGAGCTACTGAGAGGCCGGTGTGTCCTGGCACCTGGAGGCGTGTACAGACGTGTGGCTGGACTCGGCCCGAGTCACGTGGGCCTAATGCTTTTGGAGGCCTCTGGCCCGGACCCCTCCTGTAGAACATTGCCCGGCTGTGGGAAACTAGTTCCCTGAATGCACCCTGGGGGATCTGAAGTGCATGTTTGGGGCCTGCTGCGTGGCTCCCCTCCGGGCTTGTGGGCCCAGTGCTGACGGAGAATAACTGCATGCCCCCGAATGATGGTGGGGAGATCACTACTGAGCGGTGGGTGCATGGCTCATGGCGCTAAGGAGACCCCCGGACTCGCTACAGATTCTCACTGGGGAGTAGTGGCTTGAGCCGTGGCCAATGCCGAGGAGTTCCACGTGTGGGGACACCGCTGCGCCCTGCGGAGGATAAGGGTTGCATGTCCAGAGACCCTGCCTGTCCCTACAGTGCCTGGCTCTGTAGTGATTTGATTGAGAAGCACTTTGGGCCGTGCTAGGGTGTCGACGGCCTTGTGGCGCAGCCATGGGTAAATCCAGAGCAAAACTCCAGGAGTCTGCCCCGGAGCAGGGGGGGGGGGGGGTACGGACCAGAGGGGGCCGACTCGGAACACCCTGGAGACGCAGGGACTAGAAGACCCTGTACAGCAGCAGCTGGCAAAGATCCTGGAGGCAATTTCGGACACTAAGGAGACACTGCACTAAGATGTCAGCACGGTGTCCGTGGGACTGGGCCTCCTGCGTGCTGAACATCAGAAACTCAGTGACTTGGTGAAGGTGGTGGAGTCCTCCCTTGAGGAACTGTACCTGGCGCACCAGGCGACGATTAAGCAAATGACGGACCTAACCGACAGGGTTAGACTGCAGGAGCGCAGAGCGGAGGACAGCGAAGGGCGCAACCGGAGGAATAACATTCACGTCCTGGGTCTCCCGGAGGGAATTGAGAACGGAGATACGATGTCCTACCTGGAGCCCTGGCTGCGCACAGTTGTAGCTCCAGAGGGATTAACGCAATTCTACACTCTGGAGAGGGCACATCGGGTTCCGGCAAGGCCGCCAGCGCCGGGCCGTCCCCCGAGACTGGTGGTGGCCAGATTACTGCATTACAGGGACATCTTGCTCCAGAGAGCCCGCTCCAATGGTCCGTTTGAAGTGAACAACAGCAAGGTCTCAATATTCCCGGATTATACCCTTGAGGTGCAACGGAATCGAGCCTCTTTTCTGGAGGTCAAGAGGGCGTGGAGAGCGGAGGGTCTCCAGTACTCGCTTATCTTCCCTGCCCGGCTACGTATTATTGAGGATGGCAAGACGCACTTTTGCGATACTGCCTCTGCGGCCCGGGATTGGTTGGAAGAGTATAAGACTGGGGTCCCCCAGACGGCACGGCGAACGTGGAATATTAAGGGGTTGGGATCAATGTCCAAGCGCCATAGCATTCATAATTATCTTAAGAGGCGGGGGTTCAGGTAGCTTTCCTGCAGGAAACTCATCTGGTTCAAAAGGAGGTGGAGAGGCTACGTAGACGATGGAGGGGGCAGGTGTATGCCACGTCTTTCTCGGCCTACGCCCGAGGGGCCTTAATTTGGATTCGAGCGGGAGTGCCTTTCGAACTCATACGATCTGTTATAGATAAAGAGGGCAGGTATGTCTTCCTCTTGGGAAGGCTGTATGGATGGGAGGTTACTTTGGGCTGTGTGTATTCCCCCAATCGGGACCAATTGGCCTATACGGCTGACATTTCGACTCGTATGGCAGACATGTGGTAGGCCCAGTACTTATAGGTGGGGATTTCAATGGGGTGATTGATGTGAACCTAGATCGATCGCATCCCTCTCTGCCCGGAGCCCAGACCCGCAGAGTGGCGGCTGGACTGTGCGAATGGATGTCCCATTGGGGATTGAGTGACGACTGGAGGATACAACACGGAGACGTGCGAGAATACTCCTATTTCCCCATGCACCAACTCCACACCCACTTAGATGCCTTTTGGTGCTCCCCCACCCTTAATGACTCCATCACACATACAGAATATCTGGGGCGCACCTTATCTGATCATAGCCCATTGTTATTGACGTTCTGCCCAAATGGGGACAGTCCCCCAATACCAACATGGCGTCTCATCCCAATGTCCCTTGAGGATGCCCCCTTTGCTAATGCTCTGCAATCCTTAATCTGTGACTACTTTGTTGATAATGAGCGCTCTGCCTCATCTGCTTTGATAGAAAGGGAAGCGTTTAAGGTGGCGGTGCGGGGCCATTGCATGGGGCAAACTGTGGGTGTGTGTAGGGTACTGCATCGCAAATGGCTAGAAAAGGAGGGGGAAATACAGGAGTTGGATAATCTCCAGGGATGTGACGCGCAGGCCCATGCACGCCTACTGGACAAACGTGAGCAATACGCCTCTACTTTGGAACAGCTTAGGTTCCATGATTGCAAGTCTTATATGGATGGTGTACAGGGAGAGGAGGGACGGGCTGGTCGTTTGCTGTCCTGGCTGATCCGACCCGAAACGCAGGGATCCCCGATTATGCGCATACGGAGGATCGATGGTGTGACCCTGCATGACCCCAGTGATATTAATACTTAGTTTAAGGACTACTATGAAGCCCTATATGCCGCCCCCCGGGACCTTCCAGTGCAGCTGTTGAGGCTTTTTAGAGCCGCTCAGTCTTCGTACATTAGACGAGGAAACGAGCGCGGAATTAGGTGGGCCGGTGACCCTGGAGGAGGTGCAGGGTGCTATCGCCGCTATGGCCAATGGCAAAACTCCGGGCCCAGATGGCTTGCCGGGGGAATTCTACAAGAAATATGGGAGTGAGTTAGCGCCATGGCTGGTGACACTGTATGCGGAGTCCCTTCAAGCGGGTTGCCTGCCGGACACTACACGTGATGCGTTGGTGGTCCCGCTCCCCAAGACGGCATCCCTGGAAGCTGAAGTGAAAGACTTTAGGCCCCTCTCCATGCTCAATACCGATTTTAAGATCCTTAGTAAAGTGCTGGCATTTCGGCTGCTTCTGCACATGCGGGACCTGGTCCATCCGGACCAAAATGGGTTTATTCCCTCCCGCAACACCTCGTGCAATCTCCGTCGATTGGATTCGGTACTTCATCACCCTGGAGCACCCGCTCTTCAACAGGCTGCCATTTTATCAATTGACCTAGAAAAGGCCTTTGATACTGTAGGATGGGATTACCTGTTAGCGGTTATGAAGCGTTTTGGTATGGGAGATGATGGGTGGCTTGGGTACGATTGTTGTATACTTTCCCCACGGCCAGGGTTCGGACTGGTAAAACTATATCCTCCCAATTATAGTGCGAGACACCGATCGGGGCTGCCCCCTGTCGCCACTCTTATTCGCCTTGGCGATAGAACCCCTGGCTGAGTTGTTTCGGCAGGGGGTGAGGGCATGGTACTGACCCTAGGGGGAAGGACACATATCACCTCCCTATACGCCGATGATTTATTAGTGTATCTCTGTGATGCGGCTAGGGGGGGCAGACACGGCCCTGCGACACTTGGAGATGTTTGTTGACCTGTCACGAATACGAGTCAATAAACGCAAGACATATCTCTTCCCAGTGGCTGGACCTTTAGTGCGCCCGCTGGAGGTGCCTGCGGACATTAACTGGGCTTCGGAAACCTTCCGATATCTGGGCGTCCAGATTTTCCATTCCATGGAGAACCTGAGAGAAGGGAATTCGGGAAAAGCGCTGCGATCCCTTAGATCTAGTGTCCAGTTTTGGGGCACGCTACACCTCCCCATCATGGCCAGGATATCCTTGATCAAAATGATTATGCTCCCCCAGGTGTTGTATTATTTTGCCAACATGCCAGTGTTATTGCCTGCGGCTTGGTTTCGTACCTTGGACTCCCTGGTGAGAGACCTAGTATGGGGGGATGGCAGGCGTAGTCACTTATGATATTGAAACGCCCTATAGATGCGTTGGGTTTGGGAGTCCCTGACTTCGAGCTGTATCAGCTCGCGGCCCAGATGAGGTGTCTGGCCCAATGGCTGGAGGGTGTGAATGTAGACAGAACTTTTTTAGCGGAACCTGGCCAGAACCCCAGGCTTTTGTTGGCGAAACTCTTACTGCACACAACAAAAGTTCCCTACACATCTGTATTGCAGACCACCGCGTTACAATGTTGGAGGCGTAGCATTAAGAGAATACCCGACACTCTGAAATACCCCCCAGAAATGCCCCTGGTGGGACAGCCCCACGGCGAGCCGCAACAGGTTATGACCGCGGAGCAGTTGGCCCCTTGGGAGGAGGTGGGCCTCGAAACCGCGGGGGACTGTTACCAAGAGAAGACTTTGCTTCCCTTTGCAGAGTTGGTGGAGGGGTGTGGCTTGCCCGCGGTCCAGTTTTTGGTGTACGAGGCACTGCAGAGGACGTTTGCTCAGTTATGGGGCCGGAATAGAGAGGAGCCGGAAACGCATGCTGTGCTGCATTCCTTGATTACCCATGGCACAGCGAGACACCAAATTAAATGGTTTTATGCGTCCTTGCGCGAGGCCTCGCTGACCCCCCCCCCCCCCGGTCCGGCTGCATGAGAAATGGGAAAGTCATTTGGAGAGGGACCTCACAGATGCAGAATGGGGCAGGGTCATGGCGTCCCCCAAGAAAGTAGCACTGAGCACTAGGTTGAAGTATATATAATTTAACTATGTGCACATGACATATTTAACTCCACAACGGATTTTTGTAATTTTTGGGGGAGAGCTAAGGCGTTGCCCGAGATGCAATTGGGAGGATACAGATTTCCTTCATATGACCTGGGCATGCGGGGTCAACACAGGCCTTTTGGCACGTAGTACTCCCGGCGCTCAATACTGCATTAGACCGTACGCTTCCTTGTACTGTGGCAGTCTGTCTGTTGGGACTCTTTCCTAGGCCACCTAAACGTAAAGGGGAAATAAGTTCATAGATCTGGCCCTGGCGTTGGCTAGACGGCATATAGCAATCGCGTGGAAAGCACCTACGGGACCGCAGGCTCCTTGTGTGGCGGAGGGAGGTAACGACATGGGCTGGGGAAGAGGAGAGAGCGCTGCGTAGAGAGGAGCCGAGAGGTCTGCGACGGCATCAGATAGCAGACCAATGGAAGGACATATTACACGCCTGGGAATACCCAGACTCCCCAAGTGCCACGAGCGGAGACAGCGACACCCCCCGGAGTCCGGAGTGAGTGACTGATTGGAGTGGATTCCCCCCCCTTCTCCCCCCTTTTTAGGGGGGCCGGGATTGATCCTTGGGATTGACTGGTTGGCCGGGTCTATTCTCCCCTCGCCTGGCCCCCCCCCCCTTCCCCTCCTTTCTTCTCCCTACCCGGGCACTGATCGAGATTTATGACGCCTCATGTACATATAGTAACCTACTGGACACTGACAGGCAGCTAGTATCCCAGTTCTTCATTCCCTGTTTGACGTGTTTTTAGGACTATAGGGTCCCGGAAGGGCGGAGACTCCGCATACCCAGACAAACACGTTGCATGCTTCCGAGAATGTACACTTATATGGGACCATGTGGGCAAAGAAGCAGGAATCTTAACTTAGGGTCCTGTAATGTCTGAATGGGGTATCCCTAGTTGTCGGTAGACATGCCTACTGAACCCGTCAAGTGTTGATAGGATTATGAACCGGAGCATTTGGCTACCGCACTGACCTTTGTAATACTTCTTCTCCACGGCTGATTGCTTAATACATGATTTGGACACTATGTTATGGAGTGAATACTAATAATGTATGTGGATTAATGTATGCTAAAATGTCAATAAAAACATGTTTAAAAAAAAATGTGAGGAATTTAGGATTGTGTAGTAGGATGAATCTGCTGCCCCCGATTGTGCTCGTTTTTCCTTTGTGCCCCCTTGCTGCCCCTGATTGTGCTAGTTTTTTCCTTTCTGTGCCCCCCTTGCTGCCCCTGATTGTGCTCGTTTTTCCTTTCTGTGCCCCCCTTGCTGCCCCTGATTGTGCTCGTTTTTCCTTTCTGTGCCCCCCTTGCTGCCCCTGATTGTGCTCGTTTTTCCTTTCTGTGCCCCCTTGCTGCCCCTGATTGTGCTCGTTTTCCTTTCTGTGCCCCCTTGCTGCCCCTCATTGTGCTAGTTTTTCCTTTCTGTGCCCCCTTGCTGCCCCTGATTGTGCTCGTTTTTTTCCTTTCTGTGCCCCCTTGCTGCCCCTGATTGTGCTCGTTTTTTCCTTTCTGTGCCCCCTTGCTGCCCCTGATTGTGCTCGTTTTTTCCCTTTCTGTGCCCCCTTGCTGCCCCTGATTGTGCTCGTTTTTCCTTTCTGTGCCCCCTTGCTGCCCCTCATTGTGCTAGTTTTTCCTTTCTGTGCCCCCTTGCTGCCCCTCATTGTGCTAGTTTTTCCTTTGTGCCCCCTTGCTGCCCCTCATTGTGCTAGTTTTTCCTTTCTGTGCCCCCTTGCTGCCCCTCATTGTGCTCGTTTTTTCCTTTCTGTGCCCCCTTGATGCCCTGATTGTGCTCGTTTTCCCTTCTGTGCCTGTTTCCCGCCGCTGCGCCTGCGGCCCCGCCCCCTCACTGCCCATTCGCTGCCCCATTCCCTGCTCCTCCCTCCCACCTCCCCATTTATGGCGGCCGCTGCGTGGTGAAGAGAGCGACCCCTGACCTTGACTGGTAGGTCGCTCCCCACCACACAGCTCCGTCTGTGTGCCCTGCTGCTGCCCCGGATTGTGCTCGTTTTTCCTTTCTGTGCCCCCTTGCTGCCCCGATTGTGCTCGTTTTTCCTTTCTGTGCCCCCTTGCTGCCCCTGATTGTGCTCGTTTTTCCTTTCTGTGCCCCCTTGCTGCCCCGATTGTGCTCGTTTTTCCTTTCTGTGCCCCCTTGCTGCCCCTGATTGTGCTCGTTTTCCTTTCTGTGCCCCCTTGCTGCCCCTGATTGTGCTCGTTTTTCCTGTGCCCCCCTTGCTGCCCGATTGTGCTCGTTTTTCCTTTCTGTGCCCCCTTGCTGCCCCTCATTGTGCTAGTTTTTCCTTTCTGTGCCCCCTTGCTGCCCCTTATTGTGCTAGTTTTTCCTTTCTGTGCCCCCTTGCTGCCCCTCATTGTGCTAGTTTTTTCCTTTCTGTGCCCCCTTGATGCCCTGATTGTGCCAGTTTTCCCTTCTGTGCCTGTTTCCCGCCGCTGCGCCCCTGCCCCCTCCCTGCCCATTCGCTGCCCCATTCCCTGCTCCTCCCTCCCACCTCCCCATTTATGGCGGCCGCTGCGCGGCCGCGCCAAAGGCGCGCCTAAGGCAAGCCCGTCTGCGCCCGTCCGCGCCGTGACCGCGCCCAGCGCCAGACCCCTGGTCCGGGCATCCCCGCGCCCGCCACATCAACAGACGCCGATACGACGCCCAGCACCCTCCACGCACTCAACCCCGGAAAAGATCACGCCTGCTACCAGGCCACCCCGAAGCGCACCCAAGGGCCCTTCACCTGCCGGAACTGCAGCTTCGCCAGCACCCGCCCCGCCAAACCACCGCCCAGGAAAGAACCCAACTACCTCAGATGCATCCTCCTCAACACCCGCTCCGCCCGCAAACACGCCATCGAACTCTGGGACCTTCTCGACTCAACCTCCCCAGACGTCGCATTCCTGACGGAGACCTGGCTGAATCCGCTTCAGCCCCCGACATCGCCATTGCCATCCCGGACGGATACAAGATCACCCGCAGGGACCGCACCAACGGAGTCGGAGGAGGCATCGCCATCGTCCACAGGAACACCCTCAGAGTCTCAACCAACACCGACGACACCCTCAGCACCGCCGAACACATGCACTTCCAGATCCACACCGATCCCAACACCACCCTCAGAGGAACCCTCATCTACAGACCCCCGGACCCCGACCACAGTTCAGCGATTCCATCGCTGACTTCGCTCAGCACACACGCCATCGCCTCCACGGACTACATCCTCCTCGGGGACCTGAACTTCCACCTCGAGAACAACAAGGACACCAACTCCACCACCCTGATCGACAACCTCGCCACCCTCGGACTCAGACAGCTCGTGACTACACCCACCCACGCCGCCGGCCACACGCTAGACTCCATCTTTTCCGCAAGCCCACACGTCTCCTTCAACCACACCTCAGAACCCCACTGGACTGACCACCACTGCATCCACTTCACCTACAGGAAGCCCACCACGCACCACCGCACCGAACAAATGCCTCGCCGCTGCTGGAGCAGAGTCACGGAAGACCAGCTAACCACAACCCTCGCCCTGAGCCCACCCGCCGAACCCTCCGACCCCGACACCGCCGCCCGCAACCTCAGACAGTGGATCGACGACTGCGCCAACACCCTCGCCCGCTCAAGAATCCGCCCAACAGCCACACCAGCAAGAAAGCCACCTGGTTCACCGAAGACCTCCAGGCCTCCAAGCGAACATGCCGAAAACTGGAGAAGATCTGGCTCCACGGACAGCGGACAGCTACGCCGCCCACAAGAGCGCCACCTGCAGTCACCCTCACCTCATCAGATCCGCCAAAAGGGCCTCACTCAAAGACCGCCTAGACAACAACGCACACAACAGCAAAGAGCTCTTCAACATCGTGAAGGAACTCTCCAACCCCAGCTCCAACACCAACGACATCCAGCCGTCGCGAGACCTGTGCGACTCACTGGCCACCTTCTTCCACCGCAAAATCGCCGACATCCACGACAGCTTCAACACCACGACCGCCCGGCAACCATCGAGACCACTGCCCCCACAACCACCAACTCTCCTGGACCAACATCAACGACGAGGACACCAGCGAGATCATGAACACCATCCACTCCGGTTCACCGCTAGACCCGTGCCCTCACCACATCTTCAACAAAGCCAGTACAGCCATCGCGCCCCATCTCCGGAAAATAATCAACATCTCCTTCGAGACAGCAACCTTCCCGGAAAGCTGGAAGCACGCCGAGATCACCGCCTTACTCAAGAAACCCAAGGCAGACCCCAAGGACCTCAAGAACTTCTGACCCATCTCTCTGCTTCTGTTCCCCGCGAAGGTCACCGAGAAAATCGTCAACAAACAACTGACCCGCTACCTCGAGGAGAACATCCTGGACCCTTCCCAGTCCGGCTTCCGCAGCAACCACAGCACCGAAACCGCCCTCATCGCCGCCACCGATGACATCAGGACCCTGCTAGACAACGGAGAAACAGCAGCCCTCATCCTCCTGGACCTATCAGCCGCCTTCGACACGGTCTGCCACCACACACTACGAACACGCCTTCACGACGCCGGGATCCAAGAGAAGGCCCTGGACTGGACCACATCCTTCCTTTCCGGCCAGAACACAAAGCGTCCGCCTCGCCCCCTTCCAATCCAAGGCCACCAAGATCATCTGCGGCGTACCCCAAGGCTCCTCCCTCAGCCCAACGCTGTTCAACATCTACATGGCACCCTCGCCCACGTCGCCCGACAGCACAACCTCAACATCATCTCCTACGCCGACGACACCCAGCTGATCCTCTCCCTCACCAAAGACCCTCACACCGCCAAAGCCCACCTCCACGAAGGAATGAAGGCCGTCGCCGAATGGATGAGGACCAGCCGCCTGAAGCTGAACTCGGACAAGACGGAGGTCCTCATCCTTGGTTCCAACCCTTCAGCCTGGGACGACTCCTGGTGGCCAACATCACTGGGAACAGCCCCGCCACCCACCGAACACGTACGCAACCTAGGGGTCATCCTCGACCCCACCCTCTCCATGACTAAGCAGGTCAACGCCGTTTCCTCATCCTGCTTCAACATCCTCCGAATGCTCCGCAGGATCTTCAAGTGGATCCCCACCGAAACAAGAAAAACAGTCACCCAGGCCCTCGTCACCAGCAGGCTGGACTACGGAAACGCCCTCTACGCAGGAACGACGGCTAAGCTCCTGAGACGGCTGCAACGCATCCAGAACGCCTCTGCACGTCTTATCCTCGACATCCCCCGACGCAGCCACATCACACCCCACCTGAGAGACCTGCACTGGCTCCCTGTCAACAAGAGGATAACCTTCAAGCTCCTCACCCACGCACACAAAGCACTCCACAACTCCGGACCAGCCTACCTCAACAGACGACTCAGCTTCTACACCCCCACCCGCCAGCTCCGCTCGACCAGCCTCGCCCTGCCACAGTCCCCCGCATCTGGAAAACGACCGCCGGCGGCAGATCCTTCTCCCACCTCGCCGCCAAGACCTGGAACACCCTCCCCACCAACCTCCGACAGACCCAAGACCTACTGGCCTTCAGAAGACTCCTCAAGACCTGGCTCTTCGATCAGTAGCAGCACCACCCCCCTCTTCCCCCAGCGCCTTGAGACCCTCGCGTGTATGTAGTGCGCTTTATAAGTGACATGATTGATTGATTGATTGAAGTGAATTTGCCAGGTAAGGGAAAGCACCAGGAGAGCGGTATAGACTCTGAAGCCCATACTGCACTTCGGTACTTTGGTGGACCCACTCAGTGTAGTTTGAAAAGTGAACTCTATTCTCCACAGCACAGGACATGTGGGCCGGACAAAGACCAGGCCAAGAACGAGCTGTCTGCGCCTGAACAAGACCAGACTGGGCCACCCTTCTTTCGAATGGCTCACCACTGTATCTTACTCAAGGGCAAGTGGAGGTTAACAGCCCTGAGTACAACCACTGCCCCTAAGGGAACTTGTTGGAATGCACCTCAGCACGGAGGCATGAGTGAACAAATTACCTGTCAAATCCTCTGCCCAATGAGACTGGTACACCTTTTTCAGAGGAGTTAAGTCAATGACTGCTGCAGCTGATGTTAGTTATAATAATGCCGGAATATCCCTTGATCTTCAGCTGCCGCCCGGAATTTTTTTATAATAAGATGACCTCTCAATAAAACTTACTTTTAGAAAAACCACCGATAGGGGGCTCAAAAGGGAGTTCGTTGAAGACAGCTTACTCCATTGGACTGAAAGCGCTTCCGGATCAATTTTATTACAAACTGCAACTTCTAGTTGAAACCTACTTTGATGCTTGTAATTAGAGGTTATGCGCAATAGAATCTGCAATTTCAGGGTTCACTAATCCCCCCAGGGTTTAATTCAGAGGGGGCAATGTTGTGAATCATTTGGTTCACTCTCATGACTAGACCGCTGTACCATGAAAGACCTGCATATTCTAAGGTTCTGTAACAGCTTCTTTGAGAAATGAGACTAGCAGGGGGTGGGAGGCGGACACAGATATCCAGTAACACTTATAGTACTGACATAAGGACAGTCTCTGAGTCCCATCATTCTACCCAGCTGACAGTCGCCCCCTCTCAAGTAATTCATTTTGCCATGGCAATGATAAAGAAAGGGTTTGCCCAGCAGGAGGTTTAACCTCCAACAGTTCCCCCACCATCTTAAATCTACCACCAGCTTCTACACCTTATATTGTGATCTTGGGGAATGTGGCATGCTTCAAAAGACAGCTGGGGGAAAAGTTTTATCAGTTATAAAATAAAGTAACCCATTGGTTTGATACTCGCACCGGGAAAGGACAATTTTTATTTCAACAGATAAAGATAGTTAGACTGAACATATTAGCTGGCTTATAATGGAGACAAAATCTTTAGAGGGTAACTACATAACTGTTCATTTTGATCAACCAGGCATAGCAGGCAGATTACTGTTCCTGCTATTTTACCTGTAGGGTGCCCACGCTGGGATTCAAGCCCTTCCCCTGTGTTTCCTTTATAAATCTCGAATTTCAGCTAAATTCTCCCTGCTCAAAATAGCTTGAGAAGTTTATCTTCAACTGAAAACTGGAACACAGGTACAACTAACAGGTTCGACCCCTTAAAGCCTTTAAAACGATAAATGATTGACTTGCGACACTGATTAAAAAATCTACTGTTCCCCTTGCACGGGTACTCATAGTACGGCCCGCGGGCCGCCAGCGGCCCGGCAAGCCTTCCGTGGCGGCCCGCGGACCTTGCAGATATCCTACCTGTGTTTTTTCTTTAAGTGTCAGCAAACACCGCCGGTTGCAGCAGCGCTCTATGGGGGCCGGGCGATTCTTTAAAAAACCATTCACTTGTTAATGAGGCTTTGTTGTATTTCACCTCTTCTTAGCGCCCCTGCATCTCCACTCTGAGTGGAGATGCAGGGGCGCTAAGAAGAGGTGAAATACAACAAAGCCTCATTAACAAGTGAATGGTCTTTTAAAGACCTGTGAAGTACTCGGGTGCGGCTGTGTGCGCGCCCGGGAAGCTGTCTCAGCCCGGGCTGACACAAACGCGGGGTGAGGTGACAGAGAGAGAGAGGGAGACAGAGAGAGGGAGGGAGACAGAGAGAGAGAGGGAGGGAGACAGACAGAGGGAGGGAGACAGACAGAGGGAGGGAGACAGACAGAGGGAGGGAGACAGACAGAGGGAGGGAGACAGACAGAGGGAGGGAGACAGACAGAGGGAGGGAGACAGACAGAGGGAGGGAGACAGACAGAGGGAGGGAGACAGACAGAGGGAGGGAGACAGACGGAGGGAGGGAGACAGACGGAGGGAGGGAGGGAGGGAGACAGACGGAGGGAGGGAGGGAGGGAGACAGACAGACGGAGGGAGGCAGATGGAGGGAGGGAGGGAGGGAGACAGACAGAGGGAGGGAGGGAGACAGACAGAGGGAGGCAGACAGACAGAGGGAGGGAGGGAGGGAGACAGACAGAGGGAGGGAGGGAGGGAGACAGACAGAGGGAGGGAGGGAGGGAGACAGACAGAGGGAGGGAGGGAGACAGACAGAGGGAGGGAGGGAGGGAGACAGACAGAGGGGAGGGAGACAGAGGGAGGGAGACAGAGAGAGAGGGAGACAGAGAGAGGGAGGGAGACGAGAGAGAGAGAGGGAGACAGAGAGAGGGAGGGAGACAGAGAGAGGGAGGGAGACAGACAGAGGGAGGGAGACAGACAGAGGGAGGGAGACAGACAGAGGGAGGGAGACAGACAGAGGGAGGGAGACAGACAGAGGGAGGGAGACAGACAGAGGGAGGGAGACAGACAGAGGGAGGGAGACAGACAGAGGGAGGGAGACAGACAGAGGGAGGGAGACAGACAGAGGGAGGGAGACAGACAGAGGGAGGGAGACAGACAGAGGGAGGGAGACAGACAGAGGGAGGGAGACAGAGAGAGGGAGACAGACAGAGAGAGGGAGACAGACAGAGAGAGGGAGACAGACAGAGAGAGGGAGACAGACAGAGAGAGGGAGACAGACAGAGAGAGGGAGGGAGACAGACAGAGAGAGGGAGGGAGACAGAGAGAGAGAGGGAGGGAGACAGACAGAGGGAGGGAGACAGACAGAGGGAGGGAGACAGACAGAGGGAGGGAGGGAGACAGACAGAGGGAGGGAGGGAGACAGACAGAGGGAGGGAGGGAGACAGACAGAGGGAGGGAGGGAGACAGACAGAGGGAGGGAGACAGACAGAGGGAGGGAGACAGACAGAGGGAGGGAGGGAGACAGACAGAGGGAGGGAGGGAGACAGACAGAGGGAGGGAGACAGACAGAGGGAGGGAGGGAGACAGACAGAGGGAGGGAGGGAGACAGACAGAGGGAGGGAGGGAGACAGACAGAGGGAGG